>CM056497.1:8367508-9032828 GCA_029783415.1 Anisodus acutangulus
AAAACGAGCAACAAGTCTGAATAAGTCTATACACCTACTATGCTTTGGTCGGTTCCAAAGAGTATAAGGCCTTATAATATTATTTTAATTCAAGCAAGTAGCTTGTCAAGTTTTAACAGATTTCGATTTTGGATGCTATCTATGCAGTCATGCAGATCCCTTGTAAAGGGGAACTCGGTAATCCGTTAGCTTCTCTTTCCTTTAGGCATGAAATCTACTAATTTGATTAAGTAAAAAACTCAAATATATCATCGAACTATCGAAAATAGCTTATTTATATAACTCGTCAATAGTTTGACTCATTTATGTCATTACTGTTATCAAAATGATTTATTCATTACCATCATTTTTACAATACCAGATATGACACGTGACGTTCGACTAGATTATGTTGTGAGTAGGTCGGGTGTATGGGTCGATTTTTTTTTTATTAATTTGAGATTTAAAATTGGGCTGATTTAATTAACTACGTGGATCTCTAATTGGAGGCCACATGTTATATCTGGTATTGTAAAACTATCGTTAATGAAAAATGACATGGAAGAGCTATTTTGATCGGTGATGACATGAATGAGCCAAACTATTGACGAGTGACATAAATGAGTAATTTTCGATAATTTGATGGCATATTGAGCCTTTTCTAATTTGATTATTTCGAGTTCAGGATGCGTAAAGCTTATTTTTAGGAGAATTTGTTTTTATGAGAAGTTGTAATTCAAAACTTCTAATTATAAGGCAGAAAGGTTTTATCCATCTCATTACGTTGTTTTAATAATACTACTAGTAAACGTATGTAAAATTGTGATACAGACTAGTATTTGACATAGATGGATATGTATAGAATAGTAGGAGTAATAATAGAAAGAGACAACAAAAATGTAAAAAAAAAAACAAGAAAATCATTTTGCTGAAGATGTATTAAGAGATTTGACTGGACTCATGAGAGGAGAATCAACAATGTTTACTGCTTACTAGGAAGAAGAACAACTTTCCTCATTTAGATCAATGAAAAAGATAACTGGCCTAAAATAGGAAAGGAATAAGTATTAATTCTTAGTTTTAACTTTGTATAATTAGAAAATTACATAAAATAATACTTTCTCCGACCCAAAAAGATTGAACTACTTTCCTTACTAGTTTGTCTCAAAAAGATTAGTTCTTTTATATATTTAAAAACAGTTTAACTTTATGAGTTCATTTACAACCACACAAATATCTAAGATTTATTTTGGATCACACATTTCAAAAGTCTTTATTTATTTCTTAAATTTTGTGTCAAGTCAAATTAGACCAACCTTTTTAGGACAAAGGGAGTAATTTTTTTATTTTTATTTTTACCGCAATTTGCATCTTTTAAGAACCCCACTAAACCAAAATTGAGATTGAAACTTTTGACAAGTAAAAACTTATTCGTACTAGATATTTACATTAAATTAATAAATACAACCATGTGTATGAATAAACACAACTATCACTTAATTTTGATTTAATAATGTATATATTTACTCTATTATGTCACTTAACTACAGATAAATTATATCAATTTAGTGTAAATAACATATACGGATAAATAACTCTCCATCTTTAATTAGAGATACTAAATTTGAGCCTTAAAAATAAAATTAGTTTTGACAGAAAGTAATTTATTTTCAGAATAAATTTTCTCGACGTAAAATCAAATTTATTTTCATCCTCAAAATGGAATTTCTATTAATTGGGTTCCAAAATGAGCACAAAATATGAAATGATAAAAAACCTAAAAAGAAAATCATGATCTAAAATGAAACTTGGAAGGAGTTTTACTACCAAAAAAAGCACTCAATTTAAATGTCTTATTTTTTTTGTCTGTTCAAAATTTTTCTCTTTTTATATTTAGTAAATTTTTCAATTTAAAGATAAGTTTAAGATCATAAGATTTAAAAAATCTCACACATCTTTAGTTTAGAATAACAAAATTCAAAAATTCACATTTCTTTCTTAAATTGCATGCCAAATAAAATTAAAATACTTAAATGGAGTAAAAAGGATAGTTTGAACTTTGAAATAGGGAGTATTTTAGTATAGGTCCATGACAAAAGGACAAGGATAGTGGAAAGAATCTAAACAAAAATCCATAAATCTCAGGCTTTGATCATCAAGAAAAAGAGATGTAAAAATAAGAGTGTTGACAAATAGGCCACAGACACAGAGGTAGCATGACTTATATACTTGGTCGGTCCCATCAGATCCACATTTCTCCGTGTTTTGATGAGAATGAACTTTCGGTAGCGTCTCTTTCTTGGCATTTTCCAGTGTTGCCTCTCATAGATATTTCACATCTTTCTATCTATCTAAATGGGTTTTGGTTGGATTTATTTTAGCTGGAGATAGTCTTGGATTACTGATCTTTTACTGGGTTTTTTTGTTTTATGTGAGCTGAGCCCATTTCGTGCAATTCGTCTCTGGTAATTTCAACCTGTTCCTTCAATGGTTCGGATGATAATCTTAGTGGATTTCGCTCTTGTTCTAGTTGGCTTGTCTTTTTTGAGGCTTTTTTTATCTGGGTACGTTGGAAGGGAGCGTAACTGGTAAAGTTGACGAATCATGTGTTCAACCCATGAAAAGTATCTCGCAGAAATGTGAGTTGAGACGTACAATAGCCTTGTGGTCCGACTCTTCCGATTCCGCGCATAGCGGGAGCTTAGTGCACCGGTTTTTTTTTTTTTTTATTACTTTGGATCTTCATAGATGCATATTTGTTGATTGGAATGCTGGGTTTTGTTTTTCATCTCTCTTCTTCTGAGTTTATGCATCTGTGCCGTGAAAGTCCTGTGACTGATGATTGTATCGGTTGGATCTGTGATTATTGTCTCTTTCTTCCATTTCATCATTATTTTGTCCATTTTTTGGGCTTTGCCGTATTGGCTTTTTTCGTTTCTTTCTTAATGTGCTTTGAGATTCAATGTTTTCAAAGTCAAAATTCAGATGGGTTACTTTTTTTCCTTCTTTTCCCCCCCTTTTCGGTATGTTTTCACTACAAGTGCTTCTCGTTTTAGAAATTCAGTGTTTTGTGGATGTGCGATTTGTATAGATAAGTGCCCAAAACCGATATTAATGAAGTTTGTATCAGCTTTCACATTTCCTTCATTCAATTTGCATGGAGGATTTCTAAGTCTCGATTTAACTTTTGGCAGAAGATTCCTAATTGAGTCTGAAACACCTTGGACTAGTATCATTTTCAAAAAAGACACATGGTTACAACTTCTCATTTCAGAACTAATTTCTGATACCAATCTGTAGTTGTGTTACTGCCTCTTTATGAGAATCTTTATTTCATGCTTGATTCCAAATTTATAAGGTTCACAACTCATTTACCATTTTAAACTTGAATTTTGGCAGTGTGAAATACATTAACACCATATGGGGATTTCAATTTTAGTTTGATATGAGAGGGCATCGCATATTCATACAGAATGCAGCATTGTGCTTATTTTCAATATAAATCTCCCTGTCTCAGTACTTCCAAGTACAACAACTTCTTCTGTTTGAATGTAAGAGGAAATAACAGAAATTTGAGAATGGAATAGTTCTCTTTCTGTGACCTACTTTTTAGCTACGTAGCTCGGACTCTCAAAAAATGTTGCTGCAGCACCCGCGTTGGATCCTCCAAAATGAGCTGTTTTTGGAAGATCCGACATGCACCTGTGGCAATTTTTGAAGAGTCCGAGCAACATAGTCTTTCTCTATTATTTACTGTTATAACATAATGGTGTATACAACTCTTTATTAATGTTGAGGTATTTACTATCTCATTTCATATGCATAACTTCTAAACTCTACATTTTGTTTGTGTCCAAGGGCGGGGAGAAAAATGCAGTGTACAAGCTATCTCCCAGGATATCATCCAAAAGATCTTAATGGGAGCCTTAGTGGTAATTCATGGTCTATACCACACAATGATATCGCCGGGAACGGTGCGAGAGGCTTCTATGTTTCCGTACCTCCAGTTACGGCGGACCAGAACCGGGAATTAGTTCATCAAAAGGAAATATTCAAGCAGACGATACTCAAGCATGAAGCAATATTTAGATATCAGGTATAGACATGAGCCTTTGATTGAACGCTTCAATTTGTTTTGCATGTAAAATAATCAAGTTTGTTGAATTGTGTTGGTTACAAAGGTGCAGGAAACGGAAATTACAAGTAACTGCTAAGTAATACAAGAACTGAAATTACAATTCAACAACAAACTGAAATTACAATAATCTTGAACAAGAAAGTGGACTGATTTTGTGTATGCTGAGTCGAGTGTTTGCACTCTGTCTTTAAGACAATATTGCCCCGTATGTATCCTTTCTACGTCCTGGACAATTGTCTCCCAAGATAAAACAACAAATGAACAATTGAGCAAAGGAAACTTAAGTGCTACCGTGAAGAATTTTGAGTAATGAAATGATGCTGGAAGGTAGTAGGAAGAACTGATTCTTTGTTTCTGTTTTTTCGTCTGTTTTTTCTGTGTGTCAACAATGGTGCAAGGGGTTCTTTATATAGTTGAAGGAGAGGCTGATGAACTGCCTCCATAAGTGCCATTACTGGCCAAGTAATGACAATTATGGAGGTAGTAATTCCTCCAAAATAAATGGTGAAGATGTGCAACAGATTGGCCGTTTAGGAAGAGTAATTCAGCCAAAATAAATGGCTGAATTGAGTGCTGGTTGGCGTTTCTGTTCTCTGCCCAATTCTGATTTCTTGAAACTTCAGGGACCAAACCCGAGAACCCGAGACCCCGGACCGGACCGGCGCGCGGCGGCGCGCGTGTGGGATTTCCTCGAACCGAAGCACATCTAGGTCCTCCCTCATTTAAACACATGGGATACTCCTTGGGGTCCCAAACCCCAAGCCAACCTCGAGACTTATAAACAAAACAATTCTTTCTTCCTCCACCGATGAGGGAGAATTGATCTCAATACCACACTTTTCCATGCTTCAAACACCTCACTTCGTGAACCAATATCTCTTTCATTTCTCAATGAATTTTGATGATCCTTGGCCCTACGGTTATCTACGTACTTAGTAGATTATGCACGTGTGAAGAACCGGATTCTCCAACATGCGGAACACTAGTGTTTAAGCCGTTAAAGTTGGTCGGATGCAACTCACGCCAAAGGCAAATTTCCAACAAATTGTACATTCTCATTCCTTATTGCTCCAAGGTCATCTAGAATTAAACTGTGGTACTAGAATCACAATTCTTCTAGATATTCTCCTTTTCTCTATCTGATGTTATTCTTCTTTATTGTTAAAGGTGGGGCGGGACAGATATTGCAAATGATGCTGTGGATCTTTTTAAAATTATTGTTGGTCTTGGGCGATAGTAGTCTTTGGAATGCTTTAATCAGTTGATGATTCCCTAAATGGATCAGTATCGGATATAAGTCTAAAACATGTTTTCTTTCTCAGGTCAATGAACTACATCGCGTACATAGAAGACAAAGGGAGTTAATGGACGAGGTTAAGAGGAGACAATTAATGGAGGATCGTTTACACTTGCAAAAGTTAGACTCGAAGTCTTTTGTGTCACAATTAAGGTCTGAAATTTCCCAGAAAACTCATTGTCCTCTGGTTTTAGACCTCACAAGCATTGAGCCATCTACACTACGTAGAGAAACTTTTCAAGGTTCTTCGAATTCTATTGCTGGTCAGAGAGTGCCACCAGGTGCTGACTTATTGACTGAACAAATTGTTACAAAAGAATGGAAACTATCTTCTTCAAAGAGCAGTACATCCAGGAAGAGAATGTTGGATCTTGAACTTCCAGCAGAAGAATACATAGATTTTGAAGAAGAAGAACAATTTGTAGAGGAAAGTCCTGTTCAAGGGCCCAATATTCTGATTTCAGAGATTCAACCTTGGCATAGTTCAAAAGTCAACTTTGTTAATCCTGGAGATTCTTCTGTTTCTAACTCAAGTCCTAGGGGTACCTTTCTTTTGTTTGACCTGAATGAACCAATACAGCCTGATGAAACAGGGTATCCAAATTCTGCACTCGAATCTATTAACATTCATGAGGTAATCAGCAACATGGATCAGGATCTATCTGGAACAGCGCATGCAGAATGCTCAACTCTGAAGAAAGAAGGTATTCTGAATATTCTCTTGAGACAATATCCTAAATATAATCTGTAAGCTGATAGGATGCTCTTAACATTTGTTTTGCACAATACTGTCTGCTCTTATATTTCTAAAATCAGATCCTTTATATGTTCTTTGTTATGAGTTGCATGTTGATCCAATTAATCGATCACAAAAATGTTGATAGAGTGAACTTCTCCCTCATTTCATTTTTATTACCTGCAGTTACAGGGGGAGATACAAGCAACCTGAATTCTTCTGATGAATTTTCTTCTTTTGAGATGACACTTCTTCAATGTAATCAAACAGCAAGTTCATCTTCAAGATTTGTAGACAAGAGTCACAATGGAACCAAAGCTGCTCGGAAAAAAATTAACGAGATACCCTTCGCAGTTCAAGCACTTCCATGCTTTATTACTAATGCATCACTCAGTAAGAGTCCTAAATCTTCTGTTGGGAACTCTTGTCTCAGTGGAAAGAAGAGTGATCTGTACAACAGTAGTGCTTCTAGTCCAACTTCTGGCACATCAGGCTCCTGCTTGATGAAATATGGTGATAATGAATCTACATCTGGACAAACTGATGCCGTTAAGTTATCTAAGATTCCAGATAGCATGAGTTCGATGAAGGGTATGGACTTGAATCGCACACCTGCTGCCGATTTCTCTGACAATCAGTTTTCTGCCCCTACCTCCAATATCTTACATTTGAATCTCCCTGAAGGGGGAGAAAGAGATATTTGTGAAAAATCTGTTCTTCTTGATTGTATCCTGAGTCCTGATTCTGCACTCAAATCTAGAAAATCTACAACTAATTCTTGCATTAACTGCATCAATAATGAAACTTTATCACCTGGTCACAGTGAAGCAACAATTACTCCTGTGGACAGAGATTTGGAAGCTCCTGTAAGCCCAGAAAACAAGGAATGTTCTCCACCTAGAGGAGGTTCTTTGGACAATCCAATTAGTATGTCTGTCAAGTGGTCTAAAAAAGACCACACCAATGATCACACTGGAAAAACTGACAGGGCTGCAGCAGAGACTCTGCTTTTTATTTCATCATCTGTTGTCCAAGGACGCTCAAAGACTGCCAAGGTGGGACCATCTGAAACCTCTCATGATTCTCTCAGCTGGCTTGCTGATATTGCAACTTCTTTGGCAAGTAATCCAGAGAGCGAGGTTGGAGAAGAGAAGGAAGCACTATGTAATACTTTGCATAGTCGGTCAAGGAGAAGCCGACCAAGGAGTGCCAAATATAAGAGGGTTCTTCAAACCAAATTACTGCCTGCTACTGATTCTGTTTCTGTTTCGCTGCGTCAGTTGAATGGAGATCTTCTGGCTATTGGAGGTCTAGAGTCACCTGCAAATGCTGCATCAGAATCAGGTCCATGGAGGAAAACTCCACGTAGGGCTAGTTCGAGAAGTAGGAGATGTTCCCATATTGGGGGGAGAACAACTTGCTCACTGTTACAACCACATCCTAGTAATGACAAGCAGGGCATTACAGATAGATTTTGCAAAGGCTGGGGGGAAACAAAGGAGCGGCAAAATAGTCGGAGAGCTCGTTCTATATCCTCTTTTAGCTGATGAGTTGTTTTGAGAGACATCATTTTGGACTCATGGAAATATTATATGCTGCACAAAGTTGATTCATAGTAGTTTATTTGAGACATTTCTGCTCTTGGAATTGTATGTACAGGTAGTAGCCCAAATTAGTACAGTAATACTTATTTTTGGTGCAACGTGGAACTGCTCATGTTATAGTTACAATGATAGTGACAATGATAACAACATTTTGTTGTTAGTTTGATAGATCTTTTCCATCTTTCATTACAGTATCCTCTAGAATGAAGGAAAGAAGTAAGTTTCACTTGAAAAGTTTTTTATGTATACTTTTATTCCCCTCTGACTTCCCTTTTTAACCAATATCGTTTTGTCTTCCCCCTAAAACCCCAAAGGCCGATGTAGCATTGTGCTAGTGGATTCACTCATAAATTTATGGGTAGAAAGTTACTAAAATTGCATAAAATAGTACTAATAGAGACCATAATTAGTGAGGCAATGTATTCTAATGACATCTTAGTGAAAACATTATTAGATGCATATATATCATTTACAAAATCATTTGTTTGCCTTTGCATGAATATTCATGTCAAGATTGCCCATAAAAGGAAAGAAAAAAATAATCACTTAATTCACATCAGATTAATAGTCTGTTTGGTCAAGCTTTTAAAATCAGTTTATTTTAAAAAATATATTTTTTTAAAGTGATTTTCAAAAAAATACTTTCGGTGAGAAGCAATTTGTGTTTGACCAATTAATTTTAAAACACTTTTAAGCAACAATTAATGTTTAGCCAAGCTTTTAGAAAGTGCTTCTAAGTTTATTTTTCTCAAAAGTGCTTATGAGGAAAAATTAATTTTTCTAACATCTAGAAAACAACTTCTGCTACTATCGAAAGTACTTATTTTCTCTCAAAAGCTTGACCAAACACTTCATTTAAAAAAAATAAAAATAGTAAGCACTATTTGAAAAAAATAAGTACTTTTGAAGAAAAATAAACTTTGCCATACCGGCAAAAATGCCAAAATTTTATTATGGGTATATTACAAAATGTAATTGATGTAAGTTTTAGAGAGTAAATCCAGATTTGAAAATGCTTTTATTTATTCATTTACTATTTTTTGGCTGTTTCCTTAGATCAACAAAAATATATTTTTAAACATAAAAATCCAAAAATAGCACGCAACAATTGACTCATTTTGACATAGGGAATATTCACACTTTTTGCAAACTGATCTGATGGGTAAAAATGTCTTATACAGATAACTACATACAAGGAGTGTGTAAAATGAATACGCATATTTCTTGATTATTATAAAAGATGGATATTTCCGGTCAAAACAACCAAAAGAAGTAGTAGTAGTAATACTAATAAAAAGGCAGTTCGGGTCGGGTTGAGAATAGTATTTGGTGGGAGAAAGTCAGAAAAAATGGCGGCGAAACAGAATGTAAAAAACGCAGTAACGAAATGGGAGACGGAAGAAAAAAAAGCTTTGTTATACAGATTCCTTCTTATGAAGAGTACTCAGTCCAAAACGACGTCGTCTTCTTCTCTCTTCGACCCTACCCCTTCTTTCACTTCGTCAAGAACTCCGAATTCTACTCTCCTCCTCCGCCGCCACTCTCAGGTCAATTTGAATTTTCATAATGTTTGTTGCTTTGGATTAATAGTTCAGATGTTCCCGCTACGCTCTCATCTTCAGCGAATCGAAATGCTATACTTGTGCAGGTGAGATTTTTACTTTGCTAATCGAAATGCTATACAACCTATATTTGTAATTTGCTTTGTGGGATTGGGTATACTTTGTTTCGCTAAGCTGGTTAAGCTATTTGCTATTTAAAATATTATAAAAGCATGAACCTATTTTTATCAGCTACCTCTGATACTAGATTAAGGTACTAGCATCAATGTAGGTACCTTAGCCATAGCCCATATGCCTCTATAAACTGGTCACATGCCTTTTGACATGACCTTTTTCATGCCGGATCAAAAGATTAGTGGCACAGAGTGGAAAATAACTGGAGAGATCAAAGTGGCCTGCTTCTGTCAAAGGTATATGACCAATTGATCATATGATGATGGATAGCGAATAGCTGAGTTTTGCCCTTTGATGGGCATCCAATTGACTTGCACAAGCAAAGATGAAGAAGAGACTATGAACTTCAATTTTTTCCTTAATGAGTGAATCCTAAGTTGCCAAAAATAGTGATTCTCTGACTCTTAAAATGAAGATTTTGCAGATGTTCATTCCATCGTACAAAAGCAAAACTAACACATTTACACAAATAAAAAAATATAAGATATTTTTAATGTTATTCGGGCCTCTACTCAGCAGAGTCTTCCATAACTGAATGATGAAAGGATAGCTGGACCGTTGAAAGCCGGTAATTATTGATGGCTCAGAAAGAAAACTGTGCTAAGTTATTTGTAAGGTTTGTATACTTATCTGTTATTTCTATTTTGATGAAGAAGGGCAATCCGTCGCTAAAACATATCAGGAACGTAAGATGCGTTTTTGCAGATATTGTTTGTGACTACTTATTGGGCCAGAACATTTGTTCTCTTTGTTTAAGGTTTGAAGTGCTACCGATTTCAATTCATCTTGCATGCAATCTTTTGGAAGAATCATAGGTGGCTGTATTTGAGTTCTTATATTGATTGCATTCTTTTCTTACAAAGAATGGTTGTTAAGCTTGACTTGGCAGATGATATTGTGGAAATATACTTTGTGCTTTTTTGTTATGCTTGTTTAATTGTGCATTTGTACTTTTGCTTGGCTTTTTTCCCTTCTTTATTTTTCCTTTCTTTTTATGCGGTAGCCTCCGGTATCATCTGCTTCATCCAGACTACCTGTATTTTCGGATAAGGGAATTGCAGAAGAACTACAGACTCCGCATAGTTTTGTGCCATGTCGATGTTGTAAGCCCTTCAATACTTCTGACTTGTTCATATTTATATTGTGATGCTTGTTTTAGCTCGAGTCATGTTCATGGTTGTCTTGCGGTCCAGGAAGATGTTGTCAAGCCTTTACTTGAAGTTACCAGAACTTCTCTCCTTCATGATTGCACTCTGTTATGTGGATGGGGGTACCTCTTATGTTTGGTAGATTTATTTCACGAAGTGGTATATGCTTGCTTAGAAACATCTTGGAATTCCTCTGAGGCGTTTCTGCTTTCTTCTATGTCATGACTCATGACTGCACATCATCATGCCCTTCCCTGTGCGGCTGTGCCACATAAGGATCAGTTGAGAAAAGGCGACACTTTGTTATTGTTTCTGCTGAACAATTGTTTAAGGCAGTTTTTGTAATCACTGTAAATTGCTTAAATTTTTTAGTTTGGAAGAATGCGGACGGTACTTGGAGACAGCAAAGGTTTATGAAAATAAGCGCCGACCTCATTCAGGGCCAAATGGATGGAGACTACCTATCACGGGTATGTGTGTCAGCTGGTTACAGTTTACGGTATATTACCTTTCTGATTTTGGTGACTCGGATTATTTATCATAATCAAGGAACTTATCTGAAATGAAAATAACCGGAGAATGGATTTATTTTTGCTTTAACTCTGATATGAGCGCACTGAAATGTGGTTTAATGTTTCGTTGTAGCTGAATCATGCTCTGACGGCAATACGACATGTTAACAAAACAGATGTTGTGACTCTTGGCTCAACATTTGGGGTATGAGTGAAATTGCTGTGGAATGCTTAGAAACTAATTTTTTCAAGTCAGTTTCTAAGACTGTGGCATTCTTTGCTGTCTCCTTCTCATGCGATGGATGCATCTATGGAAGATCTTGCTTGTTGTCTTGGCATAGGAGAGCGCAAGGTATATTTCCGTGTGATCCATGTTCTCCACTTCGTTTTCCTGTCTTACTTTTTGTTCTTCTGTGCATGTTGGTTGTCCTTCCCCGGACCCCGCGCATAGCGGGAGCTTAGTGCACCGGGCTGCCCTTTTGTGCATGTTGGTTGTAGATTTTTTTTTTTTTTGAAATTGGTAACATTAGATTCTTTTTGGTTTTGTTGGATTAGTTTTTCATTTGGGGCAATGAGAAGGCTATTTGTTTTATTGTTGGTTGTCGTCTCAAATTATATTGAGGAAGCTCATGCTTTTCTAGCCATAGAGACATCACTATATTGTAAAAGCTACTAGTATTTGTGATCTTTACTAGTAGTATTAGTTAGTAATCGCGTAGTTTCTCTTCTTCGATGTATATTACTATCTGTTGCCTCATTCGCTTTCTATCTTGCTATTTTGTTGTCATATCTTTTTTGATATCATGCTTCACATCCTTGTCTTTTCTTTCGAGCCGAGGGTCTATCGGAAACAATCTCTTTACCCCACAAAGGTACCCCACTGGGTATGTTATTGTTGTTTGTTTACTAGTATTATTAGGGGTGAACACGGGTACAGGGTACCCAGATACCCGACCGGAGCCGACACTAACGGGTAGGTTCCGGATAGATATATTATAATAACGGGTAGGTTCCGGGTAGTAAAATTAGGAATCGATCAATGTCGGGTCCGGTTCCGGTTCCGATAAATAGAGACTGGATACCCGGACCCTATGAACCCACCCCCCATTTAAATTATTTAGTTTTGGGCTTTGGGGTGTTTAATTTTTTGGCCCAGTCCGGTTGATAGGGTCCGACCAACCCCTAAGCCCACTTCTCTTTCTAAACTAAAACACAAATACACAACCGAGTACCGAAAGGAAATTTCATTGTGGATTCTACTTGGCACCTTCTGAAGAAGAAAAAATCAAGTTTTAGATAAATATCATGACTTGGCATAAAAATATGTCTTTGAATTTCATTCTATGAAGGACGGTGAGAGACATAATTCCTACTGATGCTAGAAATGATAAAATGGAAATTGATATACCTTCGAAGTGTTGTTGAAGAATTTCGAAAAAAGAGAACTTGAACATCTACTTTGCGCAGAAAATTATTCCTAAGAAATATGGAAGATCATGTGTGGCCCTATTGGCATCCCCTGTACCAACATACCATTGAAGCAACTATGATGAACTGGTGGTAATGGAAAATTAAAATTCTCAGTGTTGTTGTTCATGGTGAAGTGCATCCCTACAATGATTGTTTGAGAATTGTGGAGGGTAAAGTGTGGAGCCAAATATGGCAAAGAGAGACATAATATTCAGAGGTTAATTAGTTTTATCTCTACCCATTTACAGGGTACCCGAAAACCTACCCGGAACCGCAGGGTCTGGGTAGGTTCCGGGTAATGATTGCTACAGGTAGGTTCCGGGTAGTAAATTTAGGAACCGATCTTTTACTGGGTAGGGTCCGGGTAGTTCAACAAAGTTAGGGTACCCGGACCCGCTCACCCCTGGTATTCGTGATGGCAAGTAAGGCAATTTGTCTTGCATCACTGCATCTCTCGTTGTGTTTTATCGATAGAAGTGCTTTATGACTTGAAGCAGTCTTACAGAGGATTTGGAGAAGCAAAAAGTCAATAACGACAACTATGCCTCAATCCCAAGTTAGTAGGGTTTGCTATATAAATCCTCACTATCCATTCTGCTCTATTTGAACCTGTTCATTCCTAATTAATAATTTAGGTTCCCTACCACTAGAAGTTCTTATTTGGCATACCAATCTCTAGCAAGAGAAACAAAAAGTCAATGAGCTTGTTATTAAGATCCTTTGAAGTGCTTAATTGCTATTGTCAATTGCTTGATCAGTTTAATTTATTACTCATTGGGTTTGTAATGGATCAGGTAAAACGTCTGTATGACGCTTTTCACGAACCTTTCAAGCGAGAAGTGCCAAAAGGCCAATGCATTCCAGAAACTTCAGTCGCTAATGAATCTCATCCTGGCTCCAGCAGTACAAAGGAAGGTGAGAAGGAAGTTGGGGATACAAGCAATTGTGAGAAGAAAGATTTGCTAAGTACTCACACAAAATTGCCAGAAAGAAGAATAAATCACAAGAAGAGGAAGAAGGGAAATGTAGTTCTAATGACGAAGCTAAAACTGGAGATACGAATGGCAGCAACAAGGACTGAATCTTGATCTCTTGGACTAAATCTTGTGTGTCACCCCAAAGAAGAATAGGTTTCTTAGTCTCTTTTCATGCTAATTTACTAACTTTATTTCCCCCCCTTTCATTTGACAGGAAATGTAATGGTAGTGATTCTGTTAAAATTAATGAGAAAACTGTAGAAGATAATTATTGTACAAAGACAAGTTGCTATTGCTCACTTGGACTAATAGATGTGTTATAAAAAAAAAGAAAAAAGAAGCTATAGCATAACTCGAATCATTGTCTAATACTGATGTCTCTTACAACTAAGTCCTCACATTGTACTTCCAGAGTTAGATCTGCATCAACCTTTCTTGACTTGTTCTTTACCCTGAATCTTGAATGATCCTTTAGATTCACTCTCTTCTTCATATGACTTCATGTCAATGTGTTTGACGTTATAACATTTCATGATTGATTCTAAGCACCCATTTGACTGATTTTGAAGTTGAAATTTGTAATTCCAAAATTTAAGTTGTGATTTTTGAAATTTGAAAAAAAATTGAAGCTATGTGAGTGAAAGTCCCAAAAACTTGAAGTTTTTCTGAAGATGGATTTTTTAAATCTGCTCCAAAAATATTTGAAGATAAATTTTCAAAATTTAATTCAAAATGTATGGCCAAAAGGCTAGCTAAAATTAGAGACTTTGGCAGGAAATTTGAAAATAACTTGAAAAACATTGATCAAATTTTATATTTCACCACTTAATAAATAAACACTTACTTTCAAATGATTCCAAATGTTATTCGAGTGTTGGGAACATTCTTTTATTTTTTATGCACATAACCTCCTCCTAAAACAATACTAGAGATTGGGTAAGTGGTTCAACGATTCAAAATTGATGTTGCCCATATTATTCGACTGCAACAATAGCAGCAAAGTAAGAGTAGCAGAAAGCTTTCAATTTTCTTAACCATGAAAGCATCGCTGAAGACCTTTACACAGTTTTCATCCGCCTATGGTTTTCGCACCTACACAATCTCAGCTTCTATCGATTTCCCAATGCATAAAATAATCCACGAAATGCCGGCCCAAAGCCACATGAATCATAACATAGCCAGCAATAAACCAATCGATCAATTCTCGCTTATCAAACTGATTGATTCATCTATCTCTTCAAATGGGTTTGCTCCTACTTCTCTTCTATTCCATAAGTTCTCTCGTTTCATTGATTGTCATTTATGTAATACACTTATCAGACGTTACACAGATTCAAAACGTCATTCGCATTCACTTTTCATTTACACCCAAATGCGTAAACTGAATATCCTTCCTGATTCCTCAACATTCCCGAGCCTTCTCAAATCAGTTGCTCAGTTATGTTACCGAGAAGTTGGAAAATCCGTACATTGTAATGCAATTCAATTGGGTTTCACTAATGATATTTATACAAACACTGCTCTTGTCTACATGTATGGTATATGTCAACAACCCGATGATGCCCGCCAACTGTTTGATGAAATTCCTGACCGAAATGTAGTTACGTGGAATGCGTTGATCACGAGTTATACACATAATAGGAGGTTTAGAGAAGCAATTGATGTGTTTAGGGAAATGCTAGCTTCTGGGGCTAAACCAGTTGAGGTTACTGTGGTTGGCGTTTTATCTGCTTGTTCTCATTTAGGAGCTTTGAATCAAGGGCAATGGATCCATGATTATATTGTGAGGAATCGGTTGAGAGTGAATGTATACGTTGGTACTGCGTTAATTGATATGTATGCTAAATGTGGAGACATTGATGAGGCGGAAACAGTCTTTGAAACTATGAGAGAGAAAAATATTTATACATGGAATGTATTGATTTCGGCATTTGCAATGAATGGACAAGGCGAGGCTGCATTGGAGGCTTTTGATAGGATGGTTGTAGAAGGCTTTAAGCCTGATGATGTTACTTTCCTTGGTGTTTTGTGCGCTTGCTGTCACCAAGGTTTTGTTGAGGAAGGTAGAAGGCGGTTCTCAAGCATGATAAATCAGTTTGGATTGCAGCCGAAGATTGTGCATTATGGGTGTATGATTGATCTACTTGGACGTGGTGGATTCTTGGATGAAGCTATGGAAATGATTCATTCTATGAAACTAAAGCCAGACGCAATAATATGGAGGACACTACTTGGTGCGTGTAGATTTCATGGAAGAGAAGAACTTGGTGAATTCGCTTTCAGTAAGCTTTTGGAACTGGAACCAATGAATGGGGAAAACTACGTGTTAATATCAAATGTTCACACTCAAAAAAAGAAATGGACTGAAGTTGGAGAAGTTAGGGAATTGATGGACAGCGGCCGAATCAAAAAGATTCCTGGATGCAGTTCAATTGAAATTGAAAATGCAGTTTATGAGTTTAAGGCATCTGATCCACTTAAAACAGCGCATGAAGAAATCCATAAGATGTTGGAAGACATGAAAAATAAGTTGAAAGTAGCTGGTTATGTGCCTGAAACAGAGATGGCTCTGTATGATATTAATGAAGAGGAAAAGGAGCATAATCTAATA
Organism: Anisodus acutangulus; assembly: GCA_029783415.1. Lineage (NCBI taxonomy): Eukaryota > Viridiplantae > Streptophyta > Magnoliopsida > Solanales > Solanaceae > Anisodus > Anisodus acutangulus. The sequence goes on from CM056497.1 coordinate 8,383,717, forward strand.
TACCACAGTGAAAAGCTTGCTCTTGCATTTGGGCTGCTATATTCATCTGAACCTACATTAAGGATAATGAAGAATTTAAGGATTTGTCAGGACTGCCACCAATTCTTTAAGCTTGCTTCAGCAATTTATCAAAGAAATATTGTTGTTAGAGATATTAAGCGCTTCCATCATTTCACTGGAGGTCTTTGCTCATGCAAAGATTATTGGTGATTATCTAATATATCGGTGATAATTATGTCTTCTGACGCATTAGGGGTACTTACAGCAAAGAGACCGGCAAAATTTCACTGAGGATGTCATGTCTCATTTATATAATTAAAACTGTCAGCTTTTGTTTTTGAGCTTTCATGAAATGAAGTTAACTGAGAGGTCTCAGAATTAGCCATTAGACTTGGGTAGTTATTTCTTCTTTTGATGGATGGATAACTGGAGATATTTTAGTTTTTTTCTGGTATACCAGACATAACCTAGTACGACATGGATAAAATCCAGATACGATATATGGTGTTTGATTCCGCTGCTCAGATAGAGCATTGGCTTGCTGACCTGTTCAGAACCTTTTGAGGAGATTATGAGCTTCTATTCTATTTGGGTAGCTGCCAATATCTTTATAGTTTCCGGAGTTGAGTTTGCTACTAGAAACCTATCTTTATGAAAGTTTTAGTTCTTGATATCTGAGAAATATTGGACTAGGCTCAACTGATCTTTTTTCATTTTAGCTCTATGACTGTCGGAGGCCTAAAGATTTCGGGAAGTGCAGAATGTGTGCTTTGAAGGCTCTCAAGTGTCAGAGCTCACTTGTGTTTCTTTAGCTGTGCAAAAACTGATGTGCTGGCTTTTTGCCTTATCCATGATCTTTTAGGTAGTAATGGCATATCTCAGTTAGACGACTAATATTGAAGTTTGTATTGCAGTCTCTTGAGCACATTAGCTGTTTTGTCAGGTGAGACACATTTTGGGATGTCTCATATGTGGATTCTGCACTCTCAGAAAATGCTATAAGAAGTTCACCTTCTAGACAACAATGATGGTGACACAGAGTATCTAAATCTTTGCTGAAAATGCATACGCCAAAGGTACATTGCATTCTACCCTAATTTTTCCACATAGTTATTGCCTCTTTGTAGGATCTTCAGCTACAACTCTTGTATGACTATGTTATTGACATAACAAATGTATTGCTTCTTTACCACTTCTTGGGCTAGCTAGCTTTGACAGCCAGGTTTTGTTAGGCCATAAATCTGGACCCTGAAATAATTAGCATTCATGGTATAAATCCTTCACTTGCTAAGCTACGTAAGTGTAGGATCCTCCAATAGTTCCATAAAACTGTTACATCGTGCCTCATTTTCATTCAATTAGGTTGCAACATATTGAGGAATGAAATTACAAATGATGCTAATCAGAACATGAATGTGCGAGTCTTATAAATGGATTTCACTTCATATATCATACAAATAGTCTCTAGAGAATAGCCTTCAGCTAAAATTCTTTAATAAAAAGAAAACAAAATTTCTTTCATGAATATCATCATCTTTCCACTCCGGTAGAAGCTAGTAAATACTAAATAGTGGAACAAACATACTTCAGAAAATAAATGAATTAAAATTGGTCGCAATCCATCTTTATACATCTGTATTATGCTTTCAGATTCAAAAACCCTCAGGACCAAGGTGAGTGAAGTGTGAGCTTTGATAAGCTGCTTGTAGCATCTCACTGTCATCGTATGAATCCCGATATGTATCCAAGTTTATATCCGCATTTCTTAGTGCTGATAGGCAGAGTTCTTTCCTCCATTCTTCCAAGTGTAGGAATCCTATGTAGTCTGCATACTTGTCACAGTACTTCCAAAGAAAAATTATTCAAATACAGAATTTAGTAGGTGTCCTGGTGCAGTAGCTTAAAATGCTCAAGTCAATTTGTGACAATTAGTTTTAGAGCATCTTCAGTAACTTTACCTCAAAATTAGCAATATCATGGGTATTATGCTTTGGAATGCCATCAACTTCTCTTGAACGATAAAATTCCTTGATGGATTGCATCATCTTATCCCATGAGGGGAGTGTTCTTTTCCCAGACAGCAGCTGGGCAATCCATTTTGCTTGTGACTCGAAGAAAGGGAACCCAATGAGCTACATCATAAATAAGAGAAGATCTATTAACGGATACTCCATCTCTTAAAAAGGGATAATGATCTATTTCTGAACAATAATCCAAAATAATGATAGAAGCTGTTTTTTTCTAGAATATAATTATGATTAAAGCTATTTCTTAAATTTGAAATTAAGGCACAATTAATTAATTGGTCTCGAGTTCATCTTAACCTGGAAATATCCCTTCATCTTAAATTCGAGTAGGGGTTAACAGTTGGGAAGTGGTTGTAGTGGGGTGGTAACCGGAAAATATCCCTTCATCTTAAATTAAAGGTCTCGAGTTCAAGCCCAGAGAATAGAATCGTCATTGATAGAGAGCGTTTTACCCCAAAGTGGGACTTTCTGGTACGAATCCGGATTAGTCAGGCCCCAAAGCGGGTCCAAACACTGGGGAAAACCCAAAAAAAAGTAGGGAAGTGGTTACCTTTTTGGGTATGCCAACGAAGGAGAGAGAGGGAGCAAGAGAAGGGGGGAAGGTATGCTCATAAAGAGGGCCCACTCTGTCATCATCAACTGCTACCATTCCTTTGGTGTCAAGAAATGGAAATGAGTAGGAGTACCTGTACAATGCAAAAAAAAAAAAAAAAAAAACACTTGGATTTGTCATTATCGTGTTGCTGTAACACAATTATTTTCACTTTAAGAGAAGACCACGTCTTAGCACTTACTAGTTCAATCTCACTATTTCTGGTGAATTCAAAGTATAAAAGTCAAATTGTGTACTAGTATTTTTTTACTACACTTAATAATTCTTCAATATTTTTGAAATAAGATTATACATAGATAAGCTACATAAGACAGAATGAGTATTAGAACGTCTAGTAGATGGATGAAGTCCCCAAGCTAGTTATAACATCACTTGGGTTTCATCCTCAGCTTTTTACTAGCAAAGGCAAGTGCATGGAATAGAGCATTTTACCCTGTACAGTATATGATAGTGTCTGCAACTATTGAAGTGCCATCTACGAACAATACCCTCCCGTCGTCATGTAATGAATCTATCTGCATTTTCATTCTAGATTAGTATATTGTCGAATATGAAAAATGTCTAGGGGTTTTCTTGTTTCAGTTAACTGCATCATCAAATTTTTAATCTAACAAACCTGAGGACAAAGATGTAAATTATGGTGCTTGGATATAACTTTTGACAATCCTTCAGAAACATCAAGAGATTTGGCACTAAGATGGATCTCCTTTGCCACATCTACAAGCTCCATTCCTATATCCTGACCACTTAGTGAGTTTCCAACCACCACAACTACCTGCAAAGTTAAAAAATAGTTAGCAAGTTGTAGGGATAGGAGTTGAAGTTTGTTACAAAACAAAGTTAACACCTCTTTAAGAGAAAACTTAGACGATGTGGTCATGTGGTCCACTGTTGGCAATTCTGGAGTGTTTGTTGTGTTTTATTCGAATACATGACATGTGCTGGAATTCAAATATTTTTCTAGATCTAGTACTGCAACACAATTATTATTTAAAATGGAAAAAGTTAAAAGGAAACTGTTGATTATCATTCGTCTCTATGATTGTAGAGATTTTTGCATTACCTCATTCCGAAAGGGTTCTGGAACTCTGTAAATGTGACTATGCATCTGCTTTCTTCTCCATGCATCCATTCCTTATTACCACAAACAAAACAGATAAGAATCTTTCAATTTTCACTCTTATAAGAACATACAAGTAAATTACAAAACACAGGTTATGTGTTTATGCAAGTATCTTATACATGCTGTAACTTTGACTAAAAAAAAGGTTTAATGGTCTTCTTATTCAACTGTACCTTGACAAGACCTGCATATGAAGGAATTGCTTTGATTGATAAAGTTAGTTACTAATTATGGGATCTTTTTGCTACTTTTAGTATCTCTCTTTCATCTTCTTTTGATCCAAAGTCTCTTTGTAAGGGGGATTCAAGTTATAAACACATTACACTGTAAAGAAAATCTACACTATCAATTCAACTTTGATAAAAAGGTCTTATGGTTTTCTTATTCAACTGTGTGCCTTGAAATGACCACTATTTTTTTTGCTACTTTTGGTGACTGTGCCTTGAAATGACCACTATTTCTTTGCTACTTTTGGTGTCTTTATATCTTCTTTTGATGCAAAGTTTCTTTTGTTAGAAAGATATGAAGATTTTGACAAACCTTTAATGTTAGGCAACCTTGGTTGAGAGTAATGACCGGTTGCCACAACTATAGCATCAAAAATTTCCTCCATCCCCTTCTCAGCATCCTTCTCTTTGCTCTTCACAATCCATCTCAAATCCTTACCAAACTCAGGATAATTCAACATTCCTGCATATTCAACTCTGGTATTAAACCTTATCATCTCCCTTAGTCCAAAGTATTCACAAAAATCTTGTAAATACAAGAGAAGTTCCCTATGGCCAGGAAATCTCCTTGAATCCCTCCCTTTCTTCACCACAAAAGGAAAATCAGTATACCCCATGATCTCTCTTGGTGAAGTTAGCCTTAAAGATGCATAAATACTGCTATGAACATTTTGGACAGTAGTCCTTCCTAAAGGATCTTCATGTTCAATTTTAGGTTGATATAGCCATTGTCCTCCCACATCATTGTTTTGTTCAAAAACCACCACACTGTGCCCTTCCTTCCTCAGTTCCCTAGCTGCCACCAACCCAGACGGTCCGGCACCAATTATGCACACATTCTTGGACAAATTTCTCTCAGAAACCATGGTTGATATTGGGGAAAACTCCTGAAAGCAATGCAGTTTATTTCTTGTGTTCTATGTTTTTGGAAGTTAAAAATGATGTGTTTGTGTGTGGTTATAATTTTATATTGGCGAAGTGGCTAGGAATGATAAAAAATGAGGCTGATTGGCTATTATATATACCATTCCTATCTTATAAGGGAGAGTTTCTGTTCATTTGATTTTTAAGTGGTAAATACTTACCCTATACGGTGTTTGCACCAAATCGAACAAATTAACCTAATCACTTAAATATATACCATTCCTATCTTAAATATTTACTTGTAAAGTTATATACACAATCTGTCAGTAATATTTACTTCTTTTAAGTTGTCTTTAATTTTGAGTCATTAGTAAAACAATTCTTATTCATTAATTAAACAAAGAGAACCCATTTTTATCCTTCTACCTTTTAACTTTTTTACCAAGTTTTCCACCATTAACTAAAAGAAGATTTTCCCCCATTAATGCACGGTAGGGGCACTTGGCTTTAAGTAGAAGGCTTCTCTTTGGATAACTTTCATCCAAAGGTGCACAAAGCTACCAAAAGATTGGGCAGTTTATATATATTTAATTTATAAACTCTGTAAAAAGACCAACGAGAGGGAGAGGGAGAGAGAGAGAGAGATGCTTGACTTGGAGTCTTGCACAAATCGATTGAAGTATACATTAAATTATATACTACTGTTACCCGGTTAGTAGATTGAATAATTTATGCTTAACTTGGTTAAAGTAATAAATTTAGTATAATTACCTACGTCTACGTGTATGTAGGTCAGGCTAAATTTTTAAGGCACTCATGATCAGCTGTATTTGACTTGCTCACTAATTTTTTGACTTCCATCTTAACAATTTTTTGTCCCCCCTCTCCCAACCCCACCCCAACCAACCAAACATCAAGGAAAATTTTAAAATTTGCATATTGACATGCATATACTTGCATGTTACGGGGTGGTTAATTTTACTTTAGAAGCCTCACATGTCACATTTTTACACGAGATAATACAATACTTAAGCAAATAAATAACAGAGTTAGTGCTAAACATAATTAGGCTATCATTGTTACTGTATAGGATCAAACAAGAGAGAATGATGGTAAATGCCAGTCTTTTTGATTCAAGCACTTGATTTCCTACTTCTTGAAGCCAAGGGAACATCTATAATCATGAGATTGTGTTATGTTACCAATTCACCATGCATGTTCATCATTTAAATATCAGCCTTTCGTTTTTGTCCACTTTAAACCAAAGCTAAGTAAAAATAATTCAAAAAGAGGTACATTTCCACTTCCCACTCATCAATCTTCAACAATTCTTTTTCTCATTCTATCTCTGTTGCCTGTTTTGTGGTTCGGATTAATTCGAATTTGCAAAAGGATCAATATTCAACTTCATATTAAGAATTCTTTTATTCTCAAAGTTCAGATCCCAAATTTTTAATTAAGGAGAAAAGAATCAATCGACCATATTCATCCCAATTACTAGTGATATTTCTTCTTGGGGTGCAATTCAAGTATAATAGGACAAACATGATTCATTTTATACACTTAAATAAGTAGTACTAGTAAATTATGAGTCACTTGCTTGGAAACTTTGGAGACAAACTACATCGGTCGAGATGATGTGGAAAAGGCATTTATTAGTACCCTTTTTAATACTTTCAAGACCAACTTTATTTCATACTAAGGAATATATTCGTGCTTCGCGCGGTCATTAAAAATACAGTAATAATTAATTTTTTCTAATATTTAAATATTTAAAAATAATAAAAAAATTAGATTCACATGAAGTGACTAATAATATTTCAACGTAAATTAAACAATAGTATCGTGACACCAAATGACCGAAAATTGAGATAAAATGAAAATATTTTCATCTAAAAAGGTGAAACTTGTAGTGATAGTGTAGAAATATTTGTTCGAATTATAAATCTGGCATTGTGTATCTCAAGGAACCCCAATCAATGAATATAGGAGTATTGTTATTGATAAAAGATTTGACGTCACACATTTTTCAATTAGAAACTCTAATAATATTGAGTTATTACAGAAGTATTATTTTTTTATTAATTTTATCTTCTATTCGTTCCAATTAAGATCAACGTTGAGTATACATAAGTTGGAGATCTAGTTGCATCTGATTATATTTATTTCATTTTTTGAGAAAACATACACGTAACAATTTTGCCCGCATTTTGTAACTGAAGTTATTATACATAAATACATGTATCTTCTCCTTTTCCTTCAAGAAACACTTACACATGATTAAATAATATTTGCACCATAAGTTGAGATATTCAATTTTGACTTTTTCTTCTCAACTATTTTTAAATACTCAAAATAGGATTTGGATATATAAAAAATCAATCTATAAATTTACACAACAAATTTTGTCATCTAAGAAAACAATGAACAAAAACACAAAAAGGAAAAAAAGGTAACATAATAAACAAAATAAGAAGGGAGATCACAAGGGAAAAAGAAGACAGATAGGTCAGCATACATGACACAATTATTTATTTATTTATTTTGTATTAGGACATGACCATGATATAATATGAAGTTCTATGATGCTAAAAAGGTGTGAAACAACTTAGGATTATTTATATTACTGGGATTGTGTGTTCTTATAAAAATAATAATAATAATAATAATAATAATAAATAATAATAATAGTCCGCTTGGGCAGCTCAATTGGTAAATAAATAAATAATAATAATGTGAAAAGAATAGAGATCTTGTCCTTTGAGATGTCACATCTAAGTGAATCAACTCAAAATTTTATCACTTATATGAACGGGTAGCAACATATTATAAGAACCTTTTTCATGAATTTTTTACTTTTATATTATTCTTCGTCATTAATTTATTTCATAAGAAATATACGCTAAACTCTCATATATATATTCCTTAATTTCTTTGATACCTTCCTTCCGCATAATTTTAAATTCAACTCTGAAAAAATGGCTACGAATTGCGAGTACATAATATTATATTTTACATAGTAATATAAAATGTAATGCGAAGGAACATACATTACCTAATTTACAGGAATTTTTTTTATCAGTGACATACTTCAAGGTTCATTAACTAAAGAATTCTCTTTTAATAGATATAATTAAAGATGTAACCTTCAAAATTACATCATTGCATGAGGGGAAAACATTTTTAATTCTTCATTTCCTGTAATCATATTGCTAAAAATCAACAAATAGTTAATTAGAACATGCAAATGCGAATACAAATTAGTGTATGCACAAGATTCACTTCTAATCTCTACATAGTGCATAAAAAAATATTAAGATGCATAAGAACTAATAATCAACTTAATTATGAGGGATTAATATATGTTAAATATTATTGAGTAGAGGTTACAAAAATGAAAAAATTATTACAAATATAATGATTTATTAGAAAAACTACTACAAACACATATAATTATCATAAGAAAATTTAAAAGTAATAAAAACGGGTTCAGAATATCTTTCGTCGACAAAAAAAGATACTCAAAGTAATCAACTCTCCATTTTTCTTGGAATGAAGAGATTCCCATATCCTACAAACTCTAATTTTCATATAAAAGAGTACGTCATTCTTATAAGCCAACTAAAGCAAGTTACATCAAGCTTAAATCACCTTTGCTTTCCATATAAGTGTAAATGTAAAAACACACTAATGAATATGAAGAGGCATATGGATTAAAACACACTCAATATTCATAATTAGTATATTTTCATATGGATTAAAATACACTCATTATTCATAATTAGTATATTTTCAGTTATATTTTTCAACATTGCACGTTTAATTCTAAATATCATGGGTTGAGTTAATAGGCAGCTACTTGGGCTTTATGGCCAATCAATATTTACTTCCTTGTTTATTTTATGAGGCTTTTGTTAACCCATTCAGTAGATTAGTGTCATAGATGATTAGAACATTTAATTATTGAAACTTAAAAAGTAAGGTTTCAAAGAAGAAAAAGATGAAACGTCAAAAAAAGGTTGTTAAATTTCACATGCAAATATGTAATGATTAGACCATTTCATTGTTGAAATTTAAAAAGTAAGGTTTCAAAGAAGAAAAAGATGAAACGTCAAAAAAAGGTTGTCAAATTTCACATGCAAATATGTAATGATTAAATTCATCGAGCATTGGTTGGCCTACAAGTTAGAAAAAATTGCTTTATGGAAATAATGGAAGTTTCTTTTTATTATTAACTTTTTTAGGCCATTTTCTGTTAAAGTCGATTCCCTTTTTTTGAAGTTTTTCGCACAAATGACACCATGTATTGGGTGATCTTTAATTTTTTCCATTCATCACTTTTGACTCGATATAACTTTAGATTTTGTTCGATATTATTAGCGTTTAGCTTCGGAATATGTATTATAATATCACACAAGTTATATTGGACAAGACAAAATTTTCAACATAATCTGAAAAAAGGCATAAGTTCATATTTCGCTTGGCATAATTAGCGTTTAGCTTGACATATGTATCATCACATCTACACAAGTTATGTCAGAACAGATAAAACTTTTAACACTCGACATAATCTGAAAAATACATCACAACTTATGCCGCATGACTTAATTCTTATAAAACTTGCATTGTGCCGAGTGAGGCAAAAGTTCAGTTTCCGAATATTAAAATGTTACATAATCTCTGTCAAGCGAGGCATATCTAATGTTTTTATAAATAAGCGGCATGAGCAAAAATTAAAAACCACATATATAAAGGACAAAAATTAAAGTTGTATTCAAGTCAGATGTATTCAACTCAGTTGTATTCAAGTCAGATGTATTTAACTCATTTGTAGCTACTTTTACATTGTATTTAATTTATTATATTTTAAGTTGTATTCAAATTCACTTTATTTACTTGTATACAAAAAATTCTCCTTCAAAACATAAGTAAAAAATACATAAAGAAATACTGAATTTTACACTCAAGTGCTGAATACAAGAAATAAAATACACCCCAAACACTGAATTTTACACTAAAAATTTAATGAATACACTCAAATATTGAATACAAGAAATAAAATACACCCACATCTGAGATACAAAAAAATAAAATACACTTTAATTTATTTTTTTGTATTCAAATCGGAGTGTATTTTATTTTCTTGTATCTCAAATTTTGGTGTATTTTATTTCTTGTATTCAATATTTGAGTGTATTCGTTAATTTTTAGTGTAAAATTAAGTGTTTCTTTATGTATTTTTTACTTGTATTTTGTAGGAGATTATTTTGTATACAAATAAATAAAGTGAATGTGAATACAACTGAGTTAAATCATCTGACTTAAATACAACTGAGTTAAATCATCTGACTTAAATACAACTGAATTGATAAGTTGAATACATCTGACTTGAATATAGTGAAATCTGACTTGAATATAGCGAAAAGAATTTTTAATACACTTTACTGTAGCGACAAAAAATAATTATAAAAAATATAATTATACCTAAAAAAAATAAAGTGTAGTCATTTGTGTAAGTTTCACTTCACACACTTAGATTGAGCAACTGAATCAATATCTTTTGTGGGCTTGATGTGTATTTCTTGGGCTTCTTTGACAAATTGTTGTAATTTTCTCTTAATTTAAATAGCTACCCACCTAACTGTTTAAATTAAAAATAGCCGACGAATGTATATATATGTGGATAATCGTATAATCAATGTATAATCTACAAAAATCGGTTAGAAAAAGTAAATAATTTTATATATCGGCTATGAAAGTAAACCGTGAATCCAGATGCCAATTTGCATAAAGCCCAAAGATGATTTTCAAAGAGATCCACTTTTAGAATTGTTGTTTAGAATATTGCCGGTGTTTGCAAAGATTCAATTCGGAAGATAAAACTATTAATATTGACATGGTTTGACCCAATATCAATTTCACCTAAACTCACCCTTACTGGAAAATTTGCAAAATGATGGAGAATAATTTTCAACAGAATAGTAGCTTATTTAAACACTACAAAAAGTACATTTATCTGCATGTACAATTGATGTCCTCTCTCAAACGCCTATTTTAATACACACAACTTTCATATAACAAGCAAACTCACTTCAGAATTATGTTTCCTTCGAAAAATATTGTCTGGAGTCTCTCTGGAACGCCCAAAAATAATGCATCCGCCATTAGTGTTGTAAATATTTTTAGAGAATCCAAGCAATATAGTAGTTCAAAATATACATTATAGTTTGTCATATAATCAAGCTATAGATGGAAACTGTTAGGTCCGGGTATGTTATGAAACAATAAAAACAAATTCGAATGTCAATTCAGTTTTCGAATGTCGGCGATAATGTCATCCGACACCAGTGATAACACTTTAGAAAAAACAGAAAACTTTAAAGAGCAATGCAGCGGAAATTTAAAGAACACGAAGGTTTAAAATTTACATAGGTTATATTTATTATATAACCTATGACGGTCAATGACCGAAAGTATTGTATATATTTTTATATACAAAATTACAAATTCATTTCTTTACAATTTTACAATATAAAATGGAAAAAAATTAAAAGTTGAAGTCGCATATGACTTCTGCCTGAAAACCCTACCTAAATAGACATAGACAACTTCTCATTACAATTGGTCAATACAAAGCTAATCTAGAATCTAAACTGTAATTGTAATGTTGGACAGAATGTTGTCGACACGCTCAGGCAACACTTGTGATCCAGTTTTCTGAGATGAATTCTCGAGAGCTCTCTTGAAATTTTTGCAATCTGTTTCTGGATATCGATGCACTCTTGCAGCCTCTCTATTTATAGTAGATAGTCTTCCTTGAAAAGCTCATCGATTGGTTGTGGAGGTTGAGGGAAATGTGGGCAGCTGGTAAGGTTTGTTGGAGACAATCAAGGAGTCGAAATCTCAACAGCTTTGACTTGTTCTTCACTCGACTTCTTCCTCAAGCTTTGACTCTTTATCCCACGTTTTACACAGCGCTTAATTCACATGCCTAAGTCATTTTTACCGCTCAGTAAAACAGTTACTGCTTAACGTGAAGTAAGGCAAAACTGTTATGAAAAATATTGGTTCGAATGTTGTGACATTTGTCCCAACATTTTAGGCATTCAACAACAGTACTTCAGAGGATGTGTTGGGTCAAATGTTACAACACCAAACTCAACATTAACAATCTCCCCATTTTGCCTTTCTTCACAAAACACATTTCAAATGGTACAAATGACTTAGTGGAATGTCACAGATGTTGTCCTACATTTGTGAATACAAAATTGCTCCCCCTTAACCTATGATGGTATATAAGCAAACATGTATATACCACTCTATAGGATTAGAAGAATTATAAAATTTAGCATATACACACATCATCCACAAAAAAAAACATTATCAGAATAGAGCATTGTCAAGATAACCATCCACATCACCTAATAGCCAAACCAAAAAAAAATCCAAAAATCATTAACCAATAAAAATTCATCAATATCAGCAGTTTCTCCCTTGTTCATTATGCAGCAGTAGCAACTTTCTACTTTTGCATAACAACCTCAGCCTTGACAGCAAGACTTTCCTTCCAACAACCTCTTCTTTTTGCATAGAAGCATCCACAACTTCTTCAGCAGCATCAGCTTCTCCACTCGTACCTTCGCCCTCTTCTCTTTGCTCCCTCTGTATAGAATCATCTCCCCCTTTTTGTGAAGAAAACGGGAGTAGGAAATGGTCTCTGGCTTGAACTAGGGCATCTCTGGCAGTATCAACCTCAACAATTTGTAGGTTGATTTTTGCAATTTGCTCCACAAGCCAATTTATGGACAATATAGACTGTTTTGGACCAGTGTTGCCCTGAATGTTGGGTAGTTAATATTTGTGGACAGTCAATGACTCTCTCTTTGCTTTTCAGAATTGCTTTGTTGACAGTGTAAAGTTCAGAAGCTTTTCCCAAAGTGTCTCCTCTCATAGGCTCAAGGCCTTGGGTAGTTAATATTTTGTAGATCAGAGAGGGAAAATGAAGGATTGAAGATGACTCTTTTTCTGCCAGGTTGGCAATTTGATAGAAGATCATTTTTTCTAAATCAACTTTGAATCCTTTCCCGATTTTAAACAGCAGGGAGGCTTGTTCAGTTGTCACAACTGACTCATTTAGTGAAGGAATCCAATTGTGGATAACAATTTTATGACGGGTGGAGAATAAGACAGTTAGCTTTGAAGCAGGGCATCGAGGGATCCATTTCTTCAGTATACCTCCATAGAGATATTCAATCATTGTATTCCTGTTTGATGTTACTCTTTCTATTCCTCTCACTCGCTCTTCAGTATTAAGACTCATACATTGATTGATGATTGGAGGTGTAAAGCAATAAATTTTGTTATAGAGATATACCTTCCCAAATTTCTTTGAGATATCCTCTATATCAGAGTTTAAATTGGCATAAAACAACCTTATACTCTCATCAATATATGGTTCTTTTCCAGTAACAGAGCCAAGAAGTTGTTTGTCTTCCAGGAATTCCACCAGACCATAATCAGAACATGAGGAAATATCTAACTCTCTTTCAGATCTAATTGCTCTATTTCTATAATAGTCCCATTTATCATGTTTATCTTTAGATTAAAATCTATCAGAGAAGGCATATACCTCATTGTCTGAACCAGACAAGCCTAGGTTGATGGATTCGATACTGTTGGAAGAAGTTGGGTTGTGTGCCTCTTCGGATGTTGGCTGGAATGTTGCCTGAGATGTTGTGGCTTCGTCGGCAACATTTGAAGTAGCATATGATTTAGTATGTCTGAGAATTCCTTTTGGACAAAATCTTGTCAATGGAGTATCATTAGGAATTTTCTCGTCTTGAGACCCATCATGAGGTACAGAGGCAGTAAGATCTTCTTCACTTTCTTCAGAGGAAAGCTCAAAGTCCATGTCATCAGTGTCACTGCTTGGGCAAGTAGGTATAGGTGTGTCAAACTTGGACTTCTTAGTGCTCGGCTCCTGTTGGACTGTTCTATCAAACATTCTACTCGATCTACGAGTAGGGAAAGATGATGAATTTGGCCGTTTACCTAGGGTCGAATAATCAGATGTTGCATCAACATCTATGGGATTATTGTCATCCCCAGGGTAACTGATATAGAGAGGTTCCTCATCACCTTGAAGGACTATAGTCGTACACCTATTTTCGGGAAGATGTGAAGAAGAAGATATGCCCGATTGTAGAGGTTTATATGATGGAGGACTAGTGCTCATTGGTGTGTTGGATGAGATGTTGGATGACATGGGTGTTGACATAGGGGAGGTATCCATTGGTGAAGTTTGTGGAGAGGGTTTTGAGGATTTAAGGTTTTTGATTGAAGAAGAAGATTGGAATGATGAATAATCCATCGGCTAGGTAGGGAAATACTCGAGGATTGATGTGATCTTTCCCCTTTTTTATTTTTTATTTTTTATTTTTTATTTTTTATTTTTTATTTTTAATAGGGAAAATTGGATATGACAAAAGAAATGCAAATGAGAGGATTTTATATACATGGCAAATCTTTCAAAGCAACAAAAATCCTTAGTTTTAGGAGTTTGAGATTTATCTAATAACTTACACCTAAAACTTTGGGATAAGAAGATAAGCATCACGGTAGGAATTTAATCTTATCATATTAAAGTTTGTAATTCCTATAAAAATAAGGCATAAACATAGGGAGAAAATCTGATTTTTCTGGGATCAGTTAAAAACAACATCCCAGCAAATATCATAATATGAAAATGCCAACAGCAATATTGGCAACATTTTGGACGACACAAATATTTTGATCCCTCAAGAATTTTTCGTATTGGCAACAAATCAAGACACAATTTATACATATTTTATGAGTTTAATCACTGGACCAATGTAACATTTTCCATCGTGTCCTTGACCTAATCATAAAACACATACAAAAAAAAAAATTGTGTCAAAAATAAGAATACTTATTTGGTATTCTCAAATTTTCTTTTGAAACACTCGACACTCCTATAGAATAGGAACGATATCCTTTTTAAGGGCTTATCCCAATTTGCACAGTTGCCAATCATTTGTTAAGGTTTTGCCTTATTTTGATACTCATTTTTTATGATATATTTATATCATCGCAAAGAACGGTATCAGATTGATAACTTATTCTTATTGAAGGATCATGATTGTGTGACCAAAAGTAATGCACTATACAACAACAATAATCAGTTTATGATATTACATAGGTAAATGTCAGCTAAAACCACCTGAAATGTTAGACAGTGTTTCAACTGACATTCACCAAAAATGTCTTTTAGAGATTACAAAGACCAAGAGATTTCTTCAAACTATAAAATCTCTCATGGTCCAAAGCTTTTGTAAAAATGTTAGCTAATTGATGAAGAGTGTTAACATGTTCAATTTGAACTAGCTGTTTTTTGACTAAATCTCTTAAAAAGTGATGTCTAATATCAATATGTTTTGTACGTGAGTGCTAAACTGGATTTTTGAAAATATTTATAGCACTCAAGTTATCACAGTACAAAATTAAAATGTTGCTCGAAAATCCGTAGTCGTCTAACATATGTCTTAGCCATATTAATTGAGAGCAACAACTTCCAGCTGCTACATATTCAGATTCAACAGTTGAAAGTTAGACACAATTTTGTTTTGCGACTATACCATAAAACAAGATTATTGCCAAGATAAAAACATCATCCACTTGTACTCTTTCTATCATCCACATCTCCAGCCCAATCTGAGTCATTATACCCTATTAAATTAGGATTAGTGTCTTTGAAATACCGAATTCCCAACTCACTTGTGCCAGCAACATATCTAATGATACGTTTTACGACATTTAAGTGGGAAAGTTTGGGACAGACTTGAAAACGTGCACAAACACAAACACTAAACATAATATCTGGGCGACTATCAGTAAGATAAAGAAGGCTACCTATCATAGATCGATACAATGTTGGGTCGATATTTTCACCAACATTATCCTTACATATCTTATGCGATGAACTCATTGGCGTTTTCATATGTTTAGCATTCTCCAATCCAAATCTCTTAACTAGATTCTTAGCATATTTGCTTTGTGAGATAAAAATTTCATCTTCACTTTGCTTAATCTGCAAACCTAAGAAAAAAGTTAGTTCCCCAATCATGCTCATTTCAAATGTTGATGACATAGATTCAACAAATGACTTTAGATAAGACTGTGAAGTCGAGCTAAAGACTATGTCATGTACGTAGATTTTAGCAATAATAATATCTACACCGTGACGTTTAATGAATAAAGTACGATCAGCTTCACCACGGTTAAAACCAAATTCAAGAAGAAAGTTAGTTAAACGACCATACCATGCACGATGAGCTTGTTTCAATCCATACAAAGCCTTTTTGAGCTTGTACATATAATGTGGATGGTGAGGATCTTCAAATCCTTTTGGTTGTTCAACATAGACTTTCTTATCTAGATAGCAATTTAAGAATGCACATTTCACATCCATTTGGTGTAAAGTAATTTTCAGACAATAAGCAATAGCAAGTAACAATCTAATTGACTCAATTCTAGCCATAGGTGCGAAGGTTTCGTCATAATCAATTCCTTCAACCTGAGTATAGCCTTGTGCAACTAGACGGACTTTGTTTCTCACAACTATTCCTGATTCATCTGATTTATGTTTAAACATTCACTTAGTTCCAATTTCATTTGTATTATTTGGACAAGGAACTAAGTCCCATACTTCATTTCGAGAAAATTGTTCAATTTGTTCTTGCATTGCTTGAATCCAAAAATTATCTTTGAGTGCTTCTAAAACATTTTTTGGTTCTAAAGTAGATATAAAACAAGAAAGACTAACCTCTTGGTATATGGTAGACATACGCACATACCTTACCATATCTCTGTAATTGAGTGGTTCTTTCGCTCTTGTTCTAATTCCTTCAAAAACTCCCCTATCACCTGGCCCGTGGGATGATTCTTTCTAATCCTTGATGAGGGATCCCTTCGAACTTGATCAGACAATTCAGCATGTGACTCCTCATCCATGGCCTCTGTGATCTCTGTTCCAGGTTCAGATGTTGCTTTGGGTGTGGCAACATTTGGGCCAACATCTGATTCTTTAGCAGTCTACACATTTTCCACTGAAACTATATTGTTATTTTCAGTTTTATTTCCTATAGGATCAGAAAAGTCATCAAAAATAACATTTACAGACTCTTGTACAGTTCTAGTCCTCAGATTGTATCCTCGATAAGCATGACTATTTTGAGAATAGTCAACAAAAATTTCTTTATCACTCTCTGAGTCAAACTTTGTCAAATGATCTCTATCATTTAAAATGTAACAGATACACCAAAAAATATGAAAGTAATGCAAGTTAGGGTTCTTTTCATTTATTAGCTCATAGGGAGTCATCTTTGTTCCAGGCCTTAAGTAGACTCTATTAGAGATGTGACAAGCAGTATTTAAGGCTTCAGCCCAAAAATGTTTTGACAATTTTTTAGAACTAAGCATAACTTTAGACATTTGTCCATTTCTTGCAGTGTTCTATTCTTTCTTTCAGCTACCTCATTCTGTTGAAGAGTTTTGGGCGCGGAAAACTCATGGAAAATACCCTTTTTCTCACAAAAATTTGTGAAGGAGTTGTTTTCAAATTCTTTTCCATGGTCGGATCTAATCCAAAAAATAGGAGAATAGAACAAGTTCCTAATTCTAGAGTGCAAAGTTTTAAACATGTCAAAAGTTTGTGATTTTTCTTTCAAAAAATATATCCATGAATATCTAGAAAAATCATCTACTATCATATAGTAATACCTCATGCTCTTAGGCTGTCTACTTCAATTGGACCCATTAGATCCATATGCAATAGTTGAAAACAGTGAGACGTACATGAATGTTGTCCATCGTGTTGGCCAATATTATGAGAGACACATGTTTGCTTACCTTTCAGACAATCTTCACATACAGTTTTACCTTTATGGCTAAATTTGGGTAAGCCTCTAACCGCTTTATATGAGACCAATTTTTTTGTAAATTGCGGTAATTGACATGTCTTAACTTTTGATGTCATATTGTTGTGTCATCGATCTTGGCATTATTACATGTTTCTTGTCTTGCAACAAGATATCAATTGTCACTTGTTCTAGTACCTGTCATGACACATTTATTAGCTTCATTCGTAACTTTACATGCATTCTTATTAAATTTTACCTCAAGATTGTCATCACACAGTTGACTAATACTAATCAAATTAGTCATTAAACCCTCAACGTGTAAGATATTTTTTAAGGCTGGAAATCCAGGAACATCCAAGATCCCTTTGTCAATTATTTTGCTTTTGCTGCCTCCTCCATAAGTCACGTTTCCTCCGTTGAATGACTCATAGTTCTTTAGAAAGCCTTTTGTACATGTTATGTGACGAGAACATCCACTATCAAAGTATCAAGAACCTGAAATGTTAGTTCTTAATGCAGTTATCGCAGCATTACAAGTTACATCCTTTTTAGGAATCCAAACTCCCTTAAAACATTTTTTACCTTTCGGCTCAGAAATGTTGCTTCGAATGTTATCCAAAATGTTGGACAACCTTTTAGGCAACATTTTGCTCATAGAATCTTGAAGTTTGAAACAGTACAATTTTAAGTGTCCAGGGGAGTTACAGTGATGACATACAAACTTCATATTCTTTGACATACACGAGAACCTATTATTCATTCATTTTTCTTTTATAAAGCATATTTTCTCATTTTTGTCAAACAAACTAGAGCATATGGTTTTAAGAGAGTTTTCGTATCCAATACCTGCATATGAAGGTTTACTAAAACTGAGTATCTCATTCAACTTCGAAATCCCTGTGTTGAGCTTGCGGAAGGTTGCTTCGGCTAAATCCAGTTTTGCACGAATCTTACCAAATTCAATATCCTTTTTGGTAAGAGAAACCTCAAGTCGGGTATCGTGTCAGTTAATTCCAGATTCTCATGAGTTAAAGATTTTACCTTTTTGTCAAGTTGTATGGACTCTATGATTAAGGCTTTACAAATACTTTGTAATTCATTAATCATGTCATATTTGCCTTCAACTTGATCCATACAATCAGTCTCACTACTAGAAATAAAACCACTAAAGCAATTAACATTAGGATAGTTAAAGAATTCGTATCTCTCGGATGTTGCTGGGGATGCAGATGTCATTGCTGATGTTGGAGCAAATGTCGTGACATCTGATACAACATTACAAATGGAATTTTTATTATCAGACAGAGACTGTTCGTAAACAGTGGCCATCATTGCTTGTGGTTCGACTTCTTGATCTCCTTCATCTTCTCCTTCGTCGTCACTAAGAGAGACCCACAGAGTTTTGCCAAATTTTCTAAGAATGTTTGCACATTCGTTAGCATAATGACCCCAACTCGAGCATGCATGACATTGCACAGACTCGAGTTGTTTGGGGTCAAATTTGGTATGATCTGAGTTGGTTCTTCTTAGTGAACTTTCTTTTTGAGTACTTGGAAGGAATTTAGTGGGCTTTTGATTGAAGCCTTGGTTTTGATGTTGTTTAGATTTAGATGATTTATCTCATTGTTGAACTTCCCCACCATCGAATTATATTTTCGAGTGAGTAAGGCAACATTAGCACCTTCACCAATTTCTTTAAGATTCTCATCCTTTTCTTCGATTTGATTCTCCGAGGATTGAACTTGAAGTGCCACATTTTTGCTTTTATATAGTTCCATTTGATTCTCAATGTTCATCTCATAGGTTTTGAGAATGCTCATCAAGGTGTGAAGATCCATTGTGGCAAGATTGTGAGCTTCTTCAATGTCACAAATCTTTAAATTAAACTTTTCAAGAAGAGAACGGAGAGCCTTTTCAACGAGTTGAGTGTTAGTTAAAGGTTCACCAAGCACTTGACATTCATTTGAGATGTCAATCAACTTTTCAAAGTAGGATTTAATATCATCCGCTTCTTCCATCCTTAAACGTTCATGTTTGTTCATGAGAATGCGTAGTTTCGTCCGACGAACACTTGAGTTACCTTCACAATGAGTTTGTAAAGTATCACATGCGTCTTTAGTCGTAGAGCAATTTTGAATGAGTTTGAACATGTAAAGATCAACCCATCCAAATATTGCATTTAAGGATTTCTCATTGAAGCTTGCATTATTGGTTTCTTCCACAGTCCATTCGAATTCAGGTTTAACAAGAATGTCACCTTCCTCATCCGGTTGCAACATAGGAACAACATATCCATTAGTTATAGATTTCCATGCTCTAACATCAATTGATTTGATATGAGAATGTATGCGGATCTTCCAATAGGCATAGTTTGAACAATCTAAAATGGGAAGCCTACTAATCGTTGGATTTGTCGGATCCATAGCTTTAATTAACAGGACCAAACACTTGTTGTGTTAAGTGTTGGCTTTGATACCACTTGTTAGGTCCGGGTATGCTATGGAACAATAAAAACAAATTCGAATGCCAATTCAGTTTTCGAATGTCGGCGATAATGTCGTCCGACACCAGTGATAACACTTCAGTAAAAACAAAAAAATTTAAAGAGCAATGCAACGAAAATTTAAAGAACACAAAGGTTTAAAATTTACATGTCAATGACCGAAAGTATTGTATATATTTTATATACAAAATTACAAATTCATTTCTTTACAATATAAAATGGAAAGGAATTAAAAGTTGAAATTGCAGATGACTTCTGCCTGAAAACCCTACCTAAATAGACATAGACAACTTCTCATTACAATTGGTCAATACAAAGCTAATCTAGAATCTAAACTGCAATTGTAATATTGGACAGAATGTTGTCGACACGCTCAGGCAACACTTGTGATCCAGTTTTATGAGATGAATTCTCGAGAGCTCTCTTGATATTTTTGCAATCTGTTTCTGGATATCGATTCACTCTTGCAGCCTCTCTATTTATAGTAGAGAGTCTTCCTTGAAAAGCTCATTGATTGATTGTGGATGTTGAGGGAAAGGTGGGTAGCGGGTAAGGTTTGTTGGAGACGATCAAGGAGTCGAAATCTCAACAACTTTGACTTGTTCTTCACTCGACTTCTTCTCCAAGTCTTGACTCTTTCTCCCACGTTTTACACAACTCCTAATTCACATGCCTAAGTCACTTTTACCACTCAGTAAAACAGTTACTGCTTAACGTGAAGTAAGGCAAAACTGTTATAAAAAATATTGGTCCGAATGTTGTGACATTTGTCCCAACATTTTAGGCATTCAATAACAGTACTTCAGAGGATATGTTGGATTAAATGTTACAACACCAAATCCAACATTAACAAAAACGTAACAAAAAATTCAAATAGGAGGCCTCTTAAGGGTCAACCGTTTTGTAAAAGATGAAGCCAAGTCGAGATGGTCAACGGGTTTTGCAGACGCATGCTAATGGAAGTGATCTGTTCAGTGTCGAACTTAAAAAGAAAAAAATTGTAAAAACTCAACTATCGATTTACAAAATATTAAATAAGATTATTTTTTTGTGCTGAATTTCCCCACACAAAACGGTTTACAAACAATGTGAAATAAAACTACTACGCATATCTTAAACATCACAAAATTAAATAATGAATATGTATATGTATGTGTTTCCAAGCGTCATTCCTTGTTCCATTTCTTCTTTCTTTACTAATTATAGTAATACTTGAAAGGAAGTTTGATATTTAGGCCAATTTATAATCAAGGAATGATATTTCAGCCAATTTATAATCAATAATTTCATTAGGGTATGTGCGAGGTTGATCTATAATCCTGATAACCAGGATTTTCTATTTTTATTAGTGTCAAAGCTGATCTATATCCTCTGCATTAATCACGCTTCTTCTTACAAATGTTTATGAATTTTAAAATGTCCCTCTTCTCTTCAATTCTTTCCTCTCATTTTGCTTTATTTCAATTTGCAATTTTAGAAATTCTGCTCCCTCAAAAAATCACCAACAAATTGTTAGAGTCCCTCTTTCTTTGGTTTTCCATCCCCAACTTATCAAGAAAAAAGTATAATTTCATCTTCGACTTTCCACCAGAATTTTCTTTTCTTCTTTCTTCTTTCTTTTTTTGTTAATGTTGAATGGTTCTTGATCGTGTTCTTCAAAGATTGACCTTTTAATTGAAGATGAAAAGCATCCATGTTAATGAAATATTGACTTCTTCCTTTTATCTGAATTTTGGTTTTGCTTCTTGACGTAATGTTGGAATGATAAAGTATATTTTACAGCCCCAGGCCGAACTCAGCTTACCTTTTGATTTTTAATTTTCTTTCAATAGCATTTTTCCTTTACACAATGAAGGGAAATAAAACATAAATGTTTAAGGTACTCTTTTCCCAAATTTGTTGCAGAATAATGAAGATGATTATTGGGATGTATGGTATAGGAAGTACACATTTTTATTAGTTTTGACCAAAGGATATTATGGAGTATCTTATATTCTTATTGAAACGAAATGAACATTGATTCTCGTAGGATTACTTTCGAAATATTGGTGCACCGTACGTTTCTATTATTTGTACATTAGTTAATGGGTAAGGGTGTCGTAACTTATTTTCGTTTGAATTGTTTCGTCAAATATATAGGCCATATCTCTATGTCTCTATAACGCCAGTGATATGCAATTTATAACTTATTTCTTGATGAGAGTTTTCTCTAATTTGGATACCTTAATTAGGTAACAAGAGTAGCATTGCAGTTTGAGGAACATTCAGATGGAGGCAGAAGTGCAAGCTGCAGAATAAGTACTTTCTTTGCATCCTTTTACAATGTTCACTTAAATTGTTGTCCTGTAACTGCACAATAAGCATATTTTCTTTAGCTTTCTAACTGTTGATTGAATCATCTTTGCTACAGTAGGTTTTTATATATTAACATATGTTGCTCAAACTCTCAAAAAATGTTGTTGAACCCGTATCAAATCCTAATATGCACTACTTTTGGAGGATCAGACACGCACCCGTCAGCATTTTTGAAGAGTCCAAGCAACATAGATATTAACTACGTGGAACTAAAGAGTAGTCTACCCAAAAAAAGGAAGAAAAAACAAGAAAAGAGAAAACAAAAGCCGTACACCTTTAATTATCCCTGTTGCCTGCATATTATGGAAAGAAATGGTTATGTTTAGTCATACAAGAAGTGGATAAAAAAATTATTCCCACCAAATCTTTACCAGTAACAGGATATGAACTTGTTTTTTATTAGCAGTTTTCTCACAGGTCCTTTTTTTCCCATTAGGATGTCGCGCTTTTGAGGTTGAAGTTCAATTAAAAGGTCTCTGCTTCTTATCACGTTTCTCTCGGTAAGTGCTCTTGTTTAACATTGTGAAAGCATAAAAGGAAACAAGTATGTGAGATTCTTTCCTAAACCTCTCTGTATCTCATGATATTATCTGCAATGGTACTAGTTTCATTGGTCTAGCTCACAATGGCTGAGATTGCTGTTGGCATACCTGCACATCTGGAGAGAATTGAGCGTGAAGCTTGCTTTTTGAGAAGGAACTCAACTGGCAACTTAGGCATTCAAATTGCTAAATCCAAGGTCCTGTCGCGTTATCTGAGTGGTCCACAAGGTTCTTGCCATGACGCTTGCAAAGGTGCTGAACGTGATCTTCAAACAACAAAAGCAAGGACTTCCCTGCTGAGTAGAACTGTAGCAGCATCAGAAAAAATCCCAGAACTGGCTACAACTGTGCAGGTGCAGGTAAGGAAGAAACCACTACGCTCAAGTAAGCTACCTGTGAATTTCAAGAGGCGTACAATTGGTAAAGCCCAGAGACAGGAGATCCCAGCATACACCAAAAGATTAGCTGCTTCTGTAAAACAACGAAATGGTTTGTACATGAAGTCTTTGCAGGAAAATGCTAATTCTATGTCCAGACGATATAAGCTGAGGATAAGAGGATACAGCGAAATTGTCATACCAGGGGGATCACCAATTGCTCGGGATTCTCCGTTGGATGGTGCAACTAGCACACCAAACAAAGGAAGCAGGATGGACAAGAGCACTGGATCTTTTAATATGAGCAACAAGAAGGCTGTTGGGAAACCTGCAAACTTGGAGAAAATTGAACAAGAACATGGTTATTTGAGAAGGAACTCAACTGGCAACTTAGGAATTGAAATGGGTGACTCCAAGGATTCATCACGTCATGTGAGTGTTCCAACAGGTTCTTCGCTTGACGCCAGCAAAGATGGTGCGGAACGCAACTGTAAAACAAAGGCGAGGACTCACATGTCCACAAGATCTGTAACATCATCAGGAGAAAATTCAAAACTGGCTACAACTGTGAAGTGGCAGATACGGAAGAAACCACTACACTCAACTAAACTACCTGCGAATTTCAGAAGGCTGAAAACTTCCCACGGAGAGGAAACGCAAGCACGCACCAAAAACGTAGTCGTTTCTGCAAGTCATCGAAGTGATTTGAAGCTGAAGCCTCTGGAAGAAGATACTTATTCTGTGTCAAGAAGCAACAAACTAAGCAGAAGAAGATACAGTGACAGTCTTATAACAGGGGGTTTGCCAACACTTCAGTGGTCTCCGTTGGATGATGCAACCACCACACCAAACACAGGAAGCAGGATGGATAAGGACACTATATCTAATGAGTTGAGCAAGAAAAAAGATGTTGGCATGCCCGCGAACCTGAACAAAATTGAGTCCAGAGTTGGCTATTTGAGAAGCAACTCAACTGGCAGCTTAGCTATTGAAAAGGATGAATCCAAGGTCTTGTCATGTTTTCCGAGTGTTCCAACAGGTTCTCGCAGAGAAGTTTGCAACTACACAGTGGAAAGTGATCTTAAAACAAAGGAGAGGAATCTCCAGCCCACAAGACCTGTAACAGCATCACGAGAAGTCCCAGAATTGGCTACAACTATGAAGTTGCAGATAAGGAAGAAACCATTAAGCTCAAGTGAGCTACCAAATTTCAAGAGCCCGAAAACTTTTCGAGCCCAGGGACAGGAAATCCCAGCATCCACCAAAATAGGTGTCGAAAAAGGATCCTCCGGGTTGAGCAAGAAAAAGGATGGCATAATTACTTCTCACTCTACAAGAACTTCTGTGAAGAAGGTATCAGGCAAAAAGTTAAATAACAATTCCCCGAGAATGGTATCTCAACGCAATGAGCAGATTAGTCTTCCTAGCAAAACAGGCAAAGTGAGTCATGAAGATGATCCAAACAAGGTATCTCAAATTAATAATTTGATTAGCCTTGCACGAACAAAGAAAGTGCAACCAAGTCATGCAAACTTTCCAAACAAGGCATCTCAACTTAGAAAATTGCCTAGTCTTAAGCGAGGCAAGATGGAGCAAGGAAGTTACAGGAGTGTTCCAAAGGGGACATTTTACATCAGAGAATCAAAGGCTAAAAGCCAGACCATACAGATCTCTCGAGAAAATCGGAAGGCCAGAATCTCCTCCTTAGATAGACATGGTCCAACAAGAGGGAAGAGATTGTCACCCCTTCTCTCCCCATCATCTTCTCCACATTCTGGTGGCAGTAGCTCCAGAAACCTTGGCAACAGGAAATCCTCCCTATCATCAACTTCTGCATGTGAGTCTATTAATGGTGATGCAATAGTCAGCAATTCCAAGAAAAGTGGAACCACAAGCCCAAACCAAGATATAAAAGCTGGAAGGGCTGCAATTTGCAGTCCCAAAAATCTCAAGTTCAGGAGAGGAAAAATAATTGATTTTCAGTCTGAGAAAGTCAGTCCCAGGAGACTAAAATTCAGGCCTGCCAAAATACTAGAGAACAACGGAAATGGAAGTGCTCTTGTTAGAGGAAGAAGCTCCCGCAGACTCATTGCTTATGGAAGGTCAAATTCTGCTAAAGGTGAAACTATGAGAGTTATTCTTCGGCACCAATCTAGAGGAGACAAAAAAGAGGCTCCAATCTTGTTTAACAATGTGCTTGAAGAGACTGCAACCAAGCTTGTCGAGACCAGGAGAAGCAAGGTCAAGGCTTTGGTGGGTGCTTTCGAAACTATAATCTCCCTTCAGGATCCAACATCCTCACTGCCAATTATTTGGAGATGATTACTATGTGCTTTGACAGAAGGAATCTGTATATATATTAATAGATAAATTGAGTTACATAACTGAAGCAGTAGGTGCAGGATTTCAAGCATTACTCTGCCTGGATATATATGCTTCCAATCTGGTTCTATATACTTCGTAAATGTCATTGGAGGGGTGTAGTAGTGCAGTACGTTATTTTTGTAACGTGACATTATGTTTTACATTTCTGCACATTAATCATACTTGTGTATTCTTTCTCTAAGACAATTGATGATAATTACAACTTTAAAGCTTGTCCTCTGTTGTGATTTAAAAGATAACAGTCATCTAAAAACAGAATTTTATTAGATATCAATGAATACTTATATTGTCGTAGATAGAATCAGTAATGTTTCCTTACTCTTTAAACATTCTCCTTGAGTTGAACAACCAAGGAACGTGAACTATATTTTTCACTCCATGATTGCTTGGTGATGTCTCTGATGTATTATCTACAAACAAGGGAATAGGAACTAAGTTGTATCCAGATGAGCATAACTAAATAACATATAGGAGGCGCCTCACATAACCAACCAAATGAGAACTAAAAGAAGATGGCAGAGAAACATGTTTTCCACCAGAGACTAATAAGAAGAAATTGCTGAACTTAATTATTCTGATTTATTTGGGTGCAAAAATGTCATATTCAACCAAAGCAGAAGGGTTTAACACTTCTACTTCTTCCTAATGCAGATTGCCTATATATACCATATGTTCATTTCAACATTTCATGCATCCGAGCACGACAACAGAAAGCTAAAAGAGCTTTCTTTACATTGTATTTAAAAGAACAAAAAAAAAAAAGTTAATGGCAGAAAGTAGGCAACATGTCATATACTGGAGTCTGGGGAAACTGAAAACTTAGCTACAGTAAGGTCTAAAGTCATGTAGCCAGCAAAAGAAGTCTTCACCCTTATCAAAAAATAAATAAAAACAAAGAAGTCTTTACATTATGTCTCGCCATCAAACTAAGAAAAGTTCCTAAATCTACAAAAGCTAATAAACATTAGAAGCAGAACCACTCAAAATTGCTCCAAACGGAAAACAAATATCAGAGAGATTTCTTAGCTTCCTTTCGATGTGAATTCCTACATTATATAAGAAAGACTAACTAAGTTCCTGTCGTGCAAGGTACTCATAGGTACCCTAGCATTTACAAATCTAAAAATTCTACTATAAAAATGTTAAGATGCAGAATACATATCAGAACATTGTCAGGCCTCACATTTTCATAAGGTAACCTCCAGCGGAACAAACTGTCAAATTGACGAATCGGGGAAAATACTTATTCTTCCTTAAACCAGATTAAACAATTTATAAACAGTCTGTTCATCAGTGACAGGTCTAACCTGTTAATATGAAAATATAATACATAGTAGCTTTTAAACACATCGAATAATTCAGCAGGCAAGAAACTGGAGCAAATAGAAAGGGAAAAAAAAAGAGGTAGCTAATTAGTTACAAAAATATTTGCAATAGGATCTAGTAGCTCAGTTTGTACCTTTTTACCTCAAACTTTTACCCGGGTGAGGATTCTAATCCCTCCCATTTTCACTTTCCCTAGTCCTATGTAATAAAAAATAAAAACAGAAAATTTAGTACTAGTAAAACATTAGCAAATGCAAATAAACGTGAAAGATACTCTCACTAGGAAGAAGCACCTCCCATTGCTTATTCTTTCCTCGTTTGCTTAATTAATTTGTTTCTTAGAACCTAGAAAAATATATATCTATAAACACTACAACTTTCTCTCCCGTTAGAGTTTTCGTTTGCTTAATCATAATTCACCAAAAAAAAAAAGTGATTGCAAAAGAAATAAGGAAGAAGACAGAGTCTTACCAGTTATGACGACAGGATTCCCGTGTCTGCAGCCAAGGATCAATTGTCTCAAACTTGGAATACAGGATCTAACTTCTACGAGGTTACTCCCTCCTCTCAAATTATTTATGTTTTTTTTGTGTTACACTCCTCTTAATAAATACTTTTCCTTTTCAAAATATTTATCTAATTTTGATCTGGGGAGAAGTTTAAGAAGTAAAGAAATTTTTAAATCTTGTTGACTTAAATTAAAGAAGTGTAAAATATATTTATGATCGAAATAATCAGGACGTGATGCATAAACTA
Source organism: Anisodus acutangulus (assembly GCA_029783415.1). Classification (NCBI taxonomy): domain Eukaryota; kingdom Viridiplantae; phylum Streptophyta; class Magnoliopsida; order Solanales; family Solanaceae; genus Anisodus; species Anisodus acutangulus. The sequence goes on from CM056497.1 coordinate 8,411,753, forward strand.
ATCAAAATAAGCGGAAGTGATCACAGAGAGGTACAATAAGAACCCGCAAGGGTAGTCAAATTGGTGTAGCAGTAGAGCGTGGGACCGCAAGGTCACGAGCTCGATTCCCTGCATAAACATTATTGGTTGAGCCTGTCACACATGGCTTGCCAAGTGTGGTTAATCGGCTGACGTGGTTTGCAGGCTATTGCGTCAGTCCGGGGTTTACTCTGTGCGCACTCGAAAGAATAACGGCTGCGGGTTCCTTCGTCAACAAAAAAAAAAGAGGTACAATAAGAGGTATTATTTACGGGCCGACAGGGCCTGACAGGGCCGTCTTGACTCAGAACAGGTTCAAAAACACTCTAACGCCACCATGGCTTAGCGGGCTAAAACAGGATCATCAGCCTGAGTTTCAGACATTCCGTTTGGACTGTCCTCTGCCCAACTTTAGTACCTTCTCACATGAATCATTAGCTATATTATAGCATTAGTACCATGATTCCAAGTAGTCTAGTGCAACATGGGTTCAACACAAGGAAATTAGTCGATAATAAATAATTAAAATTAAAATATAAAAATTTAAACTACCTAAGATGAAGAGATTGTGCTCAGTGCAAGAGAATGTAAAGCAAGCCTTAAGTTTTTTATTGTAGAGAGTTTTTTTTTTACAAAGAGAAGAGAGTAACTGTCGAAAGTTTGTCTTCTACATACAACTATGGATCCTTTTATAATGAATCATGTGATAATACCGATAAATAAAGTGGCCTAACATATGGCCGACAAACTTAACAGATAAAAAGTAATAAAGTAGAATTGGTCAAAACTCATGGGCCCTATTACAGTACAATAATTCATCTACTTTTATTAAAGTAGATTCCTTATGTTTGGTGGCTTTTATAATGGGTCCACCGCCGGCTGCTTTCCTGTGTATTACACTTTTTCTTTGTCATTTCTTGTGCTGGAGGATGCCTCCATCTTATCCTGAAATTTCACCACGCATTCTTGAATGTCGAAGTCTGCATCATAGGGGTCTTGGGAGTCATGAATATCTTCCTCCTCTGTATGAATGGATGCCATAGAAGTATCTGAAGGGAATTCCTCATCCAAATTTTTATCAAATTCTTTTTTACTTCTGACATATAAGATGCTATAATTTCTGCTTTTGAAATCACTCACTTTTTAAGTTGGAGGTTTCTAGCATTATGCTGAAATGGACTATTAATCTCTGACTGTGGTTGATCTTCTTTTAATTTTGTATAACTTTCAATTGTTGAGGTTATCTGGTCTATAAGTTCTTGCCCATTCAAAATACCTTTTTTGGTCTTTTGTAATAATTTCTTCCAAAACCTTATATAAAAGGTTCGTTGTAAACAATGAATTTGTTCTGGGGTATGACCCACTTCTACTGACCATCGCATGATCCATGGAGTGGAAAATTCGATGAAGAAGTGCATATTAGCAATCCATTTATGATGGTATTACGATTCTCTAATTCTATGATTTTAGGAGAAACATCAATCCATTTGATAAATAAACCTTTAAATGTTTGTGGCAAGATATTAACAGATGGACCATAGTTTATCCCCCAATGCCAAAACCAAGTAGGTATGTTCTGTTTATAAACATAAGAACATATTTTTATAAACCATGAATGTTTTTTGTTAGAGTTTTCATATAAAAAAGTTTTATAAAAATTATCTATATAATTCCAATAATTAAATTTTACCTAAATTCTTTGCTCATGGTGGAAATATTCCCGTTCTTTCAAAGTGCTAAACCCCCAGTCTTCTGGAGTAAAGATCTTCTTTATAATGATCTTAGAGAAGTTATAAACCTTTTTAGTATGCATAGGAAAATAGTGTTGAATTTCAGTTGATCCCGTGGTTGAGAGTGTGGTCTCATAATGCATTCTTGTTTTATAAGTCAAGATGGGATATGACCCAGTTTCTAAATACCTTTTCATGAGCTTCCATGGTTCATCATTCCATTGAAGATCTTTATAATCGAGAAGAAGTATAACATCTTTCTTCTCATGTTTTCCATAACCCTCATTATCACCTTGCTCTTCATTAGCAACCTCTCCATATGAAGGTTGTGGGCTATCATTGTTTTCTTTGAATTTTATAAAATCCATGAATTGTTGGTATAACTGACTTTCTTTATCAATGTTTGAAGTCCTTGTCTGCCCTTGTGCTATAAGCTTTTTGTTTCCCTGCTGGACAGTAGTATTACCTCGTCCAGTTCCTCTGCCTCTTCCGCCACGACCTCTATAATTGGAGTCGCTGCCTTGCCAAGTAGGCCTCATCATCCTGTATGACAAAATTATTATGAACTCAAATATTCTCTAGTCAAGAAATCAGGCAGACTATTATCTGCCCTTTTTTTTATAATGAATCTCAAAATCAAATGGTGCCAATAAAGCTTGTCACCTTGCAAACATTTGTTTAGAAACATCATGTTTGCAGTCTTTATTAAACAAAAATTTACCAGATTGACAATCAGTATTTATAATAAACTTTGATTGTATAAATCTCCTTGAAATTTTAAAACACTTTTTACAATTGCTAAAATTTCTTTTGCAACTGTGGAATAATTTTTCTGACTAGGATTTCATTTGTCAGAATAGAACTGTATTAAATACTCATGTTTATCAACTAGAGAGTGTTGCTTCAGTATACCCCTATATCCGATATCTGAGGCATCCGTCTCTATAATTTTTGGTCAAGTAGGATTGGCTAAGGTGAGACAAGGAAGGTTATGAACCTTAACCTTAATTATTTTGACAGCTTGAGTATGATCATCTGTCCAAGGTGTAGGAACCTTTTTCAGCCGTTCATATAAGATGACTGTATCTTTTGTCAAATCCTTTATAAAAGGACTGATATAATTTAGACTACCCAAAAATCTCTGGAGTTGGATCTTGTCGGTTATAACATCTGAGAATTTTGATGCAAATTCGATGCTTCTATTAATAGGAATGATCTTTTTTTTATATAGCTCCTCCATTAGGCCCTCTCAAATATGAGTGGAAACTTAATAGCTATTTTTTCAGTTTTCTGTCGAGGTCTATCTTGTTTAATTGGTCAAATCAAAATCAGTGACCGGTCTATCTTGCCTAATTGGTCAAATCAAAATCAATGACCAAATTCTAAATTTCATCCTAAATCTAATTAACTATTTTAATAGTTCAATTCATGATAATGGTAGGTATGTATACACTCTATCATCTTAAGATTTCACTTGTCTAATTACACTTAATATGTTGTTTTCGTAATTCACTCTCACAGATGGTCCATTTCTTCATATGCAATGTCATTCTTTATTAAACGTGGTGTGGACCAAAAATAGAAATTTTGTGACATAATCCTAGACCTTTTATTCGGTTGTGTTGAAAAACGGATTCACACTGATCCCGATTAGGTAGCTTGTATAAGAGAATCCAACTTATGAAGAAAATACCCCAATTGCCTCATTCATTTTTTGTTACTTTCTGCAAAATACTTCATGGATAAAATAAACATCGAGGGGGTAATTAGCTTTTCCTAAAAGATGCAAGGGGTTAGTTAATTAAGAAAGAACGCAAATTAATTTAAAATCTATATGGTCATAGGAAAGATGGATTTTGGTCGGGAAGATTTTTTACTCGCACAGAAAGCGAAAATTTCAACACTGTTATTTCCAAATTTAGATGGCAGAATTAGGAAATTAAAGGCACTAGTCATGAACTCATGATATCAAGCCTTTTAGAAAATCTATTTTTTTGAAAGAGATCACACGTCCAAATATTCTTAAACATTATAGAGAGTCGCTCTCAATAAGGATAGAGTTTTCTTTCAAGTACTCAAAAACAATTCAATCATTTGTATTAACTAGGTCCAGCCTGTTGACAAAGATGCAAATGGTCCAAAATTATCAATGGCCTCAATTTAAACTTCATGATCATAATAATTAAATAAATGGGCAAGATTTAGCTGCAAAAATGAATTCACGTTACCATCCTTGATTTCTTGAATTTAATTTATCCCATTTGTGATTTATATATAGTTGTATCAAGTCTTGACAAGGTTGCTTCGTTTAGAACCCACAAAAATCTTTGTAATTCTAGATCAATCACTGGTCCTTCTTTTTTCTTGGTTTTGTTTTTCATTTTCTTCGAGGGCGAGAGGAACAGCTCATATGATGTTGAATCTTCATAATAAAATCAAGGGTTGTGTTGGGTTGATATGATTTCTCCACTCTTAATCAAATACGTTGAGTTTGAGTTTTGAAATAGAAAAAATATTAACAGGAAGTACTATTCATTAATGAGTCATACACGACTCAATTCCGAATTAATCGGATCTCCAAAGTAAGTAACCGACACTTGGTAGAACCGAAACAAAATCTTCATATGGTTGATTTCGACACATCTTACTCTGACACAATCAAAAGTCGCAGATCTTGTTCTTAAAATACTATGCTTGGGTGGTATGAAGGGGTTCTCTAAAAAATGAATATTTAATGTTCATTTTTGTCCTCCTCTATTTCGAAATTGTTTGACGTGTATCGAGTTGAAGTTGAAGATGTTAATTCAAATATGTACTTATTACATAAGCAGCAGCATAATAAGTAAGAAGATATTGAAGTAATTATTGGTTAAAAAGTTAGTTTGATAGAAACATAAATCCCACTTAAAATAGAGTGAAACACACAGTAATATATATTCCTTTGTCCCAATTTATGTGAAAGAATGAGAGTCAAAATACTTTAATTTGACTATAAATTTGGGTATAGATTATTTTCTTAATCTGAAAACTACATGAAAAATACTACAAGTCAACATAGTTAATGACTTAAAATAATTTTTAAAAAGTTTGACAAAATTATTTAATCAAAGTGAATGATTTCTTCTCAAATAGTAACACATTCACATAAAATAGGACGTACAGATCAGAGTAGTATATTGGATGGGAAAAGTATGTACTGTAAACATGTTTAGAAGGATGTACATATATACTAGCATTTTGAGTGAATGAGACATTGTCATAAAGTCAATTAAGAGTAATGTTTTCATAATTAATTTAAGTAATTAAATTTGATACACTTTTTGCAATTGGAAAAAGAATGAAGAAACGGTCGAGGACTCGTGGAGAAGCTCTTCTTGTTATTCAAAATTGTACAGACCCATTTCCTCGTGGATAAGCTATTCTTGTTATTCAAAATTGTACAGACCCATTTCGTACAAGTGATTTAATGCATAAGGGTGTGGTTCAGTGGAGTATGTTGCTCCTCCTTTAATCAGAGGTTTTAAGTTTGAGTTTTGTGTATGAATTTTTTTTTGGCAGGGAGCGCTTCTTCATAAATGAGTTCTATCCGACGATGTTAAATATACACAATATACATGTGTATATTGTGTATATTGCTCCTCTCGGGTTCTCTTAATTACCGAAATTAGTGTATATTATTTAGGTAATATTTAGTCTCCTAATTTAGGTAATATTATAATATAATTAGTAGTGTATTACCATAATTAGTGTATTACCATAAATGTATAGAATAAGGTTTTAGGAATAGAATAGGAATATGATTCAAGTGCCGAGGCTAAATATCGAGGGGTAGCCAATGTGGTCTCAGAATCATGTTGGTTACGTAATTTGCTGTTAGAGCTTCATTGTCCAATTCAAAAGGCAACCTTTGTTTATTGCGATAATATTAGTGTCATCTACCTTTCTGGTAATCCGGTTCAGCACCAACACACTAAACATATCGAGATGGACATTCACTTTGTCCGTGAAAAGGTTGCCTGTGGTCAAGTTCGCGTATGTCATGTCCCGTCGAGATATCAGATTGCCGACATCTTTACAAAGGGTCTTCCCTCGGCCCTTTTTGAAGATTTTAGGGACAGTCTCAGTGTTCGAAGACCGCCCGCTATGACTGCGGGGGTGTATTAAATATACACAATATATATTGTATGTATTGCTCCTCTCGGGTTCTCTTAATTACCGAAATTAGTGTATATTATTTAGGTAATATTTAGTCTCCTAGTTTAGGTAATATTGTAATATAATTAGTAGTGTATTACCATAATTAGTGTATTACTATAAATGTATAGAATAATGTTTTAGGAATAGAATAGGAATATGATTCTCTCCTATTTTGTAACTTGTATATATAGCCTTTCAAGTAATGAAAATAATGAAGGGAATTATTTCTTTCAGACGCAAATTCAGATATAGTTGGGCTCCAATACGGATAACGGACGGGAACTAAAAAAAAGATTTAATGCATAAGGAAGAAAGAAATGAGTTGATGTTTTGGTTGAGAATGACCTTCACCCAACTCATTTAAGAATAGCTTGTTCTCACTTAACAATTAACTTTAACTAAACTTTGTCGGCAGTATTCATGAAACAAACACTTAATTTATTTTTCTATTTTTACTTTAACTGAGAATACTAAGGGAAAAAAATATGTCACTTGATATCATTTGAACCTAAAAGCCATTTGAAACGGTAAGAAAATAACACTAGTGCTCTGGAAATACTTATTGATCCCTGTTACTGGGTAAGAAATTTAACGTAACATTGTAAACTTGGAAATTTACACCTCACAATTTGTTCGGTGAAATAGTGGGACGTACATAACCATCAAATGGTTTTGTCACTAAAGGATTAATGTTTGGTACTATATGATTTGAAATGTCTCATGAATTTCGTAGTTGTTTGGTTGGCTATTAATATTGTAACTTATACTAGCGGTAGAATGTGATAAAACAACGGTGATAAGTTGCTGATAATCAAAAGTACATATAACAGTAGATCTAGATACTTTTATCAAGGAAAATATTTTATGCAATAATAGATCTATGCGACTCATAAATGTGACACTTTTTTTTTATTTGTTTAAGAAAGAATGACATTTTTAATTTTTATATTTAAAAGCTTTTAAACTTTATATTTTCCATATCTTATCCTTAGCGACATATTCTTTTGATTATAGAAATATCATGATATGTCTAAATCATACTTTTTAAGAATACTAATTTGATATAGTACTATATATCTAAAGTCTTTATTTCTTCTCAAACAATCAAATATGGTCATATAAAATGAAACATGAGAGTATCTTTAATTAGAACTTCTGTTCATTTGGGTTAACCCCGATTGATCGACAACAAAGATAACGAATTTATCTGAAAATGTAGAATATTGAAATAGTTACACATACATGCATTAAGCTACGGTTTATATTGCACAAGATATACTTGTCCAAAGTTTATACAACTGTAGATTTCATGTAATTACTCTGGAAAGATATTCGAGTAAGTACAAAGTAATAACAAAAACTTTCATTTTCTATTCTCTTTGGCCGTGGACGAGGTTTCCCTGGTTCAACTTGCTGTCTGTTGTCTGCGTAGATTGATTAGCTTGCTGCCGATACATAGCTGCCATGTTGTTAAAGAACTCCATGTCCATTGGCTGACAATAAAGTAAAATGTAAAACAAAAATATAATAGTAGTACTAGTAAACCATCAACTTCGCCAAAAGGAAGAAAAAAAAAACAGAATATAGGCATAATTGATCGTCCAACTTAGGTGAATCTACTTAACAATAATTTCAAGAATCTAACTTATATAGTAGATTAATAGGCCGGTAAAGAATTTTTACACTAAGGGCGTAATTTTACATGTTCTAACAGATTGTTTTACCTTTTTTTTTTGGTAACTAGCTTAGTTATTACTAGTAATTTTTTAGCTGACTTGATATGGTATAAAAGTCAGAGGTGAATCTACGATGTAACCAACGTGCTTACGTGAATTCAGTTACTTTTGACCGGACTTTATATATGTATTAAAAATTCACTAAAATTTTATTTAAAAAAATAATTATGAACTCATACAATTATTGTATATTAACTTGAATATGAGCATATAAATTTTAAATATTGAATTCGCCTCTGATACGTAGAAATGAAATTCTAATTTCAAAAAAAAAAAAGCAAACTACTTACTTGTGGTAGAAAAGTGTTATAGGGATCAGTAAAAGGGGCGGAATTGGTGGTTCCCGGGGTAACAGTTGTCGCCCTGGCGAAGGTATTAGCTTGTGTGACAGGTGGAATAGCCGGGGCTGCAGGCATAGTGAAGGCTGCTGGTGGGATGAACGGATTAGTGGGAGCAGCGATTTGATTTGGATGAATGAGGGGATGAGTTGTGAGAGACTGATGAGGGGTTGTGGCAGCAGCACGAGCTAAAGCAGTCATATCAAACATTCCCATGCCCATGCCTAGACCAACGCCCATGGCGCCCATTCTTGCTAGTAGTGACATCTGAATATGTTGATGCATTCCAAGAGGCATCATCATTTGTGGTGCCATGTTTCTTGCACTACTGCTCATCAACTGAACTTGTGCTTGTAGCTTCTTTAAGTACTCTATAACCTCATCAAGCATTGATGCTTTATCTGTCTGCAAAATTCAGTATCAATTTTGTGAAAAGTCAGGTAGGCTCAAAATATTTGTGTAGGATAAATGAATTTCATTAGGGAAAGTTGATTTTTTGTTATTTGTATGTTTATAAAACACACCTTACTTGCATTTGGCACCAATCTTTGCAGAGCTTTCATCCTTTGGTTGATTCTATCTCGGCGTCTCTGGACCAAACAATAAATTAAAACATCACAATACATGCAATTAATTAGTGTACTAGCTATATATGTTCTAGTCAGGCCTATATCAGGTTTTAAACAATTTACACCAGTATATTATTATCTGATACTCTAATATGGTGAAAATAGTAAGTATTACTTATATTATTGGTGGAGAAAATGCAAATTGTACCCGCTCTGACTGGTTATGAACAGCTGCTGCTCGGCTGCGTCTTGATGAGTTAGGCTCTTTTGTTTCATGTTCTTCCTCCTTGTTTTCCTGCTACAATTCGATATGCAATCAATTCTACATGACATATTCTCTATTAAGATGAAATCAAACTCATACTCGTAGAATGTATTCTTACATACTAGGAGTAGTTAAAAACTGTTTTAAGAGATGTTAGCAGTAAATTACCGAGCCACCACCATGACAAGCAGAATCCTCGTCACAAGTGGTTTTGGACTTGATGCTACGAGAAGACTCATCAAAGGAAGGCCATGTCACCATGGTGGTTTCATTCTCCCTACAGAAGGTAGCGCTTGCACTACCACACGCGCTGCGTTCTGCATACTCATCTTCAGCTTTATCATATTGGAGCTCAGATTCTGATCTCATCCTCTTTTTTGCCAACACTGATGCTCGAGGAGGCGCCATTTGTTGTGAACTCTCGCCCCATTTTCCTCCATTACACATCCCGTCAATTTTCAGATCCTGATCATTTTGGTCATAATTTTGGATTGAAGTCTGATTTTTCCCGTGGCGTGTGGCTTGATGCACGATGGACTCCAATGTATCGTTGGCTCTTCCCAGTGTCTGTTTTGTTTGGGAATTATTGGAGAGGATGCCCCCAAGTCCATGCATTCCTAGCTGCCCTTTTTCCCATGTCAGCTCTGCAACTTCTTCACACTTACTATACCTGATTTTTAACAATAAATTAAGCATATGTAATCAAGAAAAGAATAATTTGATTAAAAAAAATCGATAGGAAGAAAGAAGCTAGAAAATGAGCTGAAGAAAACTGTTGCTAAGTCATATACATGGGCAAAAAATGATTAATTTGATCCTGCTGGTTATGCATGTGAGGATATTTGTTAGCCTCATCTGCTTCTACGACTTGTTCTTGTCTTTGGTGCCTTGGATTCCAAGTTGGTACCGTACAATGACTCATGATTATGCCTTTGATTATTGAGTCTAATATTCCTTTTCTCTGTTCATGAATAATGAATTCTGCTTCAGTTTAAGCTTGGCTTCTCTCTTTTATCTACTAAAAATCAATTATTCTTATTGCTTTCTGGTCCCCCTTTAGGATTGTCACATTCAGCTGACTAATTATATACTAAACACACAACATGTGACATACCAAGAAAGCCTGGATTTCAAATGGATATATTTTGGCTCCTCTCTCCATATATGATCTAGGTAACAATATACATAGATGTAGTTCTGCTTGTTTTCTTTTAACTCTTTCTCCTTGCTGGGACCCGGCAAAAGACATAATATACAGCAACATACCCAATGAAATCTCACAACGTGGGGTATGGAGAGGGTAGAGTGTACGCAGACCTTACCCCTACCAAGGTAGGAAGACTGTTTCCATAAGACATAATATATCTACCAAATTATATATACAGCTGCAGTACCAGTAATAATTTTGCTCTTCATTTCAATCAAGATTTCTTGAAGTTGAGTGGGGTTACAAGCACTCAATGCATTTAGATTTCTAGTGTCTCATTGTTTTTGGACCTACATAAATTGTACTGCTATTCCTACACCACATACTATTTTTGGGGGATCCATCTAAATTTAATGTCAGAACAATAACCTGCTAGGATGGCCTTAAAATTTGAGAGATGCCTTGAATCAAGGCTGAGTTACAATATCTCTTTTATTAAGCCTGAATTTCGTTCCTATCTTATTAATTTTGGTGCATAAGATGTTTTAATGCAAATTGACCATAGTATACCCTAGGATACTATGGATGTCAATGATCTGTATTGCGTTATGCACCCACAAAAACAGATTTCAACAGTGCTATTGCGTTTCTTGAATTCTTACAGCAAGTAATTTGATTTATTCAGTTAATTGGCCTAAAAGTTCCATGACAGAAACTATTTTGTTGAAGAGCTGGGTGGGGGTGGGGTGGGGGGGGGGGGTCCCGAAGTTTTATCTCTCTACTTTAATAACTAGATAGCAGTATTGGTGGCTAAGAAGCTGTGGATTTTGGCTGCTATGACTTGTGTCCAACAACTATATATCCAAAAATAAGTTGACTGTATTATATTTTTCTGAAGCTTCAATCATTTAGATGTCATGTCCACCCCATACTTGGCTCCAATATTCTAGCCTGGACAATCCTCTATCCTTTTCCTGAGCCAGGCCTTACAATTAAATTCCTGCATCAGGATCGAAACACGTGGATCCTGTCATGCCCCACCACTTTGATATATATCTATGGTTATGTCTTGTCGCTCTCCTCGCTGATTTCTTGCAAAGCATTTAAAACTGAGAATTCTTTGTTAATATTCCTCTTAAATCAAAAGAAAACCCCATTGCGTGCAAGAATTTATTTAAGTTATGCGTTTAATACTCTAATTTAACTTGAGTTCAAGGGCTTAGTTATAATTTGTTTTGGGTTTACTCAAGCTAGCTCATCATTGATAAAGTAGTGATAAGATTGTGGGTACAACAACGGTAGGAAACGGGAAGTAAATAAATATTACAAATGCTAGAAAGAATAAACTACTCAAGATTACAACAAACTGAAAATAAAAACGATTACAAACTCCTTGTGATTTGCTGAGTCGAGTGATGACACTCTGTCTTTAAGACAAGATTGCCCCGTATATATCCTTTTACGTTCGTGGGCAATAGTCTCCCAAGATACAACATCAACTAATAAATGAGCAAAGGAAACTCAAGTGTTAAGAACTTTGAATATAGAAAACTTGCTAGAGAGGAAGAAGAAGATTTCAGAAAATTTCTAAGTGTTGAGCAATTGAGCCAAATGACTCAATTTATAGCGTAAGGAAATGACCCCTCAACTAGCCAACTAATGGTCTTCAATAGCCATGTAATGACACTTATTGAGGGTTACATTCAGCCAAATAATGGTTGAATTCATGTGCCAAATAATGGAGATTCAATGCTCCAAAACCAACCCAAAAGTCAGAACTTTCCATCTTTCCGTCGCAGCATTCTGCCTCCGAAGCACCGCGGCTCTGCGAATTATCTCCGACGGTGTTGCGCCGCAGCCCTTCATGGCTCCGCGGCGATTTCCGACTCGTTTCATCTTACACTTCTTTCTTCATTTACCAACGTGGAATACTTGTCATTTGGCCAATAACCGTCCATCATTCTATATCTCAAACGTTATACGTATGAACCAATATCTCTTTCACTAATGAAATTTACGATACTTGGCACTACGTGTACACGTGTGTGGAAACGACGTTTCCGACGTGCGGGGCCCCAATTGTTCGAGTCATAAATAATGGGATAAACTTAATTTCACATTAGTAAATTTTCAACAAAGATGCTAATTAGGGACCATGTCCATGAATCAATCGTGAGGTAATTGATTGGGTTATTCAAAGGATTATCACTGTGTACCGCAGGAATGAGGAATATTGTTTATTTATTTAAGTGGAGTATTTAGTTCGACAAGGCAGAATACCTAAATACCCCTAAATTTAGCGCGTTCTCTTCAGATCCCTCTAAACTATCAGTAGTATTAATTACTCCCTGAACAAATCTGAATAAAACGCGTCAAGTTTTGGTGGTGCAGGTCCGAAGCTAGCTTGTGCATAACTATTCTCCTAGTACATGTTACCATTTACCAGTACAGATATCAAGTATGGGATAACTCTATCATCAAAACTTAGGCAGATCGGAACGTGTAAAAGTAACTGAAATTCCTTCATTGGTACCGTAACAGAGACAGACAGAGAGAGGGAGAGATTACAAAAGCTGCTTTACATGTATTAGCATTTCTCATTTTGGGAAACAATGGCAGATACGTCCTCATCAAACCACTTGCCAGCTTAGACACCAGGAAGAAACAGAGACACTCTGTAAAAACTAGTATTCCATCCTTGTGGCTCAAACTTGTCAAGTAGATTGGCAACATTTTGTCATCAAGTGTAAGGTTGGCTCATAATTTCATAGCTATGGATCCTCCCTATTTAGGCTGGTCCTCAGTCCCTACTACCATGTCAATTTTTTCAACATGTTCAGCATCACGTTGCAGCCGCTTCTGAATGGATAAATTTTGTACTAATATTTTTGGCTACAAGGCCAAACATTTCCATAATTTTGTGCGTGTACTTAGATTTCGTCTTGTGAAGGGTATCTTCATGGTGGGCACCTCATAATTAATTCCATAAGTGGAATTTTCCTCTGTTTTCACTTTTTTTTTTGTCTTTCCTATCATGTTTATTGGACTGGTATGAGAAAGATTCTTATCTCTGTTCTCCATATGATCCAAAGTTATTTACTAGTACTTGTTTTTTCTCTTGATATTTAGAGGTCGAAGTGAGAGGGGCGGAGCTAGAATATGGTTCGGTCGAACCCAATAGTTTTAGTTCAAATCATTTATTTATGTTAAGAAATTCATTGATTATGTACGAATTACTACTAATTTAGAACTCAATAACTTAAAAGTATTAGAATCCTGATCGAATCATAAGCATTCAAATCCTGACTCCACCTCTTCAACTAGTTGCAAGTCTAGTAGTGGTCACTACTGTTTAATGAAAGATGTCATTTGTCACTTATTAAAGACAGTTTCAAGATTTGCTTTAATCAGCTAAACTCGTTGAAGCGTGGTGGTAAGACGACAACCAAATACCTCGGCTTGTTCTTGTATTACGTTGAATAATGATCCATCTTCTCTAAAATCTTATACTCCACTGTTAAAGATATAGCACTAGAAATACATGATAGCCTCTCAAACTAGTCAATAAATTTCATTTAGACACTCAAACTACGGCTTCTTTCTATTGGACACTTTGAGTTCAAATTTTAAATTTCTTTTTTTTAATTTTTTAAGTATCCATTTCGTAGATAAATTAATCACTTAAATATATTACCTCCTTTGATTATATGCATTAGCGTCAATAAGCCGTAAAATCTCAGGCATGTTTCAATTGAGGCGGATGTGTATAATTAAAAGAAGTGACATATTTTATATGGTTAAACTATACCTAATAGACGCTTGAGAATACGCGTAATTTGTTTTCAAAATTTGAACTAGAAGTGTTTGACACATGTGCGGAGCCACCTTAGGCGAAGGGTGGTCAGGTGCACACCCTTCATCGGAAAATTATGTGGTGTACATAGGTTAAATGTTACTCCCTCAATTTTAAAATATTTGTCGTACTTTCCTTTTTAATCCGTTTAAAAAAGAATTTCTCTTTCTTTTGTTCACAACTCTTTTATTTCAACTTTTCACATGACATATTTAAGACCACAAGGGCATTTTGGTACATTCTACATATGTTTAGTTAAGAACTACAAGATTCAATTTTTTTTTTACTTTTTTAAACTCCGTGTCAAGTCAAAACCAGTCAAACATTTTAAAACGGATGGAGTAGCTATTATGAGTATATATTTAATTTTATACACTCTTAACACAAGTGAAAATAAAATTTGCACATCTTTCGCTAAATTCATAGCTCCGCCACTGATTTGACAAAAACATTTTATCATATGTTCAAAAGCTCAATTAAAATAAATCATAATTCAAGAGTCTAAATAAAATTTACTCAAAAGTTTAAGGGCCGTCGATATATTTGATAGTATCGTTCACCAACGAGATTATGCCGACTGTTGTGGAAGCAAAATTCATACTACTGTTATAATGATAGTAGTGACAGTTTGTTTGACTTACTGGTCTGTCACATGTTACAGTGGTTGTTAATAGACAAAAATGGGACAGATGTGGACTCTCTATCCTCATTAGTGTTAAATATACTAAATATACATAAGATATACACGTTATATACATGTATATTCTATGTATATTTAGTCTCGGTTTTGACGTTCTTGTATCATTCTTGTACACGGTTTTGTATAGTTGTAGTGTACCTTAATTAGTCTTATACTCTTACCATAATTGTATAGTTAGTCTCCAAATAGAATAAGGTTTTAGGAGTAGAATAGAAATAGGATTCTTCTATTATGGAAATATGTAAATTGTATATATTGTCTTTGAATTAATGAAAATAATCAAGAGATTATTTCTTTCATGGTATCAAAAGTCTAGGTCAAACAAAAAAAAAATTCTCCCAAATTTTCTTGTTCCTCGGCCAAGCGGAATCCGAGAGCCTATCCTTGGTTTCCGCACATGTTTTCCGCTCTCCAATTTTCTCTTCCAAATCCCTCTATCACTTTCCGTTCTTTCGTTATGTCTACATCAAGGAACATGTTTCATCCTGCCCTTGTTGTTATTAACATCAAGAATCGTATCCCTCTAATTTTTGAAATAGAAAAACGTCCAATACGCGATGTGGACCGAGTTGTTCAAAATTCACGCTCGTTCGCATCAAGTCCTCCATCACATAATCCCAGCGGCTCCTGAAGACACGGAGGTGCCTCAACGCGAGGATGACCCTAAATTATGGACCACACTTGATGTCACCGTCCTTCAGTGGATTTATTCTACTATCTCTACCGACATATTGCAGACAATTATTGAGCCAGACGCTACGGCGATGGCTGCGTGGGATAGGCTGCGTGACATATTCCAGGATAATCAACATTCCAGAGTTGTTACCCTTGAACATGACTTTTCCCACATCAACATGGAAAATTTCCCAAACGTTTCAGCTTATTGCAAAAGCTTGAAAGAATTGGCGGATCAACTCCGCAATGTTGGTGCACCAGTTAGCGAAGATCGTCTTGTTCTACAGATGGTTGCTGGCCTATCTGAGGCTTATAGTGACGTTGGAACTCTCCTTCGTCAAAGTAATCATCTTCCAAAGTTCTATCAGGCCCGCTCCATGCTTACCTTGGAAGAAGCCGGCTTGACTAAAAAGGCAGCTACGAGTGCTAGCCCCGTGGTCATGATCATCTTCCACTACTCCTCCAATTTTTTGTGACAATTCGAACCAAAACCGGTTTCATGGTGGCGGCAAAAATAGTCAGAAAAATAATGGCAAAAATCGTGGGGGCAAACGCATCGGTTCCGGCAATGGTAACGGGGGCCAAAACGGTGGTGGAGGACAATATTTCGGATACAACGGGCCACCGACCCACTGGTAGGGCCTTGGGCCACTGGGCAGTGGGCTTGGAACTGTGGGCAGTGGCCCAACAGACCAGTTTCACCGTCCAGTAACCCAGTTCCAGTGGGCTTTCCAGCAGCCTCCTCGACCCAATACCAACTGGGCCAGTGGGTCTTCCTGAAGCAGCATTGGGCCGGGGTAGCACGCAGGGGTACTTGGGCCCCGGCTTCCGCAAGCCCACCATGCAGTAGGCCCCACTCAGACTGATATTGAGGCCGCGATGCACACACTTGGTTTGACTCCACCGGACCCGAATTGGTATATGGATACCGGTGCCACTACCCACACGACATCCGATTCAGGTACTCTCTCGTCTTATTCCAATTTGAGCAACTCTCATGACATAATTGTTGGTAATGGTAATTTTATTCAAGTTCGTGGTTATGGTCATAAAACTTTGTCTCCCCCCCCCATCCACCCCTCATCTTGAAAAATACCCTATACGCCCCAAATTGATTAAAAACTTAGTGTATGTCTGTAAATTCACTACTGACAATTCTATGTCTCTTGAATTTGATCCGTTTGGTTTCTCTGTGAAGGATTTCAAGACGAGAAGTCCTCTCATGAGGTGTGATAGTAGGGGAGATCTTTATCCTATCACGCCATGTTCCGATCTATCGAGTCAAGCATTGCCATCAGCGTTTGCAGCCCTTGCTCCTTCTTTGTGGCATGCTCGTCTTGGTCATCCGGAGTCGTCTATTTTGTCTTCCTTAGATAAAAATAATTTTATTTCATGTAAGGGTACGCGTAGTACTCCGAATTGTCATTCTTGTTCTTTAGAAAAAATTGTTAGGTTACCATTTGTAGACTCTAATTCTCATACTTTAATGACATTTGATATTATTCATTGCGACTTATGGACGTCTCATGTTCTTAGTTCTTTGGGTCATCGGTATTATGTTCTCTTTTTGGACGATTACTCTAAATTTTTATGGACTTTTCCGATAGCGAAAAAATCTCAAGTTTTTTCATCCTCTTCAAATTTAGAGCTTTCATTAGAACCCAATTCGAAAGAGAAATAAAAAATATTCAATGTGATAATGGCAGAGATTATGACAACGGGGTGTTTTGGAAATTTTGTGCAACTAATGGGATCAATTTTCGTTTTGCCCTCATACGTCTTCACAAAATGGGAAAGCCGAACATAAAATTTGTACCATTAATAACATTGTCCGAGCTTTATTGATTCATGATTTTGTACCCTCTTCGTTTTGGTATCATGCTCTACAAGTGGCTACATATCTCCTTAACATTCTTCCTTCCAAAGGCTTGACATATTCTTCCCCCTTCAAATTTTATATAATAAGACTCTTTCGTATTCACATATTCGAGTCTTTGGGTGCTTATGTTATCCGTTATTTTCATCCACCATAATTAACAAACTTCAGGCCCGATCTACTCCGTGTGTGTTTTTGGGTTTTCCGTCTAATCATCGTGGTTACAAATGTTTTGATTTATCCTCTAATAAAGTTATCATTAGTCGCCATGTGATTTTTAATGAATCTCAATTTCCGTTTGCTAAGGTTAGTACTCCCGTGCCTAGTTCGTATAATTTTTTGGATGATGGTATATCCTAGTATATTATTAACCATTTTTTGGACGTTCCCGCAACCCAAATCCGCCAACGGACCCACTACCTGCTGGCCCCACTGCCCCATCACTAGCTACAGTACCCGCACTTGGGTCATGTCCAGTTACTGGGCCAGTGACCTATCCCATTACCGCCACTGGTCCAGTCCCTGTTTTACCATCCAGTTACCGAATTGGGCTAGCAGGCCTACTGTTTGCTGGCCAGTCCGTCCTGAGTCCAGAAAATTCCCAAAATCCGGCCAATTCTTTCCCGAGTCATAGACCGATCACTCGTAGTCAACGGGGTGTTTTTAAACCAACAAGGCATTTTAATTTAAATTCTAATGTTCTTAAATCAACCTTACTCTGTAATCCTGTGTCTGCATTAAATGACCCGAATTGGAAAATTGTTATGACCGATGAATATAATGCTCTTATTGATAATAAGACGTGGGAGTTGGTGCCCCATCCATCTGGTATTAATATTATTAGGTCTATGTGAATTTTTGCTCATAAGGACAATTCAGACGGTTTGTTTGCAAGGCATAAGGCTCGGCTTGTTGGTGATGGTAAGACTCAACAGATTGGTATGGATTGTGGGGAGACGTTTAGTCCGGTGATCAAGACGGCTACCATTCGCATTGTGCTCAGCTTGACTCTTTCGAAAGCATGGCCCATTCATCAGAAGCGGTAACTTCGTGCTCCGCTTCTCTCGCGCTTGCTTGCGTGAAGGCTTAGATAGTCGCTTCTTTTTTTCGGTATACCGCTCTGCTCGCAGAGCGAATGAACATAAATCTTTCCGAATATCATGAATATCATTCGCCCCTTATCTCCTCATCTTCCTATTTATAAGCCACGGCTTACTTCGACGTTTTCAATTTCCCATAGAATCTTCGGAGCTTTCCTAGCCACTATAGTTTTCTTTTTTTATCTTCTTTGTCTGAAAATAGGTTTGATTTGCTTCACCTATGAGAATTTCTACCAACAGTAGACTTTTCAACCATTTTTGCTCGTGCTAGTGCCCCCAGAAATTCTTGGATTTCTTTAGAATATTTTCTTACATGGTGATCTCAAGAAAATAGTCTATATGCATCAACGCTTGAGGTTTAGGGATCCCAAATATCCTCATCATGTCTGTTTGTTAAAAAAGTCCTTATATGGGCTTAAGCAGTCTCCACGGGCCTAGTATAAGAGGTTTGTCGACTATGTTTCGACTATTGGGTTCTCTCACAGCAGGTCGGATAATTCCTTGTTCATATATCGTCGTGGTTCTTCCTTGGCTTATATACTATTATATGTGGATGATATTATCTTGACTGCTTCTTTCGATGCCTTACGCCAGTCTATCATGACAATGCTCAGTTCTGAGTTTGCTATGAAAGACTTGGGGCCATTGAGCTATTTTTTTGGGATTACAGTCACTCGTCATGCCGGTGGATTGTTCTTATCTCAGAGGAAGTATGCATCCGAGATCATTGGGATGTCATCCTGTAAGTCCACTTCCACTCCAGTTGATACTAAACCCAAATTGGGTGTTGCAGCTGGCTCCCCTTACGAGGATTCGACCCGATATTGCAGTCTTGCAGGGGCCCTTCAGTATCTTACGTTCACGAGACCAGCTATTACATATGTCATCCAACATGTGTGTTTGTTTATGCATGATCCCAGGGTTGAGCACATGAATGCGCTCAAACGCATTATTCAGTACATCCAGGGGATACTTGACTATGGCTTGCATTTATATCCGTCATCGACGTCTACACTTGTCTCGTACACTGATGTTGATTGGGGTGACTGTCCGGACACCAGACGGTCTACGTCTGACTATTGTATGTTTCTTGGTAATAACTTAGTTTCCTGGTCTGCGAAACGTCAGTCGACTTTGTCCCGCTCCAGTGCCGAGACTGAGTATCGAGGGGTAGCTAATATAGTCTCTGAATCATGTTGGTTACATAATTTGTTGTTAGAGCTTCATTGTCCTATTCAGAAAGCAACATTGGTTTATTGTGATAATATTAGTGTCATCTATCTTTCGGGTAATCCGGTTCAGCACCAACGCACTAAACATATCGATATGGAAATTCACTTTGTCCGCGAACAGATTGATCGTGGTCAAGTACGCATCATGTCCCTTTCAGGTATCATGTTGCAGACATCTTTACAAAGGGTCTTCCCTCGATCTTTTTTGAAGATTTTCGAGATAGTCTCAGCGTCCGAAGACCGCCCGCTATGACTGCGGGGGTGTGTTAAATATACTAAATATACATAAGATATACACGTTATGCACGTGTATATCCTATGTATATTTAGTCTAGGTTTTGATGTTTTTGTATCATTCTTGTACACGGTTTTGTATAGTTGTAGTGTACCTTAATTAGTCTTGTACTCTTATCATAATTGTATAGTTAGTCTCCAAATAGAATAAGGTTTTAGGAGTAGAATAGGAATATGATTCTCTTATTATGAAAATATGTAAATTGTATATATTGTCTTTGAATTAATGAAAATAATCAAGGGATTATTTCTTTCAATTAGAATACACAGATTGTCGAATGAGAATGACAACCTGTTTATCAGTTGAAGTTAACGAATGTCAACTGGAGATGTGGATGATAGATTTATTCAGTGTTAGGTGAAGCCCAATAATAGCACTGTTTGTCACTGCAACATGGCACAGTGTTGCTCTCAAACACACACGCAAGTATACGCGGTCGTACAAGTAATATAGTAATTTCAGAAATCAAATGTCGAACCCACAGGGACTTGTGATTAGCTGTTTTACTAAATCAAATGATCCTAATTATGTATACAAGAGATGGAATCTGAAGGTAATAATTATTGACTAACTAAAATAAAAAAAATAATAAACTTTAACTAAGAAAGAGCAAGTTTTTATGTTATCAATGATATGAATGTTCCAGGGTTGCGGTTGGTTCACCAATCCTATTGAGCTCTCGAACTATTTCTCCTTAATCCGAATTATCGAAGATTGCAAATTAACCGAATTATTAATCGTGTAGCATTCTCCCGAACTGCTACCCGCCGATTCAGAACAGTTTGTCGCCTATATTCCTATGGAATTGACCTATTAAGAACGTAATTCGCTTACGTTATCTAATTGAACGGGGTGTCTAGGTATATTCCTATCCTAGCCACAAATCCTAGCCCTACTTTAGGGATAATTAGATCACGCTCTCTTTAACCCTTCTCTAATTTAATATGGTCTTTCCCAAGCACAATATTAAATAGTAAATAAAACTCGACTGTTGTGCAGGCAATCAAGCATTTATGCACGGAATGAAAGTAACAATCAAAATCAATAACTCGTAATAAGATAGAAATAATCGTCAAACGTCAATAATCATGGTTTACCACAACCCTGGAACGCGAAGTTTAACTCCACATAGACATGGAGGAAAAACGACAATTCATACAAAGAATCATAAAAACTAGTAGCAAGGAGAAGAAAAGGTAGAACCAATAACTCCGGCCTCCACGGCGGTTCCAAGCTCTCTCTAGGATAAATGTTCTGAACTTCGGCTCTCAAGTTATCCAAAGTTATCTAAAACTTGTGTCTTATGAACTATTTATAGGTGTAGGAAAAACCCATACAAAATAACTGAATCCAAAATAAATTGGGAGAATTTTTGAAGTCCGAAATTTGGCCTTTGATGAGCGAGCCTCAAAGCAAGGCAGTACCTCGCTATGGGCTTCGCCCAGCGAGGCTGCTTCAATTATTTTCCTTCGTTGTTTCTGCCTCCTTGCTTTACTTTATTGCCTTTAATTCTTGTAGTGTTGTTTGCCTAACCTTTCCTTCCAGATTGCCAATTCACAACATGTACCGTACGTACTTCATCCAATTTCTTTACTTTGCTTTAAAATTCTACACAATTTAATTCTATTAGTTAGTTGTTTTAGGACTGAAATATCTGTTTTTAATTTTCCTGTAGTTTCTTTTTCAGTTATTTTAGGAGGTAGTTACCATGGTTAGCACCATGGCTTAAATATAGGACCATTATCTATTTCAGTTTTTCTTCAGAATGTTATGTATCTGTTTTTTTACATAATTAAGTTATCTCTCTGCATAATTTTCTCTCAGTTATCTTCTTCAGTTTTTTATTTCTTCATATTGTTCTGCTTCTTTTTCTGTCAAAGTAGATTGTCTTCATCATGTTAAGCTGCCATTTGTTTATTAAAAACTAACAGTTGGTATCAAGAGCTTTCATCTTAAGGGATCTGTGGTCGAGTTGGAGAAGTCATGATCGCTGAAGCGAGTTTCTCACCAATCACTCCGCTAGTCTTTGATGGAGATAACTATCAGATATAGGCAGTACGAACGGAGACGTACTTGGATGTTTTGGATATCTGGGAAGCTGTGGAAGAGGATTACGATATTTCAGCCCTACAGAATAATTCTAACATGGCTCAGATTAAAGCACACAAGGAAAAGAAGACAAAGAAATCGAAGGCCAAGGCATGTTTATTCGTTGTTGTATCGCCAACAGTTTTCACGCAGATAATGTCTCTAAAAATTGCTAAAGAGGTCTGGGATTATCTAAAGGAAGAGTATGCTGGAGATGACAGAATAAAAGGTATGCAAGTTTTAAACTTAATTAGGGAGTTTGAATTGATGAAGGGTTCTGAAACAGTGAAGGAATATTCAGATAGACTTCTACATATTGCAAATAAGGTGAGGCTACTCGGCTCTACACTCGCAGACTCGAGAATTGTTGAGAGAGATTTTTGTAACAGTTCCTGAAAGGTATTGTTTCCCTCCGAAATATTTATCGTTTTATCGGCTGACGAAATAGGATGACAAATTAATTCCTTAATTAAGCGATTTGGGCCGGAAGCGGAACTCTAACTTCCAGCAATGGGTTCCCCAACTACTCCAGAAAGCGTTAGGATGGTGATTGAGTAAACTAAGTAGTAAGAAACATAAATACATCTAAAGTGCAATAAAGATAGAATGAAGATATGTAAAAATCAAATTTTTGTGTGTTGTTTTTATTCTGTACAAGTGATCTTACATTTATACTACAGGAAATAAAACGTGATCCTCATGTGTTAGCCACTAAATTCACTAGCCAACTATGATGAGGTGGTGCCGGTTTTTGCTTCTTGATTTCCTCTCGCATGACCGAAGGCACCTCCTTCTAGCTGTTGACGGTTTATTTCCATTTCTTGGGGTCTAGAAAGTGCTTTGACTTGGTCTTCGAGGCGTTCAAATATGTGTGGATCACAGTTGTTCCTCAAAATTATGATTCGGCCAAGTTACCGAAATAGTCGGTGGAGCTTTTCTAGCCGAGGGCTAGGACTAATAAATTCGGCTACGAGTCAGTTCGGTTATCGGCTTAGAACTCTGTTGCCTGCTCATTTTGAGATTTCCACCTTCGGCTGCCACTTGATTCGGCTAAACACAAAGTATTTTTGAGTGTTAACAATTGCCCCCCTACATTAACTCGAGTGCAGTTGTTGAGTTGATGTATTCAAAAATAGCTGTCATTTCGTGTGGCAGCCACGGGTGTCGCTTCAATCAATTTTGCCTTAAATGTGTGCAATGATGAATTTCCTTGACTTCCTTTTAATCGAGGCGTCTCGGCTACCACAAATAAATTCCAACGCATTTCAGCCGCATGTTTGAAAGAAATGAGTCCTAATGTGTGTCAGTCACATCTTCCAAAAGGAAAGAGGATATTTAAGGGGAGATGCCTTTCCAATGGTTTCTCACTTAGTTATCAACCGTTCCCGAATTCCTTTGCGCCTCTAAAAACCCTATTTTTCTTAATTAGAGAACCATGTATTCATCTTCTTCTCTATTTCAGGGATCAGATAGCGCCGATTTGGCTGCTGGTGACCTAACCCCTACATTTGCCTTCATCGATGAACAGTTGGTTCTTGCCCCTTATGGTACATCCTAGGGGTGAGCACGGGTACAGGGTACCCAGATACCCTACCGGAACCGACATTAACGGGTAGGTTCCGGGTAGATATATTATAATAACGGGTAGGGTCCGGGTAGTAAAATTAGGAACCGATCAATGTCGGGTCCTGCCTGCTCCTAAGAATAGAGACAGTACCGGATCCTGAACCGATACTCCTAACCTATAAAATATTAAATATTTTTTTTAAACATTTGGACCACTTTTAACTTTCTCCAAAATTATTTGTTGCACGCCTGCACATTGATTTTCCCCACCCCAAAACTCTCTCAATAACAATGGCGTTTTAGCTACACCACCGAGCTTCATCGTCGTCATTGTTGAAGCTTTCTCACAGGTACTTTCATCGTTGTCATCATTGAAGCTTCACCTTTGCCTCTTTCTCTCCTTTGGTTGTGTTCACATCATTCCTAAAATGCATATGAGTTCATATCTAACTCTTCAATTTCTTTTTAATATCATATGCTTATGTTCTATTTCAGGCGATACTCATCTTCAATTTGTATTATTTTTTTATTTGAAATGTAAATCTATTTTTAAAATTTGTGTATATTTTTGTAGTTGTGAAGATGAAATTTAGGGATTTACTAGTATAATAAAGCTTTTCTTTTGTATCGAAGAGCTTATGAACACGAAAATAAGTTTAATTCAGATATTTTCAAATTTATTTTGAAATCAACACGTTCAATTAATTGAGTGTCAAATTTGACTTGCAATTTTAGGTTTTGTAATGTAATTAGCTTTTCTACAATGAATAAGTTTTCTAAAACTTCTTATAAGGGTACTAAAAACTCCGATTGCAGGCTAAAAAATTACTTGATGAAATTATTTTAGAACTCTTTTTTATTCTCATAGGCTTAAAATTGTTGCTTAATTTGTGTTTTTTATTTACAGGTGCAGGAACCTACCGGACCCGCAGGTCAGGTAGGTTCCAGTAATGATTGCTACGGGTAGGTTCCGGGTAGTAAATTTAGGAACCGATCTTTTACCGGGTAGGGTCCGGGTAGTTAAAAAATGTTAGGGTACCCGGACCCGCTCACCCCTAGTACATCCGAACAGGGAGACCTCCTTCTTTCTCAGCATCTTAGCCCAGAAAACTATGATCTTCCTATCACATGTGATCGGTTCACCGGTGATCGTTGTCCGGCTAGCCTGCGTACCTGGCCGACCAAGATTGCCAACTATTCTGGTTGGTTGAAACGAGTAAAGTCGGCCAGAGAGGCCGAATGGAGACGCATGGGTCTTTATGACGCCATTGCATTGTCGGGGTTTGACCTCCCTTGTAATATTGGTCTCGTATACGCTTTCCTTGGTTATTGGTCGACCACCGCCAAAGCCTTTGTTTTTTCTTGGGGGATGATGACCTCTAGACTGCTTGACGTGATGGCGATACTTGGCCTTCTGATACCTGGAGCCGAAGGGCATGTATTAGGCGATATAGATGTTGTCGATTTGGGCATCAAGGTTTCAAAGACTTCTTCCGGTTACGGCCACTTCATGGCACAACAGTTGAGTACTGCCTCTCCCAGTTGATGATGCTGAGCATCATGCTTTCCTACTTTTTTGGTTTAGCCGATACTTTGTCTGCACATGATCTTGTGCAATCGTGAAGGAACTGGAAATTTACGCGGCGCTAGCCATTTCGAGGGAAGATGTCAGCTATGCATCTCTCTTCTTGACTTATCTTTATATGGCTCTTGGTGATGCCCAGGCAAGGTTAAGGGACTCCAGAATCTGGATACCTTAGTCGGTCCGCTGTGGTTCTTTCAGCTGTGGATCACCTTATATTTTCCAGAGTTTATTCCTGATGGGTTTGATGACCAAACCCACTGGTGCTAGCCGATGCTCTTCGGAAAACACCCTTAGTGTCCCAGGACGTTTTTGCTACAGTCTCCACCCTGCATGGTCTGTCTCGGGACCATTATACAGGATTTCTGAATCAAAAAATCAAAAATTTCTGAAATCAAAATCGGAATTCTAAAAATACTTTTCCGAGCGGATTCGACGATTAGAAACGACGCCTCGGTTCGCTGCCCGGAGAAGGTCTGTAAACTACATCTTCTCTCAGTTTATTTTCTGCATTTTGGTGCTCATTTTGTTGTGTTAATCATGTGGTAATTTATTTATGTTATCGCGTTCTTTAATGTCTAAGTTATATTTAGTATGATAGCTTGTTTGGTTAATTGTTATAGTATAGATGTGCTCTGTATATTCTATAAAAAACCTAATATTAGTATCATATTTAGAGTAATATATTGAAAATGCTATTTAGTATCTGTTTAAGAAATTATGATGTAGATTAATTAAGTATCTGCTACTGTTAGTAATTTTGCTAACTTGTTTAGTTGATTACAGATATTTATCAATGTTGTGCTTGGTTTACATTTTTGAGTTAATGTTTGGATTAGTATTATTTTAGTTTGATTGTGTATACTGTTGGTGTAAATGTTTGGTTGATGTTGACGATTGTTAGAATTAATCATTAGTCATATTTAATTAGGTTAAGGTCTGTTTACGTTTATTAGACTAAGCATTGAGAAATATTTAATAGATATTAATGGTTGTTTATGATCTTTAGTTTCAACTTTTGAGCATATTTAATCATGATTTGTTGACTTGTTTGGGACTACTGGAATAATGTTCATCATGATTAATTAGATTATGGTTGATGTTAAAATCTGTTACGTTAATTATTAATCATGTTTAGCTACTTTAGGTTAATTTATGCCCATTAGCTCATTGCTAAGTATGTCTAATAAAAAATCTGATGTTTGTTGGACTAAGATTCATCATGTTGAATTATATGTTGTCATTGGTCATTGTCAGGGCTATTTGTGCTCATGGTCTAAGTGGGTTAAATATGGGTTTGCATATGTATAAATATGAATATCTGTTAATGGGGGTTTATCGCATATTGGGTTGGTTGGTTTCCCTCCTTCAAGTCTGAAAATTATATGTTTGTAACCTATTTATATATTTACCTATTTTCATGTTTTAAAAAATCATGAACTTAGATATATGTTTGTGTATCAAATTTGAGTCCCAACAACATATTATTTTTCATGAATTATTTATTTATATTTTCTTATGTCTATATTTTCATGTTTCGTCTACTAATCATTTTCTTTTCTTTCATTTACATGAAACACACCGGAAGCAACGAAGAGTCTCGTTATGAGACTCATCATGACTTTGTCAAATGAAGACCCGCATCCACATTCATTGCATTCTCCGACCTCAGAATTTCTAAACAAATAGGGCGGGATGACGTCGTCATCCGCCCTAGTCGCCATTTTTAATTCTTTAAATACCGTCTTTTATTTATTCAGGTTGTAATAATAATTTAAAGTTTGTGTGATTGTTAGGATACTTGGAACAATTAGGCTTTGGATGGATAATTAATATGATAGTTTAAAATTGGAAACCTGTCGCTAGTTTATTTATTTTTAGGTTCGGATAGTTTAAAAATAGGAAATCCCCCGCTAGTCTATTTATTTTAGTCTCGCCATGCATATTCAAACTTTTCAAAACAATTTGGTCACCTTTTACTTGCACTATTAATCAAACAAAATAAAGTCTTATTTTTATCTGATTCGCTATTTAAAATGACTTCCAAAAAAATCATTTCCGATGTAGGCATACCCGAAGAAGATGGTGGCTCGTTGTTCCTTCTGGGAGGATTCTATTTAGGATGTGGATTGGACTCTGGGTTCATTTTCTTACCAGACCTTAGGCGCATACGCCAAGTGTGATCCTGACTTGGAGAATCAAACTTCGCTATGAGATCACCTATGGTCCCACCCGGTGTGCCAAATTTGTTTCCCTCCGAAATTTTTATCGTTTTATCGGATGACAAATTGATTCCTTAACTAAGCGATTTGGGCCGGAAGCGGAACTCTAACTTCCAGCAATGGGTTCCCCAACTACTCCAGAAAACGTTAGGATGGTGATTGAGTAAACTAAGTGGTAAGAAACATAAATACAGCTAAAGTGCAATAAAGACAATAAAGATAGAATGAAGATATGTAAAAATCAGATTTTTGATTGATGGTGTTGTTTTTATTCTATACAAGTGATCTTACATTTATACTGCAAGAAATAAAATGTGATCCTCCTATGTTAGCCACTAAATTGCCAACTAAATCCACTAGCCAACTATGAGGAGGTGGTGCCGGTTTTTGCTCCTTGATTTCCTCTCACATGACCGAAGGCACCTCCTTCTAGCTGTTGACGGTTTATTTCCATTTCTTGGGGTCTAGAATGTGCTTTGACTTGGTCTTCGAGGCGTTCAAATATGTGTGGGTCCCAGTCGTTCCTCATAATTATGATTCGGCCAAGTTACCGAAATAGCCGATGGAGCTTTTCTAGCCGAGGGCTATGACTAATAGATTCGGCTACGAGTCAGTTCGATTATCAGCTTAGAACTTTATTGCCTGCTCATTTTGAGATTTCCACCTTCGGCTGCCACTTGATTCGGCTAAACAGTAAAAGTATTTTTTAGTGTTAACGTGTATGAAGCAACAATTACGACCTTAGAAAATACTAAGGATTTGTCAAAAATAAGTTTGACAAGAGTTGCTAAATTTCCTGAAAGGTCAAGAGCAAAGAAGACTCATGAGACAGGATGTTACAACAGAAGGGGCTCTTGTCGGTAAGCACCAGGTTAACAAATTCTAAAGAAGAAAAAGAATCAAGCATTGAGTGAAGGAGAAACATCAACCAAAAGTAAAAGTAATGGAGGAAGTGCGAAGAAAAATTATCCTTCTTGCCATCATTGTGGAAGAAAATGCCATCCACCATTTAAGTGCTGGAGGAGACCTGATGCTAAATACAAGAAATGTGATCAACTTGGACATGAAGCCGTGATTTGCAAAAATAAGGCCCCGCAGCAGGAAGCAAATGCTTAAGTTGTTGATCAAGAAGAAGATGATCATCTTTTTGTTGCAACATGCTTCTCAAGTAAGAGCTCAACAGATTCCTGGTTGATTGATAGTGGGTGTACTAATCATATGACTCATGACAAGAGCTTATTCAAGGAGTTAAAGCCCACTGAAATTTCCAAGGTTAGGATAGGAAATGGTGACCACCTTCATGTCAAAGGAATTAGAACCATACACCTCAAATTGTGCATAGTATATAGATCTCAGCATACCTCAAGGTATACAAGAGATGTATATCCTGGTATACCTGACTATGTGTATACCAACCCTTATATATGTCTAAATGTGTGTGAAACAATATATCTAAGTGTATGTTAAATATGGATTCATATACTTATGAATGTGAACATGTATTTTATTGGGCCCATTATATATTGGGCTGAGTTCGTCTTGTAGTCTTATGCTTAGAATGTTTGGACCTGCTTTATGTTTCTGCATGTTGTTTGTCGTCAGGGCCCAATGTCTGGGTTGGATAATGAAGGGCTTTTATTTGCTCGGACCTGCCAGTTAATTTTTGGGCTTATTAGTGACTGTTCATTGAAATCTGAGGGTAGCTACTTGGGCCCTCTTTTATTCTCTGCATATCGCATGTTCTACAAGCCCATCATTAAGATGAGGTGTTTGGGCCGATATTTATTTGGGTTTGTCTAGTTTGATTGTTTGGTTTGCTTAAGTTGCTGCAATAAATAACGTTGGGCCCAATGTGCTCTTATACCTAATATATTTTGAGTACTTTATAATTCTTGTCTTTTCTTTTGTTTACATGAAATACATTGGGAGCAACGAAGAGTCTCGTCATGAGACTCATCATGATCATTGTCAAACGAAGACCCGCATCCACACTCATTGCATTCTCCAACCTCGGGATTTCAAAACAAATAGGGCGAGATGACATCATCATCCGTCTTAGTTCCCTTTTATTGTTATTCTTTAATTTCGTTATTTCTATTTTTGGGGTTGTAATAATTATTTAATGTCTGTGTGATTGTTAGGACATTTAGAATTGGAAATCCGCCGCTAGTTTATTTATTTTAGGCGCGTCATGCATGTTCAAACTTTCAAAACAAATCAGTCATCTTCTATTTGCATTTTAAACATGCCTATAAGGCTTTGTTTCTATCCAACCTTATGATTTAAAATGACTTCCTAAAAAATATTTCTTTATATTACTAATAAATTACTTTTCCCCTTTTACTATCAATTGCAAGAAATAATTACTTTATCAACTTTCATACAAATGCATGCCTTATCCAAAAATTAACTTTATATATTTTGCCATACAAATATACATTTTTTTTAATCCAAAATCAAACTTTATATTTTATAAACCATACCTTACAATGTCATGCATACTCTTCCGGATCTCATATCGGGAATTTATTTTCGCATTCACTTTTGCAAAACCCCTCAAAAAAGAAAAATCATTACTGTCAAAAAAATACATCCTCTTTAAACATTATTTTAATTTTATACTTGTAAACATGCATTTTTCTTAGCATAATAATTAACATGAGTTTGATCGGATAACCGCAAGTTAGCGGATCTTAAAGGATGTCTAACCCCTTCCCTTTAGGATAATAAAGAACTCTTACCTATAATCTCATTAGTTTCGCAGACCATAAAATTGGAGTTATTTTACAGCAATTAATTAATATTTAAGTGTCCTAATTCACCGTAAAATGATTAGGCGGCGACTCCTTAATCCAATCTAGGAATCACCAATATGTTGTACTCCGCTTTGACCTGGTTAAAATAGGGTGCGACAATATCAAAAACTTTCGACTCGTATTTTAAAAAAATTATGTGCGTCTTCTCATACCAAATTATATAGATACGTAAAATAGATTAATATGTCACTTTTTAAATTATATGTGATAAGTTCAATAAGCCATAAAATTTCACTTTTATTCCAATTAAGGATGATGTATATAATTAAAAGGGGTAACATATTTTATGTGGTTAAATTATCTATAATAGGAGCTTGAGAATATGTGTAAAAAAAAATTCATAATTTGAGTCGAAAGTATCTAAAAACAAATATTTTATCATGTGTTTAATTAGAACATATTGTAGTATAATTGCCTACTAAAATTTACTGATAAATTTAAAGAGTTGTCATGTATTCAACCTAAAATTTAAATAAGAAAAAATATTTAGAGCTAGATAAAAATAAATTTTATTATAGTAATAGACCAAAAGTAAATTTAAGTTACATAAATTGAGATAAAGAGAGTACATTAATTATTGAGCTTTAAAGTTCCAAACCAATCACACTTGTCGAGAAGAATCCCCAGAGTTTCCTAAGTGGGACCAAATTACAAACCTCTGGGCCTGGTCTAGGGTTCGAGGACTGCCCGGTGGAGAGAAAATGCATTTTTTTTTTGTGAGGATTGCTCTTTAAAAGCGTGTCTTTAATTTTTATCTCTCAAATTATTGGTCTTTAATTTTTATCCGTTGCTTAAATATATTTTGATGTTTTGGATTTGAATCTCGCTCAGTTAAAATTTTTAAAAAATCACAAGGTAGAATTTAAATTCATAACTCTGTCTTAAGGTAAAGACATAGGTTGCAGGCAAATTCTGCCTTATAAGGCACATGTTGCGGACGAACTTTGTCTTAATTGTGAATTTTTTTAAATTTTTTATTGAGTTGGAGTTTGAATCCAGAACCCAGAAATTTTTAGACGAAAGGCAAAAATTTAAAAATTTCAAATTTGAGGGTCAAAAATTAAAGATCACATCGAAAGAGGCCATTTGTGTGAATTTCCCGAGAAAATGGTGGGGTCATTTGCATTTTGTTCCTATTTTGTGATAGACTTCAAATGATACGGTCTTTAATTTTTGCCCTTCAAAATTGAATATATACCTATAGAGGCATAAATTATTAAATTATATATCATTATATCCACAAGTTATATAAAGAACTCCTATAGGCATAAGTTCATTTTGAAGGGCAAAAATTAAAGACTAGACCATTAGAAGTAGGGGCGTGCAATAATCGATTTAACCGATAAACCGAATCAATAAAAACACTAATGATTTATCGGTATCGGGTTATTGAGTTAATAGGTTGTAAACGGTTTTGTAATTATTTTATTGGTTTATTGATTCATTTTCTGGTTTTAAGAATTTAGTTAATGGTTGAACCGATAACCCAATAAGCTTATATTAAAATTATCTTTTTATCTCAAGTTATATAATAGCAGCTTTAAATTTTAATTTGTAAATACAAATTTTATTTCTAAATTCTTACCACATGCATACTTATTCTCTTAATTCTCAAATCGCTTATCATTTGTACTTTCACAGTTTAGAATGCATTAGACAATTGAAAACTTCATTTTCATTTGATGATTTGCTACTTTATTGCTACAGTGCATTTTATAGTTTGTCTTGTATTTTGTGTAGACTTTTATGTATGAAGACATTGTATATGTGAACAAAGAAAAATAAGAGAAAGCGAAAAAAATTAGCGGAACATTTTCTTATTGATTAAACCGAAAACCGAACCGTTAAGGACTAAAAACCGATAACGAATATCTTATTGGTTTGGTTATTGATTTTGCGTACTTACAAATTCAAAACCGATAAATCGAATCGATAATATATAAAATCGAACCGAACCGAACCGACCGATAAACATTCCTAATTTAAAGGGAATTTGAACGGCACACCATGCAATTACTTAGAAATGGTAGAGGTGGTAAGTTAGGTATGCTAAAAGAACGTGCATTTTATAATATTATCTTTATCATTGAGTAACTACTGTATAAAGTAATAATAGTCAAACTTAAATTTTTAAAGCATAATTAATAAGAAAAAATTAGCAAAACAAACTCTTGATAAATAATTTTTTAAGTAAGTTTTCAAGTTTACAAAGGTCAAATAAGATGCAATGGAGGGACTTGGGAGTAATAAACAGACTTTAATTTGATTTGAATTTTATCTTTAGAGATCTAGGCTCAATAGCTGTAACTACGTTCGAAAATTATGAAAAGATATTACGTAATGAATTTAAACCATAAAATAAATAATAATATTGCTTGCTCGTGAATAAATTAATAAAACTCGTTTTAACACTTGAGTTTGATGTACTTGATTGAAAAAAAGGCATCCTAAAGCTAAAATAATAATATCGATATTTAGAAAATTTCTTTCGTCTATTCTGCAATCTTTGACAAATTTTATAAGTTAAATTTTCGAGGGAATTTTTGATATATGTAATAAAATTCAGATTTGAGGTGAAATCTTGATTTTAGTTCTATTACAAAATTAACCATGTCGGTAGCTCGTGAGGAGAAATAATTTTTTGGTCCTTTGCCCACTTTTTTTACCCATACAAAATCTGAAAAAATTATTTTCTTCTATTCAATTTGTAAAAGGACAAGAAATCTCATTTCTTCGTGAATATTGCAGATAAACAAAGTAATATAAAGATTATTTACTAGAAAATAATAAATATAGTCAGAGTAAATAATAATAAGTCAGAGTATTCAATATTTGCTTTGACTCATAACAGTACTTACTTTTTATGATGAAATTAATAAGAATACATAGTCAGTATTCAATGCTTGAAATATTTTTACTCCCTTCCTACTAATAACACTCATTGAATTTTATATACATTTCACACACCTTTAAAAGCCTTTTTGTTTACTTCCTTCTGGTTTTTCACTGTGTGCTGCCTTATCAGTGATCAACAGCTATATTCTGCAAGGTATCTTTTGCTAGTATTTTTCTTCCATGTAAGTACTTATTTTTTTAAATCTATTTATCTCACTGACTTTTTCATACTCATCTTATTTTAAAACCAATCAATAATTGAATATAAGTGGTTTTGTTTGCACCTGGTTTTACTAACATTCGCTGTTGTCTGTATTTTGACCATACTTTATAAACTAAAAATAAATGTAATCACAATCTTTACACAATTAGAATATTAACAGATTACAATTTATTTTAGTAACCGTCTGCTGGTACCTGAAATTTCAAGTCTGACAAGTTAAATTTTGTATTGCATTAAGTGGGGAGTAAGGATTTTCACAAAAAAAGGTCAAAATATAAAGAAGTAAATATATCAAATAGAAGAATATGTTAATTATACTTATAACATTTTTTTTACTATTCTACACAATATAATTTTCTAATAAAATGATGTCAAATAACACCTCTCAAATAAGGGTGGCTCTGCCGCTGGTCACGTAAGACTATTAAAGAGAAAATAATTGTTCTTTATTAGGGATTTTTTCATTTTCAAAGCTAAATACGAATTCTTTTGGAGAAGGAACTCATTCAGTTCACATGTAGTTCTGGTGTATATAAGTTTGTAAAAGGAATTTCTATCAACTAGTGCAACAGTCATGGTTGGTTTACTCTAAATCTAAATGTAAAAAATACATAAAAATAGTAGTACGTAATATATAATATTTTCAAACCAACATGGAGTAATAGTAATAAGAATAAGAACATAATCATTTACAACTAAAGGATGTGGTGTAGCGGATGAAGCTGTTTCTTCCTTAATCAGAGATTTTGAATTCACGTTGAGTATAAAAAAATTATTAATAGAGAGTGCTTACCCCGAATGGATACGCTGCGCGACTCCCGATATAATTGGGCTCCAATACAAAAAAAATAGCAGAATCATTTAGTTTCTCTTTTTTTTGCACAACATTTAGCTAACTTATAAGGTGTAAAGGTATGACTTTAAGCTGAAGACAACTTGGAATCAAACAAAAATAATTGGACTGTGGTCTTATCCACCCCATCATATTTTATCTTTCCTATTTCCTCCCATTATTATTTGTCTGCACTTTACACGAGCCACTGTTCTGTAGTACATATCTACCAAAACTCAGTGAATAAATGAATGAATAATTACTGTTAGTTGATTCTGACACTTCACCCAAAAAAAAGCTTCAATATTTAGCTATCTCCGAGAAATCTGAGGCAAACCCATTTCACTTCACTCGCCATTCTTGTCATACACGCAGATTATTACTCTTCTTGGTTGTGAGGTAATTACTTCGGTTCTTTATATCTATATTTTTCGAATTCTTCAAAAATATGTACCGGTGGAAGTTGAATCCTCCGAAATGAGTGTACTTTTTAAGGATCCGACACGCGTGCGATAATATTTTTGGAGAGTTCGATCAATATGAGTTTATACTTTTGCTTTTTATATTGCAGTATGTAGTTTTAAGGGAGATTTTGTTGTAGTCATTAGATCTTGTTCGCCAAGTGTATTTGGTTACTTTGTGTACTATGTAATGTGGATGACATAGTGACTTTACTTATACTGCTGGTATTTGTCGTAGACGTGAAGAAAAAAATTGCCAAGACCTTTCTGAAACTAAAAAGTAAAAGTCTTAAGTAAGTTCTGGATTTATGCAGTGTCTAAATTTGAAATTTTCTTCTTTATCTGACTTTGTGCTTATAGATTAGTTTCATTATCTGGCTAAACTTGACTGACCTGAGAGTTCAAGGTTCTTTTTCATCTGAGCAAGAGAAAGCAATTCGGTTTGCTTCCTCATTTGTTATTCATATTTCCTTGATTTACATGTAGTTGTCAAAATACAGGTCTTGATTTATTTTATATCCAAGAAATAAG
The DNA here is from genome assembly GCA_029783415.1 of Anisodus acutangulus. Classification (NCBI taxonomy): domain Eukaryota; kingdom Viridiplantae; phylum Streptophyta; class Magnoliopsida; order Solanales; family Solanaceae; genus Anisodus; species Anisodus acutangulus. Next base: position 8,446,700 of record CM056497.1, read on the forward strand.
AAATTCATTTTATAATTTCCCGAAGGTACTAGGGTATCTAAGTTAGTTTTATTATTTATACGATTTTATCTAAGCTTCCTGAAAACATTTCTGATTGGCAAACTAAATCACTTTGTTAAGCTGCTCAAAAATGGAGTTGCTAACTTGTTGTATGATGTTGTAAAATGAAATGTTATATGTTTATCGTTTTTAGAAAGAATTAAGTTACTCTTTAAAAGCCTCTTAACATTTATTTGTTTGCTTCCTCTTGGCAGTATATGACTCGGTTCAAACGGTGGTGAATTTGTGGAGGTTAATCTTCTAATGGGCTTCCGAACCTTGTTGTTAATCTTTTTGGCACTATGCCCTGCATTTTCAGCTCAAACAATTAAAGATATAGAACTTATGATTGATGCATCTGAGAAAATTGCCTGGACAGATGATAATTACATTTGTGCTACCATTGATTGGTGGCCAAAAGAGAAGTGTAATTACAAGCAATGTCCTTGGGGTTCGGCATCTATTATAAATCTGGTAACTCCTACTAGCTTGTTATTGAAGGAATATGTTGTTCTTTAATATTTAAAAGTATAAATATCGATCTTATCGAGTTTCTGATTAAGGAATGAGTGTTCAGTGTTCATAAATGTGTTTTGATTTGTCAGGATTTATCTCACCCTTTTCTGGAAAATGCTATACGAGGTTTGCACGTTCCATAATTTTAACTTAATTCCAAGTTTTTTCTGTGATTACTTATTACCTTAATTAGCAAAACTGAGATCCAAAGATGCTGTTTTTTCACTTAATGATAAACAAACTAGACTTCTTTCTCTATGGTTCTTAAATTTCTAATCTTTTCTGATTTAAATTAATTGGTGATACAGCTTTCAAGGGTTTGAGATTACGACTAGGAGGTTCTTTACAAGACCAAGTAATATATGGTGTAGGCAACTTGAAATCTCCTTGCCGTCCATTCACTAAGCAGAATGATGGGTTGTTTGGATTCTCTAAGGGATGCTTACATATGCATAGATGGGATGAGCTAAACAGCCTTTTCAAGAACACAGGGTAAGATTGGCAAATTGTGTACTTCTCCTATTGCATTCAACAATATAAGCATGTAACCACGTCCTGGCTAATATTACACTAGAGTCCAAGTTTGGTTAATGCCCAAATTTGACCACTTTCATCTTTTTGATGACCCTCTTTGAAGGTCTAAATTGATGGAAATTGGAGTATTCCACATCTAAACAACCAGAAATCTGACACTACTAAAATCTACCATAATCTGCGTTTCTTTGGAATTTGCGCCTGAAATGAATGAATACAAGGTGAATTAAAATATAGGTAGTTTTTGATACGTCCCTCTGCTGAAATACACCCTGAAGTAGCATCCATGGCTCTTTTATGTCACTACTTTTTAGTCCTGCATTTGCATCCATAACTTCGAGAATCCTAATATGTAGAATACTATGCTTTGAAATCTCTATTTCTTTTTATACCTTGGACTATGATTTATTCCACAAAGATAACGTAAAAATAACTCTCAGACTGTCAAAAACTTACCAGTGTTCTAAAAATCCTCCCTTGAAGTTCATTTGAGTTCCATTGCTTTTGCTGCAGAGCACTTGTGACTTTTGGCTTGAATGCACTGTATGGGAGAGGACGGACCAATAGGCATGTGTGGGTAGGAAATTGGGATTCCAGCAATGCCCTTGATTTCATAAAATACACTGTTGCCAAGGGCTACCAAATACACTCATGGGAACTTGGTATAATTTCTGACATATTTCTTTCTTCTTGCAACTTTATGTTAATCTCTCTCCTTTTACTAGAGAGGTTCCTTTTCTCAATCATGCTTTTCCTGGTTTTGCAGGAAATGAATTGAGTGGTAATGGAATTGGTGCAAGTGTTAATGCTGTACAGTATGGAAAAGATGTTATCCGTCTGCACAATCTCATAAACCAAGTATATAAGAATTCCCACGTACGTCCTCTACTATTAGCACCAGGAGGATTCTACGATCCTGGGTGGTTCAGCAAGCTCCTTGAGGTTTCAGGGCCTGGCACTGTCAATGTCTTGACGCATCATATTTATAATCTTGGCCCAGGTGAGCTAGTGCGGATCTTTTTTTACTTTAAACTCATAAAACCATTGATGAATCTTAAATGTTTTTGTTTATGACGCTTGATCTCCATTTGGTGTTATTTGAATTATTTTGTTGGTAGAGCATTTGAGATAATAGAAAAGCTGCATACAATTGAATTAATCATGTTATCTAATAAAAGAGACTGAATATATTCCCATGGAAATACAAGTTTGTACACGTTCGTTGCACATGGTAGAAATAAAAGATGATAATGTAGACTTTAAAAACCTTCAATAGTTATTTTTCTTAAAATATCTCATACCGTCATGGTTTGTAGTGCTTTTTTTTTTTTTTTTTTGTAATAGTTAGTTTTGAAATTCCACTGGTCTAAAATTATACTTTATTTACATACTTGAAAAATTGATCACTCCAATATATGTCTTCATTTGTATGTTTAGTGGTTCAAAAGACTAGAGAAGAGAGTTATCGTTCTGGTTTATTCTTATGTAGTTTCTTTCAGTTGAGGCCTCTTTTTTAGTTCCTTCGATATTTGTCAACTATACGTTAGTCACTATATCCGGTAGAACTTGATTTATTACTTATCTTTCTTGATTCATCTTTTCTTGAAGAAAAAGAAAACCATAAATGTACACTATCTGAAATGAAGAATAAAAGGATAAAGTCTCTATTATTCTTTTAGCTTAGTCTCACTGGACAGTTTCACGTGCTTATGGACAATTTTAACAATCATCCTCAAACAGTACTCAAGTTTAGAGAATTCAAATTGAAAACTTTAAGAAACTTGATAGTCAATAGTGCAAATTTAAATATGAAATTAATGTCAAAGGTATATATACATGATATACAATATTTAATTATGAAAATTAAATTTACATTTTTCTAATACAAGACTACTATCATAATTACACATGTACAAGAATTCTAATTGACATATACATGGAATATACGGAAGATACACGTATATTCTTTCACACACCCTCAGTTATAGAGGGCGGTTGTCGTATGTTGATATTGTCCCTAAAATCTTCAAACAGAACTAAGGGAAGAACCTTAGTAAAGATGTCAGCAATTTGGTACCGTGAAGGGACATGCAAGACACGTACTTGTCCACGAGCTACCTTTTCGCGAACAAAATGAATATCCATCTCGATATGTTTAGTGCGCTGATGTTGGACAAGATTCCCACAGAGATATATAGCACTAACATTATCGTAGTAGACTAATGTAACTTTCTGAATATGAAAGTGAAGCTCTAATAGGAGATTACGCAGCCAACATGACTCAAACACCACATTGGCTACCCCTCGATACTCGGCCTCCGCATTGGATCGCGATAAAGTAGTATGACGTTTAGATGACCAAGAGACCTAGTTATCACAAAAAAACATACAATAACCAGATGTCGATCGTCTGATATCTGGAAATCCACCCCAATCATCATCTGTATAAGCCACGATAGTAGATACGGAGGATGGATATAAGTGCAAACCACAATCAAGAGTGCCCTGAATGTAACACACAATGCGTTTGAGAGCGTTCATGTGTTCGTCCCTCGGATCATGCATAAATAAACACACATATTGCACTGCATAAGTAATATTTGGCCTCGTGTATGTAAGATACTGAAGAGCCCAGCCCCTGCAAGACTGCGATAGTGTGAGGAATCCTTGTAAGGTGTGCTGGAATTAGCACTCAGCTTCGATTTGGTGTCAACCGGAGTAGGAGATGACTTACAGGATGGCATATCAACCCGTTCAATAATCTCAGTTGCATACTTCCTCTGGGATAGAAATAGATCACCTGTATGACGAGTTACAGCTATACCTAAAAAATAATTCAAAGCCTCCAAGTCTTTCATAGCAAATTCGGAGCTGAGAAGAGATATGATAGACTTGCGCAGTTTATCAGAAGAGACAATCAATGTAATATCATCCACATATAACAAAATATATGCTAGAGAAGTACCGCAACGATATATGAACAGAGAATGATCAAATCTGCTGTGAGAAAACCTAATAGTAGACACATAATCTGCAAACCTTTTGTACCAGGTCCGATGAGCATGTTTTAGCGCATATAAGGACTTCTTCAACAAACAGACATGGTTAGTATGATCGGGGTCCCTGAAACCAAAAGGTTGATGCATATATACCGTTTCCTTAAGATCACCGTGTAAGAATGCATTTTCATGTCCAGCTGATGAATGGGCCAAGCTTTCGAGAGAGCCAGACTGAGAACATTGCAAATAGTCGCCGGTTTGACAATCAGACTAAATGTCTCTCCACAATTCACGCCAACCTGTTGAGTTTTGTCATCACCTATAAGACGAGTCTTATGCCTCTAAAAACAACCATCAGATTTTTCCTTATGAGTGAAAATTAACATAGAACGAATCATATTAACACCAGGCAGATGGGGAACCAACTCCCACGTCTTATTTTCAATAAGAGCATTATATTCATCATCCATTGCCATTTTCCAATTCGGGTCACTAAGGGCAAACACGGGGTTACGTGGTAGGGGTGATTTAGTGACATTATCATTGAGATTAAAATGTCATTTTAGTTTAAAAACATTCCGTTGGCTACGAGTAACGGGCCCTTGACTTTGAATAGAAGTGGGTCGGATCTGGGTCGGTGTGATGATGTCGGGACTGGCTCAGTTTGGGAGGAATTGGCTCGGGTTGGGAAGTGGGCGGCGATGGGCTGTTGGTAGAAAGCTGGGCCGAGGAATAGCGGGATGGCGGCGACGATGGGACTGCTGGCAGAGTTGGACCCGGGTGGTGGACATTTGGGCTAGCATGCAGTGGCCCTACTGGCAGACTCGAGTGGCTGAATGTATTTGGGCATGTTGGCGGGAGTTGATCACGAGACGGGTCTGGGCCAGTAGGCACTAGGTCTGCCGGTGTCTGCTGGTACAAATCCCGAGACGGGGGAGGATCAAATGGTGGACCACATACGGTGAGAGCCCATCATCCAGAAAATTATAGGAAGTAGGCACGGACTTATGCAACTTAGCAAACGAAAATTGAGTTTCATAAAAAATGACATGGCGACTAATGATGATCTTATTAGAGAATAAATCAAAACATTTGTAACCATGATGATTAGATGGATAGCCCAAAAAATTAGTTTTGGAGTTTTCGCCCTTTGCTTCCGGCGAAGGTAAATAGTCAAAAAAGACACAAGCTGTAGAACGAGCTTGAAGTTTGTTTATTGTAGTGGATGGGAAGAGAGGATAACATAAACACTCAAACACCCTAAGATGAGAATACGAAAGATCCTTACGATAAAAAATTTGGAATGGAGATTGATATGTTAGTCCTTTGCTAGGGAGTATGTTAAGAAGGTAAGTAGCCATTTGTAATGCATGATGCTAAAATGAAAGTGGTAATGAAGCATGGGCGAGTAATGTCCGAACAATATTATTAATGATGCATATTTTTCTCTCGGCTTTTTCATTTTGGGAGGACGTATGTGGACAAGAAAACCGAAAAGAGATGCCATTAATATTACAAAATTCTCTAAATGACCCATTATCAAATTCTCTTCCATTATCACATTGAATATTTTTAATTTTTCATTCAAATTGGGTGCAGATAAATGCTCTAAATGATAGAAATGTGGAATAAACTTGAAACTTTTTAGATAACGGAAAAGTCCACAAAAAATTAGAATAATCATTCAAAAATAACACGTAATAACGGTGGCCCAAAGAGCTCAATACGGGATATGTCCATAAATCACTATGAATAATATCAAATGGAAACAAAGTACTAGAATTGGAGGCAACAAACGGTAATTTAACATGTTTTCCAGCGAACAAGAAGCACAAACATTAGTACTATGCGTACTATTACACTCATTAAAATTATGATTTTTAAGAGAGGAAAGAACATATGCTCCCGGATGATCCAAACACGCGTGCCATAAGGAAGGTGCTAAAGCGACAAGCGTTGATGGTGTGTCTTGATTAGTGATGGTGACGAGCACGAAAGCCCTTGCTTCTTGCTTTAGAAAGATTGCTCGTTAGCTAGAGCTCGGCCCGACTATTACATCTCATTAGAGGTATTCCTGTCGTGAAATCCTTCACAGAAAATCCAAAAGGGTCAAAGTCAACAGAAACCCAGTTATCAGTTGTAAATTTCCGAATATACACCAAATTTTTAATTAATTGTGGAGCATGAAGGACATTTTTCAAGGCTAAAGGTGAGTTCGGGGGAGATAAATTTGTGTAATCATAACCACGAATTGTAATTGAATTACCACTACCAACAATAATGCCATGATTTTTACTCAAATTGAAATAAAACGAGAGATTACCTGGCGCGGACGTCATATGAGAAGTGACACCGGTGTCCATGTACCAATTTGCATTCGGAGGATTTAATCCAAGTGTGTGCATCGTTGCCTCGATATCCATGGGACTCGGGGCTGTTGTTGGGCCCGCAGCAGCAAAGGCCTGCTGTGGCCAAGGCCTAAGCAGGCCAGGCTACTGCCAGGGCCCATTATGCCGCTTCCCTGACTGCTAAAAGCCGTTGGGCCTGGTCCAATAATTGGTTGGACCGCCTGCTGGATACGGTGGACTGGGCCACTACGCGATCGCCCACCCACCCGGCCATCGTGGTATTGGCCTGCGGCGCCGCCATCGCCATCGCCACCGCCCACCGTTACCGCCGCCGCAGTTTTTCCGATTTTGGCCCTTTTTGCCACCACCATTGTTACGGTTTTGGCTAGAATTTTTCGGGAAGGAGTGAGGGTCATCAATGTCGCGTGATGTGGCCACCATCATGGTAGAATTGGCTCCGGTTGCCGCCTTTTTAGCCAACCCTGCTTCTTCTAAGGTGAGCATGAAACGTGCTTGGTAGAACGGTGAGAGAGGATTGTTTTGATGAAGAAGAGTTCCAACTCCATTATAAGCCTCAGAAAGGCCTGCAATCATCTGAAGAATAAGACTATCATTAGTGACGGGCGCGCCAATGTTCTTGAGTTGATCCGACAATTCCTTGAGCCTTTGACAATAGGTTGAGGCATTCGGAAAATTCTCCATGTTTATGTGGGAGAATTCCTGCTCAAGGGTCACGACACGAGAATTTTTTGTATCATGTAATATATCACGCAATCTATTCTAAGCTTCTATTGCCGTGGCGTCGGGTTCGATAATAGTCTGTAAGAGATCCGTAGAGATTGTGGAATAAATCCATTGGAGCACCGTAGCATCAAGAGTTGCCCACAACTCTATTTCATCATCGATAGCAGGCACATTACTTTTTCCGTTGTGACGATGTGATGGAGGACTCGATTAGACCGTGCATGAATTTTAAATAGTTCTGCCCATATCGCGTATTAGACGTTTTTCATCTCAATAACAATAGGATGTTGTTCTTGATATTTGAGATTGCACGGGCAGGATAAAATGTGTTATTTGTGGTAGACATGATGAAAGAACAAGAGGATAATTAGGGATTCAGAAAGAAAATTTGAAGGGATGAGGTTCGGCCGATATTGAGTATTCCGAGGAGGGCGGCGGAAGAGGGTATAATTTGAAGAAGGAAAAGTTTGTCCTAGACTGCTGATACCATGAAAGAGAATAATCGCTTGATTATTTTCATTAATGTCAAAGGTATATATACATGATATACAATATTTAATTATGAAAATTAAATTTATCTTTTCTAATACAAGACTACTACCTTTTCCTAATATAACACTAGTACTATAATTAACATGTACAAGAATTCTAATTGGAATATATGGAAGATATACGTATATTCTTTCAAAATCATCCATTATGTTTCTTTGCCAAATGGTTTTTATGTGAGAACTCTGGACAGTAGATGTTTTAGTGTGTACATGGTATGACATCACTGCTTGTATTATCTCGATCTCGAAGCTTATGAATTTATTAATGTTTATTATACCAGTAAGTGTTCTGTTTCAGGGTCCGATCACAAGCTTGCGGATAAAATTTTAAATCCTGAATACCTGAATAGAATATCAGACACATACCGCAGTCTTACTCAAACCATTGGAAGGAATGGTCCATGGGCTTCAGCTTGGGTTGGAGAATCTGGTGGAGCCTACAACAGTGGAGGTCCTAATGTGTCTAACGCCTTTGTAGATAGTTTTTGGTAAATTTTCTTGCTTAATTTGAATTATAGTATTAGCTAAGGGTGGCCAGTGGGCCGGGTCGGCCCTATCCCGCCCCGCCCCGATCCACCTAAAAAAATAATTGACGGTGACGGGACTCGAAACCGGGATGGGATGCCAGGGCCGTCCCTTCCCGCCCCGACCCCATCCCGATCCTGATCCCCCCCTCCCTCTTTGCAACACTAACCATTGCAACAACGACCAAATTTAGATTTACCTAAATCGACCCCATAAACCCCCCTACCCTCTTAATATTTATTTTTAAGCCGTAAGTTAGTATATTTACACTTTAACTCAATTTTCTAACTATAAATATCTCATTTTCTCACAAATCTTCCTACTATCTCAGAAGCTGTAAATTGTGAATAGTGAACTTGTCAATTCTTTTGAGTTAAATTATTGACTACAATATTGCTATCATTTATATAATGTATATAATTGTTCGTAGAGCTTACGAGGACTCGAAAAACTTGAATAACATGTAAGAATTGTTTACAGAACACCATGCAATAATCATATTATGAACAAATAAAGTAGCAACATGAGATGTGTTATGAACGCCAATTTATGAAGCCTTATTAACATTTAATTGTACATTTTTCTTTGAGTGGATAGATTGAAGTCAATCTATGAAACTTTTATGGAAATCGAATGCGGCATGAACTTAATTAACATAACACAGAAGTATTGAGATAAAATATAGGGAGAGAAAGTAATTGTAAATTGATGCAACTTTAAATGGTCATAACTCTGCGCTCGGATGTTCGTTTTACCTGATTTTTTTAATTTTGCACTCGGATGACTTTGCAACTTTAAAACGTCCGTTTTTCCAATCAATTTGTGTTTTCCCCAAATCGGTTTCTGATTTTACTTTTCTTTAGTAAAGATCTGACGATATACAATAGATTTCAACGTCAAAATTTCATGTGAATGTCAATTTCAGTGTTGGAAATTTAATTTTTTTTAAAAATCCCCCGAATCCCGTGACCCGATCCGTCCCATTCCGCCAAATTCCGGTCCCCCTTCCGGCGGGACGTGGGACGGTACCTCTATCCGTCCCGCCAATCCCGGTCCCGCCGGAGCCTGCGTCCCGCCCCGCCCCGCCCCGGCCCACTGGCCACCACTAGTATTAGCTAACAGTCAAGTGAATCACTTCCAGAGACCATAATTCAGGCAGCTGCTATGATTTTTCATTATAGGTATTTAGATCAGCTCGGGATGGCAGCCAAGCACCACACTAAAGTATACTGCAGGCAGACTCTTATAGGTGGAAATTACGGGCTCCTTGATACAAAAACGTTTGTTCCAAATCCTGATTATTATAGGTGAGGTGCTTTGACTACTTTATTCAAGTTTGGTTCACTCTATCATTAAAAGGAGTAGGTCATTAATTTTCATATTTATGTATTTAAGTCCGTGAGGATCTAATAAAAAATATTTGATCTTTCCGTTTCCAATTTGATACAGTGCACTTCTTTGGAATAGACTGATGGGGAAAGAAGTTCTTGATGTTAGCAGCAATGGATCACCACATTTGCGCTCTTATGGCCATTGTACAAAAGATAGAGTAAGAGAGCTGTTGTATACCCTGATTCATTTATGTAAACCTGAGATACATACTACGTTGGAAGATTATCTTGATAACACGTGCTTTGAAGGTTTCCCAAAAGAAATTCTCTGTTTAACTGCTGCTTTTGTTTTCCTTCTGTTGCATAATCTATCATGTCAATTCAACGTTTTGTATAGGCTCAGACATCAGATATGCTCTTAGTTAGACTGAAAAAGGAATATAAGTTATTTAGGTTTGTGAACCCTTTCAGGGGAAGTTATAACTAGAGTTAGCTAGATGTAATATGTTTCACTGCTTGCATTTGTAAGCTATGCAATAAGCCTTACTGATTTTTTCTTCTCATGAGGGAATACTGACATGGTAAAAGTTTATGGCTTCCGGTGTTTACATCAAACCAATTAATGCATGCCATGTGTCTTTCATACATACATGTATCACTTAACCAATGTTAAATAATGTGTTTGTTTTTCAACTTTAATTTTTCATTGTCAAGGTTAACTTGCTTGCTATGGTGTAAACACCGAGTGTGGGTAAGTGTTTACCGCCCACTGACTCTGGCATTTGCCTTAGTTCAATAACCAACCTTCGTATTCTTGCACATCAGCATTGCCAACCAATGCCTCAACATATGCTCTATGCTACTTATATTTTGCTTTGTTCTGAAAAATGGATCATCCAAAATAAAGGATTATACTTGATTCCTTCCTGTGCATATATCAAATAATCCAATTTGGTGTCATTAGTCCACGTTCCTCTCATTTATGTGCTACTGTCCTCTATTTCGTTTGCATACTACTGCTAAAGACCAAAACCGCGTACTAACTTACTGATTTTGCTTTGTGTAGGCAGGTGTGACTTTACTTCTGATCAATTTAAGCAACCAAATCCACTATGGGGTCAACATCCAATCTAGTGCAGATACCAGCCTGCAAGTTGGTGAGAAAAAGAATCACAAGAAGAAGTCATTCGTGCACGGTCTTAAAGAAAGCGTTTCATGGGTAGGAAGAAAATCATCAGATGTTACATTGTTGCGAGAAGAGTACCATCTTACTCCAGAAGGTGGCAACATTAAAAGCAGAAGAATGCTCCTCAATGGGAGATTATTGCAACTCACAGAAACTGGAGACATTCCCAGTTTGTCTCCAGTGCTTAAAAATATTAAATCTCCAATATCTATTGCACCATTGTCCATCAAGTTCATTGTATTCCCCAATTTTAATTCTCCCAGTTGTAGATAATTAAGTGGAGTATTACTGAGAGCTCGCAATATAAATATAATCAGCATAAAATAGACTCATGCACATTCATTGAGTATAATATGGCTACAATAATACCATCCTCTTGTAATCTATTATAATTTCACGTGGAATAACTCATCATATAGAATCAATAAATCAGTTCAATTTTAGCACAATGAAGCTTTGATGTAACTACCAATTAAAAATACAACAATATTTTCTTATGTATATTCCTTAAAAAGAAAAGAAAGAAATTGTTGGGATAGGAGCAAGGAGTAAGCCGAGAAAAAGAAAGAACAGTTTTCTATTTTTCTCTTCTTCCTTTGCAGTAGAATTTTCCAACGTCAAAGATATCAAGAAAAATTTACTATTCTATTGTCTCAGTTATTGATCAATATCAGTCATCACAATTGAGTTGCATAATACTCAACTAAAGTTGTGGACTTTTAGTTGCTACTTGCTACTAGCCTACTACTAACAAATTTCACACACTAAACGGATTTTTAACTTAAAATCACGAGTGAAAGTGACATATTGTAGCATAAAACCAATTGCGAGCTACCCAGGTAATTGGAATTGGGTGATCTGTTTGTTTGATCAAATAATTATTTGGTTAGGTGGGATTTAGGTGTAATTGAGAGGGTGTAATTACACTGTTCAATTCTCTAAGGGGGTTGAGAATTGAGTGTAAATACATCCTCTAATTACAGGGTTACTTTTTAATTTTTAATTTCTTTTTATTATTTTAATTCTTTTTAATTTTTATTTTTTTCACTTTTAATTTTTTTATTTTTAAAATATATTTTTCTTTTTAAATTTTTTTTTATTTTTAAAATATATATATTTTTATATTATTTATCTTTCATTTCCTTTCTTCTCATTCCCAGCCTTTACTTCTTGTGATTTCATGTAATTATTCGTACTTTTTAAATTTTATTCATTTAGCATAATTGTTGTTATTATTCTAATTTTTGAAACTACAACTCCTAATATTATAAAGAATGAGTCATTAACAAACTTGACATATAATGAGTGATGTTATTAAAGTAGAATTTCGTTGTGAATGATGTTATAGACTTATAATTTTCCTTTATTTTGAATTATATTTACTTAGTTATGTTGTAACTTACTTATGTATTGTTGAAATTTGACATAAGAGTATTCGGATATATATTTTTTTAGATTTTGAATATAGGTTATATTTTCAATATTAATTTATTTATTTTAGTACTATTGACTTATTATTTCATATTGCATGTTGTTTACTTTTCACTTACAGTTGATATATTTTTTCTTTGTCAAATATTTGAATAATGTTATGACATTATATTTATAAATATTATGTCTTTCCGTCAAACATCTAATCCACGATGTTCTCACAAAAAATCTGCTTTTAATTTTTATAATTAATTAAAATATTTTTAATTTAAAAAATAAATGTCAATTATTTTTTACAATTTTTAGTTACAAATATATGGTTATTAATTAATATATTTCAAGAAACAATGTGTTGGTAAATACCTAATTTGATATCATTTATAAAGGCACATATTTTCTAAATATTAATTTTTAATTTTTGATAATTAAATTTTATTTTTAAATAAAACTAACTGTGTAATTACACTTGTGCAACCATACAGTATGCTTGTAACTACACTGTAATTACGTTATGACAAACAAACAGGTCACGTAATTACAATACTGTATAATTATAAGCATACTGTTTTAATTACGTTATGACAAACAAACATATCACCGTAATTACAATACTGTGTAATTACTAGACTGTGTAATTACTACCCTAGTAGTTACATCAATTCCAATTACCATGTGGTTTTCCAAAGAGAGAAAATTTATGGAAATATATTACTTAGTTGATGGAATTAAATAAACCTCTATTAATTGAAGGCTAAACATTATTTTTAGTCATATGTTACTCCCTCCGTTCCCTAATAAGTGGTGTTTTAGATTTTTCATTTTGTTTTAAAATAAATTATGCTTTGGAATTTCATCCTTATTTACATAATCAAGAATCATTAAATAACTTTTTATTTTTAGGTATTAATTATGAATAAATTAGTAAAAATATTCATAATTTTTTAGAAATAAATAATTTCTTAAGGGATATGCATAAGCTAAAAACATATCTTATTATGAAACGGGGAAGTACATAGATCAAAAACCAAAATATTTTTGTTCAATATAATATGCGACCAAACATGTAATATTAAAATTCTTTTTTTTTTGTTTTCTACTTTTTGGGTGTTAAAACATCTCTACGCCGCTTCGACAAACACAATCGTACGCCTAATCTGAAAAAATGGCATCGCCGGCGCGTGGGGAAGTCCTAACTCTTTTCCGGTCACTCCTACGGACGGCGCGTCAATTTCCGGATTACAACATTAGGGAATACACTAAGCGCCGAACAATCGACGGGTTTCGCCACAACAAAAACCTCTCCGATCCTTCTAAGGTCACCGCTGCTTTCTCCGAAGGTAGGGCCCAGCTCGAGGTCGCCAAAATACAGGCTGTTGTTTACTCTCTCTACGCGCCCAAAGTCAAGAGCGTTATGGAATTGAACCAGTAATTTTACTGATTTTTCGTCATTTTTAATTACCTTTTTTGATAATTAAAACAATTAGGATAATTCTCTATGAAGCAGTAATACTGTTGGATTAGGAATGGTGTTTTTGTAGAAAGCCCTAGGGTTTTGGTTTTCTTTTTCTGTATTATCAAATATATTACATGTGATGAATGTTACTGCAGTGTATTATTGATGTCTTGAATGCTTTAGTTAGGTTAGCACAATTTGATAAACTATATTTGGTAGATAGATTAAAGATTGTGATGATCATTTGTCTGGTTGGTGGCATTGTTGGTACTTCTTCTGATTCCAGAATGCGTGTGTATATGGATTCAGATAAGTTCTTCAGATTATTGGGTGAGTGACTATGTGAGTATCTCTATTCAGATTCAACTGATGCTGCACTTGTTTGTTGTATTAAGTATTGTAGAATTTAGCAGTGTGTTCTGCAAAAGTTTTGTTACTTTGATATTATGAATTACATAGGAATAGGGAACTGTGCGGTCAAGGGTAACAAACAGCTTCTGGTGGTAAAGGAGTTGAATTTGCCTTGATGACTGAAGGCAAACTACTATAACCATAGCAGCTTTAACAAAACCATTGAATGTATTTCTAACTTTTATCACTAAGAAGTACTTGAACCTAGAAATTCTAGTTTGTGCTCATGTTGTTGAGGTTTTTCAGTGTCTGGACCCTTGGAGAATTGAACCAAAGGTGAACTTAGTTTTGTCGTGTGGAGTTGTCCTTCTGCGTAGGACTATATGTGAGAATAGCAATTGAAAGGGGAAGGCTATTTTCAACAACTTTGGAAAGACCAAGGCCAACAGAAGGTTACAATGTCGCTATCTTTCTCAATTCCATTTATCATCCTCTCTTAATATTACGCTGACCAGAAAGTTGGGATTAACTATGCTTCCGTTTTCCTCCTCTTTTTTGTTGTTGAGACATGAAAGAAATAATCTCTTGATTATTTTAATTAATGAATAAGTATATATACAATTTACAATTTTCATAATATGGAAAATCCTATTCCTATTCTATTCTATTCTCAAAGTCCTATTCTACTTGTACAAGAATTCTATAATTATGGTAAGTGTACAATACTAATTTAATTACAACAATATTTACCTAAAATAGAAACTCCATTTCGTGATATACACGGTTTTGTATACCGTGTATATCACGGTTTCAATTATGGAAAAACTCCCTTTTGAAACCGTGATATACATGGTATACAAAACTGTGTATATCACGGTACGTTATTACACCCCGCAGTCATAGCGGGCGGTCTTCGTACGCTGAGACTGTCCCTAAAATTTTCAAAAAGGACCGAGGGAAGACCCTTTGTAAAGATGTCTGCAATTTGATATCTGGAAGGGACATGGAAGACGCGTACGTGTCCACGAGCTACCTTTTCACGAACAAAGTGAATATCCATCTCGATGTGTTTAGTGCGCTGGTGTTGAACTGGATTACCAGAAAGGTAGACAACACTAATATTATCACAATAAATCAAGGTAGCTTTCTGAATAGGACAATGAAGTTCTAAAAGAAGATTACGTAGCCAACAGGACTGAGAGACCACATTAGCTACCTCTCGATACTCGGCCTCGGCACTAGAGCGTGATAATGTAGACTGTCGCTTCGCAGACCAGGAGACCAATTTATTACCAAGAAACATACAATAGCCAGACATGGAACGTCTGGTATCTGGACAGTCACCCCAATCAACATCTGTATACGAGACAAGTGTAGATGTCGATGAAGGATATAAATGTAAGCCATAGTCAAGTGTCCCTTGGATGTATCGAATAATTCGTTTGAGCGCATTCATGTGCTCAACCTTGAGATCATGCATAAATAAACACACATTATGTACGGCATACATAATATATGGTCTCGTGAAAGATACTGAAGAGCCACTGCAAGACTGCGATAGTGGGTCAAATCCTCATATGGTGAGCCAGTTGCAACACCCAGCTTGGGTTTAGTATCAACGGGAGTGAAAGTAGACTTGAACGAGGATATACCAGCTCGCTCAATGATCTCAGCTGCATCCTTCCGTTGTGATAAGAATAACCCATATGCATGACGAGTGACAGCAATCCCCAAAAAGTAACTCAAGGTTCCCAAGTCTTTCATAGCAAATTCAGAACTGAGCATTGTCATGATAGACTTTCGCAAAGCATTAGAAGAGGCAGTCAAGATAATATCATCCACATATAATAGTATATAAGCCAGGGAAGTACCACGACGATATATGAATAATGAATTATCAGACTTGCTGTGTGAAAACTCAATAGATGAAACATAGTCTGCAAATCTCTTATACCGAGCTCGTGGGGCATGCTTAAGCCCATATAAGGACTTCTTCAATAAACAGACATGATGAGGATATTTGGGGTCTCGAAACCCCAATGGTTGATGCATGTAAACGGTCTCCTTAAGATCCCCATGCAAGAAAGCATTCTTCACATCTAACTGATGAATGAGCCAAGCTTTCGAAAGAACCAGACTGAGAACAGTGCGAATGGTAGCCGATTTGCCCATCGAACTAAACGTCTCACCACAATCCATGCCAACCTGCCGAGTCTTACCATCACCCACAAGACGAGCCTTATGCCTTGCAAAAGAACCGTCAGAATTATCCTAATGAGTAAAATCCACTAGACCGAATAATATTAACACCGGAAGGACGGGGTAGCAACTCCCATGTCTTATTTTCAATAAGAGCATCATATTCGTTATTCATGGCCAATTGTCAATTCGGGTCATTTAATGCGGACACTGGGTTACATGGTAGGGATTTTTTAGAACATTAGAATTGAGATTAAAATGTCTTTTTGGTTTAAAAATACCTCATTGACTACGAGTGACCGGTCTGTGACTTAGGGGAGAATTGAGTGGGTTTTGGGACAAAATCGACTGGGTGACGGATCGCCAGCCCGCTGGCCCAAACTGAATGCAGAAATTGAGCCGGATCGAAAGCGATGTGAGGCGATCTTGGGTGGACAGTGGCCCAATAGTCGCACTGAGACTGAGGGACTTGGCACATTAGGCAGAGTGGACGGAACATGTGGTCCAACGGGCAGTGGGCCCGCTGGCGGATTTTGGGTGCCGCACAAGTCCGAGATATGGTGGATAATATACGGGGAGACATCGTCATCTAAAAAATTGTACGAACTAGGCCCGGGACTACTTACTTTAGCAAATGAAAATCAGGATTCATAAAAAATAATGTGGCGACTAATTCTGATTTTATTAGACGATAAATCAAAATATTTGTAACCACGATGATTAGATGGATAACCCAAAAAGACACAAGGAGTAGAACATGCTTGAAGTTTGTTAATAGTAGTTGACGGAAGTAGCGGATAACATAAGCACCCAAAGATCCTAAGATATGAATACGAAAGATTTTTATTATATAGAATTTTAAGAGGGGAAGAATATGTCAATCCTTTGGTAGGAAGAATGTTAAGAAGATAAGTAATCATTTGTAGAGCATGATGCCAAAAGGAAGTGGGTATGGAAGCATGGACCAATAGAGTTCGGACAATATTATTAATGGTACGAATTTTGCTTTTGGCTTTCCCATTTTGTGAGGAAGTATGAGGACAAGAGAAATGAAAAACTATGCCATTAGTTTCACAAAAATTTCGAAACAATCCATTGTCATATTCTTTATCATTATCACATTGAATATTATTTATTTCCCGTTCGAATTGGATGCGGACGAATGCTCTAAATTTTAAGAATGTGGAAAAAATTTGTGATTTTTTCACTAACGGAAAGGTCCATAAAAAATTAGAATAATCATCCAAAAATAGAACATAATAACGATGACCCATAGAACTTAAAACGGGAGATGTTCATAAATCGCTATGAATAATATCAAATGACATTAAAGTACGAGAAGTAGAGGCTACAAATGGTAATCTAACATGTTTACCTAAAGGACATGAATGACAAATCGGAGTGCTATGCGTACCCTTACAAGAAATAAAATTATTTTTATGCAAGGAAGAAACAATAGATGACCCAGGGTTACCCAAACGCGCATGCCACAAGGAAGGAGCTAGAGCTGCAAAAGTAGAAGACAAGGCTTGACTCGAGAGACCGGATGCGGGCGTGAGAGGATAAAGATCTCCCCTACTATCACATCTCATGAGAGGAATCCCCGTCTTGAAATCCTTCGTAGAAAACCCAAAATGATCAAAATCAACAGAAATTCATTTATCTGTAGTGAATTTACGGACATACATCAAATTTTTAATTAAGTTAGGGGCATATAGGGCATTTTTCAAGACAAGAGGTGGATAGGGGGGAGACAATGTTTTATGACTGTAACCACAAATTGGATTGAGTTGCCATTACCAACAATTATACCACGATTGTTGCTTAAATTGGAATAAGACGAGAGAGTACCTTGGTTAGACGTCATGTGAGAAGTGGCGCTGGTGTTCATATATCAATTCGGGTCTAGGGGATTAAATCCAAGCATATGCATCGCGGCCTCAATATTTGTCGGAGTCGGTGTGGGGCCCACTGCCTGGAATGCTTGCGGATGCCGAGGCCCAAGCACACCGGCCTACTGCCCCGACCTAGAAACTGACCTGCCATCCGAAGCTGGACCCGAGAAACTGGGTCTGGCCTGTTGTGGAAACTAGGCCCAGTTTTCTGGGTAAGGGCTCGGAAAATATCCACTGTTGGGCCAAGGCCCACTGGCCTAGTTTCACTGCATGGGGGGCCACTGCTGAGCCCAATGGGGCTGTTGCCCACTGCCCCAAGGGCCGCCGCCGCCACCATTGTTCCAGCCGCGATTCTTGCCATTATTTTTACGGTTTTGACATTTCTTACCGCCACCGTTGTTGCGGTTTTGGCCCGAATTGTTAACAAAATCATGAGAATTATCGGACGAAGTCATCATCGCCACGGAACTGGCCGAGAGAAGCGGAAGCTTTTGGAGAAGGAGGATTGTGAGACTTAGACTTCTGATACCATGAAAGAAATAATCACTTGATTATTTTCATTAATGAATTAGTATATATACAATTAGGACGAGTCTACTTTCTTTTTCCACGTTCCTTCTCAAGCTTTCAGCCTCCCGTTTCTATTGTTTAAAGGAACCACAGAAGGAAGTGTAACCTGAAAATCTTCGCCTTCGCTTAGCTAAAAAAAAGGGACCGGATGATGCATAACAACTGCTTTCCATAACTCCTCTCTTGTCTATCCAAATTTCCTTTCTAATTAATGTTTATCAAAACTCATGAGAAGGGCTCTAATCAGCTTATCTTACCAATTTATGCTCAACATGATCACAGTACCCTCTAAACCAACTGAAGTTACAGTCTGCGTAAGATGTAGGCTATAGGCTATGAACCTAACGCCAAATCAAGTGTATGTTACTTAGCAGAGAATACAGCATTTCGACCGCGACCACTCAAATAGTAAATAGTAATGGCGTTATTATATTAGCTATTGCTGCAACAAACAGCAGCTATGAAGGCATTCTTACAGACATACCAGCTGAAGCCCTTATTTTTTTTTTCCAGCTTGTCCTGTTACTGGGATTTCCTTTGCTTATATCTTGTGTGCGTGAAATGGATGCCATGGAAGCTGATTTAAGTGGGACTTTGTATCTAAGTGTGTTTGATACCGGAAAGCAACACGAGGAATACCCAGTTGGCTAGTTGTGCTCTTTAAAGTTAAGTGTGTTCAAACATTCATCATCCTGGGCATCGTTTGTCGTTTCTCCTCATATCTCAAGTATGGCTAAGCGACTGCGATTTGTTACGAAGGGTTTTTGTTGTACTATTCACAAAGTATCTTGCAACATCGAAGATTTTGATGGGTTCTCTAGGCAAATAAACTTCCTCTTTCCCAGAACAGGTCGGGAAAATGGTAAAAATGGTGCACGGAATGTTAACAATGTATAATGACTAGAATGATTCTCAACAAGTTCTGTTTTCTAGCACCAAAACGTGGTTAACGAAGGGGCTTTCTGAAAAATATTGAAGTAATTAAAGCAAGTTTTGGTTAGGAAATGAAGTAAATGGCGACAATTTTAAAGCGCTAGCAACTTTAAAGTTGAAAGGTAACACCGGCTAAACAACTATTAAATGTGCTCAAGATTATTTCACTGAAATGGTTAGTGTAGCAACCCGATTACCAGGCAATTAAATTGACTAACTCGATCTGATGTCAATCGTGTACAAAAATTTCAGAAGTAACAGATGAGTTGAAATAACAAACTAAAAAAAGCATGAGAACGTTAATATCTAGTGCTAATACATGAGATAAATGCTATGTTATTTTCCAAGTAAGCGGCGACCACGCCGGTTGGCACCTTTAACTCGGAAATTGAGCTCATCTACATCATCTTGAAGATGATCCAGGGATTTGTTCTGCCTGCAATATCCAACAACATATGCAGAAATTATTAGAAGTGATTAGAGAATAACATAGTACATGAAAGTACAAGAAGAAGAAGACGGATGCTCATGACCTTTTAAATAAAATTTCACTATCTTGAATACTAACCTCTCGATTTCAGACCCCATGTCAATAGCCATATGTTTGAGCTCTCCCAACAGGTTACTGAGATCTGATAATGCGTCATCTTGCTTTGCGTGCTCAACCTGTCAAAATTTCAGGTAAAATTAGAGATGTTTCCTTCGCAACCCAACTGCTGCTAAGTCAGCAGCCATGCAGCAAAAGATAATTGGTCCGTTCATGGTGCAGCCTAGCTTTCTCCAACCCCCTCCCCCCACCCCGTCACCCCCAGTGTCCAGTTCTCTGGTAATTTGCAAACTCTAAGCCTTTGCATCTAGACTTCGCAAAGTGGAACAATTGTTAGTCAAATTGTAGAGGAATTAATAGTACTGCCAAACTAATTTTCTTTTCTCATTCAAATAAATGGGAACTTACAATTTCTTTGCCCAATAATACCAAAATCTAAAAGATAAATAATAGCAACAGAATATAAGAAAATTAAGGAAATGCAGACACGACATATATTATTGATGCTTATACATAGCTTCTCTTACATGGCTTATTTTTTATATAAGCAGATTATGCTATCACAGCTGTGGCTGGCTGGCTGCACAGTGCCACCGCTCACAACCCCATCCCCATCCCTCTTTAAACGATATCTATCCTCCACCACATCAAGAGACAAACTGTGTGACACTGTTGCATCTTGCACCATATTTACTAAGGTTCAAAAGAACATGGTCGGAGCCAACTGATAAAAGAAAGCATAAGAGTCTGGTAATATCCAGTCTTATGGCCCATGAAGCATGGACACCAAGAACAATGCAGAATATAAAGAGTCCTATAATGTCATTTTGCATTTTCTATAGTCATTAATTCTTCTTCTTCTTTTGCATTAATAATTTAGGTTTCATGTAATATATCCTATATAAACACGAGATGGTGTCTAATTCATGTTGTGTCCCCTTAATTTATTGATATTTTTGGGTCTTTGTGTTGGTTTCAGACTGCCTGAAAGGACCCTCATGTATGTGTCTTTAAGTCGGTTTCAGACTGCCAGAAAGGACCCTCATGTATACAACTCCTGCTACTTATAATGGTATGAAGCAGGTTTACTTAACATCTGACCATAGTAGCAATCACTGTCAACACACACAGGCACTTCTGCAAAAATTTTGTTTCCTTTATGTAATGTTTTTTATTTCAGAAAGGGAAGAGGTAGGTGGAAGTCGAGGAGATATGAAATGACAACAAATTCTCATGGCTATTATTCTGCTTGTTCCTGTTTCTATTTTTCTATGCTCTTTCTTAAACTTCATTATGGAGTTGTGATCCTCATCCTCATCCCCACTTTAGCCAGGAAATCACCATCCATGAAGGACAAAATATCACCATTCTAAGATAGAGAATGCAAAACAAATGCATAGAAAGTCTGGATGGAATATTGTGCAACTTCAACTTATTGATGGAGCACAGAGTTAAAAGAAAGCCTTTGTCACATGTAATTGACATATTGGTTGCAACTCTTCACTTTGTGATAAAACTAACTCGAGACCAAGTTTATCTTTAGCCATTATCAATTTTCTGAACCATTTACATAAAGGAGTTCTTAATAATATGATATTTTGTTCCAAGTGACATGCATGTACCTCAACTTTCTGCAGTGCATTAGTAGGTTCCGGTGGTGGTGTTCGTGAACTTGAGCGTTCCTTAGGTGCAGAGTTCAACCCCAACTTCTCTCTCTGCTCCAGATGGTTACCCCTTCTTTGAACTGGATCATCTGCCACAGTAACAGATAATCAGCAATTTTTCTCAATAACCACAACATCCCCATATTTTATTAATGTCTTCGATATCTTAATGTCCAGTTAGTTTTTTATTTTCCTGCTCACGAACACCAAAGATATTCAATGAACAAGAATAAAATCAGATGAGTTACCTCTAGTAATTACTGGCCCTGTAATTGAGAGAGTCTTCTTAGGCTTCCAAGTCGTAGAAAACAAGCCTCCTAGACTGCCCAAAAGCTTTTCACCCTATAATCAAATTTCAAGCTTTAATTTCCAGATGATAATCATGCAGCAAAAGGAAATAACAGATACAAAATCTTTCAGATCAAGAAAATGGTAAGAAAGAATTTGGTAGTTATGGGGTAACTATAGGTTAAGGACTTGGAGGTGGCACGGGTTGAAGCAGACTAGTTATATATACCCTCCTAAAGACTATAAAGTTGTCTCAAAATGAACAAGGAAATAACCTACCAGTCAGCATAAATTTCAACAATATTGTGAGTTTTTCAATGAAATAACTGAAGAATGAAAATTTGCAAAAACAAGATAGACAGATGGGTATTGGTATTCCATCCATGATGATATAACGGGTAAGTCCTTCTTTTGCAAACTACAAAATGCAATAGAGTTAAGAAAACCATACTCTGCTAAGGTCATGATCAATGTCAACTGCAGTTTGGTAGGTTCTTGTAATTTGTTCACCCTGATGATGTAAGGTGATCAAAGTTTTTGTTGCATCCTGTCTCATGTCTTCTGCGATCATCAGGCAGCTGTTAACAATCTTTGTTATCTCTTCAGCCTTATGTACAGCATAGTTTTCCAACTCTTGTACACTTTGGTTCTCAAATCCTCCAGAGTCCCGGAAGTCATTCTTGTATCTGTTTCTTTCTGTTGAAGTCACGGAGTAAGCAGATGAATGAGTCCCTTTAATATCATCATCATCAAAAGGGTTTGTACTCTTTTGTGGGGTAATCAGAGAAGGCTCCGACGAAGTTCTCCTTGAAGGTTTTATAGTTTGCTTGCTGTCAGATTCATTGTCAGAATCAAAAGGATTTGAACTAGAAAAATTATGGAATCCAGGATCTGCAGAGTGGTTTTGAGCAATCCGACGCAAGGGCGACTTCTTAAGCCCAAACATTTTCAATGGATAAGAGGTAACCTTGCTTTGGTAGGAAGTGTTCAACTAATTAAAGAATGTACCTGGAGAAAAAAGCAAGATAAAGCTATTAACAGTACATTTTAACAGCCAAATTAATTATCAAGAATTAGCCATAACGAGAAAATTCACTTGCATACTGCTGACCGACATTTAAAGCAAAAGACAGTGGATTCTACGTGGAAAAGATTGACAAACAACTTTCAAAAATGCAGAAACAATGACAAGAAGAGTCAAGGCTAAGTTTGTGCAGGAAGAGAAAATTACAATAATATATTATCTCGTTGGATTAGAGAAATAATGTTAGTTGAAGTAGCAAAGTCCACATGACCTTAGATAAGAAGATTTGGAGGTCGAGAAGTAGGGTAGAAGGTTAGTGGGTAGTTGAGTTTTTGTTGCAATGTGTGGGAGAGGTAGGGTTAGCCTCTTCTTCTCCTCTTCTCCTTTTCTTAGTCGTATTGTTTAGGTATCACATAGATCCCTACACTTTATGTGTGTATTACTATGTGTTGTTCCATTTGCTTTATATCTGGATATTTTGTTGTCTTATTTTCCTTGCAATCTTGCATATACTGCTTTTCTTTTGAGCCGAGGGTCTATCGGAAACAACCTCTCTACCCCATAAAGGTAGAGGTCCCAGACCCGACCCCACTTTGTCGGATTACACTGGGTATGTTGTTGTTGTTGAAATAGCAAAGTCCAAGATTCAAGCACACAAACTAGTAGTAGTTAGTATATGATGGAAAAGAACAGTAAAGGGTTCTCTTTTGGGTTTTAAGGGGCTTACAGAAAAGTAAAAGGGGATCCAAAACACACACCAAAAACCGTCCTACAACAGTGAAATGAAAATTCAAGGAATATTAGTGTCTGGTTCTCTATGCATTTTCATCATAACTCAAAAGTTACCGTTAAAAGTTGAAACCTTTTCTTGTAGAAATAAATTTTACAAATTCATCTTCTTCTTTTTTTTAAATGAACGATCAAGAAAGTTCCCCAATTCATATACTGAACTCTCAAAAACCCAGAAATCATACAAGATTAAAACAATAGCGAAAAGCGCAGATTGTTCACTAAAGAGTAGAAAAAATAGCCGCAAGTGATAATTTCGGAAAGAAAATTTAGATAAAAATCACAGCAAAAATAAAAAGTAACTGAAACAAATCAGTACAATAATCTTTGCGATTTGAATAGACCCAGATGGAAAAACTACCTGAAAATTGAAGGAACGCTATGGATTAGGATTTGGGAGCACCGAGATTAACGCCTCTCTCTCAGAGAACCAATCCACTATCAGGAGAGATTATTAAACTCCAATGTGGGGAAACCGCATTTTATATGTATAAAATAGAACTAGCAGAGAATTTCCAAATATGCTATTTACAAATTCTTTAATTTTTTAGAGTCGTTCAATATAGTGCACAATCATTTTTCCTGCTAAGGTGATTCACATAAGTGTCTTAATTTAAATCTTAATAAATATTCTTTTTTTTCAATTGGATTGTTTGGTGATGGTCTACTGAAAATAATATTTCTACTTTTAAAGATACATCTTCGTACAGTTTACTTTTTTTAAGTTTTACTTTATGAAATTTCACTGAATATGTTATTATTATTATTTTTAATTTCAAAACAAATAGTATCTAAATATCTAGCTCTAGAATTAAATTCCAATTAATTTTTTACCCGTTAAAATTTTGGTCATACTATACCTTCAAATATTGAATCTACTGTTTTTTCATTGACTATTTATCTATAATTTAATGCCGTATTGAGTTGTAAGATATGAGTCTACATTTATTCATAATTTAAATATCATTACTTTCATGAATTTGCCTAAACTTTAACTATGTGAAATAATTATAACTTTTTAATAATTTTGTTTATTTGCTTATCAGATGCTAAAATAAATTCAATAAAACTTCCTTCAATCGGGAAAAAAGATATGCTTATTCATTTAATTTTCTTTAATGTCATGAATAATCTAAATAGCAGCCGTTAATATCAGTCTCATAAAATAATGAAGTTGAAATATTTTTTTGAGACTATTTTTTCAATATTAAATCAAAAGCTATTCATAAGTTCAACACTCCAACCTAGCTACCTAATAATCATTATAAAGTGGGTCCCCTGCAACGGTTGAAATACCTCAAATGAAGAGCCTACGTGTCACTATATAAAATATAAAACGGCAAAATTGTCAAGAGAAAGTCAAGGCAATGAGCTCTCGGTGAATAAGTCATGATAAATTGACCAAAAAACCCTAAGTTCATCTAGTTAGCCGCTTATATATTAATAGTAAAGCGTAGTCCGTGTACTTAGAATTTTGTGTTCATCAATTGATATTTATTAACAAAAATTTAATATTAATAAGATGTTTATTAGGATTTAATATATGTTTCTTTCATACCAAGCATGTATACTTGAAATTATTCAAAAACTCGCACGTCGCATGCTATTAATTTGCAGTCCCAATTTCTTTAATAATGCCTCTTTCAATTGTGATGAATATATTAAAAAATAGGAATATTATTTTATAAAAATATTGGATAAGTCTCTGGTGTAATATAAAAGAAATTTGATCTGAATTAATTCATTTGAGAGCATTTTTGAAATATCAAAACACGACTTTTGAGAAAAAAAATCAACGATTTATCGGATATCATCAAGGTATTGTTTCTAACTCGAATTCATGAGTTTTACATGAATTTAAGCTAGATTAAAGGCCAAAATTAATTATCCTCCTAAGGCTGCTTGACTTTTATTTAGCTTCTCGATTAGTGAAATGATTCCAAATGTGTGTCACCTTCGGTTACATCTAGGGGACAACATGGACAAAGTTATATTGTTTTTTTATTAACCTCTCATCAGAGATATTTTTTCTTTGATTTTCTATTATAAAGTTATATCACATGAAGCTTCTTTTTTAAATTAATATGTAGTTGTATTGAATGATAAAAAGAAATTCATAAGCAAGTCAATGTTCCTCCTTGAAGCTTCCTTTGGAAATGAACGTTAAGGTTGCTCCACGTACTTGAAATATGCCTCTTTTTTATAGTAAATTTTATGCTTTCATGTTATGAGGCTTTAATCACATATCATTTACATATATACAAGTTTAATGGCTAATCAGTAAAATAATGAATAGAATAACTACGCAAACTATTTTTAGGTTAACGGTTAATGAAAAGCAATGTTAAAGACTATTTATTTGATTTTCTCCATTTAAAAATTAATATAAAAAAGAGCGATCACAGTGCACTAAGCTCATTATCTTGAAGTCAGGAGAAGAAATTTGAATCACAAGAGTTTATTGTACGCAGTCTTACCTCACATTTTAAACAGATGCCCTTAATTTATATTTAAAAATTAATATAAATCCTTAAAAATCTTTATGTGTAGTTTATGTGACAATTATATATATATATATATATATATATATATATATATATATATATATATATATATATATATATATATATATATATCACTAATGCATCACTAATTCATGCATTACTAATTCTTGCATCACAATCCTAATATTACTAATCTTTGCATTTTAATTCTCACTAATACTTACTCCCTCCGTTCACTTTTACTTGTCTGCTATTGACTTAGCACACCCATTAATAAATAATAAATGAAGTGCATGGTTCACCATGATATCCATATTAATTAGTGTATAGTTTTAAGGGATTTGAAAAATGATCTGAAATGAAAAATTAATACTATGGGTAAAACATGAAAAAAGAAATTATATCCTCTTGATATGGTAAAAGCGACAAGTAACAGTGAAAATATATTTTTAACATAATAGACAAGTAAAAATAAACGGTAGGAGTACAATGTTAATCCCAGTACAACTTGCTTGTTTCGCTCTTGTTATCAAATGAACAATATTGAAAGCTTATTTACAAGTATAATTTGGTCCTGGTAATAAAATGTGACATACATTGAATTTTATTAGTTAATTTTATTCTACATGGAATAATTTTTTTTCTATCAAACTTACAACCAAAAAGAAGCCCAAAATGTCCTCCGGGGCATAGTCCAATGGCAAAGCCTGGGCGCTATAAGGGGCTCTGGCATGGAACAGCGTGGGTTCGATCCCCCGCAAGCACGAAGAAACTCTGCATGTTGGGAAATTTGACCTTGTCTCGTTGATCAGTTGTACGCTCCCAGAAAACTGGCCACCGGAGCACATCCCGCGATTTACCTGGTAATAGTGTTGAAGGACCGGTGCTATTACCTCCAGGACGTAGTCAGGCGCAAGCCTGGAGACCTGGATTATCAAAAAAAAAAAAAAAAGCCCAAAACTAACTATGCGTGTTCAGAACAAAAAAAGGATGTGCTAATGTTGCGTAGGCAGAGCCATGTGAGATTAGATGTGTGGGTCCAGGTGAGATTATGGGCCATTATGACACACACGTTCGTAGTTGCAATAAGTTTTCTTTTTTGTTTCGAGATTGGCTTGATCTTCAGTCTACCCTAATGAAACCTAAAATCTCACTTCTTCGCTTTCACCTTCTGATAGACTAGCTTGCGCATCTTCTCTTTGGCACTCATCCTTGGCTTGGGGAGTGCTCTTGCTCTCTCTCTTCTGTCAGTGTCAGCGAAGAAAGGATAAGAGTAAGAGCAATCGACCGAATGATTGTTATTCCACTTATTATTACAGTGCCTCTATCGAAGCAGAATAAGTATTCGGATGCAACTCTCTCAAATGTTGAATCCGGATTCTTCCACGTGGACTAAGTCATGGTGGTTAGGAGGAAAAAATTAATAAACTGAAGTATTCTGTTTTTTTTTTTTTTTTGTAATTTCAAATTTACGTGAAGCTCCTCGCTTTCTCTCTTATTAAGAGTTGTAATGTAATGTAATGTAATATGGTTGTAATGTAACGTAAAATGTTACTCCGTCCAGATTAAAAAAAAGTTCACTGGACTTTTTTTTAAAATTAAAAAGAATGTTTACTTATTAAATTAAAAAAAAATTAACTTTATTTTTTTAGATTTACCCATATTAAGTACTATGTGATCAAATTTCAATACATATTTAATTAGAAATAATTTAATCAAATTATTTCTTTTTATCTAGAAATTTATATTTTCTTAAGGGTGTGCAACTAGTGAACACTTTTTTGATCCGGAGGGAGTAATGTCTAAATATGAGTATATGTTAAAAAGCATGCAACTGGAAATGTTGCAGACATTAACAATTTAGCATACCTTTTTTTTGGAAGATAGTTTTTTTAAGATATAAAATTATAGTTTTTTTAAGATATAAAATTTATTTAATATGAACGTTCAAGTTTCTTCTGCCCCTTAATAATTTGAAAGGATAAAAGAAAGTATCAAATAATTTTTTCCTTTTAGAGAACAAATAAATAAAATAAAAGAAGCGCGTGGAGGGCGACTTTTGAAATCCACCAAATGGGCAAATTGGACCGTTTCCTCTCATATGCGTAGACCTGACCCGCTCCACGTCAACAGAAATTACTACTAATTAATTACCACTTTTTTCATAATAATTAAGATAATTAAAAAGGGTAAAAGTCAGAGTTCACGAAATGAGCCATTTATAACGAGCTTTTGCAAAATTTCCCTTATCCATCAAAGTAGGTATATTTTAGTCTTTTAAATATAACGTTGAGCACCTTTAGTACCTTAAATTTGGTGGAGTGGAGCACTTGGGTCCAACTAACCGAATGAATTTTAAAACTAATGGTTAGTACCAAAAAATACTACTGAAAACACGCCGAAAATCGAATGAAAAAAATCGACTAACTTTCGAATCGATCAAAAAATCGATCTGTTTGATTCCAATTTTTTTGTAGTAAAATCTACCAAGCTCAATCGACTTTTTTTGCGCAAAAAATTTAAAAAAATATTCTGCAAATATTTTCTAGTATTACTGACCGGCCTCGGTCCATTTTATTTTTAAGAAATTTGAGAAATCGACTGAGCTTTGTCGGCTTTTCATCAAAACTCCAGTCAAACTTTTTAAATAAATCGACAGAAGAATTAATCGAGCTTAGCCGATTTTTCATTTTCCCAATTTTAGAAACAACAACATACCCAATGCAATCTCATAAAGTGGGGTTTGGAGAGGGTATGATGTACACATTTCTGGGAGCAGAGAGGTTGTTTTAGATAGAATCTCTGCTCAAAAAGAATATAGTCAATGCAGGAATAAAGTGGAGTTTTAATTAAAAAAATAAGGTGGGGTTAAACCGACCGAGTCGGTCGGTTTTTCGATCGGTTCAAAAATTGGTCTTTTTCAATAGACTTTTATCATGTTTTTTTGTTAGTTATCATTAGTTTTGATATTCATTCTATTAGTTGGATCAAAAGGTGCTCCACCCTAACAAGTTTAAGGAACTAAAAATGCTCAAAATTATATTTAAAGGATCAAAATAGACTACTATAAAAGACATTTTTGGCTAAAAACTCCATTAATAAAAGCTTGTTTTAATTTGTCTTCTTCCATCTTCAAAACGATGCCAAAAACCAACGGCCCCTTGTAACACGGTATCGAGGAAGTATCGCACCATGACTCGATCGCAATTGAGCAACCATAGGCATAGAATGATGATAGCGGTTGGAAGGAGGTTTAACTTTATTCCCTTATCTTATGTGTAAATAGGTAAAAACAAATTCTTTTGTATATAGATGAAGAATTTTGCTAACTTATTACTCCGTACATAATTGTAGTAGGTAGATTACTGTTCGTCATCTAATAATCTTGAAGATATTAGGAATATAGATGATATATTAATAAAGTTTTATCTAAGTATCAAATAATAAACATGTAATAAGGAAGCATGTATTATCAACTCAAATTTCATTTTTATATAAAAGTCTATAATCTTTAATCAATATAAACATCATAACTGCAGAGTTTAATACTTATTAAAATCATAATTAAAAATATATAGTCTAAAAACCTACCTCTTAGTAGAATTTTAGATCATCGGAGATCTCGACCCACCCTGGCTCTCAGCTCCCTTTTCTTCACTGAATTCACGGGATAAATGGCCTAGATGCTTGTGAGTTTCTCGACACTCTTTCTGAGATTCCTATAAAGATGTAGGTTTATGGACTAATATGATTCTAATAATAATCTTTTCAAGTGATTTATTTCTGTTATTATGATATTATAATTGATCTGGATTATAGACTAAAGAGGGGGTTTAGCTAGACATAGAGAGTTTTTCAAACGAAGTTTTGTATTGGAATTTTTCGAATGATCCGAATGTTTACAAGAGGATCTTTATATAGATAACATCGGCTGATACATGATTATAAAATGACAAAAAAATATTTTCAAAAGTCATAAAGTAAATAGTAACCATTTTTTCAAAAGTCTAAAGTGCTACAGTTCTTTGTCTGCTATGATTGCCGATTTTTTCAAAGTTTTTTGTCTTGTTGTAATCTTTTTCAAAGTTATCTCTTTCTCCTTTTGTCCTTTGCTTGGTTGCTTTTGCTAAATGCTTTTCAGGTATTCTTTTTAATAATATCTTCTTGGTATTTTTTTTCTTTTTGATATCTCCATCAGATTTCTTGCTAATGTCTTCCTTGTCACTTTCTTGATTTCTTGATAATGTCTTCCTTGTCACTTTCTTGACAATGTCTTTTGTCTTTGGGTGATATGGTTTGTAATACATGATAGTACATAGTAATACATGGTAATACATTGGGCTCCAAGTAATAAAATTACATGGTCCCTGCCAGAGTAGTAAATTGAGCTGCAAGTAGTAAAAAATACATGATCCCTATCAGTGTATTAATTTTTTACATCCTTATGCAAAATGATCTGAACTTCCTTTTTTTATTATTGTACTGTTAGTAGTAGTATTTTTAGTATTTAGTACATGCCTTTTTGTTTGTCCAATTGACCTCTGGTATTGGTCAATAGTCTCATTTGCATGTTTGTGCTTTAAATTTATGATCATGTCATGTAAACCTGTTAGTTCCATAGTATCTTGTGATTGGATGTCATTGTCATAGTACATGATAGTAATTTCTTCCACTTCTCCTCCTTTAGAGCTTCCAATAATGGATGTCTTTCTGGCTCGTAGCATGTTTTCTATCTTGTTTTTCAATGTTAATAATCCAAATGTTCTTTTTGTACTGCGCCACTCTTGGAATTTCTCCAAGGTGCATGGTATTTTCATGTTCAAATTTCCATCATTTCTGCTGATATTACTATTTCTTCCAGTTTTGAATATCTGGCATATCACAATGGATTTTCATGTTAAGTCGGTTGATGCATCAAATACTTGTATTCCAAAAACTCCTTTTTCAAATGATTTCATCATGAGTGTTGTAGATTCAGCAATAATACTTGGTAATCTGACAATGTTGTACATGTTCTCATCTACTATTAGTTTATCAATAAAATCATAAATGAATAATTTTGATACTATGTCCGGGTTAGCATGTTCACTGCACAAGAATCTGGAATACTTGCTCAGTTTAGCACTGCGTAAAATATGAGGGTTAGTCTTATAATCATAAAATTTATTAATCTTCTCATAAGCACTGATATATTCTGGTGTATATTTCAGTTTGTCAGCCATTGATATTGTTATGAAGAGGATGATATTGAGGATGGCATAGTTGCAAGTTTTGATACAAAAGGTGTTAAAGTTTTAGTAGGGTTGTTTGGCTTTTCAGTTATAGGTGATCTGGACTGGGTTTCATTTTGTAAGATTCTCAGGATTTTTTGCTACTATATGCAATTCTTTTTATTGTTCATTAAATCATGATACTCTTGCTCTATGTGATCTGGTTCTTTTCCATCTGTGTGATTCTAATACATCTTTTCTAGCTAAGCATAAATCTGCTCCTCTATCAATAAAAAAAATTATTTTATCATTTTATTAGACTTATATTCTATATGGGCTTCTATATAGATTGCTATCATTTTATTAGGTATTAGTATTTTGTCTGATGTCCATTTCCCTTAATCTTTGTTGGAGATTTTCATCTTGTTCTAATTCTCTTACCTCTTCGCGAATGTTTCCATCTTCCATTATTTCTTCTATACTCCTTATTCTAATAAGTTGCCAATTTATCTCACTTGATCTTTCTCTTATTCTACTAATTTTAGTAACCTTGTTATATCTATTATTACAATATTTATTTCCTGTTTCACTTGTAGTTGTAGTTGTAACAAGCTTATAGCGAACATGTCGTTCACATTGTATCCAATAATTTCTTTCTTCTAATAATTTTTTTTTTCTTTTTCTTGTACGTTCATTTTACTCAGAACTACTTTCACTAAATGAGTGTTGGTTGATAAAGTTAACATTTTCTAATTCCGATTCACTTTCTTCATCAGTTTGACTGACATAAAAGTCTTCGTATTCATACCATTTATCATTATCTTCTCTAATTTGCTGTAAACTCATTATAAATTGTGTCGTATTTATATATTTTACCCCTTTTTTTCTTTAGCTTTGGTCATTTATTAGTATAATGTCCCTTTTCATTACAATTCTATCATTTACATTCTTTAACTTTTTCTGCTTCTACGGGTTTTACATATTTTCTTTTTCTAAATTTTCTCGTGTATCTAAATTTCTTCCTGGTTTCAGGGGTATTTTTATATCTTTTAAATCTCTTTTTCCTATAAGGTTTGTAATAAGGTTTGTTATTATAATTTTTATAATTATTATTTCTCATATATTTCTTTGTTTGATATCTTTTATTACTTTTCTTATATTTCCTTTCTTTTATTTTTTTCATCACATCCAAATACTAGTCTTCTTTTTGTGAATCCACATATTTCTCTTAATTCTAGTTTTTTTTATCTTTTTTAATCTTTTATTGTATTCTAAATTCTTCACATTTCCGCATTAAGTATGCTCTTAATACTCTTATTCTTTCTCCTAATGTGTTTTCTTTTGATTCTAGTTGGGTATATTCTTTTCATATTTTAGTATTATAAAGTGTTGGCAAGTGGTCATAATAAAGTTGTTGATATATTAAACATTCTTGTGGTAAGAATCTTGCTTCATAAAAGAACTTACTAAAACTAATTGTATATTCTAGTAATTTATTAATCTTGCAACATTTCATAATATTCAAATTCATTACTATTTCATTTTTTCTTTCTGCAAGTACGTTTTCTCTAGCTACTAACCATCTTTCTCCTAAAATTTCTTTTTTTAGTATAATATCAAATATTATTAACATAGATTTTCAATCTGTTGCATGGCTAAGTACTTCTCCTCTTAATTGGTATGCTATGGATTTTATCCAATATGCTACTTTTCCAATTAATGTTTTAGATATTGAGTCATACATGTATTCTAGGTTTTCTGTTTGTGTAGAGTTCATTAATGCTATATACATTCCAAGATTCCAATCAGTTATCCTTCTTCCTGTTTCTTGTTCATCATAAACGTTATCTAGGTCTAAAAATATCCATTATAGTTTACTCCTTGTGCCATTGATTCTACAAATTCTTTAAATTCAGTTTGTTGTTCTATTGGTATGTGGTTTGGTAATCTAGTTCATTTTCTTGTTATTGTTTCTAAATTAGGGTCTACTAATTTTTCGTCAGAATAATCATTTGCATCTTCATTTATTATATCATATGTTTCTATTTCTGTTTTTATAAGTCTATTAAATTCATCTTCTACATCACTTTCAGGTTCTTCTTCTATGATTGCATCTACTCTTTTCATTTTTTGTAAAGCTTTTATTATTTGGTTGTTTTCTTTTACTATTTATGAGTTTTCTTCGTTCTCTACTTCTTCTATAAATTCTACTACTTGTATTTCTTGGTTAACTAATTTATCGTTGCTATTTTTGTCTGAGTCACTATCAGTTTTTTCGTTATTACTAGTTGTACTTTCATCACTTGTTTTAGTATTTTTCCTTACTTTATTTTTCCTTTTAACCTTCGTTCTCTAAGGATTTGTATTTCTTCCTTTAATTCTTCTAATTCTTGTTTTACCTCATTTAATTTTTCTTTTGTTTGTTTTAATTCTACCTTGGTTTCCTTTAATGTTTTCTTCGTATCTTTAAATTTGTGTTTATATTTTTTATATTTATCATACCATTCTTCGTTATTATGTGATCTCAATTTTGTATTCTCTGTTTTTAACTCACATATTTGTTGTTCTTGTTTATCTAGTTTTAGGCTTAAATATTCATAGATTGTTTTTTCTGTGTCTTTTGAGTAGATATTTTTTCTCCTTTTGAATTTTTATCTTCTTTTGGTGTCTTTGTCCTTATAGGTTCATACTTGTATCTTTCTTTTTCTATTATATTTATCCATGTTTTTTTAAAAACGTAAGTACACTGGGTACACTAAGTTCTTGTTTTTCCATTAAAATTGTCATTTTTATTTAATATCGCTAGGCTATCCAATGTTTTTTCTACTTCTGTGGATAATTTTGATTTTATTTTACTAATATATACCATTATAGGTTCTTTAATTCTTCTCCACGCATCTATTGATACTAATTATGGTTGTTGAGTAGTAGTACTAACTATTGTATTTTCTTTACTTGTACTTGGTTCATTATCTCCTGCTACTTGTTTACCTTTGTTTTTCTCTTCTATTAACATATTAAGTTTTTCTAATATTATCTTAAATGTTGGTATCTCAGATACATTCCATAGGTTAGTCAATTCTTCTCTTATCACTTGTTGTATTTGGGTTTGATTTTCTTTTATTTCATCCATTATTATCAATGTATTTTTCATTTTTTATTTTACTGTTATTTCTTCCCATAACTCGTTTATTTTTTCGTTAGGGTTAGTTAGGATTATTTAGGCGTTTCTTCCATCCGTTTTCCATATCTATCCATATTTTATCAAATTTATCACATTGTTGTTCTAATGGTTTTGTCTTTTCTTCTAATTTTATTTCTTTTTCCTTGTATTTTAAATATTTTAGTTGGAAAAATATCTCTTATGATAAAGCTACCTTTATTACCTTTAATTTCTGTTTTTTCGCTATTATTTCTCTTTGTATATTAATACCTTGTTTACGAATCTTATTTTTCCTTGATCATTTATTTCAATTTCGTTATTATTTATCTTATAATTTGTGATGGTTAAAAAGTCACTTCCTAAAAGTAGTTCATTGAAACTGTCATATTCTATTACTCCTATATTTATCTTATATTCTAAATCTTGGATTTTGAATCTTAAATTAATACTTTTGGTAATTATTATTTCTCTTTCATTTTTAGGATAATTATAAGTTTGTGGGTCTATTAAATCACAATCATTTTCATTAATCTTACTTATATGTATAAAACTTTTAATAGCTCCAGTATTTATTTCAGCTATACAATATGTTGTTATCATACCTTTAAATATCATTACCTTAATTTTTAATTTTTTTGTGTTTATATTTATTAAATTTAATATTCTAGGTTGTATAACGCTAGTTTGTCGTGACATTATTGATTCTTTTGTAATACTCAGTCTAGATTCTTCTATTTTTTGTATTAATCTTTTTTATGGTGGCAGGGTTCTGGTATTAAAATCCATATATATTTCTTCTGGTATAGTTATCTTGGAATTTTATTTATGTTCTATTTGTTCTAATATTTTTTGGTACATTCTTGGTACTAATATATTCATTTCATGTTGTCTCTTTACATGGTGGTTTTCGGTTAGGGCATATATATCATTTTTGTTTCAATACTTATAACTTTACTTCCTGGCGGCATTGTTATTCCATCTAGTTTGTAATATAGTGTTAAGGCTAAGTCTTTGTGTCTTTTAATGATATACTAAAGTCTGGTTGTACCGTAAATTTTTAGTTTTTGATATATTAAATTTTCTTTTATTACTGATAGTAAAGCATCTTTTAAATTTCCTAATATCCTATCATCTAATATGTATATTTGTATAGGTGTATCTATGTTTTTCTGAAAGTATGCTTTTATAGTAAATTCTACTCCTCCAAAGTATGTTTCTATATTTTCTAGCTTCTTTAGTAGATAGTTTTGCTAACTCTCTTTTTATTACTTCATCCGTTATCAAGTTTATTTTTGTTCTTCCATTTACACTCACTGTATCTATTATATTTTCATGCTTGTGTGCTAAATATCTTTTTTTTTTATTTCTTTCAAACCATTTTATTTTAAGTATTTTCTTAATAGATAATTCCTCTTTTTCATCTTGTATCTTCTGATATGTTTATGGCTTAAAGCTTAATGTTTGTGTTGTTCCTCCTTCATATGTATTCATATGATAATGTGTTTCTTTGAAATCTTCTATTATCTCTTTTCCTTTATCCATATTTTAATAGGTTGATGTACTTATATTGTTCTTCTATAACACCTTTCATGTCTTTTAATTCATTATCTTTCCTGATTATTTCTCGTAGTTTTTCTTCTCTTAGTCTCATATTCTCTTCTTCTTTTTGTCTCAACTTTTCATCTTTTAATGCTATTCTGTTTCTTAATTCATTAATAGTTTCTTCATGTTCATATATTTGTTTAGAATTTTCTTGTAAACGTTGATCTTTTTCTTCTATTAGATCTATACTTATTCTACAACTTACTATATGTTGGTTTATATCTCTATTAAATGTAAGAGGTTTTTCTGCTATCATTCTAAGTTCTCTTAACTTATTTTGGTGTTCCATTAATCTTTTTTCATCCATAGTGTTCTATTTCCATTAGTAGATTTGCTTCTAAATCTAATATCATAATGTTTTGTTAATTTATTCTTATATTTATCTCTACTAACTTTATATATGTTGTTACAACATCGTATATGTGTGTTTTAATTTCTTCTATCTCATTTTCAGAATATTTTTCTATTTTTTTTTCATAAGTTATATCATTTCTTCGTTTTGTTCTAACAACTTATCTTGAAAGTTCATTATAATCTCATTTTCTTTCCTCCATGTTATCAAAAGCCGTTTCATCTCATAACATTTCCATAACATTTTATTTAACAAATTAGTCTTAATAAACGATTGATGTGTTTTCATTGTTTATAAATCTATTCATTTTACAAGCTCTAATACCAATTTTCGTGCAATCTATTTTCTTTTTTCTCTTGCTGTTTCTAGCATATTAAATGTAGGGACTTTTTTACTTTCACCAAAATTCCTTAGTTAATCCAAAAGCTCTTTTCAGTTGCTCATCTGTTATGTCCCAAATGTTCTCTCTTCGTTTATGGCCAAGAACATAGGCTCTCCATTTGAAATTCCATCAAGCTTGTCATTTCCAATTCCACTATTATTAGTTATTTTGTTAACTCCAAACCACAATACTTTAAAGAAGCGAGTTTGTAGGTCGTGTTTAGTCTATTTATCATTACATCTATGTTTGTTGTGGTGGACTTGTGGGTAACACCAAGGAGAGAAAAAAGAAAAATGGGAAGTAGAATTGGGTTTAGGTTTTGAGTAAAAAGACAATATAGCCCCATATATTAATGTTTTGTTAGTGTGCTGATTAGGAGAGATTTAGTAGCCATTTGACCATTCGATATAAGATCATGATTTCATATTTTGATTTCAAATCAGCGTTTGTTTATTAAATTTGCATAAAATTTCAACTTCAACTTCATATTAACAACAACAACAACATACCCAGTGTAATTCACACAACGAAGTCTAGGGAGGGTAAGATGTACGCAGGCCTTACCTCTACCGTTGTGGGTAGAGAGGTTGTTTTCGATAGACCATCGGCTCAAAAGAACGTAGTCAATGCAGTAATTCAAGGAAAATAATATAACAAAATATCACAATACAAAACAAATAAAGCAACACATAGGAATACACATGATTTCAAATCCCAAATTCAGGATAGAAGTTCAAATCCCAAATTCTCGAAAAAGGCATGATTTAGAATTTCAAATCATGATTTCAATTTTTTAAAATGTAAAACTTGACTCATAAATTTATATTTTGTAAAAAAATATACATAAGTTGGTAGATATATTTACCAACCATTTATATTAAATATAAAATTAAAAAAATCTGCAAGTTGGTAGTAAATTTTAATAAAATTTTAATAAAATTTACTCTTACCAATCATTTACCAACTAAATTTACTTTTACAATTCATGTTAAAATTTTCTTTTTATTGAACTAAGGTTCGATCAATATAGGTTGTATTTCTTAAAAATGTCTTCTAGTAGGGTATTAATTTTGTTATGAACTATGATTTGATCATTTGGTAAGATTGTATAAGAATTGAGAAAGTTTTAATGATTTTCACAACTTCTGGAGTTTTTATGTCTATGAGAAAAAAAATATAACCTAAGAAATTCAAATTGCATGTTCAAACAAAACTTCAACTTCAAATTAAAGCAATGATTTTATATCATAATTTCAAATCATATCCAAACGAAACTTTAAAGAAAGACACATTTGGAAAAGCACTCTCAAATAGCTTCTAAAAAGGCAAACTTTTTAAAGAAAAAAATTAAACCAAACACGGTTTTTATAATGACGCATGCCAGCTTGAGTGCACTTGTACGATTTCATCCTACATGTGTCCTTCCGCCAACACAAATATCGGATAACTTCATTATTTTATTTTCATAACTCAGAAAATTTTCAATAAACATTGTACATTTTATTAGGATAGGAGAACAAACGAGGAAGTAGTGGAAATATTAAAACTTCAGTCTTAAAATAGTAGATCCAGAAGAAACCCTCACAGATTCCAACCACCTCCCAGGAAACAAGCAACAGATCCTGAACCCCTAATTCGTAGCAACTAAGTTTCATTTGTAAATTACCAAAAATATACTATGGTTTTAACATTTTTCGCTAAGACAAGGCACGAACAGCGCATTCCACACGCTAGAAAAAATAGTGCAAGAAAACAAGATTCATACAACTTTCATTGATGACCAAGAATAAACATGTAAAGCTTGAGGATCACATTAGAGCTGCATCATGCAACTACCCTGTCCAATTTTGATACGAGCACTTCTAGGATTATTTTTAATACGTGTTTAAATTCACAACATGTTTAGATTCATTGAATTTAGACATTTAAGTATGAGAATATGGATGTTAGTACTTCATAATATTCCATACTGTAAAATATTTTATATTTACTGATAGAATACTTAACATGATGATATAGCTATCAACAATTGCAGCATATTCAAGTTGACTGCATTCTAAATCGAAATTAAATTTCATTTGTCAAACTCCCTCTAAAGGAAATAAAAGTAAACTTGGACAAACAAACTGCAAACACACTTTTTTCCACCATAAGACTAGATAGACACACTTTAACCAATATCTATGCTCCAACCCCATGTCTGAAACTGGTGCTGGATTTACTATATTATCCTTTAGAGATAAAGGTCAAAAACACACATGAACTATCATTTTTCATTCAGGTAGAAAAAGTGAACAACTAATATTTGAGGTGTGTTTTGATAAATAGTTGGTTATAGTTCAGATAGAAAACTTACACACCTGATAATTCAGGTAAGAAACTCACGAAAAAGTGATAATTTAAACGTGTTTTTAACCATTAACTCTAACCTTCTAAGGAATGATTTCTGTGCTTTGTTTCAGTCTTGACAACACAATCTCTATTGGGAACTTCAACATATTTCTCAAGGGACATCGCACAAATTTGGTTAATATTTTAATGTGTGTATCTGCAATAATCTTATTTCTTTGGACAGAGGGGTTCCACCTTCGTATATTTCTACATCTAGGATTCAGACTTGTATCATAGATACTAATAGGAATTAACAAATGCAAAGAATGAAACCCGAGCGAGCTTCCAACTTTGCTATTCTTTTGTAAAGATAATTGTTCAATGCATGCGACATGTAAATGTTGTGCCATAGATATTGACAAACAAATATAGCTTAATCTGCTTTACAAGCGAATCAGAGTTCTTTACTTGGCCTGCAATTTTCTCCATCTTGTCCATGACATTGACTTCTGGTGATTCTAGAACAGCCAGTTTTGTAAGAATGGACCAAATATCTCCATCAATGCAAGTGACATAGAAAATACCAAGGTATGATAGATTTCTTTTGTACTCAACATTGAATTACAAAAGTCATCGCTAAAGGTTTCAAAATCTAATCTTGATCAGTATTTCAGCTTACAAATTCAACATGAAACACTTCTTGCAACTACTTAAATGCGGGGCAACAAAAAACTTCTCAATCAACAAAGCTTCTGCTTAAAATTGAAAGATCACAAGTGGACCAAATATCTCTCCATCAATGGAAGTGTGCCATAGCAAAAACGAAGTTATGATTGATTTTCTTTTGTACTCAAAATTGAATTACAGAAGTCATTGCTAAATCTGTTACAATCTAATCTTGATCAGCATTCAAGCTTATAAATTCAACATCAAACATTTCTTGCAACTACTCGTGGGGTTACAAATAACTTCTCAATCAACAAAGCTTCTGTTTAAAATCGAAAGATCAGAACTGGACCAAATATCTCCATCAATGGAAGTATGACATAGCAAACACGAAGGTAGGACAAATTTTCTTTTGTACTCAACATTGAATTACAAAAATCATTGCTAAATTTGCTTTCAAACTCTAATCTTGATCAGTATTTCAGCTTACAAATTCAACATCAAACATTTCTTGCAACTACTTAAATCGCGATGCAATCAACAAAGCTACTGTTTCAGATACAAATAGCGGATCATTCAAAATTGCCAACTCTTATTCATCTTCCCTATGGATTGATATATATTACTACTAACAGAGAACTAATTATTCAATCTAGAGAATACAACAAAGATCAATCCAAGTGATGTAACAGCAATACACGAGTAAGTAACACCCTGAGTACGAACAAACAACAAGTTCAATTGCTTAGCAGCCTGAAGAGTAAGAGTCAAAATCTGCAACCTACTTTGTTCTTCCATTTTCTTAAAGAAGTAAATCGGCTTCAATGCTCGTCTCAACATGAATGCCAACGAAAATGGCAACCCAAAAGCCAAGAAACTCTGTATAGAGATCTCACGAATTGGCGAAGACTGAGTTATATAAGTAATCCAAGCTCCTAAACCAAGCTGAACTAACCCAAGTACAGCAAATGCTTTGCTCAAACTATACATTGACTTAAGCATTTTCTCGAGCACTTCGCGGGTCTCATTTGCTAGTGGTGACACGTCACGTTCAACAGTTGGGCCTGTTATCTCTTGGTGCTTAAATTCCGGGTATTGACCCGGATGTTCATTAGGGTTTCCATCACTATCATTAGATGAAAAATATCTAGGGTTCAGCTTTGAAGGGTTTTGGTGATTCAATAGATTAATTTGATTTCGGATTATTCCAAGAAATGGTGATTGGCTTTGACCTTGGATAAATGGAGTTGATTTGACGTATGAATTGAAGGGGGTTGAGAGTTTAGGGTTTGTTTGGGGATTTCTTAGGAATGAAAGTGGGGAAGAAAAAGGAGAAGGATTTTTGACAAGTTTGGTTGTAAATCTGCGAGTTACTGTAGACGCCATAGCTACAAAGAGGAGATCACAAGGTTTAACTTTAAGCCATTGATAGCAGTAGTCAATATATTTTGTATTTTGTATTTTGCATTTTGCGACAATGGGCCGAGCTTGTGCTTCTATTTTCTGACCCAAGTTAAGAGTCCAATTAATGTTTGTGGTAAGAATTGCATTTGTACATGTGTTGTTTAAGTTATATTCAGCTTTCTCACACATGCATAGCTTTACAAATCAAGCACTGCATAACAACTTATCTTTTCTCTTGTGCATTGTCGTCAAGCATTACAAGCTTTGCCAAAGATGCAAAGTCCACTGTAATCACTTCTCCACCAAATTGTTTCTTCTGTTCGAGCCAGTCGGTCCAAACATAAGATAAAGTTGGAGAATATGTTCAAAACTAATCAACATATTATATTACTTGATTTATGAAGATGTCAATCTTGGGAAAATCCATATACAACTATAGATATGAGCTAATGCCAACTTTAGATATGCAAATCTAAAATTAGGCTATGATTATTTGAAGTTGGAATTTGCAGAGCCTAACTTCAAACCTGTATGTCTGAAGTTTGAAATATCATACCCGTATTTTCAACTTCAATTTCATAGGGAAGTTGATTCGGAAACGGTTAAATATTAAAAAAATTATAAATTTCGGCTACATTTTAAATAACAGTTTTCCAAGAGGATATTTGTGCACGTGCTCCCCTTTTTGTTAGGCTACTAGTTGTGGGCGGCTAAGGATGAGTTGAGGTCAAACCCCAAATTAACGAAGTTTGCCCAAAACAGAAGTAACTGTAAGA
This sequence comes from Anisodus acutangulus, assembly GCA_029783415.1. Classification (NCBI taxonomy): domain Eukaryota; kingdom Viridiplantae; phylum Streptophyta; class Magnoliopsida; order Solanales; family Solanaceae; genus Anisodus; species Anisodus acutangulus. Next base: position 8,489,007 of record CM056497.1, read on the forward strand.
AGTCATTTGAACTCAGAAATAACTGGCTTTAGTACTGTTACACGTTTAGCAAAACAAGGGGTTGGTCTTTACTTTTTGTCCCTCAAATGGAGTTCTTTACGGGATTCGAAATAATTTGTGTCGATAAAGAATATAATTTATATCAATTCGGTAAAGAATTTTTACCCTATACCCTAGAAGGCATAAGTTTTATTTAAGTGGAAAAAATTAAAGACCAATACAAAATAAGAAAAAAGTGCAAATGACCCCACGTTTAAACTGCAACTCTGTAAGGGGTCATTTGATCTGAAGTATAAAAAATTTAAGCTTCGTATAAAATTCTATATTAAAGTGCCAAGGGCTAATTAATTCCCATGAATAGTTTTTCAATACAAGCAACAGCCAAACAGATATTTCCATTGGTTTCCTAATAGTCTCCGATATATTTTTATACTTTCGTCCAAATTTCATTGATTAAGTCCACCTGCGAGTAATCAACTGCGACTTTCTCGAACATTAATTTGTTGGCATGTGCTGTTAGACACCACTAGGGAAATTCTAAGATTTTATAGTAAGTTAGTAGCAGAATTCTATAGTTAAACAGTGTACAACAACTATCCATTATATATGAAAGTGAAGTGACGGATTCAAAATTTTGTATTCTGATAGCCGATGTCTCTAACATGTCAACCTTCTCAACTATTTTTAAGACAAGTGCCGGTCTTGAACAAACTGCACGTCTAATTAGGTGCTTTAGTTTAAAGTTGACTAGGTAAATGAACAATATAGAATATTGTAGACTGTAAGGACTCTAACATTACAATTTAATCAATCAACTTTGTTAGCTAGATAAGCTTAGTACTGATTTTTTTTTAATAATCCTTTCAATTGTGTAGAGGTGGTCCAATCTACTTAGGCCTCATTTGTTTTCATTAAGATTAAGACGTCTGAATCTGAATGCATATCTGAATGATTAAGATGTTGTCTCTAGATCTGAACACTGAGTAATTAAAACTGTTTGATTTTCAACATCTGAATGTGCATAATGTATTTATTTAAACATAACAAATATACAATTTAAATAAAAAATAACTAATTATTAAAAACAAATTAAGAAAAAATAATTATTTGATAAAAATGAAACATTTATTTTCATTGATATGGTGGATATGCTTTGTAGTGGTGGTGGTGGTGATAATTGTGATGGTGGAGGTGGTTGAAGTTGTAGTGACTAGCACGATGGTGGTGGTGGTAGTTGTGATGGTGGATTTGATTGATGTTCGTAATTGAATGTGTTGGTGGTGGTAGCTAAAGAATGTGTGTTGGTGGTAGTTGGCGGCGGTGCTCGTTATGATGGTAGAGGTGGTTGGTAGTAAGGATTAGTTGTAGTGATGGTAGTGGTTGATAGTGGTGGTGGTGGTGGCGGCGGCGGTGGTAGTGACAACGGCGGTGATTGTTGATATAATTGTAATGATGGAGGTGGTATGTTTGGTAGCGGTGACAATAGTGATCAATGGTGGTGATTGTGATTGCAGAGGTGGTTGGCAACAATGGTGGTGATTGTGATGAAAGAGATTGTAGGGTGGGGGGGTGAGAATGGGGGTAGTGGGCTGAGTGGGTAGGGGTAGGGGTAGGTAGTTGGGTGGGGTGGGTGGTGGGGTTAAGAGGGTGAGGGTGGTGATGGCTATGATGGCAGAGATGATTAGTTGTGGTGGGAGGTGGGGTAGAAGGGTGGGGTGGAGCTGGTGGTTGTGGACAGAGTAGTGTTAAAAATTATCCATACAAAAGTGTTTTCTAATGATATTAAGATTTTATTCAATATTTTAATAATCTAAGATCTGAACCATTCAGATTCAGAACTCAATTAAGTGCAAACAAATGAGCCCTTAGTCTTCCTTTTTCAGTTGCGTGATAACTGTTCAATGCTGAGGCTGTGTATAGCAAGCATTAAAGATAATTGAAAAGCACTAGCATATTGCGAGACTAATAAGAAAGGGAAATGAGATGAGTTGTCATGTTATTTGGTAGGTCACTAAAAACCACCTTTAATTTGTGCTCACTACTTATCTTTGTTTTTACAGTATAATGGAGCATCTTTTTTTCTTCTCTTTCATGACTTCATAGTATATAGTCCCATCTTCAACACCTCACTCATCTTCCCTTCAATCCCAAGATAAAATTATTACACCATAACAAATTTTACTCTTCATAGCGAAGCTAAAATGTATTCAACAAATGAATCCAAAATAGAAAAAAAACTTACATCTTGTACACATGAATTTTCATTCCCTAGCTAAAATCTGTAAAAGAAAATTTTAAAAATAAAAATCAACCAATAAAGGGGTGCTTACTGATTCAATGAGCAAAATGGAATTTGTTAAAATGGATGGGTTGAATACAACTATGCATGTGTCAGCTTGCTCATATTGCTGGCTAAACAGGTTGTTATAGGTGGGCAACCAACGTAAAATTTGTCAGTTCTGAGTTGAACTTAAATGGAATAGTAAGGATTCATACCACTGACCCTAATTTGTTTGGAACTGAGACATAGTTACTGTTGTTGATGGGTTGAACACGATTTTATCATGAGCAAGTTGAGTGGATCAAACAAATATGGGTTGAAATTGCCACCGCTAGACTTACTACTCTGTGAATTCAAACACGTTTATCATGTAAAGAATCAATGAATCTGTACACTTGTGAACCTTTACTGAAATCCCCAATGATCAGTTAGAAAGAAGGCCCAATAGTTTCTCATGTTTGTGGCTGCTGTCAATCCACCATTGCTGGAATTCAATATGCTCAGTACTGCTAGAATCTAACATGTTATCTTCTTCTTCAACAGGAGCTGGCAAGTTTAGATCCAGAAAGTTTCTGACTTCTGGTATTGGTTTCTCTATTTCAACAGTTTGGTTGTTGTTGTTGGCTCTTTTTGCCTCAGCAATCAAGTGGGATCTCTTGTGTCCACCTAATGCTTGGCCTGATGAGAAAATCTTGAAGCAAATTGGACACTCATGCATCTTTAGCTGCTTCTTGGATCCACAATTGTTCTCAATCTTTTTCCCAAACTCATTAAGTTCACTCTCATTGCTGCATTTCTTGATGTGCTTAATATGATCAATATCAGTGCTAGTACAATTTTTACCTTCAGTATTTTTGTGGCTAGCCCTGTGACCACCTAGTGCTTGATAGGAATGGAAACTCTTGTTGCAAGTAGTACACTCAAATTTTTCTTTTGGATCAGAATCCATTTGTGACATAACTAAACAACTCCCTTTGACTAACTTGTTAGAAACAAATTCAACTTCAGACTGTTCAACTTTGCTTTCATTGTCCACTTTAACCTTCTTCTTTTTCTCATCTCCATTTGGAAGCTCTGATTTGTCCCTTTTTTGACCATTTGTTGGAGACTTAATGCTCTCACCTTGTTCTGTTTTCCCTTTTTTGACCTTAAATTTGGTACTCAATCTTGATTGCAAGAACTGAGAATTGTTATCAGAACACTCAGTGACGTGATTTTGACCAACCCAATTCCCTACATCCCTTGAAAGCAAGATCAAACTCATAGCAATCTCTTCTTGTTCATGCTCAATTGCAGATACACAAGGAGAAGCATTAGGAGCAACAGTTAAAGAAGAGGAAGTTGTAGGGGCCATATTGTACCTTTTTATCCTTCTTGATGATCTCTTCTTCTTGTTTGGTGCTGCTGCTTCAGTATCAGATTCACTATCCATTAGTACTAATTGCTTGTGATTATTAGCACTGTTCCAAAAATCTTCTTCCACACTGTTGTTATTCATTGATGAGTGACACTTCATGTGGCCAAATAAAGCTTTCCAAGATGGGAAGCTTTTGCCACATTCCTTGCAAACTTTGTTGAGCAAAGTATCTTCAGCAAATTTTGAAGTCTTCTTGGGATTCTCTCTCAATCCATAATTAGTATTAGCACTATCCAAATTACCATTGTTGCTGCTTATGATCAAAGCTGGAAGCTTCTTTCTTGAAGTCTCTCCATCAGTTGTATTAATCATATGAGACCTCATGTGACCCCCTAAGGATCTACCACAATGAAAACTTTTGTTGCAGAATTTGCAAACATGTTTCAGTAGTACTACTTCTTGATCTTCAAGTCCCATTGAATCAAATCAAAATTCAAGAATCAAGAATATCAGATCAGATGATCAAAAATGAAAAAAAAAATCCAACTTTTACCTAGTCTTGTTTTCCTCCAAAGCTCAATATTCTAGTAGTACAACTTTGTAAGTCATACTACTAATAGGACAAAGTAAATCAACTGTGGACAAATATCAAGAAAATATCCAAATTCTGAGCAGAAAAAAAGAAAAGGAAGAGCAGAGCAGAGCAGTTTACTCTTTTTTCTCTTTCTTTAGTTTAACTTTTTCTTGGTTTTCTCTCTCTTACAACAAACAAACAACACTATGTTTGGCAAATGGGAGGAGAAATCCATGCATGGAAGCAAAGATAAAAAGAAGTGGTAAAAGGGGAAAGATAGTACTAGTAGTAGTAGCACGTGTACTCAACTGACTATTCTACGCCAACTCCTCAAATCCAACGGCTGAGATTGATCCAAAACCATTTTTAGCATCTCTATTTAGTTGAGCTGATGAGCTGACCTTTGCTTAGCTAGCTCCTGCTAGAAAAACTTACAACTGCTCTCAATAACTATTCTTTTCTTTGTCTTGTAATTAAAGAAGCCCACAAAAAGGTTCCACTCTTTGGCTGTTATTCTTGTACTATGTGTAGTATTAAATTAATCTTCTCTACCTGTGTTAGGGTTGGATAGAGATCTCTCCACCTTAACTAGAGATCTCGATCTTGAATATGAAAAAATTATGATAATTAAAAGAATTTTTCTTTAATGAAATTCGTGCAACGCGGATTTATATATTAGTCGGGACCACCCCATGTGGATATCTGTGGGAATATTTCCCAAAAAAAAACTTTTCTTCTTTTGTTTTCAATAATTAAGTTATTATTTTATTTAATTATTTTATGAGTTTAAAATTAAATACATAAAAAGATTATAGTATTATATCACCTAAATAATAATTATAGATAATCATCCATGAAAAAAAGATTGCATTATCATATCCAAAGGTTGCCGTCAATTTCCTTCAATGTTGTTACTTCGCCTCGCAATTAAAACATTTTATATATAGGTAAAAAAAAAAATACAGACTCGCAATCACGAGTTCAGATAGAACCTATATATAGTTGGCTTGGCGCTATAATAGACTGATAAGGTTCATTTATATCAATTAAATAAAGATAATTATAGCAAATAGAGAATTAGCTCTCCATCAACTAGTGAATAATGAAAAAGTTCACTCAGATTAAATGCTAGTGCCATTTATTAGAGAGATTATATATGAAGGCTCGTATTGATTGTACTATATGATATGAATCAATTCTAATAAATGCCATATTAGCTGTTAGTTCGTTCAGCGGCGAATTTAATATTTAAATTTTATAATTTTAAATTATAGCACAATGATCTCAAGTGCTAGTTATAACTGGATTCTAAATAATTTTTTTTATATATATTTATTAATCTTTTAACACATACAGAAAATCTAAGTTAAAGAGATATTGAATTCTACTGAATTGGCATAATAGCATATAAAAGCTGTATTGAACTATTGATTAGTATGATATATAAACACAATGTAGCACAAAATTGACAGCAAACGAGCTTGCAAGTTAGAAGTGAGAAAAGGTTGCCGGCCTAAACTAAGTTGTGCTAGCAGAGCCGGCTATCATAGCACTAACCGCAACATGAATATGTCTTATTATTAAGGACAAAGTAATCACATTTTTGGCCTATTAATATGTAAGTTCCTCATCTTTTGTGCCTGTTTTAGCCGGCAATATTAGTGCAACTTTAGCTGTAACTTAACTTGTTTATTTATATTTATCATTTCTATTCAATTTTGCCAAGGAGAGAAGTAGTTATAAGTTGTTTCCATATAAATATGTTTGTGTGTTTACGAGGTATAGAAAGACCCCTCTTTAAGGGGAGCTCGTAGCTGCCATACGGGTGTGATCGAATCTAGTAGCTTTAGTTCAAATTTTATATTTGTATTAAAAAATTTACTAAATGACATTATAATTCACCAATTACTAAAACCTGATATTACTTAGAATTTAGAACACATAAAGTTCAAATTTTGATTCCACGCTCTTCATTTCCTTCTCTGCTTAATTAAAATAGTACTCCATCCAGATAAAAAAAGAATGTCCACTTAGTTTTTTTTGGGTAAAAAAGAGTGTCCACTTATTAAATCAAGAAAGAATTAATCTCATTTTTTTAGATTTGCTCCTATTAAGTGTTATGTGATTAAATCTCAATATCTATTTAATTAGAGATAGTTTAGTCAAATTATCTATTTTTTATCTAGAAATTAATATTTTCTTAAGGGTGTGCAAATGACTAAGTGAACACTCTCTTTTATCCGGAGGAATTAATAAACAAAACACTTTTTTAAAGATCAAACATGTGCTTGCACATTATTTTATGCCTAGCTTTGGCTTGTGAAGCTATATACAATACATGCACAATGATGATTGTGTGAGGCAAAAATGTCTCGTGATTGGCCGAAGAATCTTGGATTTTAAAAGGCCAGTAAGATTTTTACTTGGCCCGTCCCATATTATTTGACCATTTTTCCTTTTGCACATTTCTTAAAAAATTATAAATAAAAAAGATATTTTTACTACATCACTCTTATCTTTTTTTAATTAGTTGCACTCTAATCAATATTGATTTCTTTAAAAAACAATTAATGTCAAGGGTAAAGTAGGAAAAAAATTCATTAATTATATCTTATTTTTAAAAATATGACCAACTAATTTGAAACATATATTTTTAGTAATGTTGTCAGGTAATATGGGACGGAGGGAATAAGTAATTTCTAGCTAGATTGATAGGTAACATTGATTAAACCCTCGGAAGAAATGTTTTTTAAGGGAGAAAATGATTGGGTGGAAGTTCACATATTTCATTTATAAATAAAATTTCGGTTAAGACTGATGAAGCCATTTAAAAGATAATTGCAAATAATTTTATATAATACACATTGACTCGAAACCAAAATCGAAGAGTAAATAATCTGTTATAATTATAATGTTTTTTTGTTCTCATTTGATGTTCGGTCCGGATTTGCGCCAGAAAGCTCCATTTTGGGGGTCGAGTACTCCCTATCGAGGCACGATTACATTAATTATCAAGGTTCGAACCTAACAACTTTAATTAAGGATGAAAGGGTACTTACTATCCCATCATAACTTTTGATTGTTATTACAACATGTTAAATTACATTCATAGTGCAAAATCTTTATATAATTTAAATCTTTTTTTGTTAAATTGTGTCCAAATTAAAGAAAAGGTGGCAAAACAACAAAAGATATGGCTGAAATTTCGTGGTAAAATGACAATAGAGTTGACATTTTTTTACTTCTTGTTGTATACAAAAAAATATGGTGTTTAGTGAGGAAGAGAACAATATTACAGTTAGCAAATATTTTACTCCCAAAGATATAGATTAAAGTTTTATATGAGAGTGGTAATTTGTATAAAGCATGCTAAATACAATAATATTCTCTCACTGTTTTCCCAATTTCCTCTAGCTGACTTACTAGGTGTCTGGTGAGAAAGCTGCTCAACCACTTCTCCTTAATTAAGGTGTTACACCAAACTAATTGGTGTCAAGTGCATATTTCCTATTTATGATTCCACATATTTGATATCCTTACATATACATATATTTTTTTATAATCGGTGTATGAATCAGCTTATGCACATCTCGACTGATTTTATGGGACATGCTAACTATCTTCCACCACATATTCAATGTAGTTCTATCCATCAAAACTTGGACATGTGGGGACAAAATCACCTAATATTTTTTACTAAGCTTATAGTTGAACCTGATTGAGACCTCATATTCTCAACTCATTTCATTGATCATTACATATAAATAGTTTCGACAAAGAGATCCAAAATTTCGGCCTACATTAATCCCCTACTTTGATGAGCTTCTAGCATGTGGCTCAATTTATTACATACTACTACTTGACTAACTAGCACTAATGGACCAAAGATTAGGTCATCTAAATCCACATTACGATTTTGTGTGTGTAAGAAATGAAATGCCTACTAATATACACAATGCAACATCAAGAAAAAGAAGACAAATGGTGAAAATGATGAAACACATAAAGACATTTGTATATCATATGTTAATATGTTACTATATTAATTGCCCAAAGTGACTTCACTTGAGAGTGAAGAAGTCTTTTTGGGTGTTTTGTTTTACCAAAAGTGGATGGTACATATTGACAACTGACACTCTTCCAAGTAAAGTTTGGCCACTCTTTGTCTGTCTTCTCCCCATTTATGTCCATTATATATAAACATTTAGATGCCCTACTTTGGCTTTATGCTTCTTCGTGTCCTTCACTAAATTTGAGGAAAATGGAAATTCAATCTTTGAATTACTATCAAGTAAAGTATGGCCGGAACTTAAATGACTCACAATGTGGGCTATGAACCAAAATATCCCACCAAAAAAAGTCACATTAATACCTTTTGCGCAAAAATTTCTTTCGCAAAAGGGATTTGATAAACGAGCTCCATCGTTTTCTTCCCAAACTGGTCACATTCCATTTAAAAAAAAAACCCATTAGAGTACAAATCTGAGGTCCCACTTCCACATTTAGTCGTTTTCATGTTAATTTTTAATTCAAAAGTCAATATTCTCGGTATATTCAAGTTAAGGAACAAGTTTCGAAGCTTGGATTCCGAAATAAATGCCTTGTAGAAATTGATTTCAAAACTCAAAAACAACCTTTAATTTAGGTATTTTACTATGAATTTTCTAATTACATTGTTAAATACCTTATAATCCTAAGCATGATTAATGTTTCGTAGTCTCGAATTTCGGGGGGGGGGGGGGGAGTACGCAATTTTTTTTTTGCGCAATAAGAGCTGTTAGTGCACTGCCCAACCCCTTTTTTCATTTTTTTATTTTTTTATTTGTTAATTGTTTGTTAATTATCTGATTAGTTAATTATTAATCATTTGTTAATGATTTATTAATTATTTGATTATAAAAAATATACTAATATCCTAATAATATCTTTATTTGTTAATTATCTAATTGTTAATTTATTTATTTGTAAAATTATTTAATCAATGTTAGTTATTATTTATTAATGTGCTAATTAGTTATCTAATTTTATGTGTTGATCTAATTTATTTGCTAATTAGTTATCTAATTTTATGTGCTAATTAGTTATCTAATTTTAGTGTGTTAATGTGCTAATTAGTTATCTAATTTATCAATTACTAATTATAAATAGTTAATCCTTAGTTTAGGATTGAACATCATTAGTTTAGAATTAAAAATATTATTAATATTATATTAATTAGTTAATTATAGTTAGTATAATAATTAATTATCAATTATTAATCCTTAGTTTAGGATTGAACATCATTAGTTTAGGATTACAAATATCATTAATATTATATTAGTTAGTTAATTATAGTTAGTATATAATTAATTATCAGTTATTAATTAGAAATAGTTAATCCTTAGTTTAGGGTGAGCGACCAGTTCGTGATCTACAGGGTGGCAAGGAGCTGGAATACGACTTATCATTCATAGACTTCGAGATTTTTCAGAGCGTAGAGGTAAGTGTTTAAAATACTTATTTTAACAAATTAAAATATTTATACTGATTATTTCATAATTTTTCATATCTTAGGATCCAACTCCAACTCAGGCACCATCTCCAGCTCCGGCTCCAACCATTCAGGATCCCTCTCATGAGCCCGTCGACACACATGTTTGATTTTTTACCAAAAGATAATGTATTAAATCTAAATAATTAAAATTAATACTAATTATTTCTATATTATTTCAGGTTCATCCTTCAACGTCTGTGGATCCGTCTCCACAGGAGGACGATGTTGATGATTTTGATCATACTGATCTCGACAGGTTGGTTGCGATCATGCCAGTTAAAGGCGACCGGACACCGAAGAAGGGCGGCAAGAAAAAAAGGGTGAAGGATGATCATGGCTTGGAGCGTCCTGCGATTAAGAGGAGAAAGGGGGATGGAGATGATGGTGAGGGTGGTGGAGATCGCCTTAGGCCTCGGGTTACTCTAAAAGCTCCCACATGTGGGACCCATTAGAGATTGTGTATATGTAATTAAATTGTATAGTTTAAGTTAATATTATATTTTTTCGTATTATTTTCTTAATGATAATTATTTATTTTATTCTTTCTTATAGTTTATTAATAACTCGTGCGACATCCTAAATTAATTATGAAAAAAATCTCGACATATTCGAAATAAAGTAATGTCTTGACTAAATAATAAAACGCTTAAATCAAAATCTTAAAAAATAAAACACTTAAACCTAATGATAACAAGTTTCCAAACAAAACTTACTTCGGGCACTTTACAACCCCTAAAACGACGATCCAAACGTTTAGGTATCCTTGATGTATTGAGCATATATTATTGTTCGCAGAAAAAGATATCAGGTCCTATATAAAACATTGATATTTCGGAGTTTTGAGACATGACTAATCTAGGATCAAAGTATGAAGAAAAATGTGAATTTTAAAACTTTGAAATTATACAAAGTGTTGGAAAAAATCAATATACCCCTTTTGCGCATGAAATTCTTGTGCAAAAGGACTTAACACCGACGTTACTGTTAAGTCCTTTAGCGTAAGAATTTCTTGCGCAAAAGGTATTTATATCATATTTTCTTGTGAGTTATTTTGATTCAAATCCCACTTTGTGGGTCATTTAAGTTTCGGACTCCTAAGAAAAGCTAGGTACTAGCATCCAAAATTCTCTATATCTAAACCTTTGACAAAACAAATTGTTATTTCCTTGCTAAAAATTTACTCGCACTTAGATATTTATATCATCATATTAAGTTACTCTACTATAATTAAGATGTTGGCAAGAATATTGTGTATAATATGAAGAAAAATATTATGTTTTCATTATTGTATTTGTGTTTACACTGGATATGAGTAAGTTTTCCCATATTTTTCATAATATATTATATGCTTGTTTCACCGTCTGCAACATTTTTCTCAACTCAGTTTTTATAGTTTTATCTACTTCTTTATTGCTACAAAAATGTACTCTCTCCATCCCATATTATTTATTCTTTTTTTTTTAAAGTTAAATTATATAAATTTTGACCAACATTTTGATATATATTTTTCATCATATTTATATGAGAAGAATTGTAACTTGTAGTACTTTTCGTGTAGTTTTTTAATATCTTATTTATATTATAATTTTAAAATATTAAATTAATCTAATACGATTTACCTCTAAAAATTAGTCAACTTAATTTTGGAGAAGCGAAATTGGACAACTAATATGGGAGGGGGAGTATTGTATAAGGTTCTATATTTCAGCAACTGATTCCCTTTTTTATCATAGAGTATAGATCCAAAACTGCAGTCCACAATTTCATAGATGTTGTTATTAGGCTTAATATTTCTAACCGTAATTTGTGGTAGTATTTAAGTAAGCTCTGATTTTCGTATACAATTTGGTAGAAAATTTCAGTGGATCATTTATACTAACTCACTCTCGGCAACACCATCAGGCATTTATATTGTACGTATCTATAGTTAAGAAATGAATAAATTAAAGGAAAAAGATGTTAGCCAAATTACTTTTTTGGAATTTTCTAATTGGGCACTGTAATTATTTTTCAACACTCCAACCTAGATAAGAAGACAGTGCTAGGTGCTTCTCATCTGACTAAGATTTCTGCCGATTCTGGGCGGTCAATAGGCACTCTTTAATTAGCTTTATTTTCTCCATTGCTTGTTGGACTAAATCGGGACCTAGTAACCCGTTTTCACCCACTTCAAACCATCCAATTGGAGATCTACACTTTCGCCTATACAATGCCTCATATGGGACTATTTTGATACTTGAATGATAGTTGTTATTGTAAGCGGACTCAATAAGGGGCAAATGATCATCCCAGCTACCTTTGAAATCCAATACATGTGCTCGTAGCATGTCCTCGAGTGTCTGGATTGTGCATTCAACTTGACCGTTAGTTTGTGAAAGGGAGGTTGTACTAAGGTTCACTTTGGTGCCTAAACCCTTCTGAAATGACCTCCAAAAATGAGTCGTAAACTGCGCACCTCTGTCTGATATAATAGAGACCAGAACACCATGTAGCCGGACTATTTCCTTAATACATTACTTAGTGTAGTCCTCAGTTGAGGAGGTAGTACAAACTAGTAAGAAATGAGCCAATTTTGGTAGCCTGTCGATGATAACCCAAATGGAATAAAACTTTCAATAAGAACGGGGTAATCCGGTGATGCAATCCATATTGATCATTTCCCATTTCTAATTAGGGATTTCCATATGTTGTAGCATACCTTGAGGCTTTTGATGCTCGATCTTAACTTGCCAACAATTTGGACACTAAGCTATAAATGTCGTGATATCTTTCTTTATGTCATTCCACCAATAAACCTGCCGAAAGTCATGATACATATTTGTCGATCTAGGATGAATAAAATATCTGGAATAGTGGATTTCGGCCATAATTTGCTCTCAGATTCCTCCTACATTTGGTACACATATTCGACCATGATACCTAAAGACTCCGTCTCTCGTAAGCTCTAATATCAATTTCTTCTATAGAGGGATTCCTTCTTTCATCCGGACTAACTCGGGGTCCTGAAACTGTCTCGCCTTCACCTTTGCTATCAAGGATGATTGCGGTGTTCTACACTACTGCTCCACTGTTATCCATCTCCAAAAGTCGCACATTTAAACTGGTTAAGCGGCGCAATTTTTTTGTCATCTCTAGCTTATTAGCTTCAATACCCTTCAAACTTCCCATAGACTTACGACTTAGGGCGTCAGCTACGACATTTGTCTTTCCGGGGTGGTAAAAGATATCAACTAATCCTTTAATAATTTCAATCACCTTCTTTGCCTTAGGTTCAGCTCCTTCTGGCGGAATATTTATTGTAGGCTCTGGTGGTCCATGAATATGTTGACATGGACTCCATATAAATAGTGACGCCACATATTCAGGGCAAAGATTACCGTCGCCAACTCGAGATCTTGAGTCGGATAATTTACCTCATGCTTTCTTAATTGTTTTTAAGCGTATGCTATGACTTTCCCGTGCTGCATCAAAACACATCCCAAACCAACTCTGGAGACATGACAATAAACCACATACACATCAGTGCCTTCAGGATAACATCGGTGTAGATGTCAACCTGCTTTTCAACTCTTGAAAACTGCGCTCACACGCATCTATTCATTGAAACTTGGCTGCCTTGTGAGTGAGCTTGGTCATAGGTGCGGAGATAGAAGAAAAATCCTTTACGAATCTCCGATAATATCCTGCTAAGCCCAAGAAGCTACGTACTTCGATAGGAGTAATTATTTACAGCTTCAATATTTTGATGATCCACCTTAATACCTTCAGATGAGACAATATGTCCCAAAAGATCCACAGAATTCAACCAGAATTTGAATTTGGAAAACTTGACATACAACTTATGGTCTTGAAGTGTCTGTAATTCCGCTTATAAATGATCTGCATGTTCAACTTCCGATCAAAAATATACCAGAATGTCGTCAATAAACACTATTACGAAGATATCCAGGAATGGCTTAAATACCAGTTCATCAAATACATAAAGGTTGTCGGCGCATTAGTCAGGCCAAAAGGCATAACAAGAAACTCGTAATGGCCATATCTAGTCCTAAAAGCGGTCTTTGGAATATCTTTCTCATTAACCCACAACTGATGGTACCTTGCAATTGATCAAACAAATCATCGATTCTGGGGAGTGGGTACTTCTTTTTAATGGTTACCTTATTCAACTGATAGTAATCAATATACATCCTTAAAGAACCATCTTTCTTATGAATAAATAATATCGGAGCACCCCATGGGGAAGTACTGGGCCTAATAAAGCCTTTTTTTCTAGAATTTCCTTCAACTGAGCTTTTAATTCATTTAGCTCTGTAGGAGCCATTTGATATGGAGGAATAGATATAGGTTGGGTATCTGGGAGTACGTTGATGGCGAATTCAATTTCTCTTTCGGGAGGAATACTAGGAAGTTAATCAGGAAATACGTCAGGAAATTCACTAACGACAGGAACTGACTAAAGAGTTGGAGACTTTGCCTCCGCGTCCTGAACTCACGCTAGGTGATAAATATATCCCTTTGAGATCATTTTCCAAGCCTTAAGATAGGAAATAAACCTACCTTGGGCGCTGCAACATTACATTTCCATTCAATGATGAGCTACTTTGGGAAATTGAAGATAACAATCTTCGTCCAACAATCAACATTAGTATAGTAAGAAGCCAACCAATCCATGCTCATAATATTATTAAATTCCACCATCTCTAGTTCATTTAAGTCAATTGTCGTATGATGATCATGTATCTTTACATCACAATCTCTATATACTCGCTTAGTTATTACAGGTTCACCTACAAGTGTAGATACTACGAACATCTTATGCAATAATTCAGGCTCTGTTCCGCACTTACCGGCAACAAAGGGTATAATATAGGATAAAATGGAACCCGAATCTATCAAAGTATATACATCATGAGAGAAGACATATAGTATACCTATAACCACATTTGGGGATGACTCAAGGTCCTGTCGACCTGATAAAGCATAGATGCGGTTTTGGAGACTGCTCGAACTAGATCTTGCTCATCTGCCTCTCCTTTTACCAGCCGGTACCTGTGTGCCCTGCCCTAGGAGGCACAATGATAATGAAGAAGCTGCCACATATCCAGTCAGCTGCGCCATACTGCCCCCACCTCTTATCAGACAAAACCGCATAATATGCCCAGACTGCCCAAATGAATAACACGCATCTGAGCCTTGGCAACACTGCCCAAAATAATTCTTATCGCATCGACCATAATATGGGAGTGGTGGCCTTGCCTGACTTGATTATCTTATGAATTGTGGACCTGATGCCTGTGAAATTTGACCTTGACAAGAATAGTGGTCTCGTCATGATGCTGGCCCTGAAACTACAATAGCGCACTGGTAGTCGGGTAAGATGACCATCTTGGAAACTAAGGCCTAAACCCGCCTCAAAATCCTCTTGTATCACATGTGACTGAGCCTTCTTGTGCTGGCCTCTATCATACTCTCGATCAGCCCGTTGCTGCCTCTTGTGATCCTCTAGATTCTGTGTGTAGGCCTGAATGCAGAAAATGTCCATATTCAGATTCAACAAAGCCGTCGTGCACTAATTCACCAAGTGTGGCCCCAAACCATTAATAAACTGATGTACTCAATAGCTCATATCAGACACAATCATAGGATCATACCTCTCCAAGGAGTTGAACTGCAAGCTATATTCCCTGACACTCATATTTCCATGTTCTAGATGTAGAAACATATCACGTCTAGATCGTCGAAGCTCAACTGGCAAGTACTATTGTAAAAATGCCTCAAAGAACTCCCTCCAGCCTAAAGGTGGGGCTTAGGGTCATCGAGTCTTCTCTTAAATCTCAAACCAGGTCGTGGCCACGTCTCGAAATCTATAAGAAGTCAACTCTACTGTCTCTGCATCCGTTGTGTTCATAACTCGTAAGGTCTTCTACATTCTATCCAGAAAATTATGTGGATCTGCATTAAGGTCTATTCTCGTAAATACCAGAGGGTTAACAAAATCCTAAAATCTTGCACTCACAACTCTATCAACAACACCGGGAGTGTGACGATGGGCTTATGAGGCCACAAGTCTAGTCAATAGTTGCACTGCACTTTGCATATCCAAATCCTGATCGGGGGCAATTGGAGGAGAAACCGGAGGTACATCAGCTCTTCCCTGCCCTTTATGAGGTGGTGGGGGTAGAGTCCTGAAGGCCCGAGATATAACATTATCTTGCGGCTCCTGTATGCGGGTGGTGCATGACTGGCACATTCTCTCGCTTCCTCGTCTACCCTTTAAATGGCTTCTTGTCATCGAGTAGTAGCAGACATAACTGAGAAGATAAACAAGATAAAGATTAGGAGTGAACACTTATTGTTTAGCAATATCGCACAATCCAGATAAAAAAAGTAAACATCCTAAATATCCTGTAGCCTCATGTTTATAAGCGTGGTGCACAACACACTCATAAACAAGACTCTACTAGATACAGCTTGCAGACTCCCTAAGATAGACCTGCTCTGATACCATGTTTGTCATACCCCAAACTAGGGGGTGTGGCCGGTACCCAGTGCCTGAAGGCCTAAGCATACCATTATAATATTCTAACCTGAAACATGAAATTTGGGCTGACAAGGCCTCCAATAAATCATATATGACCAGACTGAAAGATAATCTGCATACAAAATAGTTCTAAGAGGATATATATATATATATATATATATATATATATATATATATATATATATATATATATATATATATATATATATATATATATATATATATGTACAGATATCCAACGCTGACAAGGCCACCATACGAGTATACTACTAACAAAAAGGGACCGACAAGGCCACGACATATCAATATCCACTGTACACAGGTCTGTAAGCCTCTAAGAGTCATATATACATACAAACAGGTAGGGACATGGCCCTTACATATCCCAAAATACTAGTATCATATGCATCAGTACCTAAAACTATTATAATGCAACTCTGAGAGAAGGGAGTGCGACAAAAACACAGCTGAGCAGATCACCTACTGAGGAGGAGCACCGCTTTGTCTATATGTACCTAAGAGCATGAACACAGTGCCTTGGAGAAGGGAATCAGTACAAAAGATGTACTGAATATGTAAGGCATGTAACATATGTAAACATGAGATACAACATGAGAGATATGAAGATAATAATCAACCTGAAACTCATAATATCCGTTGGGGCCTTACTCTATCGTAATCAGAAATATATGTATGTATTACTATAAAAATCATGCCACTCTGTGAGGCAAATCATATCATAATATATATATATATATATATATATATATATATATATATTGTACCCGGCCTCGGTGATGACTCGGTTGTACCCAATCCAAATGTGGGATTCAGTAATATCAATCAAAACCAACTGCAGCTGGGTGCACATCTATCTGCCGTACCCGGATGACTATAGCGTGGATCAGTAAGAAAATAAATACATAAGTATAAGTTCAATGCAAGACAAACTCTAACGGATACCAGAAGCAGAGTCAGGATTACCTATCGTCGTTATCCTCTGACTATTGTTATTGGCGCTATGTTCAAGGATCCAGATATAAATATTTGGGACTTATATAACCCGAGAGATTTTATGAATAAAAGAGTATTCATGGATTATGATCAATTTGTCAAAGAAGGCCTTGCACTACTTCATTTTACCGAGAGATTTCCATTTAAAGAAACGACGTATCGATTCATGCCAAGAAAGAATGTTTGCCTTACATACCTTATCCTTGAGATTATAATTGTCTTATACGCCTTCACATGCCTTACGAATGGCTATCTATAATAACAAAGAGGCGATATCAATATCAAATCCATATTCACAATAAGAAACTTCATTTAGGCATCTTTATCGATAACCTTAAACACAAGGAATCATTGGACTTGTTAACGTAGGGTATTTATGTAATTTGACCCCACGTTTCTCCGAAACATAATTTCTTAGGTTTTTAATATCAACAATCAATTCACTTATCAATTCCCAATCCACGTCTTCAACAAAACAACCCACAAGTCCTTATAAAAATGATTTCTTAAGTTTACGGATTCCGATTACGAAAATCCTTTCACATCTTACTTTGAATCATCAATTAACCATGATTATAGATAAATGAGGTTAAAATTTACCTTTATTCCTCAAAATCCTCATAAAATAGTGAGATATTCCATCTCCAAGGGTTTCCGAAGTTGATTCCTTACGGAGAAGGGGATTTCTATGATATTCACGGGATTAATAACGTTAATTTTACGTAATTCGGCTTAAATTTGATCTTGGAAGGTTGGAGATTGTAGAGAGGATTTTTGGAGGATTCTCCGTCGGGGTTTTAGGGGGGAATGAGGAGGAAATGTTAAGACCCAATTTTTATACCGGAAAAAAAAATTCCACCACCGTACTTCGACGGTCCATCAATCCTGACCTCATGGCAGTTTGACGGTCTGTCAACTATCCTATTGAATTTCCCCAGTCCTTGATTTCGTCAAAACATATTTTCTTTGATCTATTTGACTTTCCAATACTTCGGTACTTCCATAATCAAGTTGTAAACCTCCATTACCCTCTCATAAGGTCGTACCTCTTTTCGGGACATCAGTATTTATCAACGACACATCGAAATGCAAAATACGGGCTGTAACATTTTTGAATAAATCCCAAAGCTTCATTCCAAATTCGACCTTGAATGGATTTTCCAAAATCTAGTGATTCCAAATATGATTCAGTGTTAATCTAGTGTTAACTTAATATAATTGACATATGAATTTGAATTAAAATACACCTTAGGTGTTTGGTAACTGCTATGGTCGAAAATCCTCACATAAAATGTTTTGGGATTGTATTTATATGTTATCATAATGGTTTGGGCTTTAAAACCTAATCCTACAAGAATCAGGACTTCCATTTTACACGTCCTCAGTAAATCGGCCATAACTTTTACACATCCTTATATGTATGAAAAAGTCTTTCAAAGGGCTACAATTTGTATGAAGGAAGTTTTCCCAAATTCCTTATAGATTTATCCATAAACTCGGTTTAAGTGAAGTTTGTTGCAAACTCACTTGAAACCATGCTCCGTAGAGTAGCTTCCGACTCTAATTTTCCCTAAGACCCTTCTTATGCCTTTATTAGTTTTCAAAACACTTCCTACACTCCTCATCTTGGTTTCATCATACTCCAATAGTGCGGTTCAAGCCATTGCATGAAGGTATGAGGTGTTACACATATATACAAATTCCATATTCTAGTTCTAGATTACAAATTGAGTAGATACCGATTTCAGAAGCATTTAATTAAGTTATAGCAGGTAACTAATTTTTTATTTTTAAGATTATAATTTTCATATTCTAAAGAGGCAATTTGGATGAGTTATTGATAGTGTTCAAAATTTCTTACATTGACGATATATTTAAGTTGTAGATATTGTCAAAAATAAGATATTTTTACATTATCAAGTCTCATTTGCCCATTATAACATATAATAACTTGTTTTATTTTTAATAGGGGCAAAGCTAGCCCTTTGATTGTGGGTTTGGCCGAATCCAGTTATTTCGATCGAAACTTTCTATTTTTATTAAAATATTCATTGAATATGTAGAAATTATTTATTTAGAACTCGATAACTTTAGAGAATTAGAATCATGAACCCATAAGCTTTAAATCTTTACTTCGCCTCTAATTTTTAAGATTATAAATTCTGCATTTTAAGTTTTTCAACCATAAATTGGCCTTTAACACCAATGTTATAAAATTGTGACTCTCGTGATAGATCCCTTTTACCTCAAGTCAAAGCAAGATCTACCAAGCTAGCCTTGTTAATTTGTCGGTCAGAAATGAAGGAGGCTTGTTGAGGAGCTTCACTTCTTCACAAG
Organism: Anisodus acutangulus; assembly: GCA_029783415.1. Taxonomy (NCBI): domain Eukaryota; kingdom Viridiplantae; phylum Streptophyta; class Magnoliopsida; order Solanales; family Solanaceae; genus Anisodus; species Anisodus acutangulus. The sequence goes on from CM056497.1 coordinate 8,508,647, forward strand.
CAACACAAAGCAATGTGTTGTGATATACAACTAAAGAGACAGACTCACTAGTACTAGTAAAGTAAAGCTAATCTTTAGCTAAATTGGTCCACTTTGTGTGAACATGAGATCTGGCGAGGTGACACATACAGTTCCATGATTAAAGATATATTAGAATATAAGTGAAGTTCATTAATGATAATCACCTCAAGCTTTTTAATTAATTTAAATTGTAAAAGATATAACAACTACTAGCTACTAGTATTTTCCTTGGTGGTTAGGCTCTTGAGACTTGAGAGTTCATGCTGAACTGTATCTCTAAGTCGAGAGTAGTTAGATAACTTGTTATTTCAGTAGTTACACCCCCTCAATATGTGAATTCAAATTTGAAGCTTATGAGTTTGACCAATAATTTTAACTGATTCATAATCAAATATAATAAATATTTAATAATTTTCTTAATACATATGTAAAATCTGACAAATGTTAATGTTATAAATCTATAAATTACATTATAGATCCTCTTTTGCTCTCCCCTCAAACCAAAAAAAATTACCCAAAAGTAATAGACCTAAACTACAAGGGCGTGATCATATAAATTGAGAAAACTATTTTCTTATTTGAAATATTGGTGTAGAAGCACACAGTGGGGTGGTTTTAGGGTTGCTAAAGTGGGTGAAAATCATGCGAGACTAGAGTTCAAATTTCAATTAAACAAAATTATTATAATTTCTTTCTATATGTAATTCTTGGTGAAAAATTAAAATAATTCGATACATATATTGATTAGAGGTAACAAATACTCGGTATAATAGTCTAACACGTCCAAATTAAGCTAGAAGTCCATTATTATAAAAGTAGTATTTTGGTGGTAGAAACTGATAAATGGCAGTACTCAAGTTGAAGCAAATCTGTCAAGTAATGGCTCAGACTATCTGTCTAACGTATGCATATATAAACAAGTAGATACATAAATGGAGCTACTAGGAATCCACCCCTAATTTTTTTTCTTCTTCCATATACTATGTGGTTATAAAAGTCTAATAATGATAAAGTGCATGTGTTACTTTATACAGATAGATAATGGTTCATGTGTTCATCATTCATGGCAACTTCTCTTCTCACCAGCAATGCTTAGGGAGTACTCATATATAAAACTGAAGTTATTATGTGGGACCTAAACCTTTACCTGTTCTTTTGGATGAATCATGCAAGAATTGGTTAGGGTAGAGCACTCTCTGCGACAACTTCTTTGACTTGTTACATCGTTAAAGATTTTTTCTCTTTTATATAGCCAAGCAAAGAGCACCCCCCATCCCCACCCCCCAGGGTAAAGCCATGTGGGTGCCAGAATAAAAGATGGTTTAATTTATTTGTACTTGTTAGATATGTTAATGGCTTTTTCTCATGTCTGAATATTGTCATCTAAATAACATATGTACATAAGCGTGGAATGTATTGAAAAGTGCAACTTTTCCCTTTTCAATTAACTAATAGGTCGTTCCATTTTATGTAACAATACATTCGTGGAGTTTAAGATATTAATTTGATTTATAGATTATAGTTGGGATGAATTGTGTATCGCTTTTATATATATATATTAATTGGATATTCATTAGAGTGGTTTCTACGAGGTCTTCATCGTCTATAGTACTTTCTTCTTCAACATCTTTTTGAGCTACGTACTTATAGTCTGTAAATCTTATTGAGATTTCTCCTTTAGGGTTTGAGTACATTAAGTGAGATTCTGGTTTAAGAAACTTTTTCTTGTTAAAGTTGTCTAATTTCCATTCTAAACCCGCGTACTCTTCTGGGTTTATTTTTATGGGTTTAATTAAATTTATGCCTCTGTTTCCCATTAGTTCGACTACATCTTCTATTTTAATCTTGAATTTGGTATTACTATTCGTTGTCATCTTTCCTAAAAAACCTGTGCATATGAGCAAATTATTTCCTATGCTCATTTCTTCATAACCTTTGGTTTGTATTTCTATTTTTATGTGCTTTCCAAATTCTGCTAGGTTCATTACGAAGTCTGGACTAATGTAGAAAATTCCTCCGTTATTTGTCATGTCTATTTCTGTCATTCCTATTATTGACTTCTTCATATCTAACCATCTATAGTCGTAAATTACTATTAAGACTTTGCTTCCTAAGTTTTTTCTAGTCAAACCTTTTATTCATATTATAATTAAACCTAAATGCATGAGAGTCTTTTTTGTACCGTTAATCTGGTTTAATGATTCTTGATTAATTAAATTTAAAGTGCTAGCGTTATTTCCTATAACCGATAATTGTTCTTCTCGATAGTGTCTATATAGTTGTGCGGTCTGTGAGAATTTTCCCACATTATATAGAGTTCTTGGGTCTAATAGTTTTAACTGATTCTGTTGGAATATTTGTATATCTCTATCTACATTTATTATTTCACCTAATTGCTGATTATTCTGTTCTGGCGTTTTTCTATTTAAAATTCTTGATATCAAATTGTTTCCTATTTTTTTTTCTGTAAAGTTTACAGTTGATCCTTCTCCTTTTCTTCTGGATCTAGTTGAAAAAAGGTCCATTTCTGTGTTTTTCTAGGTATTCTTTTTTCTTGAGGTGTTATTTCTACCCTTTTTAATTTGTCTATCAATTCGTCTATTTTGTTATCTTTAGGTGCTTCTTTGTCCTGTTCTCTTGCCACTGAATAAACACGCTCGCTTATTATTTCTAGTCTTGATTCTAATTTTTATACTTTTCTAATAAGATCTAGAATTAGAGAAATTAATATAATATTTTTTTGTAATAATATCTGGTCTGATTTTGAGCCTGGTACGTATTCTTTATAATCTATAGGTAACGATAATTTTTTTTCTATTGCTTTTAAAGCTTCTTCTTGAATTGAGGTCAATCTGCTCATAAAAGAGAGATTTCTTTTAATTCTTTTATCGTCTGACTTATATTTATGATTTCTGATTTTATAGAGTTTAAATTTTGTTTTACTTCGTTTAGTTCTTTATCTGTTTTTAAATCTATTATGTTATCGATAATAGTTTTAGATAAGTTTTTTATTTCTGACTTGGTAGCTAGTTTTTTAATATCACACGCGTTTACTAAATTGTTTATATATTCTAGATTTTCTTCTGATTTTTCAAAAATTCTTTTTTGATTTGTCAGAGATGTTTCTATTACTTCTAGAATATTTCTGGTATACTTATTATTTTCTTGTATGCTTTCGCTTAAATTTATAACTAAGTCTACTAAGATGTTTAAATGTTTTTCTTCACTATGTAGTACGTGGTCTCCTGTACTAAAATTACACTTTATAATACTATGATCTGTTAATGCTCTATATTTCTTTTCTGATGTTATTCTTAAATCTAAATATTCTAAGTGCTTTAAATGAGCTATATTTTTATCCTAGAGGTATTGTTATTTTATTTATTCTTTGACTATACTCTAAACTATCTCTAAAATAAGTTATACTGCTTTGTAGTCCTTATATCTCCCGTCTATATGGGTAGATAAGATATTGTCTATTCATGAGATGCTTGCTATATATCTACCGTTAATACATGTATTAGGTAATTCTCCCACCAAGATTTAGGTAAACAATCAAAATGCACTTAGTTTTACTTCTAGGATTCAAAATTTGATACCTATAGTAATTAGTCCCACTTGTTCAGCCACTGGGCCATCATTTTTGGAAATAAAGCCTTGTTCATTGACTCTACAAAAGTGACATATTTGCACATTTTCAAGCTACCGGTGCAATAAAGTCTTACTACTACTCTTTATAATCCTAACTGCACTGCTCATGAAATTACTCCATGTTTCATGTGCAAGTGCAAATATAGAAACTCAATAATTTTAGATTGAATATGTGTTAAAGAATTCATTAAATAAGTATAAATTAATATTGATTTCGAACACAATAAATAAAATGACTTATGTTAGAATTACGAACTCAAATTCTTAAAATTCAAAATCCTAAATTTGCCTCTATTCGAGTTACCGTTTTTAATGGCTTTTCATTACGATCCAAGGAGTAACACTAGTGTATCGACCCTGTCACGGGTCACGCTTTCACGTGATGTATTAAGCTAGCTCAATTATATGGGACTTTGAGCTATTTGATTTATGATTTGTAAAAGGATGGGCATGGAAATGTCGAATGAAAAGAAGTACGTAGAACTTGAATATTTCACTTGGATGAAAACTAGAGATGTGGCAGAGTCAAATATCCCTTATATTCTAATGCATTAGCACTAAAAATCCTGCTGCAATCACCACTGCCTCCGGCTGCATCTAAGGGCTGATAATGTACATATTGACAAGTGAGTGTGATGGGCCCACAGTTGCATCTAAGGGTAGATGTGCATCGTCATAACAGGTGCAAGTGTCTTCTACTCATATACTACTATATATTGTTGAATTTTTTTTAAATGTAGTTAGAGTAAATCTACATTCCCATAAGAAAAGTTTCTATTGCATATCTGGTTACCTGCAGTCAAGGGTATGGCTGATGAAGTGAGTGCAAGCTTGGGAGAGAAGGATTCAGATTCTAATAAAAATAATAAAATATTAGGAGAGTTTTTCTCATATACCTAAGTTTTAGTAGACAGAATTACTCAATATATATGATGGTAGGAGATAGAATTAGTCGAGGTGCTTGTACACCACCATTATTGTTATTCTTCCCTTTTACCAAAACCCCTCACCTCATACCCAACAAGGCAATCTATCACCAGCTACTATGTATCTACACATTAACCCCAAATGTATGTTTCTTATTACATGTCATGCTCTTTTTTCCTCTTTTCAATAGAGACTATCAATACTTGATACCGTCAAGTCAATCAAGCAGTTAACACTTCACTCTCAATACAACCAACCCTTCTAAGTTGAATGATACAGTTTACACTTCACTCTCAATACAACCAATCCTTCTAAATCTGAATGATACGCCACAAAGTATAGAGGGGTTAAAAGCCATCCTTCCACGAAAGGTATCTTGATGTTCTTAGAACTCAGGCCAAAAGAAAAAATAGTATGTGTCTAACCAGTCACAGCATAAGAAGGCTTCAAGCTTATACGCTGTTAAACTTCTGGTACAAATACCTTCACGAAATACTGTACAGAACAACTAAACTTACGCTTATCAGAATTTAAAAGGATCTTCATCCCCCTTCTTGAAATATGGCTCAATTGGCCATAGTTTTAACTTTACAAATAAATTCTAAGAACCTACTGTCAGTCAAAACAGCTTCCTAGGAATCTGGTGTTGAGCAAAGAAAATAATGGCTACTGTACAGTTCTAAAAGTTTAGCATTCTTATAAGATCATGTAACACCCTTGCAATGCCATTTCTTACATCTGGGTAAAAGAAAAAAATTACTCCGTCCATTATAAATATACAAGGAAGACTGGAACCTACGCACGAAGCATCACCAGATTTCAACCACACAACCAGCTTCAGTCTACAGCATGAATGTAAATGTGTCAACTTAGCTTAACCCCTGAATAAAAAGAATCACCCTCCATTTTTTTTTCTTTTTGCTGAACGAGAAACTAGAGTCGGACTTTAGTTTAACCCCTAACCATCTCGGCTCTTGTATAGCCAGGCTCCATCACCAAAGACTTCTTCAATCATAGTGTGGGTTGGTAACAAATCAACTTCATTTCTGGCACAGCTCAAGTACCCAACATCCCATTCTTTACCACTACATGGCTCCAACAGACTATGCTGCTTGGTGCCATTGCCCATACCAGCAATATCACTTGCCCAATGTTTATCATTGTTGGTCTTCCCTAGTGATGGTTCTGAAGTAACCCCAGCTGCATCAATGGTACAGGAGCCACCTTTGACCTCTTGCTCAACCACTTTATTGGATAATCCTTGGTTCTGTATACTAAATTTATAACTGCTGTTACCATCAAACAAACAGCTTACCAGGACATGATTCCGGCACATCCGTGAAGACCTTCCTGCTACCAAAATTTACAGGCTTATAATCTTCCGATGTTGCATCACCCACATCCTTATCATATATTCGGCTATCGTGCTCCTCAGGGATCATCTTGTAGCTGAGATCATTATGATATGCTGGGGATTCAACCACAGAATATTCATCTTCATCCGTCATATTAGCTCCCTCGTCAGCATCATCAACAGTTTCATGCCACTCATCATTGTCACTGTCTATGTTCAGTGGATCATCTGTTCTGCTTAGCACGTTTCATCAAAAGAAAGACATTAAAATAATAGCTGACAAGTTCCTCCCTACTCCGTGAAGGGAACTCAACAGCAAGATGGTTCCAGAAATTCTTGCCTAGTGGTGGAGGATTGGACAATACAACCTCATGAAATAATTCCTCTTCCTCTTCACTCCACTTTTTGGCCACTACCTCTCCCATGTCACAAAAACCCAACCTAACAAATGCCTCCTCACCAAGGGCTAGTTTTAGTTTTTCCCTTGCTTCGATGATGTGTAGCAGAACACATCTTATGGAACCTGTATCTCCACAGGAACATTCAACTTTTCTCGCCATGATCTGCAAGTAGCTCCATTTTAGGCATCGGAATGATACTCCTTCCAGCAAATTTATTTTCATAGGCTTGAGATGAAGGACTAGGAGATTCATGTATACCCTCTATGCACGGTTTATCCTTATTACTATATGCACACCATTCTGGTAATTCTGCCTGAAAATCGGGTCCAATGGTGACCATCTTTTGAGGATTACTTAACGGAGAAGAATTTATCTCCCTGTGATGAGCAGCAGCCCTGAACGGATGATCAAAATAGTAATATTCAGGAGACGTCAAAATGTGAAAAGGCGCCTCAGGCCTGATGTCTTCCTCACTGGTGCTACTAGTGGGCCAGGAAGAGATCGAAGGAGATCCATGAATGCCCATCTCAGTTTCCTTTTCTGAAGTAAAAAGAACTTCAGCCACATTGTGACTATCAGGTTTCTTGTTAGCATCAGGGATGATTCTTGAAGGGTTGTCCTCATCACCGCCTACCAAAAACCATAGATAACAGATCAGTCAATCAGAGTATGGAGCAAAAAGATTCATTTAACATCCAAAATCTATTCTTAAAAGAGCAAACCCGTAAAGTAAGGCGTGGAGAAAACCGCCCCAAACTTAAAAATACTTGGCAGGTCTTACAGGGTACTGCAATCCACCAGTGACTGAAAGCATTTTATAAAGTGGTACACAAAGCAGCAAAAGTGCAAGGAATATCTCAAACCTAATAATTTCTTGTTACCTGAACCATAAGCCTCCACACCCACTGATTCACGAGAAAGTTCCAAAACGGAAACTAGCTGATAGCTGGGTTCATGTCTTGGTTGCTTACATGAAACCTCGTACGACTCCTCTTCACCAAATGGCCTTTTTTGCACCATAATTAGCTGCAAGGAACTAAAAATTATGAGATATTTAAACATAAAAGGGAAGAAGTTCAGAGATAAAAAGCAGAGGAAAATGCCTTCAAGTTCCACGTGTTCTAAGAATATGTAACAATGTATATAATTTCATAATCACATAAGTGCACTAAGATCTCACTAAATTAAACAAAGAAAACCTGTAACCATGAGCATTTCAACCAATAGCTATACAATCTCAGAAGAACACGTTAAATCAAATGTAACCGTATTGTCTAGCTGAAAAAAGAAAGATACTAACGATAACACCACATCAACTCTCAGTAAACAAGAAAACCGACACGAAGTTGTTGGTACATGCATTTAGATATACAGTCAACTATGTCAAGAAAATGAACAACTGAGCTTAATGATAGCATGTCAAGCATAGTAGCCTGACTCGTTAGGATCACCCTATCTGACTATGAAAGGTTATACGTGCTAAAAGATGTTGACCCGAAATATAATACAAACATCAATTTATTAGGACAAGAAATTACTAGACAAGACGACAACTTATAGGAAATATTAACATAAAATGTCCGGACAAGTAGCAAATAAAACACATCTCATTATAATAAATACATACAAGACTATACATTTTTTTATTTTTTTTTTGAAATCGAAAGGGTTTCCGGTCCGAGGTCGAAGAGAAGAGTCCGAGAAACAGACCCAAAAAGAAAAGGGTTCGGGTTCGGGGTCTGAAAAAACAGAAATCAAAAAGGGTTTTTTTTGGGTCCAAAAAACAGAAATCGAAAGGGTTTTTTCGGGTCCAAAAAATAGGAAAATCCGGGTCGGGTCCAAATTCGGGTCGGAATCGGTCCAAAATCAGAAAATCTGAAATCAAAAATTAGAATTCTAAAACAACTTCTCCTAGCGGATTCGACGATTTTAAATCCGTCTCGATTCGCTGTTCGGAGAAGGTCAGCAAACTCAAACTCTCAGTCTTTTTTTTTTATTTTTTTTTATTTTTTTTTATTTTATGTGTTTGTGTGCTTTGTTGTTGATTTAGATTAGCTATTCGTGTTATTATGTTCTTAAATGTCTAAAAAAATAAAAAAAAATAAAAAATACAAGACTATACATTGACAAGGTGACAACATATAAAACTACCCATTAAAACAACTGCATACAGTACAGTAATCATCAAGCTAATTAATGCTATGTTTCTAATTTCTAATTGGTGACACGTGGCACGGGACATAAAACAGTGACCACTGAAATTAGTTTCATTATTATAGTGTGGTCCCCTAAAGAACAGAAAACTGAAAAAGAGAACCATAAGTTTGTTTTATGACATGTAGCACATGAGACAAAATTGAATTAAACAAAATTAAGGGGATACGGGTCGGGTACCTTGTACGGGCCGCTGGTCTTCGTCAAATTTGGGGTAGCGAAACTGACCGGAATAGAAATTCGGGTAATTTTTTTTTGGAAAAACAATAGGTAAAAATATGAATTGCAAATTTTATGAAAACCCTAACCCCAAATCCCCAAACTCAGATTAACACAAATTAACCAAAAATCGGTTCAAAAACATCAAATTGAAGGCGAAAGGAAACGGATTGAACAATAAATCCCATTCGACCCACACTAAACAAACCCTAAACCCATTTTCTCTCACCCTTTCCCCAAAAATCAGCCGACCCACACCTAAAATCGTCGCGACCAATACCCCGCCACCACCTTTTTCGCCCCTGACACCACCAAACCTTACCACATCACTTCACCCATAACCTATTCCCAAAATCCACAACCTACACCCCTAAAATACGCTCCAAAATCGTCACCTTTTGCCCATTTATTTTGAATTCAAACTCAAGTTGAAAGGGGAAATTCATCTTTAAAAAAACCCTATTGTTCTTCATTTTAAGTCTGGTTTTTGGGGGTCCGAAAAGTCCAAAAAGAAATCAAAAAGGGGTTCTTTTTTCGGGTCCTAAAAAAAAGAAATCGAAAGGATTTCCGGTCCGAGGTCGAAGAGAAGAGTTCGAAAAACAGACCCAAAAAGAAAAGGGTTCGGGTTCGGGGTCTGAAAAAACAGAAATTAAAAAGGTTTTTTTTTGGGTCCAAAAAACAGAAATCGAAAGGGGTTTTCCGGGTCCAAAAAATAGAAAAATCCGGCACGGGTCCAAATTCGGGTCCGAAATCGGTCCAAAATCAGAATTCTAAAACAACTTCTCCTAGCGGATTCGACGATTTTAAACCCGCATCGGTTTGCTGTCCGGAGAAGGTCAGCAAACTCAAACTTTTTTTATTTTTTTTATTTTTTTTATTTTCTGTGTTTGTGTGCTTTGTTGTTGATTTAGATTAGCTATTCGTGTTATTATGTTCTTAAATGTCTAAATTATGTTGAGTATGATAGTCTTCTTGGTCAGGTTAATATGGTTTAGGTATGTTTTCTAGACTCTTGATTAATATGTTCCATCGGTGTTTGATTAATGAAATCTTGTTGTGGATTAGTTAAATGTCTAAATATAATGTTTGGTTAGGCTGTTTATAACTGATCTAAGCAACCTAGTTTACTAAGTTATGGATTACATATCGAATGTAATATGTTAATATTGCTGTTAACAACTTATTTTTTTTAAAAAGGATTGTGATATTGATCAAGCCAAATTTCCTTATGTTATTTGCTTGTTTAATGGACTGAGTATGTTTAGTATGCTATGTCAGGTTTATATTTAGGGCTTATGTGATTCATGAATGGTATATGATATGCTCGCCTTTAAATCTTTACTTGTATGCCTAGAAACTTGAATGCATGTTTAGAATAGTAAATATGAAGCTTTGTGTATACCTGTGCGGTCTGGATCTTTGTGGATTATCTATAGGCTAGAAAATGTTGAAGTATGCTTGTTTTGTTAAGTTCCTATAACTAGTTCAGTAGGTATTAGCTATTTATTGGCTATTGTATATTGGTTACTTGACTTGTAGTGTATTTGACAATCATCCCAATCATGTTGTACCCTATCCTAAAGTATTACCATGTCTAATGATCATCATGAATGTGATTCTATGAGCTCAGTGTAGCCTAAATAACCTTGCATACTCGAAATATTATCTTTGATTTGTTGTCTGGGATTCTCTCATTTTTACTTTGTCCTCATGGATGTATGGTTTGCTTGTAAATGGCATATTTCCTTTAAAATTTGTTGAATCTGGGAATGTCATATCTCAAGAATACACAAGGTATATAGACATGGATATACATGCATTTGTATATTTGTAAAGAAAATAAAATATCCTCAAAATTCAAAGATTCGATAATAGTCTTATTCCTAAGAATGATGCTCACAGTAGTACTACTATTCCTAAGCTTCAAAGATCATCAACAAGTTCAGAATTTCTCAATTTGGGTAAAATTGACATGGCAAAGTTGAAACACATAATGCTCAAAATCGTAGTAATAGTAATTCTAGTTCTGCTGCTACTTCGAGAAAAATGGACTTGCCGGAGCTCCGTCCATTACCGCCATTACATGGATGGAATAATTTAAGATAAAATTATGGAAATACTCGTTTTTTCTCCAGTACTACTGAAAATGATGTGGATTTTTACTCTTCTGCGGGATCTATGTGTGTTTCATTGCCCAGGAGAGATTTTAGTGGTGTTGAAGTTGAGAAATTTGATGGTTGTAGTAACTCCTCATCTTCTTCGAGTTCCTGCGGGTCAAATTCGCCGGTCCGGTCTATATCAATGAGCATTTCATCGCCGGCGAGTTTGAGTCTAAAAAGAGAAAATTTAAGACCTAAATAACCGGAATTAGTATTGTTAAGTTGACGGTTGTGGATGGGTCATGTGTATTAGGTCGGGTTTGGTTTTTTTAAGTGGTGGGTTGAGTTCCACATGTCAAATCTGTTGGAACGAGGAGCATATTTAAAATTTTGGTTATCGGTCACGATAAATTTAGCCAAAACGTATAACGGAGGACAACAAAAGTAGAAGGTATATTTAACCCGTTTCCGTATATTTAAAGGATCACTAATCTACCCAAAGCATAATGGATTATTTTATTACTCCATGAGAAGTAATAAATCATACGGTTTGGCCAAGCATGCTCTAATAACCCCAAATACCTCATGAGTTTCAAAATTTCACAAGCCAAAACCCTTCTAGCTTTGTGTTGAACTTGATTCCTCTCCTCCGGTGAATTTCTGGCATCCACGAAATCGACTTGTAAGTTTCCAATCCTTCTACGTCGATAGAGCTATACATCCCCATCCCATCTCGCAATAAACAAAACCCTAGTCTGCTTGCTTTGTATATGTGATTTTACGAGTTCACTTATTTATTCGCTTCATATGTGTGATGGCTCTACAATGTAACCGTGAACTGACACTGTTCAAATAGTTCTCATAAACTTTTCTTAATATTTACATCATCAACAACAACATACCCAATGTAATCCCACAAAGTGGGATCTGGGGAGGTTAGAGTGTACGCGGACCTTTCCGATAGACCTTCGGCTCAGGTAACAAAGAAGCAACATCAGAATAACAAGAAAACTAAAGCAGAAAGGACAACAAGTAGCAATAGAAAACTAAGATTAAGAGATATGCGAATGCTAAAATAAAATAAATATTAAGAAAATTTCTTAATTTTTACATCAAGAGTAGAAAAAAGAAAAAAATAAAGGCTGGAAAATATATAAATTATAAGCAGCCAATGGTGTGACATTGTGAGAACCATGATGTCTCAGGTTCAATCTCAACAGAGATAAAAAACACTAGGTGGTTTCTAGCCTTGGTGGATATAGTTAACTTGGACCTGTTGTTGGTGGGAGGTGTCACGTATTACGCATAATTAATCTAAGCGCAAGTTGGCGCGGACCCCATGGTTATAACAAAAAAGAAATATAAATGTTTATTATCTTAAGGTGATTTTCAATTCTTGGTGCGAAAGTTATACTTTCAAGTCAATTACACCAAACCTTTCTAGTTATTTCAGATAACGGATTCTAGTCCCGCCTATAGCATTTAATATCAACAATTTAAAATACTTGCTTACATGTAAATTGCTCCGTGTCTACAAGCTTTTGATTTTCGGCGTACAATGTTTAGTGTATTAATGAACTTATATGTTAATTTTATCTGGTAGAAGTTTTATAGTCTTTATTGTCTACTAATCCAGGTTAAGTTATTGTAGAGGGGCTATAGTTTAGCTGTTTGCAATGACCTTCTGAATTATGAGATTTGACCACTTGAAATGGTAACTAAGAAATTTGCTTTTGATTCTAGTGCCTCTTCTTATCAGTGAGCTCTGACGGAAATTTGTTTGTTTTCCCTCTCTTTGAAATATGGGGTTTTAAAAATTGAGTTGACATTTTTTATTGGTTTCTTCTCTTATTGAGCTTTTGATTTTCTAAACATAGGGTTTGAACTACCTTATGGGTCCTCTGTTGTGTTGTTCTGCCGTCCATAGTATATTTTTCAAGGTGGTCCTTGATTTGTTGGCCTCATTTTACTGGTATTTTCCCTTTTTTTTTTGCATGACAGCCAATGAGCTGATATTTTTGAGTATTTCATTGAATGGTTTTATGGCATTCTTACTGAAATTTTATTACTCAAAACTATGCTTAGTCTCTGTAGTACTTTAACCTGAGAAGGTTGTTTTATTACTATAAGGGATGCACCTAAGCAGGGGTGGCAAATAGGTGGTTGGGTCGTGTTTGTGCTGATTAAAAATGGGTCAAGCAAAAAATGGGTCACAACTCACAACCCAACCCATCCATGTTTATGTGGGTAAAAAACGTGTTAGGTGACTAATGGGTTGAGTAAAAACGGGTTGACCCATTTTATGGATATATGAGACATCATTTTATTTTTAGTGAAGAATAATCACCCAAATAAGAGATGTAAGAACTATACTGATAATAGAAAAACTTGGAAAATAAATTTATGTCAAAAGCGGTTGCAATAACTGAAGATTCACTTTTGGAATTGTAAAGCCTACAATTTAAGATCAAAATACTCTTTCCAGCATAAGAAAAACTCTTGTACCTAAAACCAATTTGCACTACACATACATAATTGATAGATACAAAGAATAATCAGTTTTATGATACATAATTGATGGATCCAAATAGGCTCATTCCTATTTGTCTTGGTGATGGACGAACTGACGCGACAAATCCAAGGGAGGTACCATGATGTATGTTATTCACAGACGACATAGTTCTGATTGATGAGACTCGCAGCGGAGTGAAAGCCAAGCTGGAGGTTTGGAGACAGACTATGGAGTCTAAAGGGTTCAAGTTGAGTAGGACCAAGACAGAATATTTGGAGTGCAAGTTCAGCAACGGGAGCGACCCTGAGACAGGCGTGGGGGTGAGGCTTGGTACTCAGGTCATTCCAAAGATAGGAAGCTTCAAGTACCTAGGGTCTATTATCCAAGGGAATAGAGAGATTAATGATGATGTCACACATCGTATTGGGGCAAGGTGGATGAAATGAAGGCTCAAATCTGGAGTTTTGTGCGACAAAAATGTGCCACCAAAACTTAAAGGTACGTTCTATAGGGTGGTGGTTAGACCGATTATGTTGTACAAAAATGTGCCACCAAAACTTAAAGGTAAGTTCTATAGGGTGGTGGTTAGACCGATTATGCTGTATGGGGCAGAGTGTTGGCCAGTCAAGACTTCGCACATGCAAAAAATGAAAGTTGCGGAGATGAAGATGTTGAGATGGATGTGTGGGCATAGAAGGAGAGATAAGATTAGAAATGATGATATTCGGGACAAAGTGGGAGTGGCCTCGATGGAGGATAAGATGCGAGAAGCGAGGTTGAGATGGTTCGGGCATGTGCAGAGAAGAGACAAGTGCCCCATTGCGGAGGTGTGAGAGGTTGGCTATGGACGTGTTCAGGAGGGGTAGAAGTAGTCCGAAGAAGTATTGGGGAGAGGTGATTAGACGGGATATGACGCAGATGCAACTTACTAGGGACATGACCTTAGATAGGGGATTGTGGAGATTGTGGAGGACACGTATTAGGGTAGTAGGTAGTCGAGCGTAGTCCTACTTACACTTACAAAGTGATAGTTGTAGTGTTATTACTTTAGGCTGATTATCCTTTCACACTTATAGGCGCAATATTGCTTTATAGTCCCCTGTAGTCTGTAGTTTGTAGTTTGATTTCTGCGGCTATGTGTTCTTTAGTGTACCTTTTTTATCTTATTTAGCTGCATTAGCTACTGCTTCCCTTTGTTAGAATGCGCTATCATGAGTTTTTCGATTTTGCTATCAACATGTTCATATTGCTTTAATTTCTTGTCTGAGTCTTACCCCACGTTGTGTGATTTCACTGGGTATGTTGTTGTTGTTGTACTATCTTAAGAAGATATTATTGTAAACAATTTGAACTACATAAAAAATTATGGAACTTGTTGACCAACATAGACAAATAGAAGTAGAAACCGGTACACACTCATGATGACTTTTTTATATTCTTTATAAAATTGTTGGCTTTGCTTTAAATCCTTGACAAAAGAAAGGGAACAATATAATCATCATACAAGGGTCAAGCATTCAGAGAATGTTCAAAAGTTTCCTGCGTAAATGCAATATCGCTTGGGCTAGCGGTGGGAAACTAATACAAATTTGAAACTGCATTCAATCCATGTTTGACCTGCATTCAATCCGTTGTTTTCTATTTTATTGCGGGTTGAAGATGGGTTGACTATATTTACCCACATTTAAAATAGGTGGGATTAGAATATGGGCAAGTTGGGCGGGTCAAGCAAATATGGGTGAAAATTGCCACCATTAAACGGAAGGGTCTGTAACCTGGACGCTGCATGATATCATGGGAAACTAAGGTCAAATCCCAGTGAAGGAAAAATAATAAATAGGTGATTTCGTTTTTCTTTCTATCTCTCTCTAAGCCTTGGTGGGGGAATTTTTTGGTACCTCTGTTAGTGGAAGGTAGGAAGTATATGGTCGGGTAGTGAGATGCGCTAAGCTGTTGACCAAAAAAAAAGGAAAAAAGTATATTAAGGGGTAAAATCATCTGTGCTTTTATAATACCTTCTGTTAAATAGTTACTTAATTTGCTTCCGCTGTTATAATACCATTCTGTTAAATAGTTGTTTAATTTGCTTCTAACTAAATGTTTGGCTTAAATCGCAATGTCAGGGAACATAGTTGTCTCCTTTGTTGGACATTGGAAATTATAAAATATACTTAGTTACTAATAAGAAAAGTTAGTTATAAAAAATATTAAAATGGTTTTGGCTTCTCTGTGTTTAAGGAGATAATGTGTGCAAAAGGGGAGTTCCATCTATGACAACAAAAACTTCTCTGCCTGTCAACAAAAAAGAAAAAAAAAGTTTTAAGTTAGCTCTTTGGGTCCAAAATACTGGAAGCAATTTTGGTGGAATTTGAGTTTTCAAAAGTTTTGGTCATACTCATGGTAGATAAACTGGCTTTGCATATTGAATTTGATTTCTAGCCTAGGTTTCTATTTACTTTGTGTACTGACATCTGCTTTAACTGTTACTTTTTTCAAAGGGGGTCCAATGCATAGCATAGTGTGCTAAAAGAATCATGATATGGGTGAAAATTATCTGTACAAAATGAACGATGTCATTGATATATTTTGTCAAGTCTTCATTCATCTATATTTCAATTCTGCGAAGTATTTGATTTACTATTTTAGATTTTAGTGACTCAGAAGGATTGACTAATAATGATTATTTAGAAAGATAAAAAGCTTATTGTCTGTGCTGCCATGCGACCACTTGGTCATGGGTTCAAGCCGTGTAAACAACCTCCTGCAGAAATGTGAGGTAAGGCTGCGTACAATAGACCCTTGTGGTCCGGCCCTTCCCCGGACCCGCGCATAGCGGGAGTTTAGTGCACCGAGCTGCCCCTTTTTATCAAAAGCTTATTGTCTTGTATAAAACATAATCAACTGTGGGCATATGTAATGACCATTTGCTGGATTTGTTTGATGGAGGGGCAGGAACTATTGCAATGTTGATGCGAAGATGCATATTAAATCTAACTTCCATTGTTGTGTATTTGCTATTTAATGCAGTAAAATATGGGGTCCGAATTGAGGACGTGGGTTTCAGACAAATTGATGTCTCTTCTGGGGTACTCACAATCTACAGTTGTCTCTTATGTTCTTAATCTTGGTACGACTTCTTCTTATATCTTAATAAACAATTGTCGTGGCAACATTGTTCATAATATCATTTTTATGCAGCTAAGAAAGCTTCATCAGCTGCAAATCTAACAAATCAGCTTGTAGATGATATGGGTATGTCATCCTCCAGTGAAACAAGAGTGTTTGCTCAAGAAATTTTTGCTAGAGTTGAGCGCAAGAGAACAGGGCCAAATGTTAGTTTTTCTTGCAATTTCAGTTATTTCACAGGGTCGGACTAGCCAGAACACTTTTGGTAAAACGTTGTGCTTTATCTTGTAACACTTGGTGCTTGTTGCACCAGCTATATTTACAACAAGAAAGGGAGGCTGCAATGTTGGCGAGGAAGCAAAAGACATACACGCTTTTGGAGGCTGATGACGATGATGACAATATTGGTGGTGTGGAAAGTAATTCTGTTCCCTCTCAGGCTAGGAAAGAGGATACCCGTAAAAAGAAGTTTAGGAGGAGGGTTGAGACCCACGGAGACGAAGATGATGAGGCATAGTGCTTATATTCTTCTTCTTGATAGAATTCAGTTTTATTTCTGATGGTAAGCTGCTGTTGTAGTGAATCTTGTATTAACAGGCTGCTTTCTTTTGACTGAATATGATGGCGCAGGTAGTTAGGGATGAGGAGGATGAAAGAAGGGTTAGGAGACGAACTTCCCAAGACCAAGGTGACGGTGACAACTCTGAGGTACAGCTTATGGTGTATTGTTTTGACTTTTTTGCCTGTTGACCTTCTCCATACTCAGAACTCCCGATCCACTTGATGTTAACTGCATATTTTTGCGGTTGCAGTCAGAAGAAGAAATACTTCGAGACCAAAGAGAGAGGGAGGAGTTGGAACGGCATCTCAGAGAGCGAGATGCTGCAGGGACGAGAAAGGTGAGCAATCTTAATATTGTTTGAACCTCTGTGTGCTTAGATACGAGGCGGTGCGTCTATGATTTGAATTCGCTGTGAGGTTTGTTTAGGTGGAGAGGAATGTTCAAGTAATCTTTGTTTTGAGAAAGATGTATTAATCAATACCAAGGTGATACTGGCTGTAAGATAATTACAAATAGTTTGACACTGAGCCTACCAGAACCCTTGTCCTTCTTCCGGTCTTGGGACGGTGATGTGAGCAAGCTCACAATCGTGGAGTTAAGCATCTGAAACGAGCAATTGTGGATATAGTTATTTTATTTGAATGTCTTTATTGCTTTAGTTGCTTTTAATTTTGAAACTGTAAAACTGAGGCACATATTAACTATAGGATTTTCTGTGTTTTATTTGCTGTCATATTCATCATCTTCTAATAGGTTGCCAGTCTGAGCATCACATGCTTTGATTGTGTTCTTTATTTGAGTGCATCTTTGCAGTACCTTCTTGGTACTAGCCTTAGTAAAATAACTTCATCTTATAAAAAAAATTAAGAAGCTTTGATTGTGTTTTTGCGTTGATATAGCTATTTCTTTGAAGGCCTTTCTTGATTGGTTGGACTTTTCATTTTGAAGGTGGTAAAATGGAGGCATGTATGCACCCAGATTTTCTGTGTTATTTTACTAGCTTATACATCGTTGATCATTTGTGATAGGTTTTAGTTGGAATATCACACGCCTAGTTGTGTTTCTGCTTTGACATATTTACTAAACTTCTTGTTTAAATCATCTGATATGATTTCGTCCTGTGTCTACTAATGAAGGTCAGACTTATCTCTTGTATGTCAACTTTTTTCATTTATCTTTGTTCTAATGCTGTATTTTGTCTTCAATAACAGTTGGCAGAGCCAAAATTATCAAGGAAGGAGGAAGGTACCTCACTGAAGATACAATTCTTGCTGTCTATTTATTTGTTTATGTTTTCCTGTTCTTCAGTAGAAAGAAATGACAGTTTATGCAAAAGAACTCATACACGAATAAATGACAGAAGAGGCAATCAGGAGGTCTGATGCATTGGAGAGAGATGACATTGGATCTTTAAGGTTAGTCGCCATACAATCTGGTTCAGTATTCTATTCTTATCTTGTGTCTTACAAAAAATTTCTTGCTTTTGTAACCACATAAATCCAACCTTAACTTGGAATACCTCTTCTTTTGTGGTTCTTTTACTTGTCTATTTTATTTAAAGGAGGAAATTGAAGTGTGTTTGAGTAACTAACCATAATGTGTCTAGGGAAAACATGAATTTGCTCGTTGGTAGATATGATGGCGAGAGATTTAAATTGGAGTTTTTTTTGACTTTCTTGGCTTAGAGCTTGGATGCCATTTTTCGGTTATTTGAGTATTGCACTCTTAAAAAAGACAAACATAGATAGATCTGCAGTGGTATATAAGTTAAATTTCAATCCAGGCTTATCTGCTGTTTGATAAAAGGCGATTTGATAAGTATGTACAGATTAATAAACACAGTTCGACCAAAGTCATTTGTCAAATCATCCTATCTGTCTAGTTTGCATCAAAAGTATAAATGGAACTATAAGTTCTTTTAATATGGAATACGTATGTCTGAATATTCTCATGCTTCTTTGATGGCGTTATTCTTCAAAGAGCTTTTTTTTAAAAATCTTCTGTAGTCTCCAACTCGTGACGTTTCATCTGTTGTCCTTTATTCTTCATAAAAAAATAAAGAATAATTTTTTTTTTCATCTACTGCCCTTTAAATACCCATGAATCGTTGAACATCAAGATATGAGAGTCCATATTTGAATTTCCAATGCATCAGGTGGGAGTTTTGCCTTCAGTGACCTGTGCCAGACAACACCAGTTCATGACAATCCCATCTCAGATAGTACTAGGGACAGAAAAGGACACATTGTAGTGTTTTGTACTAGAGAACTGAGTTCCTATTCATCCATTCTAGGGTCTATTAGGGATGTAATTGAGAAGCACTTGGTGTTAATGCATAACAATGTCTTGTTGAAATAGACTGATATTATGTTAGTGATCGAATAACGCATCACATTCCACATTTATTGTTCACTATCTTTTTCTGTGTTTGTTATTCTTTACCTTCTTCTTGTGGGAATTATTTTTGAGTAATCAGATCTGCTATAACTATGTGAAGAATTTAGGGCAGAAATATGAAACAAATATACTTATGTAAACAATTTTCGGCAATCTTACAATATCTTCCTGAGCTTTGAATAATATCACCCATCAATCCTTGTGATTTTGCACATTGAGCGCTTCATTTGGCATTCTAACATAATTTACAAACTCACATCCCAATTTCATTGTGATCCAGGAACGTTTCAAGACAAGAATATTTGAAGAAAAGGGAGCAGAAGAAGCTAGAGGAACTCCGGTACTTGGATGATTGGACATAATAGTTTACACCATCACTTATTATATGGAAGTAAATTATGTTGTCCTATGTGATATATTCTAAAATTATTTCATTCTGGTTATTGGTTAATGTATAACCATATTTGTGGTATTCCAGAGATTATTTAGAGGATGAGCAATACTTGTTTGAGGGAGTGAAGCTGACAGAAGCAGAGCAACGTGAACTAAGGCAAGGAAATACACTTTCCCCTTTGTTTTGATGCTTTTTCTCAAACTATTCTTAATTTGAGATTTTGTTTTTGCTGATTTCTTCTTGCAATTGATTCTATAGTGAACTCACCCCGTGTCACTTGTATATTTCAAGACTTATTTCTTGCTACTTAGATATCGCATGATGTGTAGAGCATCTACTCTTTTGATATTGAAACCTAAAGTGCTTTGTGTTTTTCATTCTCTTCTAGTAGCTTATATATGGATGGGTTTTACATGCTTATCCTTCCTGCTTCAGTGGAAGTCCTAATTCTGGTTAACATGAAGTCATCTAGGGTTTCTCATAAGTTGCCTTTTTGTTATAAAACTTAATTTTATCCCACTACTTGTTCAATGCTTGTGATAAACTGATAATGTATACAAATTCTTGCTGTTATTCAGACTGATAGAATTTCATCATTCCCTTATCATATGAAGATTCTGATGAGTACTGCATGAATTCTTGTGAACATGGAGTTAGTGCCTTTCTGCATTTGCCTTTTCTGGTTTATTGGTCTAACATTCTCTTAAATGGACTGAAGGAGAGCCTTGGAGTAACTAGAAACAACCTCTTGCAGAAATGTAATGTAAGGCTGCGTACAATAGACCCTTGTGGTCCGGTCCTTCCCCGGACCCCGCGCATAGCGGGAGCTTAGTGCACTGGGCTGCCCTTTTATTCTCTTAAATGGACTCTGGTCTAATGTGGGATTGCTTTGTGTATGCATATGTTGTTGTTTACTCGAGACCTATATTTTTGTAGGTATAAGAAGGAAATATATGAACTAGTTAAGAAGCGAACAGAAGATACTGGTGACATGGACGAGGTAATTAATGTTCTGAATATTTATCTCTTCCATGGACATGTTTCATTCTCATTTGTTATTTTTATTGTCTCTGCCATTTATTGAAAAAGAAAAATGAGGTCTAAGTAGCACTGTCTCTTTGTCTATTGTTCCCTATGAGTTATTTATTGCTTTGATCCAATAAAGGCTACATCTGGGTACTTCTAACTAAAGGATGAGCGTTCCTTCCGTTGATCTTCCTTTTATGATGGACTTTTCTTTTCGATTTATCCCCTAACGATATTATTTCCTAATATGCTTGTGAATGATTTTGTACACTTGAGGAATAACCTTTTATCCCTTATTGCTTTTTGACGCACCCATGTCGCGACCCCTTTTCAGGGATCGTGGTGGCACCTGCATAATCCCACTACGTAGGCGAACCACTCCCAAATCATTGACATGATACGACATAAGTAAAAGCGGAAGATAACGAAATACTACATAAGTTGTCTCATACTATAAATGCGGAACAAATAACAAGTTTGAAACATCAACAAATACCCCCAAGGATCTAGTTTGTAGATACAAGAGCACTAACAAATATGAAACAAGTCTGAGAATGGGCACGCAGGCCAAAACTGAATTTGTCTCTCAAATGCGAACAAAAGACATTAAAATAGAGAGAGTATCCAAGGGTATGCTGGAGATATCATCCTCACCCTGAATGTCTGGGATCAACAACTCGAACTCTCATCCACGCGATGCTGTGAAGGTAGAAGGTACTGAATCTGCATCCAAAAAGAATGCAGCAAGTCTAGCATGAGTACACAGTGTACCCCGTAGGCATCATAGGCCGACAACGACTGAAATACATAATCCAAGATAAATACCAAGTTGACACCAAATATTCCTTACACTTAGCATTTCAATAACCATGTATATCACATAATCACTAAGATGTTCATAGAGTCCACAATATCTCAAGTATCAAGAATAATCCCTTTTAAGTTCACAATCCAACCAAGTTACTCAATATCACCCAATGACAGTTTTCATACACAGCAACAAGCCCACATATGGCGACGAGCCCAAATAAATAACAGTCGGAGTCGGAATCAACACAAGACTGGTTCCCCAAGCCTCTTCATCACAGTTCAATACCGGTACCTACTCAACCGTTCATCACAACCGGCTGAGTGGGACCCCAAATATGCCCAATACCCCCTCAATATTTATAACTAGTTATGTATTTCTATCGGAGTCTCGAAAAGCTAAACCGTAGCCTACCTCAAAGCTGAGCGTGAGCACTATCAAATCAAGTCTCGAATACAACCTTGCCTTTCCTTCTTGCCTCGCGACGATCGAAGTCTATTCACGCGTATTACATAAAAAAATCTGACCTAGAATTATATATAGAACACCTGAAGTGATCTGCCCCAGCAGAATCGGATTCGCTGGAGCGGACCGGCTGTGAAGGAGAAGCCTAAGCCGTAGTGGATGTCACTTGACACATCATGCCTCGCCACAACGGACTCGATTCCACTGTGGCAAAACTTCCCATTTTCCCATCTTCAGCTTCGACGGGCCAACCTTCCGCTGAGGCGGACACCAGACACAAGCGGATGCAAAACAAACCAAAACCTCCATCTAACACCCAAAACACTTTCGGAACCCCTCGGGCACGAACCAAACATGCTCGTCTATAGTAAACAGTGCTACGAACTTGCTCGTACCCTTGGATTTCACAAATAACTGAGCCAAGACATACTTTTCTAAAGAATTGCTCGGGTCTAAACCATAATCCAAATTTTACAAATACAGCCACAAAATACATCAGATTGCCTCGAGAAGCGAACCGATGACTCGACTAAGTCATAAATAACTCTATGGAACTACCGGAAGCGACAGAATCCGAAAACGAACTCATCTAGCCACAAGTCAACTTTGAGTCAAACTAACCAACTCTAAGTTTCTAGTTTTGGGCTTTTCATCTAATGTTCTTCCAAATTTCTAGTATCCTTTTTCGTGGATTAGCATCTCGAGGTCCTTTGATGGGCATATAGAAATCGTCTTGGTTGCAACCACCAAACCAATAGAACAAGGGTTAGCTCCGCAGCAGGAGCTTATTGGTGGAGCAAGAAGAGCGGAGATGGAGATATAGGCTAGCATTTTGGGAAGCTTTTGGACCTAGCGAAAAGGGCTCTAAGCCTTCACGCAAGCAAGCTCGAGAGAAGCGGAGCACGAAGCTACCGCTTCCCCGACCGACTAAAATACAACTCATATAAATAGACCTCGGGATTCGTGTTACCCATCCCCGCGCATCACAAACCCCACAAGGAGTCTACAGGAATTGTCAAACAAGCAAATAAGGGTTTATAGCAAGAAACGACCAGACGGGTCGTTACGACCCACGAGGTTCTTATATGTATAGATGATTTAATGTCATTTATAGAAAATTATATATTTTTGCAAGGTTTTCTACTTTTTATATACGGATGTTTTTTGCCCTTCGTTAATAAAGTTTATTACTTCAAAAAATAAACCTCTCGTAAGGCTTGAGTGCAGTTTAATTCCGAACATAAATGAAAATGCTTAACTTCTGGATTTGTTGTGTGAGTTATATTTTTTTCATTCATAGTTCAAATATTGGATGATTGTACTTTTTCTCGACGTCGTCCTTAAAAGTATCAAGAATTGGAAAAGAAAACCTCAAATGTTGTTTTCGCTCTTTCCTTTTCTGAATAATACTATAGGATGTTGGTTGTGGGCGTACGATATCTGGAGTTTAACAGTTAGTGGAAGCTTTTATTATTTTTTATACTTGGTTTATTTTCTTATTTAATGTTTAATTACCGAATTATTCATAAGATAGGTCTAAATCATGGCTAGTGGAAGAGCTAGGAATTTGAGTTGGGGGATTCAGAAAAATGTAAAAAGTTGTCGCACTCGAGGGATTCAACAGTCTTAGTTGCACTGGGTAATTTTTCAGCGAAGGGATTCCGTTGACCCCTTCACAAAAGGTAGCTATGTCCCTAATTAGGGGTGGGCGTATATCGATTCGGTTTTGTATACGAAAAATATGAACCGAATAAAAATCGGTTGTTTTAAAAAAAAATCGAATACAACTTTTTTTTTTTTAAAAAAATTATGTTCGGTTTATATCGCCGAACGTATCGGATTTTATCGGTTTTTTCTAGTGGGTCGGGTCAGGTCGAAGATTTTTTTAAAAAAAATTGAATTTCCAAAACTGAAATTGACATTCACACCTACACTACCATGAAACTTCGACGTTGAAATCTATTGTGTATCGTGAGATGTTTACTAAAGAAAGAAAAATTAGAAACCTATTTGGGGGAAACACACAAATTGATTGGAAAACGGACGTTTTCGTAAAAATTGGCTGCTCTAAACCGCATTGCGTTAGTTTGGGCCTGCTCCGTCTCGAAAAAATACCCAAAATTAAAAAACAAATCGGGTAAAACGGACATCCGAGCTCAGAGTTATGACCATTTAAAGTTTCACCAATTTACAACTACTTTCTCTCCCTACATTTTATGTCAATGCTTCCGTGATATGTTAATCAAGTTCATGCCGCATTCGACTTCCATAAAAGCTTCATAGATTGACTTCAATGGCTATGATTCAAGAGATAGTAGTAGCCTAAAATAAAAAATAAGAATAATTATATATTTAATTCGGTTTTTTCGGTTCGGTTCATATCCAAAATTTAAAAACAGAACCGAATCACTAAATCCAGATTCGGTTCGGTTTTTCAAAAATTTAAACGAACCGAATTTCGGTTTGGTTCGGTTTTTTTGGTTCTCCGGGTTTTTTGCCCACCCCTATCCCTAATCATTGCGAGGTAAATTTGATGCTTTGTTACTTGTGCGATCAATCTGAAGAATAGATGAACCAATTGTAAAAGTGTTAGAAATTGGGAATATAAAATAAGTTTATTCCGGGAGAATCTGAACTCCATGCCTCATTCCAGCTTATGTCAGTTTTCTATGAAGATTCCTTACGGTTTCTCTTGTTTTGATTACAGTATAGGATACCTGATGCGTATGATCTTGAAGGTGGTGTAAATCAGGAAAAGAGATTTTCGGTGGCTTCACAGCGATACAGGTACTGACGAAGATAGTTGTAACAGTTGCTATAGCATACAGAGTTGTGCAAAAGTGTGTGTTGGCCTCAGAGAGTCAATTTTTATTATTTAAGAAGTTTATCCGGTCTTCTATTTTGTTTTGACATTTCTAGGGATCCAAATGCTGCCGAAAAGATGAACCCTTTTGCTGAACAAGAAGCATGGGAGGAACATCAGATTGGTAATCTCTAATTCACCTAACTCAAAGTTTTTATGAACTTATAAGTTTTCGAGTCTCTAAATTTGGAATTATCGCAACACAGGGAAGGCGACACTTAAATTTGGGTCAAAAGATAGAAAGTCAAGGTCTGAGGACTATCAGTAAGTTCTAGCTTCTCGTCCTGCTTCTCTCTCTGTCTCTCCCTTCCCCCCTCCTTCCCCATGTATGTGTCCAATGTACATGCATAAAGGACGGTTTGGAAGAATTGGTTTCTGTGCTTTACAGATAGTGCATTTTGCTGTATCGAGGATCTGAAGGGTAACATGTTTTCCACCTAAATCTTATTATTTAAAACCCAAGAACTACTTTGGTGCAGATTTGTTTTTGAAGACCAAATTGAGTTCATAAAGGCAGCAGTGATGGATGGTGTTAATGTATGCCTGCTTAATCAACCCTGTTGACATGTTGTTATGCTAAATCTTGTCTTGCTAGTTTCTTGATCATTGTTTTAAGATTATCTTTGGTTTGTTAGGTTGACCAAGAGCCTTCCACTGAGTCAATAGAGAAAACTATGGCCACATCAGCTTTTGAAAAACTCCAGGTATTGATTTATCATCATCATGCTTTGCAATAGATCAGCAGTTATGGTCTTCCACCATCTTGTTTTATAATTTCCTCATATGCGCGAGACTGCTACATCGGTGAATTTCATTTGTATTATATCTTGTATGAGTATGACTTCAGTATCACTGCTTTGTAAATCAAAACGTGGTTGAAGAAGATCGGTGGAAGTGTAGATATGGCTAAAATGGAAAGCACAAGGGCGTCTACGTCTAACCTAAAAAAGGGACGATAGGCATAGCAACAGCATACTACAGCAACTAGTGCTGGTCTCTCCTTTCTTTCCTGCTTAAACCATTTCTTGTCTCTTTGGCTTATTGTAGAAGAGTTATCGGCCCTGCAGGGTCTTTCTTTTCCTTTTACTATGATGGGTTGTGCTTTGGGGCTTATAACTAGTAATGTATATCTGTGTGTTAAATCAAGTGATCATGAAATTTATGCTTTCTTTTGATTTATTTCATATAATATATCATGGACTGTCCTTAATAAAAAAAATATTATGAACTGTATCATCTTCCCAGCTACTTCTTCACTAAAATGAGGTCCTTTAATTACGTATTCTTTTGGAAGAAAAAGCACGAATCTACGCTATGTATGTGTGTGTGTATATTTTGTATAGCCCGTTTGAGTGTTTGCCTAGTTTTTTTTTCGTGCTTTGCGAGGTGGGAGTTACTAAGGGATTGGCATTGACCATATTGAGTGAGATTTTTCTATATTCCCGAAATGGGTGATTCTCTTTGTAGAATTCGGTGGATTGAAATTGATTACGAAGGTCTGCATCTATAAAGTACTGCCTTATCTGCTGGAATTGCTTTTGCTCTCTGGCTTTTTCACTTTATCTCGACCTCTTAGTTTTCATTGAGATCAATTTTGCTAGATTGACCACGGGTTGTACATTCCATTTTTTTTATGTTTGATTTGTTGAAACTCATTTATACTAATCGTCTTTCATGGATACCTTTTTAGGAGGATAGGAAGACACTACCAATGTATCCCTACCGGGAAGATTTGCTCCAAGCTATTAATGATCATCAGGTTAGGTTGGTTGCATCTGTTTTTTACTTTCCTTTGGGGGTCTGAGGCTAGTTATAATGCCCTTTCTACTAAGTTTGTTATGTGGACACTGTATAAGAATTGGGTGCTTGCTGCAGGTTCTTGTTATTGTTGGAGAAACGGGCTCCGGGAAGACCACCCAGATACCACAGTATCTGCATGAGGCGGGATATACCAAACGTGGGAAGGTATGATCTTCTTTTCAAGGCAATGCTATCTCCTTTATCTTGAAGCCATTAAACGCCTGTTCTTAGCAATGTAGAAATGGGTTCAGATATATTGTCGATGGTTACTGAAACTAATATTTGCTTCTCATAGATTGGATGTACTCAACCTCGTCGAGTTGCTGCAATGAGTGTTGCTGCACGTGTCTCTCAAGAAATGGGAGTGAAACTAGGCCATGAGGTATGCTTTAGATGGTGTGTTTGCTCATTTATTAGTTAAGAGAGGGTATGCTCGCTCTTTTTTAGCGAATATGTTAAAGCTGTCTTATTCAAATGATATTTGTAGCTTAGAACTTGGAGATATGTTTTGTCAATCTTTACATCAGTTGGCCAATATGTAATATCCATCACATTCAGGTTGGCTACTCTATTCGGTTTGAAGACTGTACCTCTGAGAAAACGATTCTGAAATATATGACTGATGGGATGCTGCTGCGAGAATTCCTTGGTGAGCCAGACCTAGCAAGCTATAGGTTTGTGCTGTAGTAAATGATCTTATTGTTTTCCTTACGTAACTCTCAAACCTTTTGATCTCTCTAAACAAGTGCCTGGCTTTTCAGTGTCATCATGGTCGACGAGGCACATGAAAGGACACTTTCAACGGACATTTTGTTTGGCTTGGTTAAGGCAAGTTTTCCCTAGTTTAGTGTTTAAATCTTTTTTTGAATCAAGTAGCCTTTAGATCTTAATATGGGTAATAATTGGGCGTTTCCCTTTGTTTAGAAACTGGGAAGCAGCCAAAATTGCGAATTCTTTCCTTTTTTGTTTGTCAAAGGAGCTTGCGTAAATACAATTATACAAAAGTCTTGTTATTAAATTCGTCCTAATTTTCACTACATTTCAGGAAAAGAAACATGGAGGAAATTTAATTAAAAAAATCTCTTGGTAGAAGGGCTTTTCCATGGGGTTCCCAAAAATTCTCACTTTGATGCTCAAGGATTTTTTTCTCAACATTCTCATACTTTCTTTCAAAAGAAACAGGCAACAGATTATTTTTCCTTCCCTAGTTTCCAAGCAAATGATTAATGATTTTATGGTGGCTGGTGGGGTTTTATGGATTAGTGAACTGGGATGGAATGTAACAAATTTGCATTAGTCTCTTTGGCCTTCAATTGCGACACTGATGAGGTGTGAAACTGCATCCCCATGGTCCTCTTGTTTCTAACAATCTACTTTCTTTATCATAGGATATTTCTCGATTTCGGCCTGATCTGAAGTTGCTAATATCAAGTGCTACTCTAGATGCAGAGAAGTTCAGTGATTATTTTGACTGTGCTCCAATTTTTAAAATTCCTGGAAGGCGGTTTCCAGTTGAGATACACTATACGAAAGCTCCAGAGGCCGATTATTTGGATGCAGCAGTTGTAACCGCTCTTCAGATCCATGTGACTCAACCACCGGGTGATGGTGACATATTAATCTTTTTGACTGGGCAGGAGGAGATTGAAACAGCGGAGGAGATCATTAAGCACCGGATAAAGGGTCTGGGGACTAAAATTGCTGAGCTGATAATTTGCCCAATATATGCAAACCTGCCAACAGAATTACAAGCCAAGATATTTGAGCCCACTCCTGAAGGGGCTCGTAAGGTTGTCCTGGCTACAAATATTGCTGAAACATCATTGACAATTGATGGGATTAAATATGTTATTGATCCGGGATTTTCTAAGATGAAGTCTTACAACCCTCGGACGGGAATGGAGTCATTACTGGTCGCTCCTATATCAAAGGCGTCTGCGAATCAACGTGCTGGTCGATCTGGAAGAACAGGACCTGGAAAGTGCTTTCGGTTATACACTGCATATAATTACATGAATGATTTGGAAGATAACACAGTTCCTGAAATACAAAGGACCAACCTTGCAAATGTTGTGCTCTCTCTCAAGAGTCTTGGGATTCATGACTTGCTGAATTTTGACTTCATGGACCCCCCACCAGCTGAAGCTCTACTCAAAGCGCTGGAATTGCTCTTTGCGCTTAGTGCACTTAACAAGCTCGGTGAGTTGACTAAAGTTGGTAGAAGAATGGCCGAGTTTCCTCTAGATCCCATGCTGTCCAAGATGATTGTTGCCTCTGAAAAATACAAGTGCTCTGTTGAAATAATAAGTATTGCCGCAATGCTTTCTGTGGGGAATTCAATCTTTTATCGTCCAAAGGACAAACAAGTCCACGCGGATAATGCTCGGTTGAATTTTCATGTGGGCAATGTGGGAGATCATATCGCTCTGCTAAAGGTCTGTTGCTTAATGATAATAACCTGTTGTGGCACAATCATATTCCTGGTCAGTATAGGTTTCTGTAGCCACATGATATTGTGTTTTGCATATCTGCTTCACATTGATATATTTCCTTGATCAATCCTGCCTCCAAAGTACATCCACATATAGACAAAGTAGAAACAAGTGCATATGGCAGACTTGCCCCCAAGAGGTAGTTTTCTGGGGTCGGAGGGTAGGCATGACAATTTTTTTTGAGTTGAAAGGTAAACGAGGATAAAGAAATATCTTATATGATCAGGTGAAAATAAGTGCTACCATGTAGGTATATGTTTCTTTTGGTGTAGGGGGAGGGTACATCTGTAGGATGTTAAGGAAAACACGATGTCTTTATCGCAATTCAAAATACTTGCTAGGTCATGAGAACACGCTATCGTTATTTAATTACTTGATAATTTAGCTTGCCACCTTTATATGAACAAAAGAAATTACAGAGGTGTTGCTTGGGTGCATGTTAGAAAAGGTAATCTTCTTTATCTGCTGTTGTTTTCCAGGTCTACAGTTCCTGGAAGGAAACAAACTATGCAACCCAGTGGTGCTATGAAAATTACATACAGGTTAGTATGAAGTTCTTGTTTTACACTAAGATAGTTTCTTCTTTTTCTTGTTGGAAAGAAGACACATAATAGCTAAGTAAAATGCATACAGGTTACTTTCAAATTCTTGTTCTAAGCTTAGATAGCTCTCTTCTTTTCCTCGTTAGAGGAAGCCATCTAGCCCGATAAAATGCATATTGAGCTGACTTGTGATTCTGGTGGTACAAAATATTTAAGTACAAAATATCTACGGGGATTTAACTAAAAATGGCAGAATTACTTTTCGATTCTGTAGAATTTTATAATATTGGATTGAGACAGGCTTAAATGGAGTGACATAGACAATGAGGATATATATAGCAAACTCCGACTTGCTTTCTACTTGGGTATATTATTCGTTGTTATTGTTGTTGTATCATAAACATGGCTACTGGCAGGAACTGTCCGTGACTGGACTGCAGATTTTATACAAAAGGGGTTTGGGGGGAGGGATTGTAATTTTAAAGTATGACTGAAGTTGATTCATCATTGGTACCTATAATGTCTAATGAAACCATTCTTTTAACTTTCCAGGTCAGAAGCATGAAGAGAGCTAGGGATATTCGAGATCAATTGGAAGGCCTGCTGGAAAGGGTGGAAATTGAGTTGACGTCAAATGAAAATGACTATGAAGCTATAAAGAAGGCTATAACATCAGGATTTTTCCCCCACTCTGCAAAACTACAAAAGAATGGATCTTATCGAACTGTTAAACACCCCCAGACAGTTAACATTCACCCCAGCTCAGGTTTATCACAGGTAAAGGATTTTGTTTACTAAGAGATGGAAAAATAAATAGAAAAAGATGTTGCAAGTTTTGGCTAACGAACACTTTTAGTGCATAAATTATCTTTCTTTGGATTATTTTCTTGGCTTCATCACCTTATATCACCCAAGATATGGTATTCTTGTTGGCAACTTAGCAGTTGAGATGCTAACACAATTTAAAAGTTAGTGATTGTAGATCCCAATAACTAAAAAGTGTAGCATGTCTGAATCGACCACCTATTGAGCTTATTTGGTGGCACGTTCATGGTTTCTTTCCTAGGATTTACTAGTCTTCGGATGCTCATCCCTGAGAACTGATAATTCTGTGTTGTTCGGCTAATTATGACTCAGCCGATCAACGAGGTCTTATCTCCCCCATCCCTCCCATTTCAATCGTCCAGTTCTTTTTTGATGAGGTAAATAGTTCTATTAATAATGGAAAAGCTCCTGTATACAAATGAGGATCTACAACGTAATGTGATCCTCTACAATAACATCCAATCTTCTGGACAAATTGGGATCTCATGAGTGCACCAAGAACCGGGATCAAATTTACATACTTGTACTCTACCCGGGGCGCTTCAAGTTGTCTTCCTCCTTTTTAAGTTTTCAGTTGGAGAGTGCCTCTTTCATTGCCCCTTTATCACGCACTGCTTATTAGCTCAGTGGTAGAGCGTGCCCCTGATAATTGCGTCGTTGTGCCTGGGCTGTAGGGCTCTCAGCCATGTGTATAATTCAATGTGTTGGCTTCAAGACTAGTCAGTGTAGAAAACTTGATTTTCCCCCACCAACAGCTTATTTATTGAAAGCAATCCATCTCCTTACCCCTCTCAACTCCAAGAGTTGATTCTGCTTCCACCCTCTACGATGAAGGTTATGTTATTGATGAAGTCTTCCTACCCTTTCATAATATTCCACCAAAGTCCGTACCTAAAAGGGAGTGATATTTTTGGTCATCTATTCCTCTTCAAAAAATTTATACTTTTCAGCTATCACCTCCCTCCAAAGACCGTGCTTTTGAAGCTTGAACCTCCATAACTTTTTTTTTTTATAAGAGATCTTTCACCGTAAGATACCTCCATTTCCTTGGAGACGTAACATCCTCCCAATTAAGTGGAACTTCCTAGTCCCATTTACTGAATCCTGTCGGAAGTTCCTTTGAAACCTTTCCAATTTTCCTATGACACTGATCGATTTGTGCAGCACTTGACAAAGTGTTTTCAATTAATACTTGGTTCCTCATTTCGACATGTACTTTTGTTATTATACTGGTTTCTTCTTAACTCTCAACCACCGAGATTCATGCTTCTTGGTCTTTATTAGAAGCGCCCAAGGGTAAGCCGAGATAAGTAATCGGAAGAGTTACAACTTTGCAATCAAACACTTGTGCTAAATTTTCAATATTGTTCACTTCATCCCACCAAAATGATATACACTTAATGAGGTGATCATGAGACCTGACACTGACACTGACTAGATCCAAGTAAGACCTAGCTAAGGTAATCTGTGTGGTTTATGTCTGCATGACAAGAAACTTGCTTCTGTGAACAAGAGATCTGAAAGCTTCACTGTATATTGATCCTGGTCGCTACAGAGAAGCTCTTCAAGTAACCACCTTCTGTAACTCTATCCATCACTTTACTCAACACTTCCATTACTAGGATGAATGACATGGGGGGGGGGGGGGGATGAGTCCTCCTGTCTCACGGCCCTCCAGATCCAAAGAATTCGCACAAGCTGCTATTCACCAGGACCAAGTATTTGACCTTTACTATGCGGAACTTGATCTATGTTCTTGTATCCCGGATCCATCTTCATATTAAGAAGTCCAAGAACTCCCAATCACCTGATTATAGGTCTTCTCCTTTGCACTAGATTCTTGGCACTCCTTTCTTCCTTCTAGGTCGATCACTTTTTCTGTAACCAAAGCCATGTCTGGGATTTTTCTTCTTTTCATCGAACTCATCCTGAGAGATGGACACTGTCTTGTTCAACACCTTTTTTAGTCTAGTAGCAATTACCTTAAAGATTTTCTTGTTGATGCTATCACTAAATTTATTTGGCACATGTGATAGTTATAAAAGATGTATTGATGCTTCTTTCAAATTTTTGAGTCTCCTAAAATGCAACAATGGTCTTCATACCCTTTCCGTTGACCGTATTCTAATGCTGTTGGAAGAAATGCAAGGTGAATCCATACGGTCTTGGTGTCTTGTTACTTGTACAACTCTCTACTGCCTTCACCTCATTTTCCCATCTCTCTCCCAACTATACTCCCCCTTATCTTCTCCTATATGATTGAACATATTAGCCCTCCCAACTTAGCTCTCCAGCTCATTATAATTGCTCTATCACACTGCTTAATTCCTCCACTCTCTCATATACCCCTTCATCCACTTCCGCCGACTCTATGAAGTTTTACCCTCTTATTTGCCACTGCTACCTATGAAAGAGTCTTGTAATTGAGTCCATTCCTCCAACGACAGAGCACTCTATTTTTATCTCTCACCAGTCTCTTAAGTTATTGCCAACGTAGCTAGCTCCTTATTCGTCTCTTCCTTCCTCTTTTTTTCCTTCCCCCCTAATTCCCTCACCCCTTTCGCCTTTTCAACTTCTCCTAGCAGTGGTAAGACTTGAGAACTGGTAATTCTGCGTGGTGTTAGCTAATTATGATCATCTCAACCAGCCAATGAGGTCTTATCTTCCCCGGCCCTCCCATTTCAATCCTTCTGTGCTTTCAAATCCTTGCTCATATTTTGTTTTGCTTTGTATTTTTGTGTTTTCTAGACATGTAATGTGACCTTGATGATAATAGTAACTTCATGAAAATCATTGCTCTTTCACGCTTGCACGTTGTAGGTGCTGCCCAGATGGGTTGTTTACCATGAGCTGGTCCTGACGTCTAAGGAGTACATGCGGCAGGTAAGTCCGTCACTTTTTCTCTTTCTTTTTTGTTTCTTATCAGGGTTATTATTACTTTAGCTGTAATGATTCACAGAGATTGTAATGGGGGTTGTCCTGGCAGGTTACAGAACTCAAACCAGAATGGCTTGTAGAAATAGCTCCTCACTACTATCAGTTGAAAGATGTTGAAGACTGTAAGTGCTCTTACTCTCTTTTATGTTCGCGGGTGTTTTTGTTTGTTATTTTCAGTTTCTGTTGGCGTGGCTGCTTTATTGGTGCCTTACGGCACACTACTAAGAGTACCTTCCCATCTCATTGTTGAGGGTCCTGCAATCCAAGCTGGACGTTTGGTTTAAGCAAGGGACTAGTTGGAGTGTCTTTATTTTCAATAAAATATTTGTTGTTTCCATTGGAGTGTTGGACTGCATTTGTAGTTCAAATGACAATAAAACTTTTACAGAAGTAAATGAAACATCTTACTTTCAGCAGTCAGATGCCTAATTGCCTACTACAGGAAGGATACCTAATAAGCTGCGAGTAGTTTCATTTATTGGAAGAGTTAATATCTTATGACAATTAGAACCTCGAGAGTTGGATCCAGTGAGCCTTGCTGAACTAGAGATTCAGCTGAAGGAGTCATTGTCCTTGGAAATTTAAAATGCTTATGTGTTTGGTGCATATTTAGTGATTAAAATATTCAAAGGATAATCGTAGAAAGTTACAATACTTATCGGAGGCATCCTCTTGATGCATTAGGACCAAATTATTTGATGTTGAGGCAATTAATTATCATATTTTTTGGAGGTTTGGCAGTTGAATTTTCTTTAAGAAAAATATGATTTCGTTGTTCCATTTGTTTTATTCAAATATTGTTGCTCGGTGTTTTTATGCCTTGTGCAGCTAGCTCAAAGAAAATGCCTCGTGGAAGTGGCCGTGCATCTTAGGATCAACCCCTTTCTTTTTTTTTTGGCAAAGAGCAGTGTCAAGAGAGTGGCTTATGCTAAGACTTGGAAATTTGCCCATTATACTGCTCGGTAGAAGGATTCTGCTAACTGAGAAAGTCCATGGATATTAACTGATACGATTAGATAGCTGTATATACAATTTTGTAGATAGATTTAAGGCTGCAATTCTCTGTATGTCTCTTTCTGGTTACAGTATGTTGCACGGGGGAAGCCAATTAACTAATCAATGAGCTGCACTCCCTTTATAGTGATTGGTACTCGGTGAAGAAAATACCATGAGCGTGGTATGATTTGAAGTTGACCAAAGAGAATACTGGTAATTAATGAAGAAATTGTTCCTGTTATGCGCTACTTTAAACAAGATGCTATGTATCTTTCCGTGCAAGCATCAGATTGGAGTTTAAATGTGCTTAGAAAATAGTTGATATATGCTTAGAATTTTCATAATATGAGGTGTACACATTTAATTTTAATGGGGTCATATTATAGTAGTGTAAGAACCAGACATTTTTCTCCTTTTACCCACTAACGTGTTTCAGCGACACAACATTCGTCATAACCAGAACAAAGAACATGAAACCTTCAAGAACGAAAAGGTTGCATTTTTGAGTCATATACATGTGCCATGCGCTGTTGTGTTAATATTTGTAAAATGCAATTTTAATATTTGAATTTGACGTCAAATGTTTCGAACTCGTCCCACTCAGTGAGAATGCAGTGGCCATGGGCGTCTTTTGTTGCTTCATAAGAATCCTGACAACAACATACTCGGTCCAATCTCACAAGTGGAGTCTGAGGAGGGCAGACTATGTAGACCTTAGGGAGGTAGAGAGGTTGTTTTCGATAGCATCTGAAATCACATTAACTTGCTTCATTACAGTTGCTCATTGGCTAGGGTGAATTGGATGATCCCAGTCAAAACTTTTTCATTGAGAGATCTCTTTGAATTTGATCCTCAATGACTTGATTATATACGGTTAAGCATTTTCTCCCAACAAGCCTTTGCACACATCAATTGCAGGAGTCTCCCTTGTTTCACCTATGTCTTTCTTGAAAGCAAATCCAAGAATAGTGATCATTCGGGCACCATCTTTTCTTGCAAAATGAAACGTGGGACAAAGTGAAGAATTACAATTCAGGACTGGTATAAGAAATGGGGTTATCAAGCATGTACGTTGTATCCCATTTATAGTCCTAATATAACTTCAATTCTCCACGTGAGTTTCTGTTGGGATCGGCTGTAAAGAAACAGCTGGAAATTAACCGGCAAAGTAATGTTGAATTCTGTTACAAATTTGATCATTACATTTAAACTTGTGTTACTAAAAACAGAAGCAAAGTGTCGGATCATATCATCAATGACTTAGGGATGTCAAAGGATCGAATTTGGACCAGATCCGTTTTTTATACTTGGATCCAGATCCATCGGGTCCATAAAAATCATATTCAAATTCGGATTCATCGGATCCACCGGGTCCACGGATCGGATCTGAATCCACATGTAAAAAAAATTGCCTTAATAATATTCTCACATGTTGGAACTTTTTTGGCAAAATGAAACCCAATCTAATTAAATATTTAAATATTTTAAATTTTTTTGACAAAATGAAACTCATCAATCTAACCAATATAATTATTAAATATTTGATGGCACCAAAGTACTCACTTTAACAACCTTAAAGAACTAAAATTGTTCAAGAACTTAAAGCACTAATCTAAACCTATCGCCAAAAAAATATGGGAACCCTTTTTTATTATTTTCGTTCATGTTTAGAAAGTTCTATTTCCTGGCATATTGTTTGACACACACAGAGGATAGAGTTTCAAGAAATTAATCCTAAATACTGACACAAACCTTAGTTGATTGGTATTAGTTGATCCTATAGGGAATCGGTACTGGCAATCTTTGCACCTACTTTTTTTTGTTTTCCAATCCCTTTTAAAAAAATCACTGTTTTTATTTCTCTTTTCCAATGACAGTATTACTTAACACTATCTTCCAATTTACGTGATGTTTGATTAGAATGTAAAATACATAAATTATGAAAAAATTTAATAAAATATTTAAAAAATTTCATTCTAGGTTATGGATATATTTAATAAAAAAACGGATCCACGGGTCGGATCTGGACCTGATACGGATCTCAAAATACAAGATCCATATACAGATTCGATCCGTCATGTCCAAATTTTGAAGATCCATATCCTATAAAACGGATCTGGATCCACCGAGTCCAGGATCCACTGCCATCTCATTTATCATACTAGAGGAATCATATTCAAACGAGTGTGGCTATTTTTCCAATTAAAAGATATTCCTTCTCCCAGTGTCTTAATCAGCCTCCAGGAATTTGGCATTCATATGTGAACACTCTGATTATAGATATATAGTTAACTTTAAACTCTATAGATTCTTTTTCATTTGCTTTTTGACCCTGATATGGCGTAGGTGCAACTTACTGAGGACATGACCTTAGATAGGAGGTTGTGGAAGACACGGATTAGGGTAGTAGGTAGTCGAGTGTAGTCCTACTTATGCTTGCAAACTGGTAGCTGTAGTGTTATTATTGTAGGCCCGCTTAGCCGATCATACTAATAGGCGCAGTATTGCTTTATAATCCTCTGTAGTTTGATTTCTGTTGTTGTGTCCTTTAGTGTACTTTGTTTAGCTTATTTACCTGCGCTAGTTACTGCTTACTTTTTCAGAATGCGCTATCATGGCTTATTCGCTTTTGATATCAGCATTCTCATACTGCTTTACATTTTGCGACCGGATCTGATTGTTTCTCTTACTTGGCTCTTGCTTTGCTTTTGCTTGTGATTGTGCTTTGTCTTGAGCCGAGGGTCTCTTGAAAACAGCCGCTCTACCTATCAAGGTAGAGTTAAGGTCTGTATATACTCTACGTTGTGGGATTTCACTGGGTATGTTGTTGAGTAGAAGGGTTACATCTACATGCTGAAGACTTGTCCATGCATATATCTGGTTTCTCTGTTCCATTGTCTTATAAAAAATAGCATGATGTTGTGGCATGATGCTAATATTCCTTATGCAGCAGGATTAAAGAAAGTGCCTTGGGAAAATCATATCATAATTTCAGTATGTCCAGGTGATAATCATAGCTTGTTCGACTAGTCTTGCCAGTTCCCAGCACCTGGTAGGGACTTAAGATATTCTTTCTATTTCATCCAATGTTGGCAAAAAAAAAAGAGATTTTAGAGTTATGCCAAAGTGAATCAAAATAAGTGAATTTTTATTATTGTACTATATGGTGATTATATCATGAGCTGGGAAAACAACAAGTTAAAATGAAAGAGAAATAATAAAGAGATGCAGATTCTCAACCATGCTAATTGATTGGAATAAGTAGTTTAAGGCCTGACTTGGAAAAAAAAGAATTGAAAGAATTGGATCTTCCTCTCATTTCTAGTGCTTCTGAAGTTTCTTATGCCACAGCTGGCATATCCTTGAGCCATGCATCCAAAGGTTTCCCAATGGAGTAGACGATGAACCCGATTTCTCTAAGCTTCTCAGCATCAACAACGTTCCTTCCATCGAACACGAATGCAGGCTTTTGCATGTTATCATAAATCCTCTTGAAATCAAGCGTTTTGAACTCATCCCACTCGGTGAGAATGCAGACACCGTGGGCGTCTTTTGTTGCCTCGTAAGCATTCCAGACCACGTTAACTTGCTTCACTCCAACAGGGCTCATTGGTTGGAGATGAGTTGGATGATCCCAGTCGAATTTTTTCATTGAGAGATCCCTTTGTATTTGTTCCTGAGTGACCTGTGGTTCGGAAAAATAATTCAAAGTTGTAGGAAATCAGAATGGTTAGGATTTGATATTTTTAAATTCATGTCTAAATAGGATATATAGTCAGAACTATATAGGAATAGGTTTTCTATGTTTTGAGTTAAAAGTAGGTTTCGTACTATATATATAGCGGTGCTGCTAGCTATTTTCATAACATTCAAAGATTTGAGTTTATGAATAAAATATTTTCCTTCACCTGTGGATCATATATGCTCAAGTGAGCATTGTCTCCCAACAAGCCTTTGCAGACATCAATAGCCGGAGTTTCCCTGGTGTCACCTGTGTCTTTTTTGAAGGCAAATCCAAGAACAGCAACCTTCTTTCCAGAAACTGTGTTAAACATTGAGGCAACCATTCGATTAACAAATCGATTCTTTTGGTAGTCATTCACCTTGATCACTTGTTTCCAGTAATTGGCAACTTCTGCGAGGCCATTGCATTCACATATATAAACCAAATTGAGGATATCCTTCTGAAAACAAGAACCACCAAAACCAACACTTGCATTGAGGAATTTTGGTCCAATTCGGGTGTCCTTACCAACAGCATTTGACACCTGTGTAACATCAGCCCCAGTAGCTTCACAAAGTGCTGACATAGCATTAACAGATGAAATCCTCTGAGCCAAGAAGGCATTTGCAGCGAGCTTCGACAGCTCAGCTGACCACAGATTGGTGCAAATGATTCTGTCTTCAGGCACCCAATGCGCATAAACTTCTTTGAGGGTCTGGATTGCCTTTTGACCTTCAGGGGTATCTCGTCCTCCAATTAGAACGCGGTCTGGATGAAAAAGATCCTGAATTGCGGTCCCCTCAGCAAGAAATTCGGGGTTCGATAGGATCTGATAGTTAATTCCTTTGCTGTTATGGGTGAGTATTTTCTCGATTGCTTCAGCTGTTTTAACCGGAACAGTTGATTTCTCCACAACAATCTTATCATTCTTGGATACATCAGCTATCATTCGAGCAGCACTCTCCCAGTATGTGAGATCTGCAGCTTTTCCAGCTCCTAGTCCTCGAGTCTTCGTTGGAGTGTTAACCGACACAAAAATGATGTCTGCTTCCGAGACATGTTTCTCTACTTCCGTGCTGAAGAAAAGGTTCTTTCCTCTGCACTGCTTCACTACGTCATCAAGACCAGGCTCATAGATAGGCAGCTGATCGCTATTCCACGCTGTGATTCGGGAAACTGAGATATCAACAACAGCCACTTCAATTGAAGGGCACTTGAGGGCAATGACTGCCATAGTTGGTCCACCGACATATCCAGCTCCGATGCAACAGATCTTCACCATCTTTTCCTGCAGGATGTAACCTGGAGAACAGGGAATAACTAGATTTCAGGACTGATAAAAGTGGGCTATCAAGCTTGTTTGCTCTATCCTATTAATAATCTTAAACAGAACTTAATGCTCCATGTGGTCCGATGTTAAGATAGGCTGTAAAGAAACAGGAAATCTGTCCAGCAAAGAGCTGTATGAGATCTGTCTAGATGTCATCTTTACATTTGGACTTACATTAGTAAAATGAGAAGCAAAGTATTGCATCTATTAGAGAAATCATACCCAAAGGGTATCTCTTTAATTTGTCCAATTAACAACCACCATCTTCTCCCTGTGTCCTAATCAGCCTCCAGAATAGGACTTCCATATGTGAATCCTCTGATTAAAGATATAAAGAGAACTAGACAAACTACCATAGATCTTTTTCTTTTTTTGGTACCTCCAGTAAAAGGGTGGAATCTACATGCTCAAGACGTGTCAATAACTTTTAGAAATTTAACTTAGATAGGCGAAAGGTATAGCACCGACGAGGTGTGAAGCTATCTCCTACTAAATGGAATGACTCACTTTTCATAACAAAATGAAAGAAAGCATCATCCAATGCACAAAGTTGTTGATCTAAAAATAGGAGTTTTGCAGATAGTTTAGCCTTGCAAGCATCATCAAATGCACAAAGTCTACTGCATAAAATTAGGAGTTCTGCAGATAGTATCAAAGCATATATTACCAACAGCAGTTGACATAAAAAACAAAAATGATGACATGATCTTATTAGCAATGCACAAATACACAAAGAAACTGAAATAAAGAATAAGTGAAGTACAACAAAAAGAAAGGAACTGACACAGTATTATACAAAAATTGAACTAGAAATCCAGCATAGAGAAACAAGAACTACAAACCACTTGAATAAAAGGTACCTCAACAGGAAATTCCACTAACTTTTAGGAAAGGAAGATATCACAAGAAGAAAAGATGAGTCTTGATTCTGAAATCAAATGTTGTTATAAAAGAGACTCAAAGAGCTTCGGTGATGGTTCAAAGACTTGTAAAGACCACTTTATATAATGGAAAAGAGACCAAAGGGTGTAAACCAATGGACTCTCAAAAACTAAGTAAAGTGCCAAATGTAAGATTTAAAGTCTGATTTAGAATGTTTAACACGTTTTCAAGAGGGGCCTTTCAGTAACTAAGAAGGAAATTCATTTTCCCATGTAGTAACTGAGTACATACTTTACACTTGGACTAGTTTCTCACCACCGCCTCAATCAAGGTTCAATATTGAATGAATGCATTAAAGCTCTTACCAACTTTTTCTGCAACATATTGACAAAATAATTATTTGATTATGCTATTTTGGGCTTTGCTCTACTTGAAGCTATT
This sequence comes from Anisodus acutangulus, assembly GCA_029783415.1. NCBI lineage: Eukaryota > Viridiplantae > Streptophyta > Magnoliopsida > Solanales > Solanaceae > Anisodus > Anisodus acutangulus. The sequence goes on from CM056497.1 coordinate 8,549,655, forward strand.
GCATCGATTGTTCCAATGATGACCTTTTTTATCTCATTCATATTCCAAGTCCCTTAGTAATCGTTAAGCTGACGGGGACCCCAGCTTAGATTAGAGTAATTGCCCCAAAAGGTTAGTGAGTCGTCTTATTGGGAATAACAAGAGCATCTTTTAATACTCAAAGTTTCATATCTGAAGCGAATTTGAAGAAATTGTTCAAGTTTTAGCAAAACCGGCTCTCCGGGGTCGTATCGATGGGTTGAAAGGCCTGAAAGAGAATGTTATTTTGGGGTGGGGTGGGGTGGGGTGGGGTGGGGTGGGGGTAATACCAATATGACTCTTGCTTTCTAATTGGTTGTTTTTGCATTAATTACTACTTCATTAATCTTATCATTGTAGTTTTACTACATTACAATGGGCAAAAAATAGAATAAATTGGAAAGGAGCTTAAAAAAAAGAAGTCTTGGTCAGGATCCATAATTTGAAGAGCCGCATCTAGATTTGAAATTTATGATTTCTATAATAGTCTCAAGTTAATATACAATAAATAATTATTATTGGGTTCACAATAAAAAAATTATAGATATTTACTCCCTTTGTCCCAAAATACTTATCGTATTATTATTTATACACCTCTTAAAAACATTTATAAGGGTAGAATTTTGACTATTTTACCTTCTTTAACATATTTCATCATATTTTCTCTCCTCAATAAATATTTACCCCATCAAGGATGAGAGCCTCTCAAATATTGCTAATTAATACAAGGGAAAATGAAAAAAAAGTTACTCCCTCCGAATAAAAAAAAGTGTCTACTTAGTCATTTGCACACCCCTTGAAAAATACTAACTTCTAGATAAAATAGGTAATTTGACTAAACTGTACCTAATTAAATATGTATTGTGATTTGATCACATAACACTTAATAGGGGAAAATCTGAAAAAATAAGATTAATTATTTCTTGATTTAATAAGTAGACACTCTTTTTGACCAAAAAAAAATGTTAAGTGAATACTCTTTTTTTATCCGAATGGAATATTTAATTTTATTTTGCTAAATAAAACGTCAAATATTTTGAGAGGAATATTTTTTTTTTAAAGAAAACAATATTTGGGGGGAGAGGGAGTAATAGATTTCTTAACAAACTTTTCTTCACACACACTACTTTTATCACATTACACAATGGGAAAAAAGTAAAAGAAATAGGAAAGAGGCTTTAAAAAGCAAAGAAGTGTTGTTCCCATCACATGGAAAGTCCATTTACCACAAAAAAACTGACATTCTTGAAAAAGTACTTTGATCTTTTACTCGAAACTCAATTCAAGAATGGATTTTGAAGAAAACCCATGTAGAATAGAGAAAGACGAGTCTTGGTTTTCCATAACAATGACAGTCCATTTACCAAAAGAAAAAAAATAGAGTACATTTTTGACAAAATAGTTTGATTTTTTATTTCTATATCTTCATATTTTGTTGTTTTGTTTTTCTTGCAATCATGAATTGACTATTTTTTTTAATGAGGGTCTATCGAAAACAGTCTTTCTACTCCACACAAAGAGGTAAATTTTGTGTACATACCTTTTCAGACTCCACTTTGTGGGATTATATCGGATATGTTGTTGTTGTAGTTTGATGTTTTACTCGAAACTCAATTAAAGACTGAATTTTGAAAGAAAAAAAAAGTCTTAACAATCTGTAAAAAAAACAAAAGTTTTTTCCTTATTTTATGTAACCAATTTTAACCCGAGGGAATCAGCAAGTAAAAGACGTAGCAAGTGGAATTTTCATGTGAAAATGAGGAAATTGTTTTTGACTGATACAGTAACAGTAACAGAAAGAGAATAAAGAAAAGAAAATGGTTGTTCAGAAGGGCATTTGAGTGTGATTAGAGAAAGATTAATTACAGCTAACATCATGTATTAAGTATGGTTGAGCTAAAAGCAATTTAAAAATAAAAAGAACTGTTGAAAAGCTTGCTTTGAAGGCAACAGAGCTTGAGATCAACGTGCTGGTACCTGAAAAATGACCTCAAAAAAGTTGCTGCAAGAAGCTTAAACTTCACTACAAGAGAAATTAATTTTGCTTCCTCTTTTTCTTTTGGGGTGTGGAAGAAATGGCTCTATTATTTTATTTGGTTTTGATATTGACACTTATATATATATTTTAGTAATTATTGGAACATTTAATCAAGGATCATATATATATACATCGTTTGATATACATATAATATATATTGAGTGATATGTATTATTAGGTTATTAGATGCCAAAAGCCAAAATATGAGCTATTTTATGCCAATAGTTTATCCGGATTGTATTTTCACGTCAATTTTCCAATTTGAGTTTATTGAACTAATGTGCTTCGAATTTAAATTAGATCAGTAAAGGAGAAAAAAAGAGACGGTATATAGAAAAACCAAGTGGAAATAGGCAAATAGCCTTTCACTTTCACCTTCTTGATTAGTAACAAATGGAAAATGCTTCATATTAACAGTAGCAATAAATGCTAAAAAGGCTTCATATTCTTTAGATAGTCATTCCTTCAGCGACATTTAAGTATACAATCAAATCAAGGGATCCATACTATCAAATATACACGGCAATTAAAGTAGCAAGTTCATGGTACCTTAGATATATTACATTGCACCTTCAAATGCATTTAACCGGTAACATATTAAAGGTATAGATTTTGTTACTCTAAAAGTGTGTTTGGTACTCTATAAAAGAAAATGTTTCAGCGAAGAATATTTTTTTATATAATAAGTTATTTTCTTACTTAATTGGTGGCTGAAACATATTTATTGAAACTCCAGTATTAACTATTAGTAAATCTTCTCGACCGTTTTAGGATTTCAAATAATTATAGGCATCACTCATTCTTCTGGCAAAATTAAGGATCTGATGACATTAATGTATATTAAATCCCCTTGGTATCTGAACATATGATGTTTATAATCTTTCTCCATATAAACATAACGAACTTTTTGTTTGCCATTGTACCTAATTATTGATGATAGTCCATGCGACTATAATTAGAATCTTGAAAAGTTAAAAGTATTTTAGTTATTTATCATCTCTGTTAAATATAGGTTGTATACAAGTGATATACACTTAATGTATATCACATGTTTTGTATATATTATCTCGGATTAGTGCTCCACGGTTGTGTACCGTGATTAGGTAATAGGTTAGGGAATATTATGGTGTAAATAATATTGTACACTTACCATAATTGTATAGTTAGTGTTCAAGTAGAATAAGGTTTTAGGAGTAGAATGGAAATAGGATTCTCCTATTATGGACATATGTAACTTGTATACATAGTCTTTCAATTAATGAAAATAATCAAGGGATTATTTCTTTCATGGTATCAGAATTCTAGGTCTTAAAATCCTCTCTCTAACTTCCTCCAACATTCCATCGACCCCCTTGAAATTTCAAGACCTTTGCTCTCGGTTTTTCGTGCCGACGAGATCCTCTCTCTTCCCAAATTTTTTTCTCCCAAATCCCTCAATCACATATTGTTATATCAATATGTCTACATCCCGGAACACGTTTCATCATGCCCTTACAGTTTCTAACATCAAGAATAACATCCCTCTTGTTCTTGAAATAGAAAACGTCCAATATGTGACGTGGGCCGAACTGTTCAAAATTCACGCACGATCGCATCAAGTCATCCATCACATAATCCCCGCGGCTCCTGAGGATACGGAGGTGCCAAAACACGAGGATGATCCTAAGTTGTGGACGACTCTTGATGCCAAAGTCCTCCAATGGATATATTCCACAATTTCTACCGACCTTTTGCAAACGATTATTGAGCCTGACGCTACGGCACAGGCGACTTGGGATAGACTGCGTGATATATTCCAAGATAATCAAAATTCTAGAGTCGTTATTCTTGAGCAATATTTCTCTCACGTCAATATGGAAGATTTCTCTAACGTTTCGACTTATTGCAAAAGATTAAAAGAATTGGCGGACCAACTTCGCAACATTGGCGCGCCAATTTCGAATGATCGTTTGGTCCTCCAAATGGTTTCCGGCCTCTCCGAGACCTATAATGGTGTTGGAACGCTTCTTCGGCAAAGCAATCCGCTTCCGCAATTTTATCAAGTTCGTTCTATGCTTACACTCGAAGAAGCAGGCATGGCAAAACGAACGGCTACCGGTGCTAGTCCCATAGTCATGATGACCGAGTCCACGATTTATCCTACCAGTTCCAACAACTCGGGTAAAAACCGCAACAACGGTGGCGGCAAAAAGGGTGGAAATAAGAAAAATAATGGCAAGAACCGTGGCGGCAACAACATCGGCAGCCGGCAGAATGGTGGTGGCGGTGGGGGCCCTCGCGGTGGTCAGCAGCAGTTCTGGGGCCCACAATAGGCCCCTATGCAGTGGCAGTGAGCCCCACAACCACAGTTTGGGCCCAGTCAAGTTTTGCCTCACTGGCAGTGGGCTGCCCAGCAGCAATCCATGCCCAATTCTGCCTGGACCACATACAACCAGTCGTTTGGGCCGAGGCAGCAAGCAGGGGTACTTGGGCCGAGGCCCCCGCAGTCCCATTACACAGCGACACCCACGTCTACCGACATCGAAGTCGCAATGCACACGCTTGGTTTAAATCCTCCGAACCCAAATTGGTATATGGACACCGGTGCCACTACCCACATGACATTCGATTCAGGTACGCTCTCATTTTATTCCAATTTGAGCAACCCTCGCGGCATAATTGTTGGTAATGGTAATTCTATTCTAATTCGTGGTTATGGTCATAAAACTTTATCTCTCCCTCATCCACCTCTTATCTTGAAAAACACCCTACATGCCCCCAAATTGATTAAAAACTTAGTCTCTGTCCGTAAATTCCCTACTGACAATTCCGTTTCTATTGAATTTGATCCATTTGGTTTCTCTGTGAAGGATTTCAAGACGGGGAGTCCTCTCATGAGGTGTGATAGTACAGGAGATCTTTATCCTATCACACCCAGTTCCGGTCCATCGAGTCAAGCCTTGTCATCCGCATTTGCAACCCTTTCTCCTTCATTGTGGCATGCTCATCTTGGTCATCCAGAATCATCTATTTTGTCGTCATTAGATAAAAATAATTTTATTTCATGTAAGGGTACGAGTAGTACTCCAAATTGTCAGTCTTGTTCTTTAGGAAAAAATGTTAGGTTGACATTTGTATACTCAAATTCTCATACTTTAATGTCATTTGATATTATTCATAACGACTTATGGACGTCTCATGTTCTTAGTTATTTGGGTCATCGGTATTATATTCTCTTTTTGGATGATTATTATACGTTTTTATGGACTTTCCGATAGCGAAAAAAATCTCAAGTTTTTTCCGTCTTCTTAAAATTTAAAGCATTCATTAGAACCCAATTCGAACGATAAATCAAAAATATTCAGTGCTAATAATGGGATCAAATTTCATTTTTCTTATCCTCATACGTCTTTCACAAAATGGAAAAGCCGAACGCAAAATTCGTTCCATAAATAACATTGTCCGAACTTTATTAATTCATGCTAGCCCCACTGCCCCGTCACGGACTACAGTACCCAGTATAATCACTGGGCCTATTTCAGGTCTAGTCCAGCCCACTCCCACAACTAGTCCAGTCCATGTTCACCGTGTTGGGCCAGCAGGCCCATTGCCTGCTGACCAGTCCGTCCCGAGTTCAGCGAATTCCCAAAATCCGCCCAATTCTTGCTCGAGTCATAGACCGGTCACTCGTAGCCAACAAGGTATTTTTAAACCAAAAGACAGTTTAATTTACATTCTAATGTTCTTAAATCACCCTTACCCCGGAATCTTGCGTCTGCTTTAAATGACCCGAATTGGAAAATTGCTATGACCGACGAATATAATGCTCTTATTGATAATAAGACGCGGGAGTTGGTACCCCGTCCATCCTATATTAACATTATTAGGTCTATGTGGATTTTTGCTCATAAGGAAAATTCAGATGGTTCATTTGCCCGACATAATGCGCGGCTTGTGGGTGATGGTAAGACATCAGGTAGATTGTGGTGAGACGTTTAGTCCGTTGGTCAAGCCAGCTACCATTCGCATTGTGCTTAGCTTGGCTCTTTCGAAAGCATGGTTGATTCATCAGTTAGATGTAAAGAATGCTTTCCTGCATGATGATCTCAAGGAAACAGTTTATATGCATCAACCTTTGAGATTTAGGGATCCCAAACATCCTAATCATGTCTGTTTATTGAAGAAGTATTTATATGGGCTTAAACAGTCTCCACGGGTCTGGTATACGCGGTTTGCCGACTATGTTTCGACGATTAGGTTCACTCACAGCATGTCGGATAATTCCTTGTTCATCTACCGCCGTGGTTCGTCCTTGGCCTATACTCTATTATATGTGGATGATATTATTTTGACTGCCTCTTCCGATGCCTTACGCCAGTCTATCATGACAATGCTCAGCTTTGAGTTTGCTATGAAAGACTTGGGGGCCTTGAGTTATTTTTTGGGGATTGATGTCACTCGTCATGCAGGTGGGTTGTTCTTGTCTCAAAGGAAGTATGCAACTGAGATCATTGAGAGGGCTGGGATGTCATCCTATAAGTCCACTTCTACTCCAGTTGATACTAAGCTCAAGCTTAGTGTCGCGCCCGGCATACCATACGAGGATCCGACCCGCTATCGCAGTCTTGCAGGGGGCCTTCAGTATCTTACATTCACGAGGACAGATATTACGTATGTTGTCCAGCATGTGTGTTTGTTTATGCATGATCCCCGAGTTGAGCACATGAATGCACTCAAATGCACCATTCGGTATATTTAGGGGATGCTGAACTATGGTTTGCAGTTATATCCCTCCTCGACATCTACACTTGTCTCGTATACGGATGCTGATTGGGGTGGCTATCCGGACACTAGATGGTCTACGTCTGGCTATTGTATGTTTCTTGGCAATAACCTAGTCTCATGGTCAGCGAAACGTCAGTCGACATTATCCCGATCCAGTATAAAGGCCGAGTATCGAAGGGTCGCTAATGTGGTCTCGGAATCATGTTGGTTACGTAATTTGCTTTTGGAGCTTCATTGTCCCATCCATAAGGCAGCCTTGATTTATTGTGATAATATTCATGCCATCTATCTGTCGGGTAATCGGGTTCAGCATCAGCGCACTAAACATATCGAGATGGATATTCATTTTGTTCGAGAAAAGGTTGCTCGTGGTCAGGTACGCGTCTGTCATGTCCCGTCAAGATATCAAATTGCCGACACTTTACAAAGGGTCTTCCCTCGGTCCTTTTTGAAGATTTTAGGGACAGTCTCAGCGTTCGAAGATCGCCCGCTATGACTGCGAGGGTGTGTTAAATATAGGTTGCACGTGTTTTGTATATATTATCTCAGATTAGTGCTCCACGGTTGTGTACCGTGATTAGGTAATAGGTTAGGAAATATTATGGTGTAAATAGTATTGTACACTCACCATAATTGTATAGTTAGTGTCCAAGTATAATAAGGTTTTAGGAGTAGAATAGGAATACGATTCTTCTATTATGGACATATGTAACTTGTATATATAGTCTTTCAATTAATAAAAATAATCAAGAAATTATTTCTTTCAATCTCCATAGGTTGTTTATCTCTAAACCATCAACGTCTTATAAGGGCTACTAAAACGAAAAAAAGACTCACGTTAAGTAAATTCAATTGGTCCGAAAATTTAAATAGACGCTTATTAATTTTATTTACCATGAAATGAAAATTAAATTCAAATAATTGTGTTTTTGGTTTTCATTCCAATCATCAAGCTTTAGTTCTTCTTCTTTTTTACATTTATTGCGTGATGAATAATAAAAGCTCTCGGACTTTCTTGGGGTCAAGTTATTCATCGTATCCAGTTGATCTAGTTGAGTGCGTTGATAAAACGTTTGTAAGAATGCACCAATTATTCTAGTCCTAAGTAATAATAAAAATAAAAGAAACGAGAATGTGCCAATTGCTTTAGCTTTCTGAATAATAAAAATTGGTCAAATATATAAAAGGAGAAGCAAAACGAGAAGTAGAAGAAACGGTTGCATGTGCCAATTGCTTTAGCTTTCAAGAACAAGCTATGGCCGTTGGGGAGTTTGACTTTAATGGACAAAATTCTCCCACTCGTTTGGTAAATGTTCAATTGGTGATACTTTTTATAGTTTCTGCGAATGTTAAAGTATTGGTATCGTAAAATGAGCCAAATTGACTATAATGTCAACTTGGTTATTTTATTGTTAAAAATAAAACTATACTCGGTTTGACTTCTTACAAATGTTAAGAGAATGTTACGAAACAGAGATTTGTGCATATATCTCTCGCCTATGGGTTACGGGCTCTTTACTAAAAATACACTTTGAAGACTTATATTGTTGAAAAGATAGTAAGTTTCAAAGTATTGACAAAATAGCCACCGGGATGGCAACGGATCGTATCCTACTAGATTCAGATCTAGATCCATTTTTTATGCTTGAATACAGATCCATCGGGTCCATGAAAATCAAATTCAAATCCGGATTCATCGGATCCACCGGATCCACATGTAAAAAAAATTGTCTTGAATAATATTCTCACCTGTTGAAACTTTTTTGGCAAAATGAAATCCAATCTGATTAAATATTTAAATATTTGAAACTTTTTGACAAAATGAAACTCATCAATCTAACCAACATAATTATTAAATATTTGATGTCAGCCAAAGTACTCACTTTAACAATTTAAAGAACTAAAATTGTTCAAGAACTTAAAGCACTAATCTAAACCTGTTGCCAAAAAATATGGGACCCTTTTTTATTATTTTCGTTCATGTTCAGAAAGTTCTATTTCCTTATTCCTATTTCCTAGCATATTGTTTGACACACACAGAGGACAGAGCTTCAAGAAAATAATCCTAAATACTAACACAAACCTTAGTTGTTTGGTATTAGTTGATCCTATAGGGAATCGGTACTGACGATCTACTATTTTTTGTTTTCCAATCTTTTTTAAAAAATCATTGTTTTTATTTCTCTTTTCCAATGACAGTATTATTACGTCAGTATTGTCAAACTTTTCTGCGTCCAAGTCTAACTCCAAAGTTTTAAAAAATACATTTTAACCCCAACCCCCAACATTTTAATTACACAAAAAAATAGAAAATTAAATATTTCCCTCCATTTAGTTACCCCAAAAATAATTAAAAAATAAATATTTCCATTCAAAAGCTCTCGATTTCTTCACTTTCCACATCTCGTTTCCAGCGAAAATTCAGACTTTTCATTGGAAATCAGTCCGAACAATTTATTATGGCGTCGATTACACTCATACACCATAGTCATAGTCTATTATAGATTTATTGTATCGTCCATTACAAAACAAAAAAGAAACCACCTTGTTCTATAATAACTCATTGGTTAGGACAATTTTAGACTATTTTGATCGATGATAAACTAGAGAAATAAAGGCGACCGTTGGAATGTGAAGCATGCTGAATCTGTACTAGTCTAACATATTTTTTTGAAAAAATAAAATTCAAATCCAAAACCCAAACCCCAAACGCCAAACCCCCAACCCTAAACTCCAAATCACACAAATCTAAGGGACCGTGGATAGATATACCATAAACGGACTGTCGTTAATAGAAAACAGTTATCATTTAGACTAGACTTCACGCATGGTCAATAATTATCCACATGTTATATATAGACCAATGACAATATTTATCTAAAAAGACATAAGTAAATAAAATAAAATAAATAATAGGACATGCCATTATTTAGACATTATAATAATACTTTAATACATCATATGAGAGTTTACATCCATTGAACATGTGATCAAAAGAGTTTTAGGACAAGTAATGATACTTAAAAGGCCAATATTTATCTTAAAAGTCATAAATAAATAGAATAAAATAAATAAAAAGAATTGATACTATTTAATCATTATAATAACACTTTAATACATCATATGCGAGTCCCTATCAATTAAACACATGATCCAAAGAGTTTAAGCACAAATAATGGTTGTCCTTATAACAATGTTGTGTTTTGAGAACAATAACTTGTTGTCAGACTAATTGGATATTAATGTTATGATTACCATTACTTGTCCTAAAACTCTTTTGATCATGTGTTTAATGGATGGAGATTTTCATGTGACGTATTAAAGTGTTATTATAATGTTTAAATAGTATCAAAATTTTTATTTACTTTATTTTATTTATTTATGACTTTTTTAGACAAATATTGCTCTTTTAAGTATCATTACTTGTTCTAATACTCTTGTGATCATGTGTTCAATTGATGGGGATTCTCATATGATTCATTAAAGTGTTATTATAATATTTAAATAGTATCAAGTATTTTTATTTATGACAGATAAATATTGGTCTTTTAAGTATCATTACTTGTCCTAAAACTCTTTTGATCATATGCTCAATGGATAGGGACTCTCATATGATGTATTAAAGTGTTATTATAATATTTAAATAGTATCAAGTCTTTTATTATTTTATTTTATTTTATTTATTTATAACTTTTTAGATAAATATTGGTATTTTAAGTACCATTACTTGATGTAAAACTCTTTTGATCATGTGTTCAATAGATGGGGACTCTCATATGATGTATTAAAGTGTTATTATAATGTTTAAATAGTGACATGCCGTATTGTTTATTTTATTTTATTTATTTATGTCTTTTAGACAAATATTGTCCTTGGTCTATGTATAACATGTGGATAATTATTGATCATGCGTGAAGTCGAGCCTAAATGATAACTGTTAGCTATTGACGACTGTCGATTTATGGTATATTTATCTGCAGTCCCTTAGATTTGTGCAAGTTGGGATTTGAAATTAGGTGTTGGAAGTTAGGGTTTGGAATTTGGCATTTGGGTTTGAATTTCATTTTTTTTCTAAATTTTTTCTATATATAACAAGTAAAATAAGTAGAACTAATACATATTTCAATAAAAAGGCTAAAGTTCTAAAAAATTTAAAAACATCCCGAACTTTATGAACACTAGGATTTATCAAGTTCGAAATAAATAGAAACTTTTATATAGGAAATATGGAGCTCAAATTCTTCGGAACTAATGCAAAATTAAGTAACATGCCCGAAAATGACAATTGGAGAGCTTCCGAACTCTGCAGAGAAGAAAAAGCGCAATGGAGAAATTGAGATTTTGATAGAAACGGGGAAGAGAGAGTGAGACTTATTCATACTTTAGGAGAAAAGAGTGAATTTTTATATATTTTAATACAACTCAAACGGACTAAAGTGTAGAAGTTTAAAACTTTAAACTTTTAAAATTATCAAAGTAACCCCGGACAAATCCATAAAAAAAATTGAGTGGCTTGTTGGCCAAATCTTCTCCTACTATCTTCTATCAATAAATGCACCAAATAACTCGGATGACTAAGTTGGTAGGGGCCCAAAAGTCTTTTTATAAGTGGCAGGGCTTTCTTTTCATTATTTATTTATTTTTTATTCAGAAATTACTAATGATATGATTAGCACACACATGGGGCTCTTTGTATTTTTAAAAGTTTTAGGGTTAAGTTTTAAGCTTTTCAAAAAAGTCTCTCTCTCTCTCTCTCTCTCTCTCTCTCTCTCTCTCTCTCTCTCTCTCTCTCTCTCTCTCTTTCTTCTTTCATGTTCTTCTACTCCGAAAATTATTTTACTCCCAAATTCACTCATTCCTTCATCTTCTACGTGTGTAACTGTCGTTGAAAGCTAAACTTGAAGTATATATACATGTTGGTTGCCAAAAAAGTGAAGAATGAGCTGGAAGCCATTGACAGCAATTAACAAAGCTTCGAAACTCTAATTAAAAAATATGGGTCAACAAAAACGAGCTCCGTTTTGAGTGAGTGATACCTCAAAAAAAACTTGAACATAAAGGAGAATTTATATATGAAATTTGAAAAAATTTCGTTGAGATTTGACATGATTTTGGATCAATTTTATAGCAACTCTCAAGGTTGAAGAAGATGATTGTTTAAATTTTGAATTACCACAACGAGCTCTATTTCGCGTAGGTGATATCTAAAAAGAACCAGAACGTGGAGGGGAGCTCATATATGAAATTTGAAGCAGTTTGGTTAAGATTTGACATGGCTTTGAATCAAATTACAGCAGTTATTCGTCCAAGTAGTCTAACATAATCCTTATTCAGGTCTATAATAGACTAAACTTTTGCGTTATGTTTGCATATGTTTGAAATTTACAGAAATATTTCACCACTAGACTCACTAGACATGACATTCGTTATAATAACTTCTTCATTAGAAAAATTGTTACGCAAATTTAACACTAGACTCACTAGCTAAAACAATCGTTATAATAATTGCTTCATTATGAAAATTGTTAAGCAAATTTATTTCATCACTAGATTCACTAGACACGACATCCGTTATAATAACAGGTTTCTTTGGCAAGTTGTTAGGAAAATTTAACACTAGACTTAGTAGCTAAAACAGTCGTTATAATAACAGCTTCATTATAAAAATTATTAGGCAAATTTATTTCACCACTAGACTCAGTAGACAAAACATTCGTTATAATAACAGGTTCATTAGACAAATTGTTAGTCATACATATATATATATATAACTTGAAAGAATTAGTTGTTATCAAGTTAAAAAAGACGTAAGCAAATTAAATATTAATTTTTCCCTTCGCACATATATATATAAGCAAATTAAATACTAATTTTTTCCTTCGCACATGCATAAAACTCTCTTCCAGAATGGTGTCTTTGAAATTCTAATGGAAGCTAAATCAACACACCTGCATATTCCATTTTATGTGGCATACGTGTTAGACGACGAATTATGTGACATTTCAGTTGTTGACACCCAATTTTGTCCCATCTTTTATGATTTTATTCGTAATTTTTTTATATTTTGACACTTTTAAAATAATTTTAAAATATAGGCATATATGTGTGTATCTTCGTATTATTATTATTATTCGCATATTTTATATCATTTGCATTTTTATCACAATCATAAGTTTTATCCATAATATTCTATGTTATTTTATTCTCGCAAAATTGCATCGCATTTCCTTTTTTTTAAGCATTAAACATTTCGTAAATATTATATTTTTATTATCACATCGTTATGTTATTTTAAATAATTCACATCTTTTACAAAAAATATATTTTTAATATTAAACCCCTCTTATATATTTTTTAAATCCATAACCCATTTTATTTCCTAACCCAAAACAAATTCTACCCAACCTAAATTAAAACCCAAACGCCCAAGCCCAATCCCCAATTAAATTCCCTTATACCCAAACCCAAAACAATTAAATTCCCTTACCACCAAAATCGGACAAGCCCAATTCCCACAATCCAACAACCCACAAAACAAAACCCATTTTTTTCGGCCCAAGCCCAAAACTCCCCAATTAAATTCCTTTATACCCAAATTTCAAAACCGGCCCAACAACCATTCCCCATCACCCAAAACAATTAAACCCAAAACCCAATTCCCACAACCCAAAACAATTAAACCCAAAACTCAATTCCCACAACCCAAAACTCCAAGCCCAACAATTTAATTCCATCAGCCCAACCTGTCGCCTAACCCGACTCACCCGACCCGTCGGCCCAAGCCCAACACCCTTCCCTTATACCCAAAACCCAAACCAAAAAAACAAAAATCGTAAAAGAAAAATCGAACGAACCCTAAAGGCTCCCAAATCGCCACGACCCCACACTTCATACCGGCGACCCCACGCCGCCGGCCACTCGCCTCGCCACCACCAACCCTCGACACCACCAACCCCTCTCACACGCCGACACCCGCAAAAACCGCGACCCATGCCCCTCAAATCCGGATTTTTCTTTACCTTTAATTCGAATTCAAACTCGTTTTTTAGGGGGGAATCCACCTATAAATACCCCATGATTGTTCTTCATTTAGGGGAGGGATTTTTGAGAGAGAAAAAAAAGGATTTTCGGAAGTTTATTCAATATATACATAGTTATTTTGTTGTGTTCTTGAGTTGAGAGTATTTGGCTTCGTTGTTGTTCCAAGAATCAAGTCCGAAAAGGTTTGTCATCCCCTTTGATTTCTCTGATTTTTCATCGATTTGGTCGGGTCGACCGACCGGTCGACCTTGGTTAGTAACATTTTCGTAATTCTTGCATTTTCATGTTTATGTATGTTGGTTATCCGAATTTGGTGTAAGATTTGTTTCGGATCACCGATTTGGGGTCATCGACTGCCTGGGTCGACCCGCTTAGATTTTTCCAATTTTCCTACATTGTCAGCCATGTTATCTTTGGTTATCTGAAATTGACGAAATTGTTTGATTCCGCCGTTGAAACTCCAATTGGTCGGTCACATCGACCGTAGATCGACCGGTTTGGGCAACATTTTCGCAATTCTTGCCTTTCATATTCTTGTTATTGGTTATCTCAATTTGGTGTTGAAATCGATCCGGTTGAAACACCTGATCCGGTCGAACATCGACCGGTCAGGTCGACCGGTTTGGGTAATATTTTTCGTAATCCTTGCATTTCATATTCTTGTTATTGGTTATCTGAATTTGGTTTGAAATCGATTCAAGTTTGGATCGCCGATCCGGTCAGATCATCGACGGTCGGTCGACCGGTTTGGGCAACATTTTCGCAATTCTTGGATTTCATATTCTCGTTCTTGGTTATCCGAAATTGGTAATCAATCGATTTCGGGTTTGAATCATCGACTGAAGCCCGGGCGACCGATTTGAATATTTCCGAATTTCGTAACTCGGGTCGGGTATTTTAAATCACTACCGCCTGCTTCCTTGGCATTATTATTATGTTATTGATTGAATTAATACCGCATTCTCTTTGTTGTTTTATTGATCCAAACCAATATTGCGTCCATCTTCTGAGACGCTTCTCGCTTCATATTATCGCTTTTATCGTTTGAATAAATACCGTCTGTTGGCGCCGCTTTTTCGCTTTCGCTTACTCCCGCTTCAGACATCGCTTTATCGCTTTATCATTTTTATCGCTTTAAACTAGACACCGCATTTTTCCAACATTGCTTTCTATTTCGCCATCGCTTTGAGATTCAAATTACCGTTTCATCGCTTTATTGTTTTAAAACTAGACACCGCGTCATTTTCGGAAACCGCTTTTCACTCGCTTTTTTCCCGCCATCGCTCATCGCTCATCGCTTTATCAAGCCATCGCCATCGCCATCAAGCATCGTTATCGCCATCGCCATCGCTATCGCTATCGCTACCGCTATCGCTACCGCTACCGCCATCAAGCTCGCTATCGCATCGCCATCGCCATCGCATCGCTATCGCTACCGCTATCGCTATCGCCATCGCCATCGCTATCGCTACCGCCATCGCCATCAAGCATCGCTTCTCGCTTTCGCTACTACCGCCGCCATCGCTTTCCAATTTTATTTTACCGATTTGAACACGACACTACACCGCCGATGAAAAATATCCGTCGATTTTGAGGCCTACACGGTTGCAAAGACTAAATATAACTTCGGGCAAGGATGAAGACTTAAACCTTTTATCCGAGATCAACATGTTTAGTAGGCGAGGTGAATTATATATTCGCAGCCACGACGTGATTATAGTGATCTTTTCTATTTCACCCGAGAGACCAACACGTTTAGTAGGCGGGGCAATCAAAATAAACTACATTAGTCATATGTTTGCAGCCACGACGTGATTGGAATGTTCTTTTCAAAATTTAAGTCTGAGCCCTCCGCGATCAAAACATTCACTGTTTTGAATACGGATATGAAGTTATTGGTATTTAAATGTTTCTAACCGTTTGTTATTGACAAATTTGCAGGGACTAAAGTAAATAAAGGCAATTATCCCTCGGAGTTTATTCATTGTTATTTCTTTCTTTAATTCAGCTTTTATTTCGCTTTGTATTGTAATATTATTTATCGCATTTATGTAATTATTGAAATGCTTAGAATAGGCAAACTTAGGATTTATTCATAGGTTAGTTTAAGATTTGAAACCCGTCGCTAGCTTATTTGTAGGCTCGCAAACTTAGAAATCCTTCGCTAGTTTATTTATTTTAGGCTCGTCACGCGAATTCAAGATTTTCAAAATAACTTTTGTCATCTTTTATTTTGCTTTATTAATCATACTGAATAAGTTTATCTTTTTGTCAGTTTACAATTCATTGATTTCTCAAAATTTTACTTCTTTGGCATTATAAATAAATTGTTTTACTATCAATTGTCAAATACATATTTTTCAACTCTATATGTATTTCTCTTTAGATATCATATAAATGCATATTTGAAAAAACTCTACATTATCTATCTTTTAAAATGCATCCCTTTTTTATTAATTATTAACAAACATCTTTTAAACTTCATGCTTCAAACACGCATTTTTCTAATAATAATTAACCTGAGTTTTACGGATAACCGCAAGTTAGCGGATCTTAAAGGATGCGTAACCCCTTCCCTTTAGGATAATAAAGAACCCTTACCTAGAATCTCACTAGTTTCGCACACCTTAAAATTGAAGTTACATTGTAAGACTTAGTGTAAATATGTAGGTGTCCTAAGTCACCGTAAAAATAATTAGGTGGCGACTCCTCAATCCTTTACCCAGAATCACCCCATACGTCCGAAGCTCCGCTTTGACCCGAGCGAGGTCGAAAATGGGCGTCTGACAAAGATGGCGACTCCATCGGGATTTTTCAGGTTCCTAACCATAGCAAATTCAGGTTAATTATAATTGTGCTTTACTTTCGCTCTTTTTGATGTGATGCTTTGATTTGTTTCCATTACGAAATTTTTTTGTATGCATAACTGCTTTAATTTCTATATTTTTTACTGCTTATCTTAAATTGGCATTTCGCTCATATTTCTTCCACTCTGGAAAATTGACACTATCACACACTACACGCGAGGTGTGTTTTGCGCACCCGCAAAATTCTTTCAATCTACCAAAATTTAGGAGAGTTGGCGTATGCGCGGAGTGACCGGACCATCTGGTGGCCGCGTAGCCTTCTCACTCGAGTAGTCCGCTCGGGAACCTTGTGTCTAGTCAGCCAAATCTTAGAAAATTTAAGATAGAGCTATACCACCCTTTATTTCAAGTCATGCATGCATACACCTTAGGTGGGTCGATCCTTGGTATCGACTCCACAATTAAGAAATCCGCCAAAGATGTCTACGGGTCTCACAACCCAACGACCAATCATCATATTATGTGTAGCGTGATAAGGATAGACTAATCCAAGACTAATCATGACATGCTGAAATTGGAAAATGTACATTCATTTTGTCTCGTTTCCGACAAAGCATTGCAGTTTAGCAGCTTTGATCAAATCTGTCGTAATCCCGCATATCCGGCGTTTAGGCCCACCTCCGGCATAAGGGAGGCCCCATGCATATTAGGATGCGCATTTAATTGCCATACAATCATTTTGTTGTTTTCTCCTGCTTTTTCACTATGTGCATATTATTTAAAGCAATAATTACTCGCCTTATACTAACTTGGTTTTCTTCATTTTTTTAGAAGGTTTATTTTTCCTAAATTATTTCTTCCCAAAGGTTGATTTGCGTTGACTAAAAATGGCGGATCATCCCTACTTCACGAGGTCAAAGGCACAATCCTTCAAATGAAATGACTGATTTAGATGCATCCGAACAGATCGCCTGGAACTTATCACTCTTTCCTGAGATGAACCAGAGACTTCCAAAATAGAAATACTATCGTCCAAGAAAAATACATCGCCCAATCATATAAATGATGGCGACCATGCAGATCGAGATAGAGCGGCTCCAAAATCTCACCAACTCGCCCATTAGCGCCAATACCCCACTCCTGAACAAGGGACGAATACAATCGCCCATGAACTTTTTCATCTCTGAATCGCCATTTCCCCAAAACCTCCCCAAAAATTCGCCACTAAACAAAACCGATCCACAACACACTAACCCGCAAGCTAGTCCACAACAAAGCCCGCTACAAAATGACCTGCAACTCCACATACCCAAATTAACCCACTCATCCAAAACACCTCTTCCATGCAAAATCACCAAGCGTGCCAACACATATTGATGACACACGCCGCCGATCCCAACGAACAAAGACGTGCCACCAAAGATATGCAATCGGAAGCTCAACCTTTTACAACCACAATACCAAACATGACTCTTCGTGAAATTGGCGGTGTGAAGAAATGGACAGCGGTGAGGATCGAACCGGTGAAAGTGTGGCGAGAGAGATTCATAGCCCTGAAAGAAGCATTCAAGAATATCCAAACCAAAGAAGGGCATGAAGGACTCGAGTATGAAGATTTGTGCATGCATCCCGACATTGAATTGCCTGTCGGATATAAAATGCCAAAATTTGACTTGTTTGATGGGAAAGGAAATCCTTACTCTCATTTGAGATCGTACTGCGACAAACTAGTTGGGGTAGGTAAAAATCAGGCCATCATAATGAAGTTGTTCACAAGAAGTTTGACAGGAGAAGCACTCGACTGGTACACAAGTCAAGACCCGCAAAAATGGCATAACTGGGGCACAATGGCACAGGATTTTGTGGACAGGTTCAGGTTTAACACTGACACAGTTTTGGATAGATTTTATTTGATGAAGTTGGAGAAAAAGTCCACAGAGACCTTCAGAGAATATGCCATGAAGTGGAGGGCAGAAGCAGCAAAAGTTCAACCCCCGATAACGGGAAGTGAAATGGCCACTCTCTTTGTACAATCTTTGAAAGATGCGACATACTATGAAAGAATGATAAGCGTCATAGGACGAAGTTTCTCTGAAGTCGTAAGGATGGGAGATTTCATAGAAGAAGGTATCAAAACTGGGAGAATTGCAAACTTGGCAGCGTTGCAAGCAACGAGTGAGGCAATCCAGTCGGACTCATTTGGGGGAATAATAAAGAAGAAGAGGGACGGAGTGTCGCTTTGTCATGACGGTCCGTAAACATAGGCCAAATCAAATGTCAAATTACCAAAGGTCATCACCCCACCTCCCTACTACAATCAAAATGCCCAAAATCCTCGACTTTCCTATTATAGCCCATATGCCCATAGCCTCAACCTTACTATCAATACCCACCTGGTCCCTACCCTGTCTACCATACCCGGCCAATATATAGCCTGCCTCGAGCACCTGTCTATCCAAATCCCTCGCAATATCAGCCCGCATACTTACCTCAGCCACGAGTCTATCTACCAAACGCACCCAGACCCCACGCAAAACACGAAAGAAAGCCAGCTAAAACCTATACACCTTTAGCCGAACCTCGAGCCCAGTTGTATGAACGACTGAGAACCGCAGGGATACTCCAACCCATCCCAGGAAATATCCCCAATCCTGTTCCTAAATGGCATGATGAGACTAAGCGTTGTGCATACCACTCGGGAATCCCTGGACACGACACTGAAAATTGCTATGCCCTCAGAGACAGAATCGAGGCATTAATCAAAGAAGGAGTTATCCGACTGAAAGGACCTGCCTCTAATGAAAACAATAACTCTTTGCCAGATCATGACGATGCAAATGTGAATATGATTACTGTTGATAAAGAACACAACTTGGAAGGGACTATTGTGCCACCCGCAGAAAGGAAAAGGTTAAGTCATCGGCCTTTATCACCCCCTGTGATTACAAATCCAAGTGAGGGCACCGCTCGGAGTAGAAGTACTTCCTCCAAAGCCGCGCCATGGCACCATCTTTTCTTGGAAAAGTCTTATCAACCAATCTCCGAAGAAAGAGAGATGTTCCTTTGCCAAAGCCTGTTCCACCTCTGAGTCAGTCATTCGTCAGAGCATGCATCACTCAGGAATCAAAGGAGGACAATGCAGCCAACCTCGTTGAGGGATTCAAAAGTCTTTTCATTACTGAAGAAGAAGCAGGATGCAGTGTGATTTTCGAGGATTACGCTAAAGACTCAAGAAGATGATTTGGGAAATTGGACTTGTGCCCCGGCTTTGTTTCTCCCAGAAACTAGTTAACTGCATTAATATTTAATGAAACAATGCGATTCAAATTGAGGCCTGAATCACATATATGCATTTAATGTGTTTTGCCTCTACCTTTTGAAAGCTTAAAATGACAAATCTGCATTGCTTTTGCTATTATAAAATATGTTTTGTTCAAAAATTCTCTTTTCTTTTTTCATCATGCAAACTAAGTTGTCGGCAGTATGTGACATATAATGAAACAAGCAAACAAGGTCCCAAACAAGCAAGGCTTCGAAGAATATAAGGAAGATTCACAAGCGGAAGAATTGGGGCATTTTTTTGGAATAAGTCAAAGCCAGATTTGGATGAAACATCAGGATGGTTGATAAGTTACAAGCATCGGCACGGACGTTTGCCATTTGTACTCTTAGGCAACTGCACTACAATCTGGACTTCTACTAGGGCAATGCTATATCTTTCGCAGTCAAGTAGATACAGAATCATATACTAAGAGACTGATTGATGAAAAGCAGATGGACGCAGTTGTCCGGGGCAACCTTATCAGAATAGAATGGCCAAAAACCATCAATGCAGATGCAGTGAAGAGATACCATATCTAAGATTAGTTATTCTCTATGTAATGCATTTCTTATGTTGTAAAAATTGCGCTCCCAAAGTGATACGCAAAGGAACCCATGTAGGGTTCCGTTCCTTTAGATCACAAATTTCCCCAGTTCCTTTTCACTTGTGACCTGAACTACGTCATGACCTGATTCCCTCGGCGGGATACGTAGGCGGCCACATCGGCTTCGGTCCCACTTTTAGAAAAACCTGAACTACGTCATGACCTGATTCCCTCGGCGGGATACGTAGGCGGCCACATCGGCTTCGGTCCCACTTTTAGAAAAACCTGAACTACGTCATGACCTGATTCCCTCGGCGGGATACGTAGGCGGCCACATCGGCTTCGGTCCCACTTTTAGAAAAACCTGAACTACGTTATGACCTGATTCCCTCGGCGGGATACGTAGGCGGCCACATCGGCTTCGGTCCCATCTTTAGAAAAATCCTTACAATCTCCTTTGCTTACCTGAACTACGTTATGACCTGATTCCCTCGGCGGGATACGTGGCGCCACATCGGCCGGTCCCATCTTTTAGAAAAAAAAAAAAAAAAAAAACAAAAAACACAAAAAAAAACCTTACAATTCTCTTTGCTTGTAATGAACTACGCCACGACTGATTCCCTCATGGGATACGTGGCGGCCTAAATCGGCTTCGGTCCCACCATTAGGAAATATTTTCTCCTTTATCTCACAAAAGACAAAATGCACCCATCCGATCACCCCGATAGGACATGCAAGCAACCTGCATAAGACTCGGTTGTCCGTTTAAAAGATCATCATCCTCACATATCGGAAACTGGGGCATTTTTTAAGGGAACACTGCCAGAGGACGCCGATAAACATGGAAAAGCATCGGCAAACTAAGTCTTCAGCCTAAGAGGATTTTGGATAAGACGTTTGCTCTGTTTCACCGCATGTCACTGCTCGACAGACATTTACATATATGCATACTTTCTTATAAGCAATTTATTTTCAACAAATACTTTCATTAGAGTTTGACAAGATTTTTACTAATATGCATACTTTCTTATAAGCAAATCATTTTCAACAAATATTTTTTTTCATTAGAGTTCGACAAGAACTTTTTAATGATAAGCATACTTTCTTATAAACAACTTATTTTCAACAAAATGTTTTCATTAACGGTTAGCCAAGACTGGGAACCAGACAGGAGCTACAGGTCCGAATCAGCAGGACATGCAGCCATCAAGAGCCAAAGCTACAAAGTCAACGCGAATCAACCGCCTCCCCAAACTCACAAATTTTCTTTGAGTACGTGTTCTTCAGGTTGGAAAAGCAGGAAGCCACATCGCTTATGATCAATTCCCAAAGAATTTCGGCACTACAACTCACTACAAGGATTACGTTCTTGTTCTCATTTATACGAAGACATCATCTTGACCTCTGTGGTCCCGACTATTATGTCCGCACAAAGATGTTATTTCGGATCACAAACAACCACAACAAGCCAAACCCGACGCCCAAGACATCGCATCACATTTTCGCCCGTGCCAGGACGATATTTCAATTCACATGAGTTTGGATCGGCAGAAGATTCAGCAGAACGTGGAGCCCTATTACAGCAAACTGACGGCAAGGACGTCACTTACATCTCTTACAACAGGACAACATTACAATAACGTCATCGACGTTATGGCAGCACGGCAATCATTTTTTACAGCATTACAACGACATCAACAACATTACAATGATGTCATCAACAACACGCCTATGCAACGGCGTCTTCTGCACAACATTTATTTTTACAGCATTACAACGACATCAACAACATTACAATGATGTCATCAGCAGCGCGCCCATACAACGGCGTCATCAACAACACGCCTACGCAACGGCGTCTTCTGCACAACATTTATTTTTACAGCATTACAACGACATCAACAACATTACAATGATGTCATCAACAACACGCCTATGCAACGGCGTCTTCTGCACAACATTTATTTTTACAGCATTACAACGACATCAACAACATTACAATGATGTCATCAACAACACGCCTATGCAACGGCGTCTTCTGCACAACATTTATGTTTACAAGATTACAAATGACATCAACAACATTACAATGATGTCATCAACAACACGCCTATGCAACGGCGTCTTACGCACAACATTTATTTTTACAAAGATTACAACGACATCAACAACATTACAATGATGTCATCAACAACACGCCTATGCAACGGCGTCTTCTGCACAACATTTATTTTTACAGCATTACAACGACATCAACAACATTACAATGATGTCATCAACAACACGCCTATGCAACGGCGTCTTCTGCACAACATTTATTTTTACAGCATTACAACAACGTCCTCGACGTTACATGCAACACAACAATTATCTTTTACAGCAAAACAGCATTACAACAACGTCCTCGACGTTACATGCAGCACAACAACTGTCTTTTTTTTTTACAACGACGTCAACAACATTACAACGACGTCTTCAACACAACACGTCAATACAACGACGTCATTTCAGGCGCCCACCTTATAATGCGGGTATTTTAATTTCAGTCAGGCGCCCACCTTATAATGAGGGTATTTTTAATTTCAGTCAGGCGCCCACCTCCTAATGCGGGTATTTCCAAGTTATTTTCTCTACAATATTTTCTCAGCAGTTATACACTAATTATATCTTAAGCTTTAGTTTGCAGGAGTTTTTAGTTTGCAGGAACTTCATCACAGCGTGGGACTATCTCTTACGACGAACCGAGGCAATTTGGTCAACGACCTACTTCGAACGTCGATCCTCTCTTTCCCATTAGTTTCTCACATCTGCGACCAGTGTCATCCTAGGTCGACACTGGGGCATTGTTTCTTGAATGTGCACCATCTTTTGCAACTTCTATACCCCTCGGGATTCTATTTCTTACCATGCAGTCCCGAGGATCAGGGCAAAATTGGCTACTCAGTCAACTTTCTTTGGCCGAAAACTCTTTCATCGTCTCCGTCCAAAGAGGGGCATCTGTTGACACCCAATTTTGTCCCATCTTTTATGATTTTATTCGTAATTTTTTTATATTTTGACACTTTTAAAATAATTTTAAAATATAGGCATATATGTGTGTATCTTCGTATTATTATTATTATTCGCATATTTTATATCATTTGCATTTTTATCACAATCATAAGTTTTATCCATAATATTCTATGTTATTTTATTCTCGCAAAATTGCATCGCATTTCCTTTTTTTAAGCATTAAACATTTCGTAAATATTATATTTTTATTATCACATCGTTATGTTATTTTAAATAATTCACATCTTTTACAAAAAAATATATTTTTAATATTAAACCCCTCTTATATATTTTTTCCATAACCCATTTTTATTTCCTAACCCAAAACAATTTCTACCCAACCTAAGTAAAAACCCAAACGCCCAAGCCCAATCCCCAATTAAATTCCCTTATACCCAAACCCAAAACAATTAAATTCCTTACCACCAAAATCGGACAAGCCCAATTCCCACAATCCAACAACCCACAAAACAAAACCCATTTTTTTCGTCCAAGCCCAAAACTCCCCAATTAAATTCCTTTATACCCAGCCCAAAACCGAAGCCCAACAACCATTCCCCATCACCCAAAACAATTAAACCCAAAACCCAATTCCCACAACCCAAAACAATTAAACCCAAAACCCAATTCCCACAACCCAAAACTCCAAGCCCAACAATTTAATTCCATCAGCCCAACCCGTCGCCTAACCCGACTCACTCAATCTGCCGCCCAAGCCCAACACCCTTCCTTATACCCAAAACCCAAACCAAAAAAAAACAAAAATCGAAAAGAAAAAATCGAACGAACCCTAAAGGCTCCCAAATCGCCACGACCCCACACCTTCCATACCGGCGACCCCACGTCGCCGGTCACCTCGCCCCTGCCACCACCAACCCCTGACACCACCAACCCCCCTCTGTTACGCCGACACCCGCAAAAACCGCGACCCATGCCCCTCAAATCCGGATTTTTCTTTACCTTTAATTCGAATTCAAACTCGTTTTTTAGGGGGGAATCCACCTATAAATACCCCATGATTGTTCTTCATTTAGGGGAGGGATTTTTGAGAGAGAAAAAAGGATTTTCTAAGTTTATTCAATATATACATAGTTATTTTGTTGTGTTCTTGAGTTGAGAGTATTTGGCTTCGTTGTTGTTCCAAGAATCAAGTCCAAAAGGTTTGTCATCCCCTTTGATTTCTCTCGATTTTTTCATCGATTGGTCGGTCGACCCGACTCGGTCGACTTGCTCGTAACATTTTCGTAATTCTTGCATTTTCATGTTTATGTATGTTGGTTATCCGAATTTGGTGTAAGATTTGTTTTGGATCACCGATTTGGTGGGGTCATCGACCGGTCGGTCGACCGGTTTAGATTTTTCCAATTTTCCTACATTCTTCTTTGTTGTTATCTTTGGTTATCTGAAATTGACGAAATTGTTTGATTAGCGTTGAAACTCGGTCGGGTCGGTCATTGACGTGAGTCGACCGGTTTGGGCAACATTTTCGTAATTCTTGCCTTTCATATTCTTGTTATTGGTTATCTGAATTTGGTGTTGAAATCGATCCGGTTGAAACACCGATCCGGTCAGAACATCGACCGGTCGTCGACGGTTTGGGTAATATTTTTCGTAATCCTTGCATTTCATATTCTTGTTATTGGTTATCTGAATTTGGTTTGAAATCGATTCAAGTTTGGATCATTGATCCGGTCAGATCATCGACGGTCAGGTCGACGGTTTGGGCAACATTTTAATTCTTGGATTTCATATTCTCGTTCTTGGTTATCCAAATTGGTAATCAAATCGATTTCGGGTTTGAATCATCGACTGAGTCGGGGCGACCCGATTTGAATATTTCCAGAATTTCAGAACTCGGGTCGGGTATTTTAAATCACTACTGTCTGTTTCCTTGGCATTATTATTATGTTATTGATTGAATTAATACCGCATTCTCTTTGTTGTTTTATTGATCCAAACCAATATTGCGTCCATCTTCGGGAGACGCTTCTCGGTTTCATATTACTGTTTTTTTACTGTTTCGAATAAATACCGCGTCTGTTCGGGCGCTGTTTTTCTGTTTCAGTTTGCTCCCCGTTTCAGACATCGCTTTATCGCTTTATCATTTTTATGTTTTAAACTAGACACCGATTTTTCCAACATTGCTTTCTATTTCGCTCATCGCTTTGAGATTCAAATTACCGTTTCATCGCTTTATTGTTTTAAAACTAGACACCGCGTCATTTTGAAACTGTTTTCTGCCTCTTTTTTCCCGCCATCAAGCTCATCGCTCTTTGCTTTTATCAAGCATCGCCATCGCTATCGTTATCGTTATCGCCATCGCTGCATCGCTATCGCTATCGCTATCGCTATCGCTATCGCTACCGCCATCGCTCATCGCTATCGCCATCGCTATCACATCGCTATCGCTACCGCCATCAAGCATCGCTTCGCTATCGCTACCGCTCATCGCTATCTGCACGCTTCGCTTTCGCTTACTACTGCCGCCATCGTTTCCAATTTTATTTTACTGATTTGAACACGACACTACACTGGCCGATGAAAAATATCCGTCGATTTTGAGGCCTACACAGTTGCAAAGACGGAAATATAACTTCTGGGCAAGGATGAAGACTTAAACCTTTTTATCCGAGATCAACATGTTTAGTAGGCGAGGTGAATTATATATTCGCAGCCACGACGTGATTATAGTGATCTTTTCTATTTCACCCGAGAGACCAACACGTTTAGTAGGCGGGGCAATCAAAATAAACTACATTAGTCATATGTTTGCAGCCACGACGTGATTGGAATGTTCTTTTCAAAATTTAAGTCTGAGCCCTCCGCGATCAAAACATTCACTGTTTTGAATACGGACATGAAGTTATTTGTACTTAACTGTTTCTAACCGTTTGTTATTGACAGCTTGCAGGGACTAAAGTAAATAAAGGCAATTATCCCTCGGAGTTTATTCATTGTTATTTCTTTCTTTAATTCAGCTTTTATTTCGCTTTGTATTGTAATATTATTTATCGCATTTATGTAATTATTGAAATGCTTAGAATAGGCAAACTTAGGATTTATTCATAGGTTAGTTTAAGATTTGAAACCCGTCGCTAGCTTATTTGTAATTAATGAATGACGCTTCTAATAATCTTCACTGCGTTATAATGTTGGTTATTTACTCTTTGATAGAAAACCTTGGGAATGAGGGTATTTATAATGAAAATATTTTCGTTATTTGGACGTTGGATTTGAAAAAAGTTACCGTTGGAATTATGTGTGAGTTCTGAACGTTTAGTTTATAATTCACCTATAAAAGATTTGTAGAATATACAATGTGACACATGTTTTGCGAGTTTTGAATGAGTAGTTTATAATTATCCTACAAAAGATTAGTAGAATATACAACGTGACACATGTTTTGTGAGTTCTGAACGTTTAGTTTATAATTCACCTACAAAATATTAGTAGAATATACAACGTGACATATGTTTTGTGAGTTCTGAACGTTTAGTAGAATACACAATGTGACACATGTTTTTTTAATCAAAAAACATTTATTAAATAAGAATTGAACTAATTCTAAAATTTTAAACTTATATTTTTTACTATAAATTGGTGACATAACTATATGTGAACATAATATATATTTTCATTGATACTGATGTTTATATTAATATGACGTTTGATATTGATATTTTCATTGATATTGGTTGTGATGATCATATATAACAATTTTAAATTGGTGACATAACTATAATTTACCCATTTAATGTGCATATTTTTTCCATTTTTGTGATGATCATATGTAACAACTATAAATTGGTGACATAACTATATGTGAACATAATATATATTTTCATTGATGTTGATGTTTATATTAATATGATGTTTGATATTGATATTTTTATTGATATTGGTTGTGATGATCATATATAACAACTTTAAATTGGTGACATAACTATAATTTACCCATTTAATGTGCACATTTTTTCCATTTTGTGATGATCATATGTAACAACTATAAATTGGTGACATGTGAATATCATATATATTTTCATTGATATTGGTGTTTATATTAATATGACGTTTGATATTCATATTTTCATTGATATTGGTTATGATGATTATATATAACAACTTTAAATTGGTGACATAATTATAATTTACCCATTTAATGTAACAACTCAAAACACATTTAGTAGAAGATACAATTCTGTCTAGTGTCTATGTGTGGCAATTAACAGTGCATAGTAATTTTTTCCATTAATATTGATGTTTATATTAATATGACGTTATATATTCGTTAATTACCCTTTTAGATGTCAACCAATATAATTTTCAATAATTAATGCATATTTTCTTATTTTCAACAACGCTTAGTAGAAGATAAAATAAAGTCTAGTGTCTATGCGCGAAACTTTAAGTTATCAGTGCGTTTTTCCTCATTTTTCAACAACACTTATTGGAAGATAAAATAAGGTCTTGTGTCTATGCGTAGAATTTTAAGTTATCAGTGTTTTTTTTTTCATTTTTCAATAAAACTTAGTAGAATATAAAATAAGGTTTAGTGTCTATGCGCGGAACTTTTAGTTATTAATGCGCTTTTCTTCATTTTTCAACAACGCTTAGTAGAATATAAAATAAGGTCTAGTGTCTATGCGCGAAACTTTTAGTTATCAATGCGTTTTTCCTCATTTTTCAACAACGTTTTTCACCATTTTTCCCCATATTCATCTTCAACCTCAAGCTCAAATCTAAAATGTCCATCTTGTAGTTCAAGCTCAAATATGAAATTTTATGCAAAATCACCTTAAATCATCTCCAAACTCCCTTAAATTTGAGATTTAGACTCCTCAACAACAAAATCCAATAACGCCCACTTGAAATAAATCACTCATTCATAAAATTCATTTTTCAAGTTTGAAGCTCAAGCTTTAATAATGGCTATACTCAAACTCAAATTCGAAATTTAATCCAAAATCACCTTAAATCTTCTTGAAATTCTTTAAAATTTGAGATTTAAACTCATCAAAAGATCTCTAACAAAATTCAATAATACTCACTTAAAATGAGTTACTCTTTCAAAAACCCATTTTTCAAGCTTTAAGCTCAAGCTCCAACAATAGCTGTCAATGGAACATATTTCAGATGTATCAATAAAAACGTGGGAATGAATAGAGAGAGGGAAATATAAATTTATATTTCTTTTTTATAAGATAAAAGATATATTTTTAGATTTTTATTTTAATGTATTTTATTATTTGAGAATGAATTGAGAAAGTAAAATATAATTTTATATATATATTTTTTATAAGGTAACTGGTAAAGTTGTTGTTATATGACTAAGAGGTCATGAGTTCAAGTCATGGAAACAACCTCTGGCAGAAATGCAAGATAAGGTGGCGTACAAGTACAAGGTACAACAGACCCTTGTAGTCCGGCCCTTTCCCGGAGCCCGCACATAGCGGGAGCTTAGTGCACCGGACTGCCCTTTTTTATAAGGTAAAAGATATATATTTATATTTTTATTTTAGTTTATTTTATTTTTTCTTACTTTGGATCATGTCTTCGAGACCCCATAACATAAGAAAGTCGTGGAGTGCATAAGCCCCTTTAGAGATAGGGGCGACTTTCTTGTGGTAGTAATTGCGAATGAGCAAGTAGGGAGCGGCAACTAAAGAGATAGCGACAGTGTATTTTTTAAAACTTTGGGGTTGGGTTGAAAGATTGGAATAATTATAATTTATTTTTTTATTTTTTTATTTTTTATTTAAATCATTGGACAAAAATCCATTTTTAAAACTTTGGGGTTTGTTTTGATGCCCCCAACAAATTGCCTCCAATTAATTAGCACTAATCTAAATTGGGTCCTGCCACCTAATAATTAGAAAGTTCTGCCCAAACTCCTAAAAAAAAATTAAGTTGGTCCTGCCGACAAATGATAAGGGAAAATCACTAGTATTTTTACCTTCACTAAAATTTAAATCTAAATCTTCATAATTCTCAACCTACTTTATTAAATTAGTTAAGTTATCGACCTTTCCTTAGCAAAACCAGCCATTTAAACATCATTTGTCAAAACTTATACGGTATATATTAATCAAATGTTGCCTTTTTATTTACCTCCACTAAAATTTAAACATGAAACTTCGTAATTCTCAACCTACTTTTAGTCAAATTATTGAGCTTTTCTAGCAAAATTGGCCATTTAAACATATATATATATATATATCTTTGCAAGAGATTTCGCCACCACCTAGGTCCACTGCTCCACTCAAGGACAAGCGTTGGCGGGGCCCATCATCTCCAACTACCCGGATGTTTGGATCTGTTTAAAGGCAATGTTAGTCGAATGTATAGAAACACACGCCAAAGCTTCCAAGTCGCGCTCCCAACTTACAACTAGCGCATGAAACACTTTAGCACAGATCAGACCATAGGACCACAAGGACACTGGTTCAACCATCATAAATATAGCAAACTGGGTTTGACCAGCAAACAAAACTGTGCTAAAACATACAAATACCCAACCTACATTTCGATAACATGTAACTGCAATATTCGCTTCTTCCCTCGAACATTGACTAGCTTCATGTACAAAAACAAGCATCTCTAATTTCCATATATTTTACACGTGAAATGGAAGAATCTGAAAGAAAAGGAGAAAAAAGCAATACAACTGTTGTATAAAACATTCGATAAACTGCTGCAAACTAACAAATCAGTGTGTGTTTGTGTGTCTAAGAGAGTCTGATCGCCATTTCTTGAAGAAGTGCTCGCTTCTGTGAAGCGTCAATCACTTGACTGGATTCGGCGTTTTCAAGCACATCAGCAATTATTGCTGCTGCATGACCTAGAGGTTCTTCTGCTGCTCTCTTCAGCATGAAGGCCTGTAATTCAACAGCACGGACAAATTTTAGATACTGTAGCAGTTCAATAAATTCAATGAGAAAGCCCACTCCCCCCTCCCTCCCCACAAAAAACGAAGAATACGCAAGTGTAATTGACCTGTCCATGATGTGTTATTGTCAATGTACAAGGTTGCTGATACCAGGGTTCTCCATCTATTTGAACAGGAAATGCAGCAAAAAGTTGAATTTTGATCAATTGCCCTTGTGCAAGCCTCCGAGCTTTGGAAAGCCCCACCTGTTTGCAAGAGCAGTAACCTTATTATAACAAGAGAATGAAATTAAAAAGCAGCTGAAGGTCAAATAGCTACATCATGTCAACATTAATCAGGAACATATTCCCCATTAGAAGTACAAGACAAATAACCATCAAAAAGTGCTTTACCAATTATACATCTGCTGCAACTCTCGTCAGAAAATCACCAGATGTAATTATTGGACGTCTTCAATGAGGATGTGAACACACAACATAGACAAATGCCTAAGGAGAAGCTACTTTGACACACTTGAAATTTTCCTTAAGAGAAAACAGCTTCCACAGTAGGACAATGAAAATTATTTTAGCCACATAATAATGTGATGTTTGAAATTGTATCCTATATACCTGAAGTTTCCCAAGATGCCACGTCCCAGAAATGCTAACAACCTCCAGCATCTTATCATGCATGGATTGAGGATCAAAATTGTCATAGTGTTCATCTTCATTCTGCCACAAGTCTACTCCACCCATGTAGCTACCTATATTAGCTACAAGAACACCTTCTGCATCCTAGAGATCAAGTCAGAAAATCGTAACTCATCATTAAAGATGAATAATCTTTTAGTTGCTGAAGTGGTTTGAAGACCGTGATTACTCGCTAAACATCTTTAAGAAGAAAATACTAAATTATCCACCAAATTTCCTATATAAACTTTTGCACCTTTTATCCATGATGTAAGATTCCTTAGTATTTTCAGAGAGTTGAATAATACTTTTGCAACTTCCATAAGAACTATGAAATTTTAAAAAATATAAGCTGAAGTAAGAAATCACATATCAAATGATTAAACACAAGGGACAGTTAAAGCCTTTTGACACCACCTCGGGAACTTCAATCTCAACACCATCAACCTCCACCCTAACTTGCCATGGAAAATCCGCAAATGTCCAATCCATGATACTCCTGGCACCTTCTCTGGCATAAAGGACTTTGTTCATGAACTGCAGCATTGTTGCAAAGAACTTTGTCACGGATGCATATAAAATAAAAAGACAGTAACCCGGAATATAACTCAGTTATGCCAAAGAAATTCCATACAAATGCCACAAACAATACTAATACACAAATGATGCAGTTCACTACACAAAAAGAAAACAGATAACCACCATAGACAGTCAAATCTCAACATAACAAACCGGCATTCGCAAAACCACGTTAGCCAGTACAGGCCTTGACTACCCAGCTCAGTATACAGACTAATAAGCCATGGTTGGACTTAGCTTGCTAATACTCTTGGTGTAGAATTTATTTCATCTTCATGGAGGAGGGTGGACTTGGCTTGCTACTGAACTTTTTCCAGCTCTGCACTTCATCTTAGTTCACCTGGATTTATTATCCAAACTTTATCTTCTGCACCGAAGCAAAAAAGTAAATAATATCCAGGATGTACCAGAGCAGCAGTACATCAGTGACTTCTTTCCTGAGACGCCCATCTAAGGTTAACACATATAAAACACCTTTTCGTCTTACATCAATACTTGAAATCTGTCCCTACGTTATCTCATGCTGCAGACTATAAGCTATTTGAGACCTTACTTCAGAAGGAAATTGCTAACTGGGTCTGTTGGTGCCTTCAGTAAATTGACATGTCAAGAGATTACCAAGTAAATATAGTTCAAGTTCTGATTACCAAGTAAGTTTAATGACTATTTCATTGCCACATGCAATAGAGGCATAGGACTAATATCAGGAAGAAATATGGTGAAAACCAGGCAACTGGGCCACGAAACCCCCTCAACAGGAACTATGAACACTGAAACCATAGCATAAAGCTAGCCTGCAGTAAGTTCGGCAGCTAATTTGCTCGTTTTGCCACAACCCAACACTAATTTTATCATGATGTTATACAACGATACGTGAGGTTTATCATCAGTATATCAACAGTCATAGCACAAGTTTGAAGCTACAGACCTATTCTTTGTCAAACAAAATTTGACAACCCAATTTCAACTATCAAAGCAAAAGTTAAAAGCTATAGACCTATTTCTTTATCAAATCAAATCCTCTTACCCAATTATCATGCTTCACATGATCTTATAGAACATAATCTCTACCTGATTGTAGAACTTCTCGGGGTTTTCCTCCCTCATATTATGGATTTCTAATGCAACCTTTGCATCACAACCAACCCCTGGAACATAAACAGCGGGCGCTCATCAAATTTTGCAAGAAAATTATAATAGATAATAAAATTGGAGAAGTGACACACTGGTCATAAAATTCTCCAGTGAAGCAAGTTTAATATATCATCTGCTGTCTAGAGAAGATCAGTCGCCATACCAAGATAGTTGTTCAAGAACTTTGGGGGTTGAATCAGCTTGCCTTGTTGGTTTAAGATAGAAACTTTCCATCGATCAAGGATAGTTACTGCTGCTTGTTCTATATCATGCAAAATTGTGCAAAGACCACCTTGTCTCTCAACCGAACCTAAACCACCTCCCCAGGAAAGAACTCGAGCCAAATCGTTTCCCGTCCCGGCAGGGAGTATTGCCACCGGAGGAGGAGAAACATAGTTTAGCTTATCTATGGCATTCAAAACCCAGCCAACAGTTCCATCACCTCCACAGACAAGAATCCGGAAGTGCGGTACCCTACTGAAAAGATGAAGACCAACTTCTGGTCCTTCTGTTGAACTCAACTCAAAGACCTAAGCAGCATATCCATGGAAAATCACAGATCAAGACACTGGCTCGCTGGAAAATATTCATGAATCTATTATCTACTGAAAAAGCTAAACCACATAAAAACTATTTAAACAGAAAAGACAAGTCGCATATTTAATGACGTTTTAAAGGCATAATCAAGTCGCATAAAAAGGAAATTTAGCAAGCCGACAGCACCAAAACCTGGTAAACGGAATAATGTAATTATATAATACTGTATTTGTTCTTCTCCTGATAGAGATCTGCCTCCATTCACCACAAGACCAAGATTAAAGAGTTAGCTTTGACTTACAACTATATTAGCAGTGTGAAAAGATATATTATGCAGATAAGTGGACTTCTTAGTTATGTGTTTAGAAAAGTCAATCATTAATAATGAAACATTATTAGGTGGCACACAATTTACAATTTTCCATGGAAATGTGTCAACTTTGGAAAGCACGGGAAAAAAACAGATGACACATAAAATAAGACTCATATGATCTTTTCCAGATGGTAGCAACATTCCTTAAAATGTAATTGTTGTGCTGATTGACACATCTCTACACAGAGATGATAGATAGCAAGAAAGTGACTAGCTAAGGAGCTTCACCTCACCTGAACTGGGTTTAATAAAAGGTTCAACCGCTGCCTAAGTGAATCTCCTCTTTGAGCTCCACTTTTCTTGTTTGTAAAAACTAGCAGAGGCCTGGCATCTGGTGGCAAATCAGTCAATTCATATTTCTGCCCTATTAATTGAGATTCATCCTTCTGATTAACGGATGAGCTCCTCTTGAAGCTGGGTATAGATATCATCTTTTTCACACCACCATCTTGCTGCTGATCCACACCCTCTCTATTTACATCACTATTGCAGTTTTCATCTATTCTACAATTACCATTCACTTGATGAGTATCAGCAGCTGTGTCCCCAACAACATCACCATTGCTTGTCTCCGCGGAGGTCCCACTCCCATGTTTCTCATTACTGTGTTTGTATTTCTTGCTTTGACTTATTATACTAGCACGCACTGAAGATGCAATATCATTGGCACCTTGTGTGATAGAACTCAGCAATCCGCCCCTGTTAAATTCTTTCAAATAAAGTGGCGATAGAATAAGCCTTCTGAAAGGGCCCAGGTCACAAATATCACCTGTTTCGTTGAACATATTGGCATGACAATCAACATGAACTAGGCGCTGACACCATAAGCAACACCATATAGGGGATCCACCAAGAAATGAACTTGGCTCTTCACAGTAGCTGCAGAAATAAGATTCATCAGGTTGATCAGCTACCTCTGTCCAGCGCACTGCCCACTGATGTATCACATGCGGGTGTCCAAACATAGATACACATTTACAATCCTTGTGAGCACTCGATGAGCAACTCAGATGAGCGGCTGCACCACATATGCTGCAACGATTGAAAAAACTTTCTGAAGCAACAATCGGGCCAAGAGTCTGAGATGGAGAAATGGAATTCAAACAGACACTACATTTTAAACTTTTCCCTCGAGAAACGGTTTCCAAAGCCCAAGTATGAGGAGCTGCAGGGACCTTATTCCTTATTTTCGGGTTTTTCTTTGACCTGGCTATGGCTTTCATCCAACTACCATTTATGTTCCTTCTCCACTGGAAAGCTGTGTAAAATATAGTCAAAATTCCTACCAAACCAGCAATGAAACAGGAAAGAATAAACAGACGGGATTCTGCCATCTCAGAAGGATTTTTGCTGATCCAGCTAAGAAGCGGAAACTCTGATTCTCTATAATCTTCCATTTTAAAGTTCTATATTTCCATACTTAGTACAGAACTAGACATATGCTAGTATAAATCTGAACCTAGACGAGCATTAGGCTATGAATAACAACATCATGCACCTCCTTAACACGACCACAATCTAAAGCCATGCTGGCGATAGTATCCTATGTCGAGTTTCATTTTTCTCCAATTATTCCAAATATATTAGCTTACTATTCAGCAATAAGCCCAACCAACAACACTTCAAAACCTTTGTTCTGGGACAATGATACTTTACTTCAATACATCCCTGCTTATTCACTTTGACCCCTGAAGAGCCCTAAACCTTTTTGAATCAACACAACAAGAAACAAAATAGCCTGCAATATATGAGAATAACATTTATATCAGACAGTGCCCAGAAACATTCCACTAAACCTTAGCTGAGATCATGTAACATTAGCCTAATTTTGGCTAAGGGAAAAAATTGAACATGTATGCATTTATCGAATATTAACTGGAAAGTACAACTATGAGTTAATGGTCAAAAACACAATGAACTATCACTTTTTAGTGAGTTTTCTATCCGAACTATCAGGTGTGCAAGTTTAACTATCACCATTTATTTATCAAAATGCACCTCAACTATTAGTTGTTTACTTTTCCTACCTCATCGTGTGAATAACTAACCGTTGAAATGTGTTTTGATATAAATAATCAGTGATAGTTCAGGTAGTAAACTAGCAAACATGATAGTTCAGGTAGAAAATCGCACACATGATAATTCAGGTAGGAAACTCACAAAAAAAAGTGATAGGTGTGTTTTTGACCATTATCTATAAAACTATTATAGTGCATAGAATATTACACTACAAGTTATAAAACATATGCCAACTTTGCACACGGAAACACATGAAACGAAAAATAAATATACTTCACAACTGTCATTAGCATTGAAGCAAAAGCACTGTATTTGCTTCTCGAGTTAATTGGTTGATCAGAGAAAAATGGCTTCGGAAAAAGATCGGTAACAAATTGGCGTAGCAAAAACGTAATACTAACAATTTTCAGAAGAAATTCCTTTAAAATGATTTTTAAAAAAATAGTTATACCGAACAATCAGGAAATGGCTCAAAACTCATTTCGGACATAAAGACGAAGAAGGCAACGTGATCATAGTGTTAAATTCAATCAACAAAACCATAACGAATTGGTAGTTAACAACCTTACCGTATTAACAAAATAAAAAAGTGATTCAATTAGTGTTCTCGTGCTTTGTTTGTTCCTCCAACAGAGTCGCAGATGCAAAACCCTAGGCCAGGAAGGAAAATGGAGAATCGAATCAAAGCAAAGCAAAAGCCGAAGTGCAATCTGCTATGCTCTTTTGCTTTAATCAAATGCAAAATTTAATCCTTCTTTTATTGATTCCTTATTAATGAAGTGTTAGGCAACGGCTTAATTATGAATTTATACAAGTTTCTAGATATAGAGGAGGGGGCGACGCTTCGGAGGTCGACAAGGCAACACGTGGATTCTCACAGTGTGTCGACTCTGGTGGGCCCATATACGAATTGGGCCCCTGCTACAATTTTTTTATTGTCTCCAAATTCAATTTTTTAATTAAATCTTCAAATCAACCCAGTGCTTTGACAGAATAAAAATAAATTCAATTAACAATATAAGGTTTGGATAAGCGTGACATATAAGAGTTGAATGAACATTTGCTTGCGGCACGAGTCCTGAATAGAGTGGATGGTTTTAAAGTTTACAACTCGAACATGATGATTCACAAATTAAGCATTTCATATTTTCTATTAACCATTTGAATTGGAAAGTAGATTATCTGGGGTAGTACGTTTTTCAGTTTGTTTGTTTTACAATTACAATAAGAAAAGGGAATATAAAAAACAAGAGTAGAGTAGACTGACCATACAACATGAGATTAGAGGCGATTGAATAACATAAAAATTTTGAGGGTATCTTATTCGAATATCATTATTTAATTTGTACAAGTTTTAAATTATTTTTACATGTTTACCCAATTCAAACAATGCATATATGTCTGTAATTAGGCGCTTCGGGTAAAACGGATGAACTTCAATTATATTTGTCTGAAGGCAGACAAAAATCCCCTAAATTAGCCATATATGCAAAATATTTAAGGTTAGGCTTTGTCAAAGATTAATATAAATA
This sequence comes from Anisodus acutangulus, assembly GCA_029783415.1. NCBI lineage: Eukaryota > Viridiplantae > Streptophyta > Magnoliopsida > Solanales > Solanaceae > Anisodus > Anisodus acutangulus. The sequence goes on from CM056497.1 coordinate 8,586,971, forward strand.
GTAGCACCAAAATCGAATATATGTGCACTACCCCTTGAATAACATTGCCGACATGACTATGCACATCTACGTCAGAAGTTACACGTTGAGTGTCCAGATGTTGAAAGAAAACGACAAACAGTGAGAATGATATCCTTAGTAACTCTCTGTGAAAGGAGGAAGAAAAAGGTTGAAAATATAGCCTCTTCCATTTTCGCATCTCATGTGGTAGAAATGTTTATAAATTACGAACCATTTCCAACTAGAAGAATAATGTTTATTGCTTCGTGTATTTGCAGGATTTTGGTTTGATTTACAAAAAAAAAATCTTATTGTTAATTCAAACTGCCTGTTTCTCCAAGGTAGTTCAAACGCTCTGTTCTTGGTTTTAGGAAAGGTAATTGAACACTATTCCAAACCCAATGAACCCTACAATCTTGCCTATGAAACAATAATCACGTAAGGCTAGGAAACTTCCCAGAGATTTCTGATGTACAGAGCCAGTAACTAAATATTTTTCCACGTATTCTACTCCTAATGAAACTTCATGTATCTTTCACGAAAGTACAAAGCAGTGGCATAATCAATCTTACTTCATTCTGCGGTAACAAAATGCCAATGATAAAAACAGAATTGAACTTTCCTCCTCCCACTGTCAGTAGAAACTTTCCGAATATACAAAAAGCCCTGAGCTAAATTTCTCCTTGAAAGGGGGAAGAATCATAATTGCAACGAGACTTTAATTTATAACTCAAAAATTTGTTAATTTTGACAACTCTTACAAACGAAGTTAAGATTGAAATTGGCATGAATAAATTTTTCCACTGGAAAATATTCTGCTAAAAATATATAACCATGACAAACCGTTCTTTACCATTTTTCCCTTGCTTAAATGAATATACTATAAAAATTGATGGTCAACAGTAGTTGTCTAAGTATATAGAGTACGAGTTATGATTTCCTTTCAGAAAAACATTTTCCACCAAGCAAACACACTGAATAAATAAGGAAGCCATGGTCAAATGGACAGCAGTCTTTAAGTAACAACTTAAAATACTGTAAGGGACAAAACTAGCATACTGATGCAAAAAAGAATCCCACATTAAAGATATAATAGGCAAAACATGCAGAAACTACATTGGTCCAAGCTGAAATTATAAGTTGGAAGCAACTCATGTATTCATAAAACCACCTTCTCTTTCATCTCTTAATTTGCAACAGTAATTCTTCCAGCAACTTGGTCAAGATCTCTTTGGCCGTTGGATGTGATTCTCCTTCCACTGAATAAAAAGAAAATCACAGATATAAATCAGAATACTATAGATATCAGAAACAGAATATGTAGTAGCACAATCAAAAACAAACAATGTGACCCCTATCAGAATATATAGAACAAAAAATACGTGTTACAAGACAAAGCATAATTAATCAACTACATTATTCTACTCAAAAGACATTTTAATATTGAGCCATCAATAGACCCTTGTGGTCCAGCCCTTCACCGGACCCTCGCATAGCGAGAGCTTAGTGAACGAAGCTGCCCCTTTAACAAGAGTTCTTCTGAACCAAAAGATTTTCTATTCATATAGGCTATAGCAACATCAAAACACAAGAAAGATGCAACTTGATAGTGAAAAGAATAAGTACCCCTTGGGGTCAAAATCAACGATGTTCATGGTCTGCAATTGCTGAAGGATGTGGCGTGCAACTGAACCGCTGCTCTTGCAGAAATGACGTGGACGGCTGCCATTCCTCTGGTTACCACCATAGATTCTTCGGAATCCACCAACACCAATACCTCCTCTCAAATAGATCTTTCTTGCCATAGAAGCTGTCCATAAAATTCAAAACAGGAATGGACTAAAAGTCAGGAAGCTGAAATTTTGATTCACATGAATCCCCTCTTCAGTGAAAGGAGATAAGAAAAAACCTACCAGCCCTAATGTAGTACCAATCAGGATCGTATGGGGCAAGCTCTTTCAGTTTTCCAGTCTTGACAATGTCAGTCCACTCTGGAAGCTCCATCTACAGATATGAAATTTAATGAGCAGCAAACAAAGAAGATCACTGCGATTTTCACCTCACATCAACACAAACATTCAGTAGCAAGCTAGTCAAAAAACAAAACAACAAAATAGACAGCCTTACTAATAATAAAGGGCAGACACACACTAACCCAACTGATCATAATATATAAACACTTATTACTGGACTATAAAGGAATTTACGCCCTTACATAGAGGAGCTACGATTTCAACTTTATGGGTTCAACATTACGAATTGAAGTTCTAATAACTGGATTCTAGATTTAAAGTGTACATAATCAATAAATTTCTTAACACAAACATTGAGCATAAAGTATTTATAGGGGTTGCTCAGATGGTAAGCACCCTGCACTTTCAACCCGAAGGTTGTGAGTTCAAGTCACCAATGGATCAAAAGGGGGAGCTCATGGGGGAAGGGGTTAAAAAGCATAAAGTATAAACACTTATTACTCGACAATAACAGTTTTTGCCCTTGCTTAAATAGGAGGATCTAAGATTTCAACTGTATGGGTTCAACATTACAAATTTAAGTGCTAGTAACTGAATTCTAAATTTAATATGTAGATAATCAATTAATTTCTTAACACAAATACACATTGAGCAAAAGCTAATAGGTTCTACTGAACTCTATATCAGTTTTTACATCCGCCGCTACCTTGCATAAAAGCAATTTCATTATATTTTAAGGTAACCAAACAAGAAATACACAGAGAGTATGCGTATTAACAAAACATAGCAGCAGACTCAAGTACAAATAAAAACATCTTGTATACTTATACAACAAGCTTTGCAGTCCTAAAATAGGAATTAACACACAGTTTAGCTTGATTTTAGAGTCTGTTCATGTTATTATTTATTAGACAACTCTACTACACATGTAGAGGGACACCCTAGGAAATATACACGAAATGATCAAATTAGAAGCATTAACCTAACTCACAAAGTAAGAGCAGATAGAAACTTCGTCAAACAATGTATAAAATTGTATACATATACAAGTACAGACCTTGCCGGAGCGCTTCAGGTGAGCGGCGTAAGCCTTAACGAACTCGTGGGGTGAAACATCCTTCACATTTCTCGCTGTCTCCATTTTTTGCTTTGCTTCTACTTGCGGCGGCGCCCTTGTTCGACTCTCTGCTCAGCAAGGGTTTGTAAGATGGCAACAATGGCACTAGGGTTTATATTTATACTTATAATAAGGATATCGACCCAGGGCCTAGCTAATTTTATTAATTGGGCTTGGAAGAAAGCCCAATGTCTTTCTATTTCTAACATTTCTAGTTTACGCAAATATTAACCACCATTTAGATATTATTTTTATTTCTAAAAATTGTGCGATCGGTCATTTGCACTTTTAAGTTTTTATCCGTATTTTGTGTTAGTCTTTAAATTTTGCTCTCAATGCAAATAATTTTCCGCATGCCATAAGTTTATATTTTCATATTATATTATTTCACAAGTAATGCTTACGCCTTTAAAGAACTTATGCACACCTAAGCATAAATTCAATTTTAAAGGACAAAAATTAAACACCAACTCATTTGAAGGACAAAAATCAAAGACCAGCCCATTTGAAGGAAAAACCGTGCAATCTCTTCAATAGTAACTCTTTAAGAAATTAGTTGTTTAGATAATGTTAGAATTGTGTCTAATTTTACTCATATATTTGTCCACCTTGCAAACTGGTCTAATGTTTGTTATAACTTACAAAATTTTAGATTGTTATCTGATGCTTTCTTATAAAAATTTTAATTTGCTCAGAAAAAATCTTTAGGCCGTCATCTAAAAAATTCATAAATTACTCAAAATAAAAACTATTTATTAAACAATTATCCTGAAAAGATGAATTGGTGAAAAAACTACGGGCTTCGCCTAAGGAAAAGCCCAACATTTGCCGTCAGTTATCACATTCAATTGCAATTTCTATCCTTGATCTTAAAGCATGGAACGTTTCAACCCCGTCCTTTTATGTGTTTTATTATATGCTCATATAAAATTGTATAATTTCAACATTGAATTATAGATATATCATTCCTATAAAATATAATAGATGAGAGTTGAGGTTATCATCTCATTCTTCATTCACTTTGTTCAAATAAATGTTAACACTTAAATATTAGAAACAAACATTTACTACCAAGAAAGATAGTTACTACTAGTAAAAAGGATGAGTGAGATGACAAGGTTAAAAGATAAGGCACGTAGAGAAATATCTTGTTTTTTCTCAATTTTTTTTCTACATTGTTGTTTATGTGCAGATCCAATTTGAAGAAGAAAGTGCAAAAATTGTCGGGGAAAAAATATTATCGCATTCCCAACCAAACGCCAAGTGGATTGAATAGATTAACAATAAAATTAAAATGTTAGCTTGGTTACACAAAATATAACCAAAAAAAATTAGCACACCCAAAGTAAACTTGTCAATTTATTGGTTATAAAATTATTTGCTTATAGTAAGTTAGAAAAAAGAGGTGTTTTGTAATATTTGAGCTCAGATGATAAAACGTTATTATTAGGTGATACTAGAAAGAGTATTTGTGATTTTTTCTTAAGATTATTTTGATATTATAATCACGGATGAAATGAATTTTATAAAATTATTTTCTTATATTAAGAAAAGAGATGTTATGCAATAATTGAGCTCACATGAGAATGCAATATTATAATTTGACACTTTAAAGAGGGTTTGTGAGGTTTTCTTAAGTTTATTTTGACATTGTAATTACTGGTGAAGTGAAAATTTTTAATTTTTAATTTATTTTATTAGCCAACTTCCTAGTGCCATGCGGTAGAAATAAGTAAGGAGCTGACAATTTGAGCGGTCCATCTCAACACAGCTTTACTTTGTGAAGGGAAAAGTCCCGAAGGCGAAACACCCCCACTTATATCAGAGGCCCCTTGGCCAGGTGGGATGTAAATCGAGGGAACAACACGGCTTTACTTCGTGGGGGTCTTTGAAATTTGACGGGCTAGGACGGATCAGTGCTGCCATTTGGATGGACACAACATAGCGGAGGAGAAGAAATGTACTAGCACCAGAGACTATCGAAGGGAAAATCACCTCAATTTTTTGTATAGAACTTAGCTTTGGTGATAGAGGAACCCTTAGAGAGTATTCAGAGAGCTTTCGGGTCTAAGGAAAATGAGAAATGTCACAACAATAAATCCCACATTTTCAACATATATATAGAAAGTTTCCACCGCCTAAAAATGGCATGATCTGTGGCGGAAAACACCATATGCGGCCGCAGATCCTAAGGCATTTCAAAACATGAACTTCTCCCTGAATTAAGTCCATTCTGCGTCCCGTTTTGCGGGTAAATGATCATATGCAGCGCATATTGCACCCTACCTTATTTAGTGATGTATAATTATGGTAGATATATAATCTTTGTTGTATTAGAATTTCATATTGTACATTATATGTATTTGTATTAATGAGAAAGTCTCCCCAAGTGAGATTAATACAATCTAACAAAGCGAGCTAGGGACATCTTGAGCAAGTATTATTTTTACACAATAATTAAAACTTAGATAAAATACATCTTCCTCAATGGAGAATAGGGAAGGAAGGAACAAAAAAAAAGGTGAAGCCTAAAGGTAAAAGAAGCAAGAGAATCATGAGGTCTCATGTTCAAATTGCAGAGAAAGCTAGAACACTAAGCAAGAGTACTTGAATTGGTGGAGTAGCAGGCGCAAGAGCTGGCCCGGACACCATCGTCATTTAAAAAGGAAGGAACTAAAAAGGTTACTCATAACAAATAAATAAATAGTAACAAGAGGAAATTGCTCAAATGGTAAGCGTCATCCACTTTCAACCCGAAGGTTATGAGTTCGAGTCACCAAAGGAAGCTCCCGGAGAGGGGTTAAAAAAATTATAAAAAATATTTAAACAAAAATAAATAATTAGTAACTAGAGACACATATCCAGAATAAAAATTCACATCATCTTGGTATCATAGAGAAATAGAAAAAAATGTTGGAAATTTATCTTTGGTGGGGAGGTGCGTCCACCCATATTTAATGAATTAAACACTAGGGTTCCGCATGTTGGAGGCTTTGTCTCTCTACACGCGCATAATCTACTAAGTGAGTAGATAACCGTAGGGCCAAGAATCGTCAAATTTCGTTGAGAAATGAAAGAGATATTGGTCCACGAAGTAAGGTGTTTGAGGCATGGAAATATGGTGTGGGACAAATCTACCACATTGGTGGAAAAATGAAGAATTGCTCTATTTATAAGTCTCTTAATTGGCTAAGGGTTTGGGACCCCAAGGGGTAACTCATGTGTTTAAAGGAGGGAGGACCTAGATGTGCTTGGGTTCAAGGCTAAGCACATATGCGCGTCGGTCATGGGTCGTGGGACTTTCTGATATTCTCTCTTTGGACCCCAAATTATTTAATATTTATAGTTTGGTCCCTAGAGTTTCTGAAAAGTTGAATTTGGGAACGACGGAAGGCAGAAAGTTTCTGCCTACCGTTGGAGTTGATTTTTAGGGCGTTAGTGTGCATTAATCAGCCATTACTTGGCTGATTAACTCCTCCATAATCAGCCCTCCTTCAATGACCATAATCAGCCTCCCTAATGGCCATTAATAGCCCTCCTAATGGCTATTGACAGCCATGTTTTGGCAGTTGAGGAGTCCCTCCCTCATGGTATATATTGATGCCTTTTGGTTCAATTGTTAGGGACGAAAATCAGAGAAGGAAAGACACACACATACACAAAATATACACATCAGAAACAGAGACACACTATATACAGAAGAGAAAGTCAGTCCAAGAACGTTTGACTAAAACAGAAACTTTTCCTTCCTTTTCCATTTCTTCAGCAAGGCGTTTCGTGTTTGTTTTCTTCGTCAGACTCAACCTATTTGCTTTGTAGCGTTGAAATTAAAGTGTTGTTTTATCTTGGGAGACTATTGCCCGTTAACGTAAAAGCATATATATGGGGCAATCTTGTCTTAAGGACAGAGTGTCATCACTCGACTCAGCACACAGTTGTAACCATTCAGATTTAGTGTTTCTTGATTTCAGGTTATCAAGATTCAAGACTCAACAAGCTTGCGGCAGTTCTGAACATTGGCCTATTTGTTTATCCTTTTGAACACTTGTAATATTTATTTACTTCACGTACTGCTTTACAAATATCCAACAAAAAACTCTACCCGTCTCGAACTATTACTATCATCCCATGAATCTTCATATAACCATAGTTGTCCAATAATATGAACTCATAACATTCAGCCACTTAAAAATTATATCTAATCTTCCTAATTCTATAATTCTTCAGAAGTAAAGCAAAAATTAGCGTCAAAACACAAAAGATCATCATAATCCCTTTTTGGTCGAAAATAGAGATAAGCTTCACCTCTGATTGTCAAATGTTTGAGCATGACTTCTGGCAAGAATAACCACCAGAGCACAAATTTCAGCAGCCATCCCAGCTCCAAAGCAGAAAGAGGGCATGTGAACAAATACTTATTTTCTCGTATTTTTATGTTATTAACGAAAATAATATACTTGTTAATTTTAAAATTTTAGTTTATTTTCATATGTCATTAATTAAAAATTAAAAAGACTAATAGATCCATAACTAGTTCAACCACACTGATTAAGAATTAAATTCTAAGGAACATATGCATTCAAAATTAATTGAGATCTTAAATATTTCAAGTTTGACGTGAGATTTCTACAATTGTAGATTGTTTAGTAAATTCTAGTCACGTATTGATAATATAACGCTTGAATTGAAGAAGAATTTTGTCCAAACTTTTAGCATAAATAGCTTTCACTTGAAGGTTGTCAAAAATCTTAACAGAAATATTTTAATATTTTATTTTCATACATAATATATTTCTTAGCACGACTGTTACAGAGAGTTAATTTTACAAAGAGTGTACCGTTATAATGAATGTTACTGTTGTTATAGGTAGAATATTGTTATAGAGAAGTAAAAAATAAAAATGAAAACTCGGTTCCGCAAAAAATCATATCGTAATGGTAAAATATTGTTATAGCGAATGACAATTATATAAATGTTTGTTTGTATTAAAAATTTCTACCTATCCTATTTGTCATTAAAATATAAGTCAAATGAAGTAATTAACTCACCCCCATTTATTTTAGAAAATCAAAACTGATGCAAATTGCCTACTATAAGCACTTAAAATTATAACTAATTGGGAAGACCAGTCTACTACAAATTAGTTAATTTATTTATTGAATTAATGAGTCAAAAGTAATCCCCTAATCCCCAGATCACAGCAATAATTCTTATCATTAATGGAATTTCCCCTTTTTCATGAGCTTAATTTTTGCCTCTCATTTTTTCATCTTGGGCTGTGCGGCTGTGCCTATAAATATCATGTCAACGCAATGCATTATCGAAGCAGATCAACCACAAAGTTGAAACTAGTTTTAAAGAAATTTGTTTTTGAAAGCCAAAATGGCCAAACACCAAAGTTTCTTCATTTTGTTCATCACCTTAGTTTTTATTCATTTTGTTGTTGCCTTTGAGATTAAACAGGTAGAAGGAGATTTGAATGGCTGGAAAAATGCCCATGCTACATTTTATGGAGACATGACGGGTGCCGAAACCATGCGTAAGTTATACTTGTAACCTTAATTCCTTTTATATATGTTCTCTCTCCACCATGGTGTTGAGTCAAATGGCGAAGCTAGAATTTTGTAAAGGAGGTTCGAAATTTGTATATAACGTATATTTTTTTTACTTATATATATGATTTAAATTTTTTATCAAGGTTGTTCAATTTTACCATCATGTTTAGCTTACCGTGATGGTTCTCGTGTGTGAACACGGGGTGCTTTGTATACCAAGATGGTCTTTTTCATTTTTCTTAAAAGTTATTCAATTGACATTTACCATCCTCAAATCCTAATTTGTGAGATTTTACTGGGTATGTTGTTGTTGTTGTTCAATTGACAAACCTTCATTATATGTGGCTACACTACAGTGTTGAGCTATGTTAAACTATACAGGCAGACAAACAATTACAATCACGTTTAGCTTAGCTACCTTAGCGCTTCTTCTTTATATGAGTTTCTAATAGGTAATGTAAGCAATCTCACACCAATAAAATTTTAAATTTTTATTTATTTTTTTTACTTTTATTTTTAAAGTATAATGTTACATTTGATGAATTCAAATGGTAATAAGATCAATATAATTCATATAATCGAATTCAACTTATTTGGTAGTAGCTTTTTTGTTGTAGGAATAAATTACGATCTAAAAGGGAAATGAGGACCACGAATCAGATTTGCTCAATTAGTCAAATGCCTTTTATCCCCACTAATAGGCTAGTGGTTAGTTAGTAGAAAATTACTTTAATCACATATGAATCCGGTATTTACACTCTATAGTTGAACTTTTAAGGTTTTTAACATTGAACCTATTATATTATTAGAGATATAAATTCATATATACTCTTTATTATAATTTTAATGATTTTTACTCATAATTTACACTTCGTGCCAAAAGTATTGATTTCATGTGAATCCATAATGATTTTTACTCATAATTTGCACTTCGTGTCAAAAGTACTGATTTCATATGAATCCAATACCGACTAGTTGCATCCGTACGGACTTTAAAAGAAAATATAAAGAAATATTTGTCATAGGAATATTTTCACATATACATAAAAATAATTGCAACTTTAACTTTGTTTTTTCATATACATATTAACATTTAGTAACAAATTCATTTGAATACTATTGCAGAGGGAGCTTGTGGTTATGGAAATTTGTTCCAGCAAGGGTATGGCCTGGAGACAGCAGCACTAAGCACAGCACTCTTTCATAATGGTGCTACCTGTGGAGCTTGCTTTCAAATAATGTGTGCCAATGCTCCTCAATGGTGCAATAAAGGCGCAGTCATAACTATAACCGCCACCAATTTCTGCCCACCAAATTACACAAAAACTGTAGACATTTGGTGCAATCCCCCACAAGAACACTTTGATCTGTCAATGCCTATGTTCTTGAAAATTGCCAAATACAAAGCAGGGGTTGTCCCTGTTGTTTATAGAAGAGTCAATTGCCACAAAAAAGGAGGGCTAAAGTTTGAGATCAAAGGGAATCCTAATTGGATTCTTGTTCTTGTGTTCAATGTGGGAGGTGCTGGAAATGTTGTTAGTGTCAAAATCAAAGGATCTAATACTGAATGGTTACCGATGACCCGAAATTGGGGCCAGAATTGGCAGACTTCTCATCAGTTGGTAGGAAGTTTGTCTTTCCAAGTACAAACTAGCGATGGCCGACTGGTTCAATCTGATAATGTTGTTCCTGCTAATTGGAAATTTGGTCAGACATTCGAAGCAAAGAATAATTTTTAACTGATGATGTACTGTGGAAAATGAGTACTTTTTAATCAATATAGTTAGTGATCTTTTCTCCAGGTCTTTTTCCTACATTTATTTTTCACCATAAGACAGGTTAACATACAAAGATAAACACAAACATAACAGAGATGGTCCCACGTGTAGTTTTTGTTGGGTTCGAAACACAAAAGTAAAGCACAGTGGAAGTATAAAATTTTATTTCTTACCCCAACAATTCGTTCTGGTATGGTTATATGACAATCAAAACTGTAAAGTAAACTTAAACAAAACACTTACACGTTGTTAGAATCTGGAGTCTTTTACTAAAGTGTGAACACGCGATTGTCCCCTTCGACTGCAAGCACCTTGCTACAGTGTTTTCCTCTGTCAAGAAAGCCAGGAAATCTTGACAGATGTTTGAGAGAGTTTTATTCTAGACTCTAAGTCTAGAACTGTTTTATTCTAGACTCTAAGTCTAGAATTGTTTAATAGAAATCAACTTATATTAACAATGAGATTGTGTTGTATTTATAGCTAAAATTAGGTCAAAATTCGGATTAGGGTTGGGCTCTAAGCTCGGCCTAAAAACCGAGGTGCGGTGGGCCAGTCTGACTGGGCCCACTGTCGGGTCGGCGCCGCGGCTCAACCTAGTAGGCGCCGCGACGCCTTACGTCCAATAACAAGAATTTTCATTTAATATATATATTCAGTACATTAAATACAAAATCCAATTTTGATTTAATTAGATAATTTTCATCTAATAGAAATTATCCCATAGTTATTATTAATTTAAATATCTCGATTCCAAATTGAATATTTAATACTTTTTCAATACACCCTTAGATCGAAGAGACAATCGACATAGTGTTACCCTATAGGCCTTCATATATTGACACTAATCCAATTAAGGTCCATACGGAACTCCTAAACTGCGCCGTACGACGAACTCAATATGTGAAGTACGTTTACATGAATCCAGCAAACATAACCTTTATGCGAGATGATAAATTCCTTTCATTCGCGACACACTCGATCAAGCTTAGGATTTGCCATGTGTCTATCCAAATGGCTTGATCACTTTATCTCGTTTATATTAGTCAACAACTAGACCATATTCTAAATATGTCTCTTGCATTGGCCAATGACTTGGTCGACCTAACATCACTGAGAAGTTGAGTGTTCTCTCGAATATCCAATCGGGGAATGAATCTTACTCTTGGCCCAATTACCACCTTAGTTTACATCATAATGCACCCAACACAAGTCGTATCTTATCCTATAAGGAGTTTAAGCTTAGGACAGGGTCAAAGTACATTACTCTGTAAACAAGGTGCGTATTGACCTCAAGTCAAAGGATTTTTATCTCCCACATGCTGATAACACTCTAGACATGTCTAACAAATAGTTTATCAGCAGGGTATACCAATACTTTCCAAAAGTATACATGTGTCCATCACTAGTAACCATTACTAGTAGCAAGTGAGACATACTACATTCTCTAAGAATGTGATGCAGACTACATGTCGACTTGTAACATATCATCGATATCTCATTCTCGATGATCATTAGTCGATGCTATTTTAGAGTTACGCTCTATCATCAATATCTCACTCTATTAATGACAACGTAAGCTCAATAGATGCACATTAATGAAGAATTATAAACAATCAAATAATAATTCAATAATTACAAATGTCATAAATATATTAATCTTATTAATAATACGAATGTATTCAAGTACATTTGTCTCTAATAATGATTGTTTCTAGGACATACATATTTTCATCACGTACTCAGAAGGGATGAAATTTAGTGTTTAGATTAAAATTCTTTTATTATAACAATCAGTCAAATTATTTAGAGTGAGGTCAAAAGCAACATAACCTATCCAAATTGTGTTACTTCGTTGACAATGTGAATATAACGAAAGAGACGTAATAAGAATAACAAAATTTATAATCGAAGTAAAATAATTGAGGAAATTTCAGATAAATAATTTTCTTTGACTCCCCTGGTTCAGATGGTTACAATTGTGGGAAGTGAGAAAATCTATACGATAGCTACTTATAAGTGCTTATGTGATCGTCGCCCTTTTCAGCCGTTACATGGCTAAAATCGTGGGTGTTAAATGAGATTAAATTAAATGCCAAATATCTCATCGTCTGGTTGTTATTTGTGATATATTGGAGCAACCGGTCCAAAACATACCAAATTAAAGGACCAAAGTGTAAAGACCCGTTTGATCGTTTAGCTTGTTATATTCATTTTCCCCCAAATACCCTTCCCCGTGGTCCTATTAGAGCGTTTATAAGTTGCGAAGATGATTGACACGGTTTTCAAGGTAGTCAAGCGGGTTTGGTTTGATTTTGAGGATTTTAGAGCTTCTAAGTTAAATAAGCTGAAAGGGTTGACTAAAGTCAACATCGGGGTATTATTGTCTTTTTCTGACTTATGTCATTTCCATTAGGTCCGAAACAACATTTATGACTTACTTGGGCCTTTGGTTTGAGTTTCGAGGCCTTAGGTTATGATTTGAGTGTTTCGTTGTGAAGTTTGAGCCTTAGAGGTTTTAGTAGGAAAATGTATCTTCGGGTTGCGGGATGAGTGTTTTGAATGCACGAGCAAGTGTATACCATCGACTATTGGCTGTCTGCATATTTGGTTTGTGTCCGGGAGGTTACGAGGTAATTTCGAGTGTCAAAACCAAGTTCGGAAAACATCAGAAAAATCTGGTGTTCAGTTCTGGTTTCTTTTTTCACCATTGCGAAGGTATGGGGCTAGTACTCTTCGTGTTCGCGTAGGGGAGTCCTGCGATCGCGTGCATACGCGTGTCTGGGGGGGTGAGTCGCATTCGTGAAGCTTCACGAATGGGTAGTGCCTCGCGATCGCGAAGCATGGTTTCCTTTTCTCTTCGTGTTCGCGAGAAGCCTCTCGCGATCGCAAAGAGGGCACTGTAGGCGCAGAACAGTGAATTAAAAACAAAAACCGAGACCCAACTTTATATTTCTCATTCTAAGTTCTAAAGTATGTTTTGGAAAGTTAGCAAGGAGAAGCTTTCACATAGACCTTGGGACTTTGAACGTTCGAAAGTCGCTGGAAAAGGAAAAGCCCAAGTTTAAAGAGTTCGAGACATGATTTCGGCATTGAGGTAGGTTATGACTTTGCTTTTGCTAGACTATGATTAGTGAATCATATGTATGTGTAGAATTGACGGTGGAAAACATGATAGGCCTACGGGCATGGTGATTAGAGGATAAGTTCAATTATGTTATTATGACTTCTGATTATTTGGGTTTGCCGCCATATTTTCTGTATTGGTGATGATCATTTAAATGTGAACTTGGTTATTGATATATGAGATGATATGTCATGATATTATGGTTGCATAATGAAAAGGATAGGAGGTTATGAAATTTCCACATATGATTTCTGGCATTGTTACTTCTTGACTTGCGTATACATTCATACATTCTTTCTAGACTGATTAGCTGATGATTATTATGATATTTGGAGTCACGTGTCGACCGGATGATATTCCGGGCTCAGTGTTGGCAGGTTATAATATTTGGAGCCACATGTCGACAAGATGATATTCCGGGCTCAGTGTTGGCAGGTACATGGATCTAGCTAATCCCCCGGGTCATGACTAGTGGTAGCGAAAGTCTCCGCCACAACATGTGTGTACAGATTTTGAGAGAGAGATTCTGGATCCTGACATTGCATTGCATTACATTCATACCTTATATTATTTTCTGCATTGACTTAGTGATTTGAACTGAACTTGGAAATTTCTCTGCTCTTAAAATGGATACCTTGATCTATGATATATGACTCGCTGATTGTCTTATCTGCTCAACTTATTTAATTCTACTTCATGTATACGTTAACTAATTGTGGTCGGTCTATGATGCTTACTGAGTACTGTGGTTTTGTACTCATACTACTCTTGCTGCACTTTTTCTGAGTGCGGAGTTCGAGCACAGATCTAGTTCGAGGCCTGGTGAGTAGTCTGAGGCTTATTTGTTGAGATCCAGAGGGTGAGCTACTATCCGACCTGCAGCCCTGTATCCCTTCCTTCTATTGTCTATCATTCCATCGTAGACTGTACTTTTACATTTCAGATTTAGTAGTATTTTTTAGACTTGTAATAGTTAGATGTTCTTGTACGGTGACTCTAGTTTCTGGAAAGGATTGTAATAAGTTTTAGTTCCGCATTTTATTAATTATGGTTTAAGACTTATTACTGTTTTCTTGATTTAAACTTCCACATGTTTTATAGAAATCTAAATGGTTGAAAGGTTAGTAAGGGAAACGGTTTTCCCACCGGAGGGATAGTATGGGTGCCACCATGACCCGTGATTTGGATCGTGACACAAAGATTCCCATTGATAAGGGGGCTAGGGGTGTCTTGAGCAAATATTATTTCTACACAATGGTTAAAACTTAGATAAAATACAGTTTCCTCAACGGGGAATGAGAAAGAAGGAACAAAAAAAAAGGTGAAGCATAATGGTAAACGAAGCAAGAGAACCATGAGGTCTCATGTTCAAATTGCAGCGAAAGATAGAACACTAAGCAATGAGTACTTGAATTGATGGACGTAGCAGGCGCAATAGCTAGCGCGGACACCACTGTCATTAAAAAAGGAAAGAAATAAATTACTCATAATAAATAAACAAATAGTAACTAGGGACACATATCCATAATAAAAATTCACATAATCTTGGTATTACAGAGAAATAGGAAAAACTCTGCCGTCTCGACCTACTATTATCATCCCATGGATTTTCATATAACCATAGTGGTTCAATAATATGAACTCATAACATTCAGCCACTTGAAAATTCTATCTAATCTTCCTAATTCTATAATTCTTTGGAATTGAAGCAAAAACTAGCGGCAAAACACCAAAAGCTCATTATAACCACTTTTTGGTCGGATGAGCATGACTTTTGGCAAGAATAACCATCAGAGCACCGATTCCAGCAGCCATCCCAGCTCTAAAGCAGAAAGAGTTCATGTGAACAATTTATCTTCCTTTGTTATGCATCAATTCCCAATGCAATTGAACGTCATCTGGGTGCCATAAGCTCATTGTTGAGAATATAATCAAATATTAAAAGTGTGTTCTATCTAAAAGCTTGGGATCGAACCTCACCACCACCCATTCTCAAAAAGAATTTCCACGTGCTTGGACCATGAAAAAAATCAGGCCAGCACGTGAGGGGGCGTGTTGAGAATATAATCAAATATTAAAAGTGTGTTCTATCTAGATCAGATGGTCACACACTTCAATACTAATGTGTTCTACCATTGTCATTCTCACATCAGAATCATGTGGAGTGTTGATAACTTGTAAACACGCTGGACAAGAAGCTTTGAAAACCATTCCTTCTTCCTTTACAGCGGCTCTTCCAGCAACTGCTATCGTCTTATCTCGCAATGGCTTCCCAGATGGCTTGGAAATCTGCACAATGAATTTTGCCTTCAGAAGAATATAAATTGCAAGACTTGCTAATTAGGCAGAACTTAGTGGCCAATCAAATTTCAACTAGAGTAACTCACTTACCATTACAAGCCTACAGAGCTGCTGCCACGACATACTCAGTTGCTTCCTCATCTTCTTTCTTCTAGGACTGAACTACTGTGAAATAATTAAAAGGAAAGTTGATGTTCTCTGCAATAATACTTCATAAAAAGAAAAAAATAGAAGCGCGTAGGTCTCAGGCTCAAATTCCAACGGAGACAAGAATACTAGGTGACATGTCCAAGCCTTGGTGGACATAGTTACCTAGTATGTATGCTAAACGAAATGAAAGAAACAAATAGGTAGCCCTAGAGAACTAAGAATAAGCAGACGTAAAAAGCTACTAATACTCCTGATACAGAAAAGGGATCTTCGAGGCAACCTACAACTCTCTACTCTGATACTTGATCTCCACACCCTCCTATCAAGGATAATGTCCTCGATTCGTGATTCTAGTTCTGATAAATAAATTTTTACCTAGTTAAACACAAACCTCAGAAAATCCTAGACAGAATGATAATCTAAACCTATGTTTCATGCTCAACATAAGGTTAAGAAGGATTCCAAATAATTTATTCATTAATCTAAAAAAATATCAACAAAAAATAATATTGAAGCATTCACTAAACTACAATGAGCAGCAGTGCAAGACAGCAATTTCTCCGTTACTTAGTGTAAAAATTAAAGGCAAAATTTTTCAAATACAGTTGGAGAATGTACAATGCGCATATATGTGTTATAAATAAAAATAGTTAGGACAGAAGCAGCTTCGCCGGAAAAACCTCTTCAACGATCTTTGAGTTAATTTCTTGGAAGTGGAGAATTATTGCCAAAGTAAAATTGGGAGATAAGTGGTTAACTTGGTCAAACTGCCCAATAAGCACTTTTGACTTAGGTAAGAGTTTCGTAATTATTTACAGTAGTTATAAGTCAAATTCAGTCAAAATTATAAATTGATCAATCTCAATTTATATTTTTCAAGTACGAACATAATTTAAATATTTTATAAAAAAAAAATCTAATTTTCAAAATATTTTTTTTCAAAACACACTCCTAACTTTCTTGTCATTTTATATGTCGTTCATCCTTTTTTGTACCATAATATTTGTAAATTTATAATTTTAAGAAAAGATATTAAGAGTATTTTAGTTATTTTATTAAAAGAACAGCTTATCAATACTTTTTTACCAAACATATCAACTAGTTAGGAGTGCTAATTTTAATAGTTATATCCAGTCATGTAACTGATTTTTATAAAAGGATTTCATCATTTAGTGCTTGTCGACTACTTACAATCAGCAAATTCAAACGAGCTCTAAAAAGAACTTATGTAAGTCGAGGGGCAACATCTCTCTACAACAATTTGGATATTTTGTAATTGTTACAGCGAAATATTTCTATAGAAAACATATTATATAACATAACCTGAAATCTAATTGTATATCAATGAAGAACTTGCCATTAGTAAAGGAAAAATTCCGAAATGCCTTTTTTTAACCATATATGATATTACAATTTTATACTCTATTTATAGGCCGCGTAAAATTTAGGATAACACTTTCTATCAAAAGTTTTTCCATTCAAAGAGTTTGAACAAAATATATCTCATGAAATAAAAAAATGTCTCATTCATCTCACCATATCATGAATGCATTAGATATATCTTTTACCTGTACTTTTATCAATTGACTACATTTAATTAGTGAACTACTTACCATGTATTGTTTATATGGCAATAGATTTCAAATAATTTAACTAGTCTCTTATATTAGTAATAATGAAAAAAAAATTACAATAATAGTTGAATGCTTTATTTGACAAAGAGAGTATCAAATTAAATTTTCAAACAAACTTACTCATATTATAGCACGTAGCCCAAAATAAATAAATGCATGACATTTATCTTTTATTTTTTCAAATTGATTACTCTACTTAACAATTGTTAATTTACATTTATTTTGTAGAGTAAAACCCAAAATGGTCCTTGATTTTGGACTCAAAATCAAACTGTCCATTAAATATAATCGTAGATCACCATTAGTTTCTCGAGTTTCTCCACTTCCAAGATGGATTTTCTTTGTGTTGTACTCCCTCCCTCTCATATTACTGTCCACTTTCCTTTTTACACCTCTTTTAAGAGCTCATAAATAAAAATATATTTTTATGACATTATCCTTATCTTTCTCCAATTAATTACACTCTAACAAATATTGATTACTTTAAACAACAATTGATGTTAAGAGCAAAGTAGGAAAAACTTAATTAATTTTATCTTAATTTTGTAAATGAACAAGTATTTGGAACGGCTATTTATAGTAATGTGGACAACTAATATGGGACTGAGCGAGTATCCATTTAAGAAAACATTTCACGGAATTATGATATAATTTAGTTATTCATTTCAAGGAAGTGAGAAAGTAAGATGCAAGAACTAAAAACTTTATTCTAAGCGGTTACAAATTCCAGCTCGTCTTCCATTTTCCACGTGCTAAAATATATTTTGTTCCGCTTATAGTTTTTGGCTCTCACCGTCAAGTTGATTAAATAACACTGTGAGGTAGGTCGTTTGTCTAAAGCGGATGCCTTCCAAAAAGTAACTATAATATGCAAACTCGAGTTAAAAATTTGTTCTGAGTGTAACAGAAAGTTTTGCCCGACTGTCAGAACGACAGGTCAAACATAGACGAAATTCCATCATAATTTCCGAGAACCTGGTACGAAAGGACTCAGGCTCAACAGATCAAATGCATGACAAAGACAAGATGATGATACTAAGGAACCTTTCTCGTCATTTAGCACCTCAATAATCACATCATAGGTTTGTCACAAAGGGATTGTTATCCAACATAAAATAATTCATAAATTCTCACACAATTTAATACAGGCATTCTTCAGTACCGCTGACCGTAAACATTAATTATTTTTGTCATACGACAAACTAGACATTGCATTAGTTATGCGTGATTAGTTTTACAATATCTTCCTGCCAATCTTACACGAACACTGGTAAACTTACACGAACATTGTATAAAAAAAATCTTTATTAACCATTTATTGTAATTTTTCCAACACCGTAATATGGTAAACTCAGGGAAACAATCCCAAGCAATATAAGTGCTAAGTTGTTATTCCAAAACATACTTTTTGGGAGCTTAATCATATAGTATTACCAAGGCACCAACACATGCATCTAAGATGCAATTATGCAGCAACCTGAGTTCTAGTAAATCGAACAGTAGATCACGTTATAGACATTTCACAGGATTCACATGGCTTGAATGCAAAAAATGAGCAAAATGCTTTCCCAGAGTAACATTTAAAGTAAAATGGAGCTAGAGGTCGACCAGTACTTGATATCTTACTCATTTGATACTCTTTTCACTTTCTGTAAGCAACAGCACAGAACAAAATATAAGGTCAAACCTGTAAAAGTTTCTTCCCACTCTTACCAGGTAAATTTTAAAGCCTGGCTCAATGCGCGACCAATTCCTTGCCTGAAGCAGCACTGACAATAGAAAACCCGGACATTGACATTGCTAACAGCTGTTACGGGTTCTATTGGTATAATGAAAATCTTTCTGTGGGGTACGCTGGAAAAGGGAACGGGGTCTGAGTATCAAAAAAGGTACAAACAGCCAACACAACAATTCTGCAAAGCTGACATTCATATTTACCTACTAAGATAAGCCTAGGCATTATATATTTAATTTACCTAGAAGATGAGAACTTGAAGTATACTACACCTGACTTAAACAATTACCATTACATTCACAACGCTGAACTAACTACATATGGACATCTCTTTATCTCTAACGATGGAGAGAGACACATGGAACGAACCACATTTCTTGACAACTGACATAATTGGCCTACATGCAAAATGGACTACCTATATTGCATTTGAGGTAGCAATTTAGACTCTTTCTGCAACTGCATCTGTGGGGTTCTATTTGTGCTGCTGCTAGTGCCAGTACATAATCAGCAACAAAACTTCCAGAGGATTTGGATCTAGTAGATTGATGGCGAGAGGCGGAAAAAATATTAACTAAATTAATGATCATAGTGAAAGACATTGCACCCTAGTTGGGAGATTTTTAGGCATTGGGAGCGCATTGACGTATCTTTGCGGAAAAGGTTTATGGCTATGTGCAGCAGCATCTGTTGAAGATGACTCAGCACCACTGGATTGCCCGCGACCATGAAACTTTACAAATCGATAGAAGACTGAGAACTTCTCCAGATCTTGTCCTTCCACTATCACGTCTAATACTGACGCTCTCTTCTCCAAACTGCACCATAGTGGCATCAAAATCAGAACCATATGAATTGACAAGTCTCATTGTCAGGTAACCTTAACAAACCTTTTTTGGGGGATTTTTTTTGGTGTGTGTGTGTGGTGGGGGGCATATATAATACAAATCTCCAACACAAGGAACCATTATGGAAGCAAATATAAGTACAACAGCAGTCACTGATTAAAAAGAAACAGCAGTGTTGATTTTCTCAGCATAGACTAGATTGGCTTTCATGCACATGCGACTGAGGAAGTGTAGGCTACCAATGCAGCTGCCCACTGGAACCCTTGGGCCTAACTGGCTCCACCACAGTGGTGGCAATCTTGATGGACAAAACTATCTCTGTAGCCAAAGTAAAATGAATCCTAATATTACTCCGTTTCATTTTATGTCTTAGTTAGACTGGACACCAAGTTTCAGAATACAATGACTTATAAATCTTGTGGTCTTAAAGTAAAGGTGTGTTTAATATACCAAATATATCATTTGATCTTATGGTTCTAATCATGCCATGTCATTCCATTATAATATGGGAATCTCACTCATGGTAAAACACGGATGCAGTGTTGTCAAATGTGAGCTTTAAGCGCGCTTAAGCCCTAAAACGAGGCTCAAAACATGTTGAGCGCTTCGCCTCGCTTTATGTGCGCTTCAGTGTCATCAACCAGGCTCTAAGACATATTTTTCCTTGCCAATGGGCCTCTCTTTAAGTGGTGACACTAGATAATTGATATTTCACTTTATCGTAATGTATTTACAATTTCTTTGTCCCTATATTTGTTATTCGTGCTTATTATTATTAATCTTGGACTAAACATATGTATATTTTTGCACCATTGCACCTTCTTTTATTAAAGCTCACACTTTATTTGCAATTTGCGCTTAAAGCCCCAGCTGATCTTAGAGTTTTTTTGTGCTTTTGATAACAATGCACGAATGTTGAAACTAAAAAATTACTAAATATAGAAAGCTACATTCTTCTTTAGACAAACTAAAAGCGAAAGAAAGACGCATAAATTGAATCAAGGGAGTGGTACAAAAGCATTGTGGGAGCTTTTTTTGTTATAATATAACAAAAAATTCTTTGAAGCCCAATGGCGCACAGTTTTGAACTCTGCGAATAATGGACCTACTCTCTACCCTTCTCCACTTAAATACTAGATTTATATTTGCCACGGTGTTGGAACATGTGATATGCACCTAACCCACACATCATGCCATGTGCACTTACTACTAGACCAAAGCCCACAGGAGCAAATATTAACGATAATAACAATGTTGATTTCCTACTAAAAAGTGACTTTATTTATGAACCGGCAAACAAATATGCACTTCTCTAGAAGATTTACTCCAACTTAGCACTATTTTCTTCATTTCAAGGAGTGGGAAATAGCGGCAATGGTGATAAAAAGACCTGTTACCGATCATATTTCCATTTTTTAAGATCATCTTTCATTTTCGAAGATGTGCTAAATCATTAGAGAAAATGTGATTTCCAAGTCCACGTAAACCTCCATGTGTACTTGAAATTTAGATTTAGTTGATAATCTATCTATACATAAAAGTACGAAGCCCCTTAGCGAAATGTCATTCGCTTTTTTTACCCATTAAAAATAGATTTCACACTAGACAAAATAGTCGTTCAATTATTTAGCTAGTGTTTAGGGCTTTAAAATCAAACTAAATTTAGGTATTAATTTTTTCCTTATTTGAACTACATAGAAAATTCCTAATATTTAGGACTTTAACATTGATTAAGAGTTTACCTTATAAAAAGCATTTCCTTATAACATAATTATAATATTATTAGTGAAAATTAAATGGTATAGCATTCTCGCCCACGTTCTTCCATGAAGTATTTTTTTATCACTCATGTGTAGTACAACTCCCTCCGGTACATATTACATGATGTTTTTAGTTTTTACGTGTTGGTCCAAAATAAATAATGTTTTGCATAATCAAAAAAGTATTAATTATTATTATTAATAATAATAATATTATCAAAATCGTCCTTATTTAGATACGTGGATTTTTACATAATCAAAACCCATATTAAATGTAGGTATTACTCCCTCCGTCCCAATTTATGTGTTATAGTTTGACTAGGCACGAAGTTTAAGAAAGAAAGTGAGACTTTTGACACACGTGGTCTAAAACAAGCCACAGATATTTGTGTGGTTGTAAATCATTTCACTGAAGGTAGAAGGGGAAGACTAGAAAAGAAAATGTATTACATAAATTGGGACAGACGGAGTATTTAATTAAGTGTAATGTAGTGAAAACACCTCGTACTTTCTTACTTTCTAGGCGCAAGTGGATTTCTTAAGGGGTGTGCCCAAGTTAAAAGCACCGTATAATATGGACTGGAAGGAGTAATTATCTAAGTTAAAAGTTTAATCTGGCTGGTATTTATTGCTCCCCGATAAGGATGTAGATATCAGGGAACTAAAGACACTAGAAAGAATATTGAAGGAAAGTTGCTTATGACAAAGAAACTCCAACACAAAATAATTCTGCACAATTCTGATTTTCTACATCAGCATTATCATTGTAATTTAATCACATAAGAAAAATGTTGAAGGATAGTTTGTTTATGACTAGTCAATATTCACAAAATTTAATCTGTAAGTGTTTCTTTAAAAGATTGATTGCTATTCTAAAATTTTGATTCATAGGTATTTCTATAAAAATAGTTATTTGTTTAAAGGATTCTTAAAATATTTTATTGAATAATATATGATGATTATAAAATATATTACTAGCTTGGTTTTCATATTATTTCATGTATATGCTTGAGTACACAAATTTAATTGCATAAATGGTTTAATTGTTCATCCCAAAGTAGAATAATAACAAATACAGATATATGTTGAGCTTATGACTCCTAGAGAACATATATTATGTGTAATTTTAAATGGGTTATGGTCCCAAAATCAGATGTAAGAATTGTTTTCTAATATCCATACGTTAGAAAAGAGAGAGCCGCTCATGTCTTGATTTAGAAGAGTGATAACCGCAAGATTGAAGAATCTCTGCGACCAATATAAAAGGTCTTAATATTAAAAATCTTACAAGTCCTTGTACTATTTTGAATTATGTAGCTTAACAATTTGTAGAAGAGAAGTAATACCAAAAAAGGAAAAATCCTTGAGAGAATAAGTAAAAATGTAGCTCATTATCAGAAAAGGAAAATTTCATTATCAAAATAAGTAAAAATGTAACTATTACTTGTTGTATACTTGAATTATTATTCGACATAGAATTATAACCAATTAATTCTATATGATTTAATTATCTTAGTAAAAACAAAAGAAAATAGTGAAAGACTAAGTAGAAAATCATAACTGAAGTCGATAAATGTCAGTAAGCACTCCTTTGAGTTTCCTTATTCTTGCTTATAAATTATAATCCGTTACAGAATTAAAATCAATTAGTTTATAGTATAATTTAATTATCTTAGTAAAAAGAAAAAGAAAAATAGACACTTTTTGTGAAAGAAATATGTTTGATTTTCTAGGTATACAATAGTGTGTCCATTATGCTTTAATCAAACAGTCTTCTATAAAATTAAGTACCAAAATGTAAATACACACTTCAATAAATACTATAATTAGATATATATTATTTCAATGTCCACAACTATTATACTCTTTAGTCCCACATCAAATTATGGATATACTTTTAATGACACTTAACGATAGCATGTCAAGTATACAACTATACATAATTTGTTATTAATATTTATCTAATTTCTAAAGTCTTCTATTTATTGATACAGGTATTCGCGCATAGTGCAAACATAAAACTAGTAAAGCTGAAATCTGTATGCCAGAATTTAGCATTTTGTGCAGTTCGGTTTTAACTAAACAGACTCATATTACAGAGACCGCCAAATACAGAAGTGAAAATGAGAAAACATCAGCGTAAAGAAAATGTCCAAGCTCAAATGTAATTAACTTCTGAAATATCACCTGAAACCTGAACCTATCTTCTATTCAGACCTATTTAAATGCCACAAGGAAAGACATTCCTGATTTTCTTAGATGGCCTGATTCCTTCAACTATTTTTCTTTCCCTCCCACTACCACTAAAAAATAAATGACTAGGTGTGCGTGTAGTACAATAATTCAGACAAACTCAAATATTTTTAGTGATGGAAGCTGCTTTTATTAACATCAAATAAAGACAAAAGCATGCGCGAAACATGAATCATTTACCTCACAAAATCACTTTCTAACTTCCTTGCTCTTCCCATCAACTCCTCCACGGCTCTGGAGAAGTGACGTCCATCATTTCTCTCAGATGCCTTGCACTTGTCAGGAAGACTAGTAATACATCAAACAAATTATTAAGACGTCAATAACAAATTGTAGATGCAAATTAATCAATCTCACGTAATAACTAGAGCATCAACAAAAAAGCAGCTGAAATTTAGACTTCTCAAGACTGGGAACTTTGTATTAAGGAGAATGTTGAATGATTGGAAGGTGGCTAGGTTGACCGACTTCTACAAGCAGCTGGACGACTTTAAAGGTTAACAGATGGAGGTGGATACATTGTGGTGAGTGGTGACGGGCATAACAGTGGCAGTTACAAGGTGAATACAGGATACAAGATTTTGAATCAATCTTCTCAACAGATTTAATTGGCAAAGGAAGCATATTTGGGAAATCAAGATACCCTATAAAGTAGCTTGTCATACTTAGCTGCTAACGATGCTGTCTTGACCCAAGATAATCTCATTAAGAGAGGAATTTCACTTTGTGCGAGGTGCTATCTACGTGGGGAAGAAGCTGAGACAGTTAGCCATATATTCTTACACTGCAGGATAACAGATCAGTTCTAGAAGACCTTTATTAATCTTTTAAGAGGTACATCCTTGACAATGGTCAGTGAGATTGCTCTTTTATGTTGGGATGAGGCCGGTGCTGGAGCAAAAGATAGAGGTAGATAGAGGATTATCCCAGCATGTGTTTGGTGGATAATCTGGAAAGAGGAATTCCATATGTTTTGAGGATAGTGGCAGCTCAGTGCAGAAGATCAAACCAAATGATATTTTTCTTCTGTTTTTTGGTGTAAACAGAACTACACAGAAGACACTGAATCAATCCTATAAATTCTACAATCTTGCTAGGACTACAGAAAGAGCAGTTTTCTCTTCCAATTGCTCATTGTAAATATGGTTTCAGTACAGCCTTTGTACTGATACATTTATGTTACAATCTAAAAAAAAAAAAAGGTAACAACTATAACTTACAGTTCTTTGCCATCATGAGGCATATTGGTATCAGCATCCGTGCAAGAGACCATGCTGCATGCATCCCCTAATGCCAATCTGGAAATGGGGTAAGCCACAATCTCATACTCTGATTTAGCATCTGCAGAAAGAACTGCTGTAGGCGGAGGATAAAATAGTTGCTGCATAAGCTGAGTGGTCAACAGAAGCCTTCTTCTAGCTTTAAGCCTTGGTGGCCCATCATCAATAGAATCAATTTCTTTAACCTGATATCAGAAGAATATAGGATGTCAGAAATGAAATGGTTACCAAATAACAAATAAGAGGATCATATTAGACAACTCAATACACCTTTTCAGGAAGCCTATTAACTGCTTTGGCCCACTCTATATCCGACAGGCTGCCAAAGAAAAAATTAGCATGCATCAACAAACAGGATGTTAGAAATAACATAACAACCAAAGTGAAAACAACAGATGGAATAACAGAAGCAGCCAAATAACTTCAAAGCAAAGGGATCTGTCAAAGTTGTTGCACAATAAGAACCTGATTGTCTGACCGCTCCATAAATCCAGAGAAATCTCTTTGTACCAAGGAGTGAATTCATATGTAGCACGTTTCCGCTTTTTGGGTTTCATGATTGGGTGCTGCTGATCAACGTTCATGGGCAACGTTTGTAGAGAAGAAAAATGTTCAGTTGCAGCAGAGTTGGCAATTGAACTTTGCCCAAGATTACCAATTTGACTTCTATCAGCAGTTGCAGGAGTGAAAGGTTGTTCCGCTGCCTTCATGGCGGCAGCTCTGTGTGCATCATACATCTGTAACATCTGCCCATTTTTTAAGCTTCCATACTGATTGAACCATGATGGTGCCATATGTGGACTAATCTGAGTTTGCTCAGGCTTAACAGAACTAGTATTGCTGTTAAGAAAGCCAGTCTGAGATTCATACTGACGAAATGCAACATCCTGAGGAGTCATCCTTCCTCCATGCTGAAATGATACACTTCTCTGCAAATCATCTGGCCCAGAGAAGTTCAGCATTCTAGAATCACCAGAAGGAACTTGCTGAGTAGCTGCACTGCTGTCTGGTACCCTCATTCTTTTGAGGGCCATATTGCTTGTGTCGGTCTCCGCGTTTTTCATGGTCCACATTTGGTTTAGTAAGGAATAACTTTGATTAGGAAAGCTATTTGGTTTCAGTGATCGGCCAAAGGCTTCAATATCTCTCTGCATAGAGGAATTTGCAGGAGATCCTTCACGGAGATTCTTGACAATAGATTCTCTACCCTGTGAATCGTTCATCTCCTGCACTAAGTCCACATTTTCCATAGGTACTGGCTCAGAAGTGTTCTCCTTATCTCGTAGTTCTTCCCCCTCGACAGAATGCAGAGAATCCACACTACCAAGCTCAGACATGAAAGTCCCTCCTTTATTGGCATCTTGATCACCTTGCCTCTCCGGAGCAGATAATGATGACTCCATAATATTCATCTGATTCGGCTGGGGAATATGGGAAGGATCCTTGCTATACTGACTACTAAAAAGGTGTGGTGGTGGTGGAAAGTTGGTCCGCATATTAGTGAACTTCGAAGATGCACCCAGCAGAGATATCCCATGCATTAAAAAAGACGGGGAAGCTGACACTGGCTCCTTGGACGAAGCTCGACTAGTGGAGATGCTTCCATCGGGACCATTGGCATGACTTAACTGAGACTTGCGCATAGAGAGCGCCGGGCTATATGGTATATTTCCAGCCCCATCCAGCAAGGGTCCTCTGCCAGAACCTCCTTTTTCTGTTGAATGGGGAGCATGTTCATCAAAAGATACACCAATAGACTGATTTGTTGATTCTTGCCCACTAGCCCTAACCATGTGGGGACTTTGAAGCTGATTCCTAGAGTAAGTATGACCAGGAGCTGATTCAAATGCTGAAGAAAAGTTCCCAGACATGGTGTGCATATCAGTTCCATTATTTGTATTTCCTGGAACTCTAGATGTGTTATGCTTCGACTCTTGCTGCAAGAGATCAGAAGGGGCAGGCAAGGATTGAGCCTCATGAGGACGGAGCATCTGCCCCCGACTTCTCTCTCTAGTCTCAGCAGCAGCATGGCTTGAATGTGATGAGCTAACTGCTCCGGTAGGACCTTGAGATGACAAGAGATGGGTTTGGACTGAGATCTGCTGTGATGGAGGGCCAAGTTGAAGACCAAAACCTTGAGAGACAGAAGACTGACTTCGCCGGAGGTGTCCAGCAGACCCATCAGAATTTTCGGCTTCAGGCACATCAGATGATGCTTTATGTTCATAATTGCTGAAGTGAGCCGTCGAACCACGCTCTCTCGACGAGTCCACCTTCTGAAGAAGCTGTAGCATGTCTGGACTGAAATGAGAAAACCAATCAAAGCATCAGATCTATACAGCATGAAGAGATTAAGATTACAGCTGAATGTTCCGAAGAACCATCTAAAGTTATGACAGATAACTTCTTAGTGATTTAAGCTATCGTTGTGTACCTAGGAGATTAACTAAGCATGTGTTTGGGAAACTCTGAGTCGAAATTGGAAAAACAGTGTTTGAAGTTCAAGTTGGAAAAAGGTTTGTGGAAGTCAAAGTTCTGTATTGACATAAATTTCATTTAGAAAAAGAAAATTTGTGAAACTCAAAAGATTTCTGAGGGGAAGCAAAGACTTTAGAAACATCACTTGAAATACAACTTCAAACTATTATTTCAGATTTCATGCAAGTTCAAATAATATTCCACTTGAAACCAACTTCTAGTCAAACTTCAACTTAAAAAGAATTAGTTCAGTATTCTTGGAAATAACTATTTCAGTATGTGAATACTGAAACAATTATTTCCTGGCCAGACGGGCCTTTGTAAATTATGAAAGTACTGAATTGACAACCTAGATTTTGGAGCCAAATTTGGTGATAGCCCAAAAGATCTATTTATCAGTGTAGACATATTAGATCCACCACCAGGAAAGCTGCCACCAGAGTGCACCTGGCCATAGCCTTTTCCATCAGTCAGCTCATCAGATAAGCCCACCTGTAATGTAGGAAACATTCTCCTTTTATTACTGACCAAAGGTTTATAGAACTTAATATAATTATATTATTATATAGCAGATATAACACCTTTTCCACTTCTGTATGAATATTAGGAACCTGAGCCAACAGAGACTGGCCATGGTGGGAATTCTGCTGCAACATAGGCTGAGAATGAGTAGGGTGTTTCAATCCACAAGTAGGATCTGCATCCTTATCCACATTTCCCATAGGATGATACTGAAACTTGTTAGCCCAAGAATTTCTCCGACCAACCTCATTAGACAACTTATGCTTCCCAGTGGGCAGAAACCTTGAATCCCGAGCATCTGATAATACATTATCCCTAACACCACCAGCAGAAGAATGAGGGGATAAGTTAGAGCGATGGCTGTCATCTGAGTTCTCCTGTTTATCACTGTTCTCCATCTCATGCATTTTACCCTCTTTGTCGCCAATATCCAGAGATGAGTGCAAAAGCTGGTTGTCCTCAGGAACATGATGTTGTAAGACCTCCCCTTTGCTGACACTGGATTTTACTAATGGATCAGCATTCTTCCAATAACTAGATTGATGATTATTTTGGAAAAATTCACTGGTTTCCTCGCCACTCCTCATGGTACTTGAGTTTGGTATTGCGGCAGAATTATGCAAGCTAAAGACCTCCGGATTTGCCTGGGGATTACCCACAGATGATTCTGTGCACGCCATAGTAATTGTAGTATTACGGACAGGATCAGAATTCCACCCCGCATCCCTATGAACAACTTCACCTTGAATGAATTTCTTCTGATTGTGATCTTGGGAACGTTTAAATGAATTCTCTCTTGAGACACTTACTGCATCCCCAGAGGGCATTGCTGATTCAAGAACACTCCAGCCACCTGATTTTTTGTATTGTTCCCTAGCTCCACCAAGCTCGGGTGCCAAAGGAGTAGAAATGTTTTTTGAAATCATTTCCCTGTCAAGAGGATTTGAAGTCTTCTCAACCATCTGGCAACCTTCAGCACCTAACATCTGTGATTGACCTAAATTAGACAACTTATTTCTTCCGTCTGATGACTGCAAAAGTCTCTGAGAAGAATTTGATTGCAGACTCTTGCCTGGCTCAAATGGAAACCTCTGCCCCTGAACATTGTGATAGCTATTTCTCATATCGGGGCTACCAGAGGGATGAACAGAAACAGAATTCAACGATGAGGCTTGGGGCAAATTGTCTTCGGCATAAGTTGTTTTATGTCTCTCGCTGTTGTATGTCAAGTTCGGACTCCCCGAAGGAATTTCAGTACTATGAAAATTTAAACAAGTCCACTGCTCCTGTAGACCAACATCACTGCTAGAAGTTTCTGCAACAGCAGACTGCATAAGAGCACTCCAAGTACCACCTTGGATAGAAGGAGTCCCATCTAGCAATTCAGCACCATCAAAAGGATTACCACCTTCACCGCTTGTAGGGCTCTTGCCAAAGGCGGCCCATATATTATCATCTGAACCAAATAAAATTCTTTCTTCTGTAGGATCCAATCCAACTTCGTTCTGTGGGGAAGAAGCTCCCCCTGCTACTTCCTCCTGTGAGGTCTCTGAAGGAACAGCTATATCCTGTCTGCCACGGAATTCCTGTAGAGCTGACGCTTTTTGCATAGTATCAACTTGCTGAAGGTTACCCACATCCATTGCATTCGATAGAGCCTGAGTTGGAACATCTCCAAATACATTTTCAACTCTCTGTCTAGAGAGGAAACTCCCATCCTGCCCACTGACTTGATCTGCTAATGGAGTGTATTGATTAACTGGAAATGAACTATTACAAGTTGGCATTGGCTGCACTGCTTGCTTATCTGTCACCCATTGTGAAAATTGGTTTAGAGATGGTCTTGAACTAGAAACTGGAAATCCATATAGAGATTGATCAATCTGTTGAGGAATCAAACCCATTAAGCGTTGTGCTTGGCCATTATTGGTGGGAATGAGTCCACTGGAGGACCCTTGAAGTACTGGAGAATCACGGTGTGACCAGTTTGTGTCGCCAAGCACATTTGCCCAGGAATGATTTAATGCACCAGAATTTGCAGTGACATTAACTAATGCAGAGGAATGTACACCAGATGCTACCTTAGGACTGGAAGAAACTTGATTTAATGAATTTTGTTGTCTTGCTTCTAGTTGATGAAGTTTCTGTTGTCTCTGAAGTTCTTGCATCTTCATGAACATAACCTGCTGTTGAAATTGCTGCATGTCATTAATCCCAGACTGCTGCCGCTGCAAAGATTGCAGTATGTTTGATTGCTGATGAGAGATTTGCTGACCACCAAAAAGATCTCCACTCACAGGACTATCCGAAGGTTCTGATCTAACAGATACTCTTGTGTGCTGCTCAGGACCCAACCATTGCTGCGACTCAAAAAAAGATGAGCCTCCTGAGGATATATTACGTTGATCAGAACTAGTATCCACAGCAGGAAAGTCTGTTTCATCCTGCCTTGTCTGGTAAAACTGATTACCATACATGTAGCCATTCAAATTTGGCTGCTGGCTTTGTGACTGACTTTTAGCAAACTCGGGCCTCGGAATTGGCTGTGTAAAATTTAAACCATGCTGCCCATTGAATGGGTAACTGCTAATTCCTCTCCCAGCGTCTGCATGCAGGAAAAGTAAGAGATCAAACACAGCCATTCACCAAGCAATTAATATTTTAGAGAGCACACTACATGTTAAATTACCAGAGTTCTGCAAATTGTAATTTTTCGTGTTGGAACTCAGTACACCTATCTGTCTCTGATTCCACATATTGCCCCTTGAAGTTGGCCAATTGACGTCTGCTACCGGGGAATTATGCTGTACTTGTGACAAGCTGTCTTGTGCAAAAAAATTGTGAACACTATCTCCAAATTCATTGCCAGGCATAGATGATTTTCCAGAACCTTTGACTGTAAAATTTTACAACTGAACCTTCTAATGTTTGGCATTACAATCAATGTACTATCAGAACATATACATAGTCACTTTGTATAACTATTCTCAGCTGTCTGTCTTGAACTCCTGCAAGAAGATCACTCAAGTTTTAATTAAAAGTTGCAAAATCATGCTGTAAGTGCCACATTGTCAGGTTCTTCGTGATAGTTGAGATGAATAGGCGGTCGGACGTAAGAATTTTTTGATGAAGAAAGAAATAAGAATTGCTAGCGAGATTCGAAACCAGATGTAAGAATTGAACATTAACATTAATGAACTACTTCCATGTACCATCTATATGAACTACAAGAAGAGAAATCAGAAGGAATAAGTGCAGGCATTGAAGCTCAACGCTATCCTTCCGCACAAATCAAAGAAACGACCTAAATGGAGGACCAAGAGGACATGACGTGAACAAAAGAAAGAGAAGAATTGGAAACGATCCGAGATTGGATCAATATAAAGTGTCTAAATGAGACTAACAAACTCAATAGACCATTTCAATTTCAAGGCAGTCCACTTTTCAAAAAATCTCTCCCTGACTGTACCACACAAAGGGAAGAGGTCACGCGGGCATGGAACGTGGCTCCATTGGCACTTATGTGAGTTATTTGGACAGAAAGAAACAGGACAGCTTTTGAAGAGATAGAGGATGAATTTTGAACAATAGAGAAGTACTAACATTTTATCCTAATTTCTTTTTGGTGCACCCATGAGGTTCCTTTTTGTATAGAAGATTGGGTGTTAATCATAGAGAACCATACTTCTATGTAGGTCTCTACTTTATGGTGTACCTCATGGGGTTTTTATGCCCAATTATTTCAAAAAGCAAAAAGACGCAAGTCGCACACATAGAGGGAAAACATAGAAGGTTGCCTGAAATGGTAGACCATATCTAATGCAAAATTCAAATGCACCATTTATTGTTGTTATAATGATGATTGAAGATGTAAAAAAGGACGATGTAACCCTAAAAATACATGGAGCTGTGTTGTCCCAAGTAACCTACATCCTCTTGAAATCTATATGTGGACAATAATTAGGAGAGCGTTTGAAGGGATTGAACTAGATATTGCAAAGTTGCAAAATAGTCTGTTGTTTCTAGTTTGCTTTTGGTGCTCCCATGAGAGCCCCGGTTTGTATAGAAGATTGGGTCTCCTTTTTTGAGAATCATGTTTTGACGTAGGTTCTCTTTTTTGGTATACGGCTTGGCTTGTATACGGGGCCTTTTTCCCCCAATTGTTAATAAAATTATTTACCTGATCAAAAAAATAAAACAAAATAGAGCACAATGAAGCAAAGTATCCATACAAACGATACATACTAGTTAGGATTAAGGTTTACACATTATTGGTCCGCTTACATAGCCTGGTGTTTGACATGGTGTATTTAGTCGGTTAAGTGTGAGTGAGAATCTCTAATTTTAGAGACATGATAATTTGTCCTAAAATATGATTCGTCGAGTATCAAAATCAAAAGAGCTCAAAGGGTAAATGGTTATTGTTGATTAGTATAGTCAAACCAACTAGTTTGAGATTAAGGCGTAATAATAGTTGTTTGTTGTGTCTTCGAGATAGATTTTTCCTGCCAAATACTAGAAACACTT
Organism: Anisodus acutangulus; assembly: GCA_029783415.1. Classification (NCBI taxonomy): domain Eukaryota; kingdom Viridiplantae; phylum Streptophyta; class Magnoliopsida; order Solanales; family Solanaceae; genus Anisodus; species Anisodus acutangulus. Next base: position 8,620,006 of record CM056497.1, read on the forward strand.
CTAGGCACAGTCAAAGGCAGGTCATCAGGAAAATAGTGGATTCATAGGACAAATTCTCTCAATGTGGCTGTTTTTGGGGTATCAAAACTAGGACCTAACATGCAAATCAATGCTTACTTTCCAGTCCACACAATGAAAGGACTAGGATGTTGGTTTTAGGAGCTTTAGTTCGACAAGCTTAGTAAAGAATGCAGTTGTGCACATGACCTCAAAATGTCACTACGCGAACTTGTGGAATGTGTCAAGAAACCTACAGAAGTCAAGTTGAAAATTAATCCTCATGACTAGTAAATTTGTTCTTTTTTACCAGAGTCATGTAGTCCCAGTAAATTTAATGATATAGCACTATAAAACTACTGCTCATGTGACCAATTTGTTTTGCATTATAAGGAACTCAAACCTCTAATCACAATAGTAACATCACACTATACTCCTCTTATCATAAGGCACTACCCTCCCATGGAGACCTTACAGCTCATTCCTTGTTGCCCTCTCCAACTATCTTCACTTTTGCAACTCATTCCTACTGCAAAACATTTGGATCACCTTCCTAAGCTGTGAAAAGTTTCCTCATAAACCTATTTGAGTTTGTAATGCTATATGGTAATTGGAAATTATTCCATATTGTTGTGGTCGAGTAGCTCAATTTTTTCAATTTGGCACTATTGACACTTTGAGCCACCATATCTATATAATTGTTTTTACTAGAATCATACGCTACGTCTATGCTAAGTGGTTCCTCAAGTTTATATCAATGATAACCGCATTTTCAAAGTTACCGATTCCAAGAAAATAACTAGAACCCAAGTTTTGAGAACGACGCACTCAAAAAAGAACTTGAGAAGAAATTGATAACAAGTGAGACTAGTTACCCTCACAACAAAAGATACTGACTTTAGCAATTAAATCCCCACCACATCTATGAATAACCCTCATTTTCTAACTGTTAAATAACGAGTATCTTAAAATTTGTTCTTCCAAACATATCCTATTTTAAGAGTTACTTTTCTTGTTTTTATTACTTTTGATAAATTCCAAATCAATAAATTTAATATCTCAGGAAAAAACTAAACCTAAAGTATCACAAATTTCTTCATAAAGTAACTAACTTTAAACTGTCACAGACGTTGCAACAATGGATTCCACACTTAATTCCCAATTAAACCTACAGATTAGTGCTAACCATCCGCTCACATTGCACTTCGGCACAACCTTCCTCATCACAGACAACACAAAGAACATACATAAATTCTAAATTGTGGATTAGAGAGTCTAATTATAAAACGACATCATATTTATCTTAAAAACACTCAGCTAGCATCATAATACAGAGATTTACTCAATCAAGAACAAAACTGGTAGGACAAGCTGTTAAATTCACTGTACGCAAGCCGTAAAAACCAAGAACGGTAAAACAAAATCGAGTCCACTCAATTAAAAACAGTGCATTCCACAGATATGGAGAAAATTAGGGTTAATTGTTAAACAAACTTACCCAAATGTCGAGGCTAATAACAATGGAGCTCCGAACCGACCGTTCGGTTATCCGAATTCTAGGGTTTTGAATCGGCGATAGAAATTGCGGTGCTGTGAGAGAGAGAGACAGAGAGAAATTGAAGAGCCCCTAGAGAGAGATAAAGTAATCGAAATGAGCATTTAATCGAAACAGTCCCTAAACTTTAAAGGAATAGTTTCACTTGGTCCTTGAATATTATATTGAGCATAAATATACTCTTCAAGTTTACCGTTTTGGTGCACTTTGGTCCTTCAATAACTGCCAAAGCCAAACGGAAGTTATATGCGTAACGGAAATTAGGTCACGTGCGGGTATCTCTAACAAAGTTCAAGAGCATGGTTAAAACTAGGGGTGAGCACGGGTACATGATACCCATATATCCGATCGGAATCGGCACTAACGGATAGATTTCGGGTAGATATATTATAATAACGGGTAGGTTTCGGGTAGTAAAATTAGGAACCGATCAATGTCGGGTCCGATCCGGTTCCGACAAATAAAGACAGGATACCCGGACCCGGAACCTATGAAATATTAAATATTTTTACTTTTTAAATTCCAAACCTTTCAAGATAACACTTCCCCTACACGAGATGGTCCAAAAGTTAGTGAAGTCCTTGAGGCTTGAGGAGAACTGATATATTTTTTCATTTTATATTGGTAGACATTTCTTACTAGTTCGTACTTTCATAGGAGCTTGTACGATTCTTAATAGGAGTTCTTCAGGCACCATCAAACATAACAGTTAAAAGATGATATTTTGTATGTATTGTTGCAGAATCCTTTAAAAGCTTCACTGTCTATTATCAAGATAGCTGTTTGGGCATAGGGTAAGGCAGTTGCTTATGTAGTGATTGATTAGTATGTGTATGTAGAATGTTAAGCACTGATTGAATAAAAGCATTAATGCTCAAATTTTAGTTCATTGGTTCGTTGATAAAACTAGAGGGATGTGAGTTATGTAGAATCCTGTAATATAGTTTGAACTATGAGTGGAATTGCTATTCTCGAGATTTGTATGATGTGAAGACATTTTAAGAAGTTATTTCTTTACAAGGTACCCGGAAACCTATCCGGAACCGCAAGGTCCGGGTAGGTTCGGGGTAATGATTGCTACGGGTAGGTTCCGGATAGTAAATTTAGAAACCGATCTTTTACTGGGTAGGGTCCGAATAGTTCAAGAAAGTTAGGGTGCCCGGACCCGCTCACCCCTAGTTAAAACGTACCCTATAACATTAATGTTTATTTTACATCAATAAATGTAATATCAAAACAAAATAAAGTTGTAATATGTGTTTGCATATAATTTTTTCTTACTAACCATGGTTAGCTAATATAGATTTTGTAATATTAAATAGATAATTATGATAAATTAATATGATTTGGTGTAAACTTACCATGAACGTAAAAAATTGCTAGAGAGTATTCTCTGAAAAATCATGTATCTAATACTAATAATCCATCAAAAGGTAGATTACGTTATTCTTATCTAAATACACGAGTGTTCGTCTCTATTTTCAATATACATGAAAATAAATTCAATTTTATATGCACTATCGAACAAGCTTTCTCTTGTGTCAAGACTATTGCAACTCATACTTATAAAACCATCGGCGAATTTATGTACAAATATTGGGTCACGTGAACGCATGATCACTCGACTAAACTCGATATATTATGTGTATAATTCTGAAAATATAACTAATATTAGTTGAAGGAACACATGCTCAAACCATGCCGAGTGAAGCACCGATAAGGGGTTGTATTTATTTACCCAATGTCTCGAGTTTGAACCCAAGCTTTTGCATTTTATTTTTTTCCTTTTATTTTATATCTTATCTTAAAAATAATTGTGAATCCATCATCTTTAAATTATGGATTCGCTTTTGAATAAAATGTGAATATTGCTTGAGTCATGCTACAGACAAATAAGAGAAAAACGCAAGTACAGTTTAAGATTGTGGCATGAGCCATGAAGTCACGACACGTTAGTATGTCTTCATGTTGTATTTAATGAAACTGTCTTGTTATATTTATTACAGTGATTAAATCGTCAACATTTTTAATTTACAAATAAAAAGGGAAAATACATTTAAGTGAGCCTGCCTATGAAAGAAAAAAGTAAATTTAATTTAAGGAGATTAATAAAAAGATGCATCAAATCTCGAAATAAGATTACATGGACATTTTTCATTGACTAATTTTGCACAGCCTAAGAAATTGCTTTGACCCACTAGTCAAAATTCAAGATAAAAAACGACGTTCACATTGAAAATAACCATATCAATCTTATCTATTCACTAGAAAGATTGGCAATCTTAATGAACTAGATATTATATATTGTCGCAATAACAAACACTTCAAGGTAAAAATAAAAATTTGTTTTAAAAACAATGGGTCAAAAAGACCACTGTGATTCTTGAAGTTATTTAAACAACATAGGGAATTATTTAAACAATATGACAATCTATTTAAACAACTCATAATGTTATTTAAACAACTTATACATTTGTTTGAACAATTAATAATCGAAATTACTGTTTAAATAAATAGGGTAGTTATTTAAGCAATTTAAATTATTGTTTGGCATCTAAAAGGGCAGCCCGATGCACTAAACTCATGTTATGCGCGGGATCCGGAGAAGGATCGGACCATAAATTTAAACAAAATAGATAGTCAGTGGCATACATATTTTTTGCGGGCACTGTTTACCACTCTAGTAAGTAAACAAATCATAACATCATATTAGAAACAAAACATAATTCAAATCGTATTAATAAATTATAAAACAAAAATCAAGTATATTACTAACATTTTTTTTCCTTAAATGCAGTAAAAATAACTTTATTAAAAATAATATTAAATACCTCTTTTATATCTAGGATATCAAACAATAATTCAAAAACTTATTGAAAGTTACAATGAAAACAACAGTTTTGTTGCTTGTTATGTGAATTAAGCTTCGAACTCGTGATCTCTACTATGAGTTTGAGGCGTTTGACCAAAAGATTTCCTCGCCTCTCTATGCCAAGTGCTGTCATTTTATAATATCTTCCTAACTTTCGTTTATGATATTTAATTGTATACATGCATTTAATATAAGAATCAACGAGGCGGTATCATGTGACGACGCTTGATTGTATGTAAATGTGCTCTTGCAAGCAACCAGTTAACTCAAGCATATTACTAGGGGTAGGGGTGTTCACGATTTGGTTAGAAACCGATTCAAACTTCAAATTAAATTAAACCGATCAAATAAATCGATAGTTATTTGAATTAGATTTGATTTTAAATTTTTAAAAACCGATAATATTTGGTTTGATTTTGATTTTATTAAAAACAAACCAAAGAAAAAATCGACTCGAACAGACAAATCATATACATAATTTTTATAATTATATATATATAAGATACATTAATTTTTATAAGTAATTGAAAATATTTTGCTTGTTTTTTTTATCAAACTTTCTTTATCTTTAAAAGGCTAATGAATTTTACACCTTAAGCTCATTTCTAACTAAAAGAGATTCATGAAATTCAATATCATTAATTAAAAAAAAAAACATTTATGAGTCTAAAAAAATCGTGTTTCTTATAAACTTTATTCACTTGATTAGAGACAAATCTTAAGATCAATGAAAATTATAGATCCCACAACAAAGAAGTAATAATAACAAATTATAAGTTGGAAAAGAATGAAAAAGTCTTTTTTAATCGTAGGGAAAAAAGAGAAAAAATACCATTAAATTTCTTAAAAAATGAAAATTTGAACCAAACTTACAACAACCAAATCGATGGATGTGTATTATATTTGGTTTGGTTTGGTTTGGTTTTAATAATTTAAAAACTGCCTACATTGATTTTATTTTTTATTTTAATAAAAAAATCGACTCAAACCGACTCATGAAGGTGTTCATGGTTCAATCTGGGTCAATTTTCTTCTTAAATGTCGTCAAAATAACTTCATTAACAATAAAACTAAATACCTCTTTTCTATTTAAGATACCAAACAGTTATTCAAAAACACATTGAAAGTTACAACAAAAACTACAAATATTGTTGTCCGCTATATGAATTAAGCTTCAAACTCATGTCTCTACTATAAATTCACGACGTTTAACCAAAAGAGTTCCTCAACTATGTGTCAAGTTTCTCAAAATTGTATACGTGACAACGCTTGATTGTAGGTAAATTCAATCCCGCAAACAATTGTGTAAAAAATAAATAATTGTTGAGAGTTGTGAAACAACAATTTGCGACTTATTTAAATAACTTCTTCATTATTTGGTTTTGTTTAAACAACTAGTAAGTCGTTTAAACAACCACTTGATTTATTTTTTTATCTACAATTTAAAAAATAATAATTGCTTGACTAGTAGTTTGAATTGTGTATTTTAGGGATTCAACTTTTTTTAAGGACTAGGGACTCATAATTTTTTATAGGCCAGCATAGCAAAAAGGGTTTCTTCGTTATTTATATCTTTGCTCACGATAATTATGACCTCTTGGGAAATTGATGTATACCATTAACTATTAATTCAAAGTATTAAATGAAGACAAATATCATTAACTATTAATTGAAAGTATTAAATAAAGTTAAATATCATTGACTATTAATCCAAAGTATTAAATAAAGTCAAATATCACTAACTATTAATGCAGAAAAAATATATTAACATAAGATTTAAAATTCCATTTTTTTAAACACTCATGCTTATAATTGATTGTATTTTGTTAAGAATATGGCTACAATAATTTTTTTCCAAAACGAAAGTAATAAGAAATGCTTTACAAACTTTAATATGGATACGATATTGATTGTGGTTGATTGATTGAATGCTATTCATTATTGTACAAGATAACACTATATAGACATATAAAATCGCCGCTAATAGATGTGAATGCAATTCACTTTTCAAGCTTCATATCTTAGATTAAAGTATAATTTAATTAATATCAATTTAATATACTTTCAATTTGATCGTACTGATTGAACGTTGGTTAATCATATTCAACTAATATTACTTGTATTGAAGAATGTCTGTTACTTGAGTTAATCATTCAATAGTTAAATATTCATATGATTTGGATAAATTAGTCTCTTTGTCTTGAGCCGATGGTCTCTCGGAAACAGTCGCTCTGCATATCAAGGTAGATGTAAGATCTGTGTACACTCTACCCATCTCAGACCGCATATTGTGGAATTTCACTGGGTATGTTGTTGTTGTTGTTGGAATGTAAAATATATCTCATCTCGTCATTTATGTTGATATATATATATATATATATATATATATATATATATATATTACGATCGTATTTTATGATTGTGCGCGCCCATTTTTTACCAACGGTCATGACACACGGGCGTTTCCCTGGTATTGATTAAAAATGTTTGAGGAATCGCCACCTAATTATTCTATGGTGAATTAATGCACCTAGACGTTAATAATAAATGGTGCAAAATGAACTCCGATTATTGGTATGCGAAACTATGAGATTCTAGTTAATGATTCTTTATTATTATAAAGGGAAGGGGTTAGGCAACCTTTAAGATCCGCTAACGTGCGGTTATCCGATCAAACTCAAGTTAATTATTATGCTATAAAGTTAACATGTTGTTGCAAGTAGTTAATAAATGATGCAGTTTTTTTGACAATGTAAAGATTTTCACCACTTATTCTTTTGAAGAGTCTCGCAAAGGTGTTTGCGATTTTGAGAGATAAATTCCTGATAAAGTAGGCATTTTGTTTATATAATACATGTAAAAAATTTAAAAAATGCATGCATTTGTAAGACATTGTTTATAAAATATATGCAAAGTTGATTTTTTGGATAAAAGACATGCATTTGTATGACATTGTTTACAAAAATACACGTAAAATGATTTTTTGGGAAAACATGCATTTATGTTGCATTATTTAAAAATACATATAAAGTGATTTTTTAAATAAAGTATTCATTTGCATTGCAATGTTTACAAAGTACACAATTTTTTTTTAGGATAAAACATGCATTTGTATTGCATTATTTATAAATACATGTAGAGTTTGATTTTGGACAAAACATGCATTTTTGACAATTGATAGTAAGGAGAAGCAAATTATTTTTAATGCCAATGAAGTGATTTTTTCTTCTGGAAATCATTTTGAGCTTCAAATCGAGAAAAAAAAAAAGATAAACTTATTTGTATGATTAATAAAGCGAATAAAAGATGTCCAAATTGTTTTAAAAGTTTGAACATGCATAACGAGCCTAAAAATAAATAAGCTAGCGGCGAGTTTTCAATTTTAAACTACTCAAGCCTAAAAAATAAATAAACTAACGGCATGTTTCCGATTTTTTAAACTAACATATTAATCTTATCAATTCAATGCCTAATTATTCTAAGTATCCTAACAATCACACAAACATTAACTAATTATTACAACCCCAAAAAATAAAATGACGGGATTAAAGTTTTTTTTTTAAAAAAAACCGAATGAAAATGACGAGTCTCATAACGAGACTCTTCGTTGCTCCCGATGCATTTCAGGTAAACGAAAGAAAAGAAAAGGATTAGTATGATTTAATTTAATAGTTGGCAAGACAAGGAATGAAAATAAAAATGGAAACGTGAAAATATACACATAAGAAAAATATAAATAAATAGTTCATGAAAAAGTAATATGTTGTTGGACCTCATGTTTGATCAACTCATAGATTGTTTCGTGCCAACAGGCAGGGCCCAAATAGATTTAATAGACAAGACCATGACACAATATGATCTAAGAGAATTTTTATATGCTAAGATAGAAGCATTTTGAGACTTAAACAAGTAATGTAAATTTGTAACCAGTTCGTGTAAACATTTGAGATAAAACATATATGAGCTAAATAATCAATCGCCAATGACATTCTAGGTATACAGGGTCATTTAGGCCAAAACACACACAGGACTATAGTCCTAATATACATTAGACATGGGACGCTCCCAAAACAAACACAATGGGGTCAAGATGATTGTCAAGCAGATCTCAAGTCAAATAAATATCATATTATAGCTAGTAAATATTTAATATCTATTGAACATAGTTGCAGGAACTTAGTGATAAAACATACTTCAACATCTTATGTCCAATATGATCATTCAAGATCCAGAACTAACAAATACATGCACAAAGCTCCTTATCACATTTCATTATCCTAAAACTCATGGATACAGGTTCCCAAACATGCTTGCAAGGATTTCCCTTCAACAAAGATATAGAAGTAAAATTTCAGAAACTTAATCACTTGATCAAACTAGAAAACAAAAGGAAACTTACAAGTTCATACTGTATATGAATAAACAGTGGACGGAACCAAATAAACAAGTGCAAATATGAAGATATTACTAGAACTAATCACTACGTGAAAGAGGACAGAAAGAGGAGAACCCTTTTTTAACTGTCCGGATAAATACTTAACCAAATAGAGAAGAAAACTGAGAGATAATCTGAACCAAATTATGCTTAGATTATCAAAATCTAATTTTTAAAAGATGCCTGGACATGAAGAAAATAAATAAGGGTTGGACCGAAGACTTTAAACTACAATTTTCATACTCACATACATACTTACAAGTGTAATCTAATATCACTGATCCTAAACTAACATAGTGACACACAAGAGGAACATTAATATACTAAGTTGAGGTATAAATTATGCAAGAGTTAAATAATACTCACAAGAACAGGGACATGAAGCATTTCAAGCTTGTATTTAATACAAGTAGCATATGATTAGGTATTTATCACCATAAACTAAAAGACCCAAACATTTATACCTTAAACAGGAAAAACTATCAAGATGATCTTAGATATGGCGTTTAACTACTAACAAACAAATAGAGGAGCATAATGAACACATGAAAGAACTAAACACCATAATCTTAAACTAATTTCTACTAGAGTTAAACAGAGAAACCAAAACAAACCCAAATGGGAAAAACCTGATAAGTAACAAATACACAGTAGAATTAAAGAGTTTCAAACTTAGCATATACGCAAAACTGATCACATAATGAAATCTATATTGACTAACATATTCACATGCTAATCACACATTAAACATAAATGAGCGACATATGTTTACCAACACAGACCATCACTATATTAATCTAACACTTAATCCACAAGCACATAGTAGTAAAAATATAAGAGAAGGAACCTTTTCAACTAAATACAAACATCACATGAAGGCAACTCATTACTTGATAGCATAAATGTCAACCTAAATTTCCTTGTATTGTGCAAGATAAATCAAAATCTTAATCATGCCATGCTGAACATAGACAATTAGCCAAATGAATGAACATCACAAGAATGCCCCAGATTTAATCAATTTCAGATCCTTTTAAATTATAGCATAACTTTCAAACAACCTCTTAATCACATAAGCAGACAACAACTTAACATACCAACAACAATTTGACTAGTCTCAGGTTTAAACAAGCATAAATCTGACTAAAACATATTAAATACTATCACATAGTTACAAACAACTAATTTTGACTGATCATATCCATAACAATAACTCGATAAATGCACTTAATGACTCAAAACAGTCATAATTTAAACAACATACATGAAAACTGACCTAACAAGCTTAAGTAACACTTAACATCATCTAAACACATTTTAAACCCAAACTAACAGACACAAATAACAACTAATCCTTAAGATAAACATATTTAACAATCACATAATCAAGTCATACGGACCACATAATATGAATTAAATAGCCGAACATTAGAAAGAAAGTGAGTTTACTGAGCGAACCGAGGCGTCGTTTCGAATCGCCGAATCAGCTCGGAGAGATTTTGGAATTCTGATTTTTTTTTTGGATTCAGAAATTCTGATTGTTTAGAGGTCTGATTTTGATTTTGGACCCGGTTTTGCTGACCTGACCCGGAACATTGACCCGACCCGGAAACAAAAAAAAAAGAATTTCGAATTGAAATTAGGAACCAAAAAGAGTATTTTTAAACAAGAAAATTAAGAACAAATCGACCCTTTTGGATTCGAATTTTTGCCCTTTTGTTTTTGGATTTCTTTTGGACCTTTCGGACTCGAAAAATAGACTTTGATATCTGTTTTTGGGGATCCGAAAAAAGAACCTTTCCACTTCTTTTGATTTGTATTTTTTTTTAGGACTTAGCACCTCCAAAAATCGACCCCCAAACAGTGAACAAAGGGGGGGGGGGAGTTGGGCCGATTGGGCTGATTTGGTGGAGTTTTTTTTTGTGGGTTGGGTAAAATGTTTTGGGTTTAAAAATGGGTTGTGGTTTAAGAATATAAAAGGGATTTATTATAAAAAAGATGTTTTGGAGAAATGTAAATTATAAAAATAACGATGCGATAATAATAAAACATAATACTTATGAAATGCTTATTGATTAATATAAAAATGCGATGCCGTTCTGCGAAAATAAAATAAACATAGAGTACTATGATAAAAGTATGATTATGATATTAAAAGGCAAATGATAGTAAAAATACGAATAATAATAATAATAATATTGAGAATAATACTATATATATATATATATATATAAATTATTTTTGAGGTGTTAAAATATTTAAAATTGCGAATAAATATCGAAAAAGAGAGACAAAATTGGGTGTCAACAATGATTATGATTTTAGCATATATGTCATTTTTTCTTTTGTCGAAAATTAATTTTACGACTCTTTAGTATAAAAGCCAATTTGGTGCACTAGTCCAACACGCATCTTAGACCCTATGTAGTCCTATGTTCAAATTCGTCGTTGCATTCTTATTGTCATTTTAAAAAAAATGCATATAAAACATATAGATATCGAGTTTCGAACTGAAAACCTCAATATATAAAATGAGTTTCAGGACCACCAAATCATCCAATAACGTGTGTTAATTTTTTTCGTTTAGTTTTATTTATATTGAACTTTATATGTGTTTAACAATATTTTCGGATGAATCAATGTCAGTATCGTGTTACTAATATGCATCCACTTTTGATGATGCTCTCGTCGTCTTCAAATTATGGGTTCACCAATAAACATAACTAGGTGGTCGTAAATAACCAAGCGTAATAACTTTTTTGTACCATTGCAAAAGGCAATTAAGACTTTTTCTCTTAAAAAATAATTTGAGATAATATGAAGATTTAATTACTGTATTATCCTACGAAAAAATCTAAAGAAATAAAGATTTGACCTTGTTGTGAATAAATAACAACTCAGATTATAATGGGACCCAGAGTTTGTTTTGCTTCGAGACAATCTCCTACCGCCCAAATGCTACGTGTGAATATAACACAACGAGTGTGCATGTGTCAGAAATATGAAAAAACAAGCAAATAAAATAATTACTTGATTGGTCTGTCCTATTTAAAACCTAAAAAGCAGTCCAAACTTAGCTTCACAGTAGGCGTTACAAAACAGTCTCTCAGGAAAGGGCTAAAAAAGCACCGAATTGAAGAGAAATAGAGAGAGCAATGGTGGGTGAAGAGAAGAGGCATCAAATGATGCAAAACCTGTTCGGTGACCAATCGGAAGAGGAGGAAGAAGAGGAGGAGGTTGAATCCGAACACGAATCCAATCGTCAACCTGATTACGCTTCGGTTCGATTTTTTTAATCTCAATTTACCTATTTTTTGATTAATTAACTTCTTTTCTTGTTAGAGTTTTAGCGAATGAATTAATGTGATAAGGTTTTGTTTGTTTTTCTGTTGAAGTGGTTAAAACTTGGCCCTAATTGGTTATCATGTATGTTTATTAGTTCATGTGTACAAGAATGATTTTGAAGGTAGTTCCGACGTGTTAAATAGTCGAAGCAGGGAGAAATGATAAGGTTTAGTCCTCTTTTTGATTAATCGACTTTTTTTCTAGTTAAAAAATTAGTCGATGAATTTATTTGATTTTCTGTTTGAGTTGTTAAGCTTGGCCGTAATTGGGTATCATGTGTGCTTTTATTGGTTTATGTGTACAAGAATGATTTTAAAGGTAGTTCCAACACATTAAATAGTCGGAGCAGGGAGAAATGAGAAGATTTAATCCAGTTTAGAATATTATGGAAATGCAAGTGTTAAATTAAACAGAGGCCGTAATTAGTACTACTTTTTGAGGGGAAAAAAATCAAGAAAGGGAATCTTCAATGTGTGTAGCCAGCTCAGTGGTTTGAATGAAATGTCTTGTTATGTGGCATGCCAGCCGAGTGAATGTTGAATTATATGCTATTTTCTATGTTACATTCGAATTTCCTTTTTGAAAAATAAGAATCAGGGAATACTTTTCCTATCATCATTGGTATATACATTTTGTACAGACGGTCTGAATCACGGATATTTCTCTCTCACGCACAATCTTGTTGGTGTTATTTATAGCTGTAGCATACAAAGATTTGTTGGGCTATAGTAGTGTAGTTTTCTTTGATTGTTTTAAATTCTTAAAATTCTATCTTTCACCCTCTACTTGATGACATTACTTGAATGATCTGACATGCTCTTATGTGTTAATGTCTTGGTCAAAACAAAATAAAAGCTTCAGAATTTCAGTAAATGTTACCTTTGTTCTTGGATTTGGAATTCACATTTATCATTTTATTTTTGTATGGTTACATCATATGGATACAATTCTCATTTTGTATCTTGATTGATCTTTTCTTTATATAAACGTTATGGACTTTGAAACTGTTCTTTGCTATTATTTTTTTCATCAGGATGACGGGGATGGAGGCCTGGAGCCTGAAGGAGAAGGTGAAGCTGATGTTGATGTTGATGTTGATGGTGAAGCTGATGTTGAAGGTGAAGATGAAGTAGAGGGCCAAGGGGAGGCTGAGATGGAGAGTGATGCTGAAATGCAGGACGTTGATCCTGGTCATGGAGAGAGTGAGGGTGAAAGAGATCAGAGTTCTCAGGAAAATGAGGTTACTGATCAGAGGGTAGAAAGCGAAGGAAGAGATTCAGAGAGTGATGAAAAAGAAGAATATGGTCAAAGAGTAATGACTAGTAGGAGGCAGGAAGTAATTGACAGTGAATCAGAAAGATCTGAGGAAAACCAATATGGTGACAACGAGGATGAGGAAGTAAATCAAGCAAGAAGTCCAAGGTAATTGGTTGTCCGTTCCTTCCTGTCTTCTACCTTTTTTCTTTTCCTTTTACTTCCTGATGTTTTTGCTTGGAGAATGTACAGACATGTTTCGGTCTTTTCATAACCAGCTCATGATTCCTATTGCAACTGATCATTGCTGGTTCTGCTTGAGTTGATCTGTTGTAAATCCTTCATATCACTCTGATATCTTATAGCATATGTGGACCAATAGTAAGAAACACATTGTATAGCATATGTTGTTTTGTAGCATCCAGTTTTTTTTTTGAACACAGTTATCTTTTGTTTTGCAGTAGGTCTCCTGGGGAAGATAAAGATGACACTCACATATCCTCTGCCCCGGAGATTCGTGATGTGTTTGGGGATTCAGAGGACGAAGAAGAGGCTGATTATGTTGTTCAGAATCAAATCGATGAGGAGCAAAATGTTTGTACAAGTGCTAAATGAGGAGTACATTTCAACTTTAGTAGTTGTTTGGTTCCACTTATGGATTTGAAAGATTTGTTATTGCAGATATACCCAATGGAAGAAGAAACTAGCTACGGAAAATTGAGGCCAGAAGATATTATACCTGAAGATGATGGCGGATATGAGTCTGAAGAAGAGCATGTGGAATCTAAAACTAAGGAAAAACCAGTTGGGCCCCCATTAGAGCTGGAGATTCCATTGCGTCCACCGCCAGCTTATTCAGACAAGGTCAGTATTTTTTCTTGTTTCTACTGATGTAATCAGAAATCTTTTCGTGTTTCGTCCTTTATTTTTCCCCTTTGGTTGCTTAGTTTGCAGCTGAATTTTGAAAGAATGACAAGAATAAAAAGTTCATTCAGCTTTATGATTGCTTACCAAAAAGTTTTGAAACTGCAAAGTCTGTATTTCTATGACTTAACTTGGTTTATATTGCAAACTAGTTGCAGTTTTTTCTATGAAACTCTTGATAGTTGACATTTACAGATTATCTTTTGAGTGGCTTGATTATATTTTGCAAAATCAGTTCTGAGGTCCTGTCAACTCATAAAATTCCCCTGAATGATTCATATCTAGACTAACCAGTAGAATACACACGTCTGTTATATTTGTCACTACATTATTACCATCATCATCTTCTAATCCTATCATCTGTAACAGAGGAGGAGGAAAAAGAATAACTTCTTGCTTACATCGTTTCAAAAACTTTTTCTTTTGAAACCTTTTGTCTGTTTATAGTTTTTGAACCAAAATAGGGCAGGCATTGTTATATGTTTTGCTTTCTTTCAGTCTAAAACCTGAGGATCAAAGAATATTTTGACACCTGTTCCTCATTTGAGTATTAGACATTCTTTTGATAAGTCATTTGAGTCATAGACGTGAAATTGTTCCAACTTCTCTATTTATGGCGAGGGGCTGAGAGACATGAATAGTATTTTTATCCCTCCATTCCTAAGAGATTCAGTGGGTTACAACAACAACAACATACCCAGTGAGCTCCAAAACGTGGGGTCTGGGGAGCAGACCTTACCCCTACGTTGGGAGGTAGAGAGGCTGCTTCCTGTAGACCCTCGGCACAAGGTAGATATTCAGTGGGTTGAAGTTATCAAAAGCTTGATGAGAGAATGTATGATCAGGGAAAATGATTATGTCCAAAGAGTGAGAATAGACTAGACGCGAGAAAGACTCTTTGCAAGTCCCAGAAGGTCAATGTGAGTTTATCAAGCAACAAATAAGTCTGCAGTACACCTTAGTCTTTTTCATAAAGCTAACTATTTATTTTCCCCCTAAATGTAATCGTCCAATTTATAACATGGATTCTTTAAATCCAAGGTGGTTATATCATGGCTTATCCTCCGAAAGCCTTGGACAGATTTTAAGCTTCTATTAGAGAAAATTTTCAATCAGACTAAATGTGGTCTGTTTATTTCTTTTTATACAAGCAAATTCAGATGTTCCATATGATGCTATTGCTCATGTGGGGTTGTCAAGTATTTAAAACATCATTCATGTTTGTCATTATTGTTGCCGCCTTTTTTATCATCCCGAACCTTCAACCTTTAATGATTAAAAAATATCATTTGGTGCGTAATCCTTAACTTTTTACTTGTTCACTTTCTTATGATGCAGATGAACATGATCAAGGTTTCTAACATAATGGGCATTGATCCCAAGCCCTTTGATCCAGAGACATATGTTGAAGAGGATGTTTTTGTGACTGATGAATCTGGATCCAAGAAGCGCATTAGCTTAGTTAACAACATTGTTCGATGGAGGAAAGTTAAAAAGCCCGATGGCACAACAACTGTAAGTGCATTTTATTTCTCAAAAAAGAAAAAAACTGTAAGTGAATTTTGAATAAACTCGTTTATATCTATATGCTCGGGCATGGATCAGAAAATCAGCTCATCTCTGATTTCCCTGATGAATTAGGCAAGTTGATTTTTCTTTATTTGAAAGTTGCCTATGCGTCGATTCATCAGATATTAATGCAAGCTTTTAAGCTCAGTGTCACGGTGTTGTCTGACGTTCTTAGGAGACATCTTTTCTTTTAGGAAATGGGAAATTTGGTAGTTCTGCAGTTATTCCACATAATTCACCATATATTAAAAAGTATATTCCATATAATTAAAGCAATTAAAATTTGTAGTGGTGTTATTCCTTGATGATAGGAACTGAACCAAATAATTGGTGAGAAGCATTAGCTTAGTTAATAATACTGTCTGGTGGAGGGAAGTAAAGAAACCCTGAGAACATACACAAGTGAAGTTTTGCATAAACTCGGTTTTTATGCCATGACATGGTTTCAGAAAATCAAATCATATCTCTGGTTGTCCTGATGAAATAAGCAATTTTATGCTTGTTTATGTTGCACATGCTTGATTTATCAGTGTAAGTTAAGCTCACTGGCATGGGTT
The DNA here is from genome assembly GCA_029783415.1 of Anisodus acutangulus. Lineage (NCBI taxonomy): Eukaryota > Viridiplantae > Streptophyta > Magnoliopsida > Solanales > Solanaceae > Anisodus > Anisodus acutangulus. The sequence continues at coordinate 8,636,514 of CM056497.1, forward strand.
GTCTGATGATGGTGGAAACTTTTTTCCTTTTATGAGAAAGGGAACTTTTGTTGTTTGAAGTGTTTTATGTCACATAATAATTAAAACTATCAAAATGTTAAGTGGAAGGAAATATCCAAGGGTGTGACCTAGTGGTCAATGAAGTGGGTCTCAAGTTCAAATCCCAATCCCAGCTGAAGCGTGATCTCTTCACATCTGCCCAAGCCTTGGGGGCAGAGTTATCGGGTAGCAAGTACCCCGTGGAATTAGTCGAGGGGTGCCCTCAAGCTGATCTACCATCACAGTTATAGAAAAATGTTAGTGGGAGATAAGATGAATAATGGCATAGGGAAAAGGGGAAAAAAGAAGAAACAAAAGGCATAAGGTACATCAAATGAACATGAAATCAAGAAAAAGGAGGAGGTAATATATAATAGGTTATGTTTCTTATCTTTATTAAAAAAATACTAATATGTTATCTTGGTTTTAACGTCTTTGGTGGCTGGTCAAATACCACTGATGTCTATGTTGGAGCTAAAGCTTTCAAAGCTGGACCATGTAATGACAAGTATAATCCCCCTTCAACAAAAGAAGAGCAAGGATTATTGTTGAAAGGAAAATGTGTTATCAATTAGTCATAAAGACTGACATAGAGACAAATACTTGCATGTCTAAGTAACTCTATTTATCATTGGTCAGACTTTGAGATCACTTTATTACTTTATGTGAGTTTGGAGTCGCAGATCAAGAAAAAATTCTGATTCATTTAGCATTTCTTGGTACTGACTGAATGGATGTTTCTGTATGTAGGTAGAAAGCAATGCACGCTTTGTGGAATGGTCTGATGGCAGTGTACAATTAATAATTGGAAATGAAGTTCTGGACATATCTACGCAAGATGCTCAGCATGATCATGCACACCTGTTTCTTAGACATGGAAAGGTGAAATCTTATGTATGTCATATCTGATGCAAAATCCTAGTTATTTTGGCTGGGAAATTTCAGGAAAAATTGTGGTCCTTTTGTCAAATATGCAGATATACACACTCACAAGTCACAACTTCACAAAGGAAAGAGGAATTTGTACATAGTTAAGCCTTATGAGGTCCTCACAGGTTGTTAAATCAGTGGATAAGTTGTGGGAGATCACGATATGCAAGAGTAATTACTTCCACTCCGTAGTTTTGAAATGAAAAACAATTATTTGAAATGATTTTGCTCGTATTAGTTAGGAAATTGAACTCCGGGCTGGATTGAAAATAGGATTAGTAACTAACCGATATCTGGACGTTTAAGCAGATTATGAGGATTAAATTAAAGTGAATATTTATTTCTCTAGCATAAACAAGGCAAGGAAACAATTTTTTTCTCACACCTACATGATAAATATAGGTTAACCCATATTCAACTCACCCATTTTTCACCCAGCCCTTTTTTTTTTGAGAAGGTAACATATGAACCCAGCCCCCTTTTAACCTGCATAAAATATGGGCGGGTTAGGTTATAACCCGTTTTTGCTCGACCCATTTTCAACCGCCCAAATCTAACTCAGCCCGTCCATTTGCCACTCCTACCCATGACTAACGTGGGGCACTCTAGAATGTATAATTCAAAGAAATATCTTAAACCTTTTCTCCATTCACATACCGTTGTTTGAAAGGATAGAAGGGGTATTTTATGGGTCAACAATTTTAGTATTTTTTTCCTTCCATTATTTGCGTAAAATCTACCCTCCTGGGTATGTTATTATTATTTGCTGTACTTTTCATATAGCTAAAGTCAGTGAAGTTGCTGCAAGTTTCTTAATGGAAATATGATGGATGTTGCCTGATTGTTGAAGTTTCTTAAAGGAACATGTTGAATTTTGATGACTGTTGCCAAGTTTATGGTGGAAATAAACGTTAGTCGGTTTGGAAATTAATTAATCAAAGTATTTGATGGAACTTTTGAACTCAAAGGATGGATTTGTGTAGAAAGATTTTCTCATATTTCAAATGAAACGCCTGATTGAACTACAGACCGGATATCCCCTTTTAAATCCATTCCTTTGTCATGCTACTTTATGTTCAATGAAGACTACCGGTTGAACATTTGACTGACAAGGGAGTTCATATGCAATTATCAATTTACTCTTTTATATTTTTGAAATCTTCTTTATGCCTTCCTATTAAAGATTTAAGGGAATCTGAAGCTGAAAGCTATTCCACTTTAAGTGTGAGATCACCTACATACTCGGATTGATATTAGGTTGACACCTATGACTTGCAAATATAAGTATCTGCTGCAATTGAACTTTGATGAATCATATGTAGATCGAATACTATTAGCTTTTTCTGTCTCAATTCCCACAATCTATGTACTTTATGACATTTATTGCCTTCTGATCCTTAGCATAAATACTTCACTCGCAGGGAATATTACAATCACAAGGGAGAATTTTAAACAAGATGAGGTTTATGCCTTCATCATTGACATCGAACTCTCACCGTTTATTGACTGCTCTTGTTGATTCACGTCATAAGAAGGTTTACAAAGTGAAGAACTGTTTCACTGACATTGACCCTGAGAGGGAGAAAGAGCAAAAGGAGAAGGTAAAATTGATGAGTAATGGAATGTATTTTGCTTTTGGAACGTTTTTAGGTTGACTTTTACTTTCTTTGTCTATGAAGGCTGAAGGCCAAACAATCAGAGCAGGTGCAATCCTCAATCGGAAAAAGGAGAAGGTCAGCCGCAAATACATGCCTACAGCACGTAGGGAACGCCAACTCTCTCCTGGTTTCTTGGAGGATGCGCTTGAGGAGGTAAGATATTCTTCTTTTTTCATCTGTCATGCATGCTGTAGAAAGCATTATTCAGTGGCATGATACATGGAAACCTCCTGATCCCTGCTTGCTCTGAAGTGGGTGGATTATCTGTTCAACACGATTCAATGTTTATACAAGTGTTTCCTTGTGGAAGATATTAGTCGAACTACTCGGTATTCCTCAAACAAAAAAATGCCACTCTGATCTATCATATCTGCCTATTGGAATTATCTCCCATTATCAGGAAGAGGAGACTGATTACTATGACTCTCGACGGTCTGCTGCTCGACGTCGCTTTGAAGAAGACCTAGAAATGGAAGCTCAATCTGAGAAACGAATCATTAATGCGAAAAAGGTGCAGAAGTCAAGTGGAATCCAAGAAATTTCCCTTTTTTTGCTACCTTTTTCAGCTAACATGAAGATTCTCCCCTTTGTCAGAAAAATATTCCTAGGCAAACATCATTGCCTGCTTCAAAGCATTCTCGACGCCCTGTTGATTTTGATGACAGCGAGAAGGAGGAGTCTGAGTATGAAACTGAAGAGGAGGAAGAGGAAGAAGAGAGGTCCTCGCCATGTAAAAGGGCTGTTCAGGAGGACCAAGAATATGAAGATCAAGAGCGTGATCAGGGTGAGGAGGAAGAGGCATATGAAGAGTCAGAAGAGGAGGCTGAGGTAGGAAACTGATCTTCATTGTCCAGTAATATCCCATCTGAACGTTCTTGATAATATGTATTGCATTTAATAAATAGGTAACTGTGAGAAGTTTAAACTTTTACTGCAATGTTTCGTACTTTTGATCGGTATTTCTTAATATTCTAGTTTGTAAACGGTAAACTCTTGTGTCAGAACTGTTGTAAACTTTCCAGACACATAGGCCTATCATATAAGTTAGTGAGATGGTTCAACAAGATTCATATGGTGTGTGACTTTGCGTGCCATTTTCCTGGGCAGTCGAGTCAGATGTTCTCTGCTCATTAATTTTTTTGAGGATAATTTATGAACATGTTGACCACCAGGGTAAGGATTCATCAGAGATGCTAGAGTTGCTAAGTTAGACCTTAATGATTGCTAGATATCTGCTTGGCATATCCCTGTCTTTTACTTTTTTGCAGTAACTTGGTGGCACTACAAGCTATCAACTGATATATCTGTTTTTTCTATGTGCTGGCTGTGTAATAATTTGGAGATAAGATTGTTAGAAGTGTGAAACCTTTTATGTCGTATTAAATTTAATATCTAGGAGCGGGACAAAAGCTACAAAGCTGCCAGCTTGGATTTCGAAAAGGATAATTACCTTATTCATCTAGCCTTCAAATTTTAGAAAATACTAATATTTATATTAGATCTAATTTAACATTGATAAGTGCTTTTAGCATAACGAACGCTTATTCAAGTGTTTAATTTTTTTTGATAACTGTGGTGTCCGGACCGGCTTGCGCGCACCTCGACTAGTTCCATGGTGTAACTGCCACCTCCCACCAGCAACAACTACCAGGTAACTATGTCCACCAATGCTAGAACAGAGGGGAAGAAATCACCTACTGTTTTGTCTCTGCTGGAAATTGAACCTAAGACCTCATGGTGCTCAACCCACTTCATTGGCCACTAGGCCACACCCTTGGGTGCTCAAGTGTTCAATTTTTTGAAAAAAAAAACAATGTTCTTTGGTAGAGCTTTTGTTCCTAAAATTTAGGCAATATATCAGATGAACAACTTGCCCCGCTAATTTAACCTGTGGAATTTCTGATTGAAGTTCATTTTTCTAATGAACAATAGAAGCACATTATAGAATGATTGTACCAAACTCCACCAAGTGGGATGTCATAGAGGTGAAAGAGTCGGAGACATGGAGGAACAACCTTGGAATCAAAGTTCGAATCCCAACAGAGCCAACTATAGGGGAATCTTTCCATCTGCCTTACCCTTGGTGAGTAGAGTAACTCGATACATGTGTTGATAGGAGGTAGCTGGTAACCGGTGAATTAGTTGAGGCATGCCAAGTTGGCTCGGACATTACTCTTATATTAAAAAGAAAAGTAACCGTATCAAACTTCTAATAAGTGTTTTTATACACACTATATGTCTCCAAGATGCAGTGCCTCCCAAAATGGGGCATTACAATTAAATCATCGATTGCTTGATATTTATTGTCAGTGGACCCCATTAGGTTAGAAAATGAGATAAATGTGGAATATTTCTGCCAATGTGAGCTTTGCAAACTTTGGCTGGTCCCAAGCTCAGATAAATATGATATTGGTATGTGGACAACTAGTTTAGAAAAACTTTGACTATTATGTATCCTCTTAATAGGGCCTGAATGGACGAGATTGATAAAAAGGATTCATGGCCTACTCGAAATTAGTTTGGATCAAGGCTTAAATGATTAGAATTGGTATGTGGAGCTATTATGGACTATAAAGATTTACGTCAAAGATGCTCTGTTATAGCTGCCAACTCTTCACTACCTTTTTGGACGTAAGACTTTAATGGAAAGAAATCAAGTTTTGAAGCAATTGTGCAGCTTGATACTCTTAATAATTGCTTCTTCGCTTCTGTAGCAATTTTTGGCGGTCATCATAGCACGAAAATGAGGGATACATTACCATATGGTCTCAAAACGAGGGGTTTGGTTCGTCGAGCGTGGATGTCATTAGAAGGAGAAATTGAATTAGAGGATTCAATGAAAGCAACTAAACAGGCCGGCAGTTTCCATATATCAACATTTCCCATGCAGAAGACTCTTTACAACAACAACATACCCAGTGTAATCCCACAAGTGGGGTTTGGGGAGGGTAGGATGTACGCAAACCTTTCCCATGAAGAAGACTCTTTCTAAACACTAATTTTGGGCAAAGGTCATAATGTTAGATATGCTCAGAAGAGGACAATGCAACGAAAAAGAGGAACAAAATGCAAGATGAGTAGTATCTGCCTAGGTGTTCATCAGATAGCAGAAGAAAACGGTTCTCTGGTGCTTCAGAGTTGAAACTAAAGTGTCTACGTGGCATAAGCAAAATCAAATTTGTTAATGCATCTAAGCTGCCTTAGTTATCGACTACAATAAATGTCCTCTTCATTTAGTTTCCTTGAAGAAATGGTACGATCGGGGTTTCGATGGAAACAAAAAGTGTTTTCCCCTTTTGTGGCAGTTAGCAAGGGAGGAAGAATATTGGATGATGAACGCTAGCCGTTTCGAAACTTACGAAATATGGATGTATCATGAGGACCGTGTTCCTGGTGTTGCATTCTTTTACTGTCGCTTGTCCCATGCATCGAGGCCCGTAAGGCCTGTTCATAAGTAATGCACTCTTTCTAAAATTACCTCCTTTTATGCAAGGACACCTTTTCCTTGGGGTATTAGTCTTCCTCTGCCGGTTGGATTTCTCTTTCTAGAAAATAATTGGATTTTGGAGAACTATAAGAAATCAGGTATAATAGCATGCGTCTAGGAAATAGATGGTTTTCCACTCCATATTTCTAAAACATCCCACTTCACAAGTCGGTGAATTTTACTCGTTTGAGAGAGCCCTTGATGTCACTTCACCTGGAATATTAGGGCCTAATGCCTGGATATAAGGTTTTTGAAATGCTGGATGACACAATAGTAAATTAGATATATTGACTTTATGGAGAAGTTGGTAAATGAAAGCAAAGAGTAAACCGTTGCCGGTGTCGCGCAGGTGCAAAAAACCATTTTGGAGAAGTTAGTGAAGTCAGATGCAACGCCTAGTTATTTGAGGCGTAGAATTATCAATAAATCAGCATAGGTTATGCATAATGTAAGAGTTAAAAAGGACAACCCGATGCACAAAGCATCCCGTGTTAGCAGGGTCCGGGGAAGGGCCGCACCCCAATAAACCAACATAGGTTATACATAATATAAGAGTTAAAAAATATTCACCTGTTGAGAAAAAAATGTAAGACTAAAGGATTCCAATTTGGGGCTGGCTGTATGGATTTTCAAAATGTTTTAGGTTTTTAGGTAGTTTGATGTGTGGTTATGAAATTCTCTCTCTCTAGTTTCCTTCTTTTAAATAACAATGAGAAATGCATCAAGTTTGATGTATAGGAAAATTTCTTGAAGTGAAAGGCAGAAGTTCGATGTATTTCTTCAAGAATTCGAAGCACTATTTTAAATTGCTGAAATCTAACTTCTGTCATCACCTACCACATACCATCGCCCTTTCTTTGTAAATTTATCTGCTTGCAGCTTGCCACCATCTCCAACTTACCAAATCATTGCATTGTATTTACCTAAGCCAAAGACTGCCACTAATGCTAGTCCCCTTACCAGCACATAAATTTGCCCAATCTTTACTCCTCCCTCTTTCCAAATAATCTCAGTATGATTAGCTAAGTTTTCTTCAATGAATTTAATCTCCATGTGAGGCCAGATGAAGATGCATGTTCAGTGTTTCGTGCTCCTATGGTCACGCTGAGGCATCATTAGCGACATGAAATGATGAAAGAAGGGGGATACTTCGGTACGCAAGCATAATGAAAGAGAATGGAATCTAACTTCTAAACAAACGAGATCTTTTCAGAAACAATATGAAATCAACAAAGCTGTAGATTTTATTGGAAGATGGAAAAATATTATGGCACTGATATTGAAAAATTTCCTGCCTTTTATATCTTTCACCATCCTTCTGTGCATCCTCTCTTTAATTTCTCTTCTGAAGTGATGATCATGGTCATCATATTTGGTGATCAGTCCTGTTTGGAGTCAATTAATGCAGCAATCAGGGGATCTCCCGGTAAAATTTGATTATTCAATGACTGTAGACATGTTTCAGTCTAGCTATCAATTTTGGTCGACAAAAAGTAATTCAAATAGGATTTTACTTTGTTAACAATTGCAGTCTTAAGAAACCACACCTCAGCCGGAAGCACGCTTTTATGTCGTCTGGCTTCTAGAGGGAAGATTGGAAGGGAACATAGATGACGGTGAAATCAATCTAAAACTTCAACCTTCGTAACCAGAATGTGTCCCCCTTTAACATGCTACCTCTTACCTGCACTAAAGTTGACGGATCACAGAAATATGCTCTCTACACGGACATTCTAGTTCTTTTTGGAGTTCTCTATGATGGTTAACATTCTTGGTTCGGAGCTGGTTATAACACTATTTTGCATGCTAAATCATTAACTTGGTATTCCGATTCCATGCAGTTTGATGATTTACTTTTCTGAATTTTGATCATTTCCCTTAATTTCTCACTTCTTTTCCTTCTTTTTGTGGTCCAAAAATCATCAGGAGCCGAAGCAAAATGTTAGGGAATCAGCACCAAGTAAGCGGAAAGGGATCGAGTCAGATGAAGAATCTCCTCCAAGGAAGACCACAACTCATCGCAGAATGGCAATTGTTTATGACAGTGAGGAGGACTAAAATGTAATGGCGTGGAATCTAAGACAAGTGAGTGTTGGATGTGAACTAATTTAAGCTCCCTGTATGACATGTTTCTTCTGTGATAAGATGTTGAGGCTTCTTTTGTGATGAATGTATAACATGCCAAGTTTTGTTTTCATCTTGCATATACATGTCTCTGTTCTGGAGAGCTTTTTTGCCACACCATCTTTTTGTCTTCAACTCTACTACATCACAAGTTTATTGCATCGTTGAAAGATTAATTGTTGAACGTCCTGTTTTGCTTGTAAATTGATTACTGGAGTTTATGGGTAGTTGCTGGCGTTTGACTGTAGCAATTGAGCTAGGTCAAATGCATGGATTTTTAGTGAGATTTGCAGACTAGTTGCAACAATTATTTTCTATCCAAAGACATAATGATAGAATTTTAAGCTGGAAAGCTTGTTGTTATTAATAAAGTTTGTGGCTGCACAATTGTCAATTAGTTCTTTTTGGTATAGTAGTAATAGTAGTAATAGTAGTAGTAGTAAAATTACCATCACTTAATGAATCATCATATTGGTTCTAGCATAATTCTAGTGGCCAGTATATCTGTATGTATAATATCCAGAGTTAGGAATGATTGATTCATTCTAAAAAAATTTAGGAATGATGGTGAAGTGGTGATGCGTGCTTCTCTTTGAGATGTATATCTTTTATCAACTTTTAACCAGATTGCTTTGAAACTTAAGTGCTAAAATTCTTTTTTGTGAAGAACTACTTTAGTTTCCAACAAACTGCATGCACATCATGGATTCTTTTGGATTGAAGTTTGAAATGTATTCGCAACCTTTCCTGATTCAGGTTTGCATTTGTCAGGCATATTTGCACAGAAGATTGTCACAGGATGCAATGTGATGCTCTAAAGCCTGGGATTTGAAAAGAGGAATCAAAACCCTTAATATTGTTCAGTTATACATCACCGACCTACCTTAGGTTTATACTTTCAGATGTCTTTCTCATGCTGAATTTGGCAATGAACCGTAGCAGAACTGATGTTACCTTTTTTTTTTTTCCTCCTTTCATATGAATTGTTGTTAAGCTGGATATAACCTGGTTTTTTTATCAGTGACCTATTTATAGATGAAACTTAGTACACCTTGCTGTTGGCTTTTCTTTACATGTTCATTAGTATTTTTTCCCTTGCTCGATTCAGCAGTTATTCTGTATCCGTACCTAAGCGAGGGGCAAAAGCATGTTCACTTGCACCCTTCAGTTTCTGTTCTTTTAGTTTGCTTTCTGAAAAAGGTCTCCATAAGGATCTTGTGGAAACTGCTTCACTAAAAAGTAAAATCTGGTAAGTCTTGATTCTATTCTGGCTGCAAAGAACCAGGGGACATCTTCTCCACGGGATCAGAGTCGGATTTTCATTTTTTCAATATGAGTATTTATCTAAAGTAAAGGTAAATGAGGGTGACAGATCAACGAAGGCACTTTTGCTTATAGCAGCGAAGATTCTTTGTTCTAGTCAAATTTCGTTGAGCCATTTTGTAATTATTACAGTTGTTAGTGAAGCTGCAAACTACCAACACTTGGAAAGAAAGAACCTATGAAGCTTCAATGTTAATAAAGAACTTAGACTTCGAGCCATACCGTTTAGTTCCTACTATGCTGGTTAGAGATTTCGTATCATCTCTCACCCTTCCCCACTTCTTCGGAGAAGTGCAGGAATAGCCGTATTTAGGGTCTTGTTAAAGAATAGTTGAAGCTTATAAAACTTTTAAAGTTTATGTGTTTATCCATATTAGGATCAACTTTCAGACTCAGACTCTTGAGATTAAAGTTGAGAATAACTTGCGTTTTAAAGTTCATACTTCAAACTTCAGGCATACGAGTAACTTCAATTCGAACTTCAAATATTTAAGTCTAAAATTAGGCTAGACATTTTAAAAAAAATTGAATATTACCTGTCTTAATGTTCCTTTAGACATGCGATGGGTTCATAGTGCTTCCGGGCCATCAACAAGTAAAAGCTGCGATCAAATTATCTTTTTCTAATTTTCATTATATGCATTGTTGGATTTGATATAATAAATATGATGAAAGATTGTTGTATACACACCCTCGTATTAAAAGAATACAATAAATGCAAATTTTGTCTAATAATGGTGCTTATTACGGAAATGATACAAATACGACAAGAAATAAAAAAAAATTCCATCACATTCATAAGATATATTAGTTTACTCTGTCCAAATATCCTAAAAATCCACTAACCATGTAATAGACGTTCAATGCAATTTTTGAACAATTTACTTTAAATGAAAAATTATCACATCATATATTGTATGGTAATGTCTATAAGAGTGATTTAATGTAATCTCATAAGCATCACATTATTCAAATGTGTGACATTATGGCTCATATATTTGTTTAATAGGTTTCTTCTATTGACGAATGCAATTAGTTTCTATCACTTTCCTCTTGAAAAAGAAACTGCAAAATAGGCCAACTTTTTTTTTTCTAAATTATTACCCCAGTCCTTTTTAAATGACTTTTTTAGTTAATAACATTAATTAAAGAGGTTATTTAATTACATTATCCTTTATCTCATAAAAATATAAAAAGTTAACGGAAAGACCTTCTAAAAAATTTATTGGTATACTTATTATAGCACGAGTAAAGCTGGGAAAAGTAATAATTTCTTAATTATTTAAATAACACTAATTTTGAATTATTTTTAAAAGGACTAGATAGACATTTTAAAAAAACAGAAACTGAAATTCTTGTTCCGGACATAGCTGGATGTCAAAGAAGAAAATTTAAAATTCAGTTCGAATTCTAGCGGAAATAATTTGCTCTCTTCTGAGTAGGACAGTATGAGGTAATTCGTAAGCAGCTGAATATAAAAAAACTAAAATCCTTTTGCGATAAAGAAGAAGAAGATGGGACCCAAAGTGAATTAGCATTCCAGGTCAGTCTAGAAGTCACCAGATACACAATAATACTGCGTTACCACGTGGCAGTTATGGAGAGAGAAAAAGTGTAGAAAGTTCTAGTCTTTTTGGTTTATTGAATTCTGGTAGGTTCTAGACTCACCCGTCTAAACTTCTAGATGTCTGTTTCCCTTAACATAAAGCACCTCTCTCCCTTCCCTACTTCTCGAAACAAAACACTCGAAAACACACATTTGATTTTCGCAAAACACATCAGAAGCAATTCTCCTTTTTCTGCTCTTACAATCTCGTTCAAGGTATGTTTGCATGTCTCTTTTTCTTTAATTTTTTCTCTTCGATTTCAGTTTCTTTTTTAAAAAAAAAATTAATTTAATTTTTTTGATTGGTTGTTTGTTTCATTGTGTGCGTAGTTGAGAAGTCATACACTGTTGTTCGATCGGTTGTTTGCGTTTTGATGGTCATTCAATCAATACTTAATATAGAATTCCGTGTCAAGTCATAACCTGACAAACAAAATTAAAATGCGATGGAGGGACCAATAACTATTAGTTGAGTGGCCATGGCCATATGATAAATTTATTCGGATTTTCTTGTTCTCCGTCTAGATTAATATGATGGTATACTAGTATGTTTCTCATTGTGTGTTCTGTTGTTGCAGTTTTTGAAATACACATAATTCATCATGAATCCCGAAAAATTTACCCACAAGACAAATGAGGCACTTGCTGAGGCACATGAACTAGCTACATCCTCAGGGCATGCTCAATTAACACCACTGCATATGGCTGTAGCTTTAATTTCTGATCACAATGGTATTTTCCGGCAAGCAATTGTCAATGCTGCTGGTAGTGAAGAATCAGCTAATGCAGTTGAAAGGGTATTCAATCAAGCTAAAAAGAAAATACCTTCACAATCACCAGCACCTGATGAAGTTCCAGCAAGCACTTCACTGATTAAGGTACTCCGACGTGCACAATCGTTGCAGAAATCTCGCGGTGATAGTCATTTGGCGGTTGATTTGTTGATATTAGGGCTTCTAGAAGATTCCCAAATTGGTGATCTTTTGAAAGAAGCTGGTCTTAGTGCAACAAGAGTGAAATCAGAAGTTGAGAAACTTAGAGGTAAAGAAGGAAGGAAAGTGGAAAGTGCTACAGGGGACACTACGTATCAAGCACTTAAGACGTATGGTCGTGATCTTGTTGAACAAGCAGGAAAACTTGATCCTGTTATTGGTAGGGATGAAGAAATCCGAAGAGTAATTCGGATTTTATCGAGGAGGACGAAGAATAACCCGTGCTTATTGGTGAGCCTGGTGTTGGTAAAACAGCAGTAGTTGAAGGGCTAGCACAGAGGATCGTTCGAGGTGATGTTCCGAGTAATTTGGCTGACGTTAGGCTTATAGCATTGGATATGGGAGCATTAGTTGCTGGAGCAAAATACAGAGGTGAATTTGAGGAAAGGTTGAAGGCTGTGCTAAAGGAAGTGGAAGAAGCAGAAGGGAAAGTGATTCTCTTTATTGATGAGATACATTTGGTTTTAGGTGCTGGTAGGACTGAAGGGTCAATGGATGCTGCTAATTTGCTTAAGCCAATGCTTGCCAGGGGACAATTAAGGTGCATTGGTGCAACAACTTTGGAAGAGTATAGGAAGTATGTGGAGAAGGATGCTGCGTTTGAAAGGCGTTTCCAGCAGGTTTATGTTGCTGAGCCTAGTCTTCCTGATACTATAAGTATCCTTCGAGGGTTGAAGGAGAAATATGAAGGCCATCACGGTGTCAAAATTCAGGATAGGGCTCTTGTCATTGCTGCCCAGCTTTCCTCTCGATACATTACAGGTATTTACTTTCGTTATATTGCTATTACAAGTTTCACCCTTTATGTCACTAGATACAGAATATGAAGAATTTAACCTTCAAATGTGATGCATCTTAAGATTACTATATTTTGATTGTCCTCAAAAGATTTCCTGAAATGCTTGGGAGATAGTTCCTTTCTCCCTGTCTTATTAGCAGATTGAATTTGAATCTAGTTTTACTTGGTGCAACTGATATAGCTGAATATTGTCCTGTTTAGATGATAAAAATAGTTTTTGCTTCTTTGTGCTTTGCAAGATGAATTTTTTTTACTGTGATTGATGAATTAGAGCTTCCTCATGCATACCCACCTTAACCGAATGGAACTATGTATCTTTTCTTTATTAAAATGAATTTTCTCTGAAGGGTTTCTGTTTCTCTGCTATGGAGAATCGCTATAGTTGTCTGGGTTGCGATTTGCCAGTTAGCTATAATTCTTTGCACATAGTAGAATGACTAATCTGTAAAAATTTTGCTTCAGGTCGACATTTGCCAGATAAAGCTATTGACCTAGTTGATGAGGCTTGTGCAAATGTGAGAGTTCAACTTGATAGTCAACCAGAAGAAATTGACAATCTCGAAAGGAAGAGGATTCAGCTAGAAGTTGAACATCATGCTCTTGAGAAGGAAAAAGACAAAGCTAGCAAAGCTCGACTTGTTGAAGTAAGTGTCATATCCCAAAATTGCGTTTACTTAATTATTGTAAAGCCTGTGTGGGGAATGTGTACAACTAACATAATCACTATTTCAGGTGAGAAAAGAGCTTGATGATTTGAGGGACAAACTCCAGCCTTTGATGATGAGGTATAAGAAAGAGAAGGAAAGAATTGATGAGCTTCGCAGGCTTAAGCAGAAGCGCGATGAACTCCTGTATGCTTTACAAGAAGCTGAAAGGAGATATGATCTTGCTAGAGCAGCAGATCTTAGATATGGTGCTATCCAAGAAGTGGAAGCTGCAATAACAAAGCTTGAGAGTAACTCAGATGAGAGTACAATGTTAACAGAGACTGTGGGACCCGATCAGATCGCGGAAGTAGTTAGTCGCTGGACTGGTATTCCTGTCTCAAGGCTTGGTCAGAATGAGAAAGAGAAATTGATTGGTCTCGCTGATAGATTGCACCAAAGAGTGGTCGGACAAGATCATGCAGTTAGAGCTGTTGCTGAGGCTGTGTTAAGGTCTAGAGCTGGATTAGGAAGGCAACAACAACCAACTGGTTCATTCCTTTTTTTGGGGCCAACTGGTGTTGGAAAGACTGAACTTGCTAAAGCTCTCGCTGAGCAGCTCTTTGATGATGATAAGTTGATGGTCAGAATTGACATGTCCGAATACATGGAACAGCATTCTGTTGCCCGATTGATTGGTGCTCCACCAGGGTAAGGACCTTTTCCACTTTCCTCTAGGTACTTGATAGTTATACGGTTCAGATTGATAAATGCCGAATATGTGTCTGTTTGCAGTTATGTTGGACATGAGGAAGGAGGACAACTTACTGAAGCTGTGAGGAGGCGCCCTTACAGTGTTGTGCTTTTTGATGAAGTGGAAAAAGCTCATCCTACTGTGTTTAATACCTTGCTTCAAGTGTTGGATGACGGAAGATTAACAGATGGTCAAGGTCGTACTGTTGATTTCACTAACACGGTGATCATTATGACTTCAAATCTGGGAGCAGAGTTTCTCTTGTCAGGATTAATGGGCAAGTGCACCATGGAGAAGGCTCGCGAAATGGTCATGCAGGAGGTATGTTAGAACACCCTATTTGCTGCAAAGTTTTCAACATTGTTTGCTGTTGCAGGACAGTTTATATTTTGTTAATCGGAACAACAGTTGTTCACTTACACATCTTTTTTGTTACAGGTTAGGAAGCAGTTTAAGCCTGAGCTGCTGAATCGGCTTGATGAGATTGTCGTGTTTGATCCTTTATCACACGAACAGTTGAGGCAAGTATGCCGTCACCAACTGAAAGACGTGGCAGGCCGTTTAGCTGAGAGGGGTATTGCCTTGGGCGTTACTGAGGCTGCGCTAGATGTCATACTAGCTCAGAGCTATGACCCGGTAAGTGCTAAATTCTAGTGGTGTATAGAAGTGAAAAAATTCTCTTTTGCAAGGAGTTGTACTAACTTTTGTTGTCAATGGTATTCAGGTTTATGGTGCAAGGCCTATTAGGAGGTGGTTGGAGAAAAAAGTTGTAACAGAGTTATCAAAGATGCTTGTGAAGGAGGAAATCGATGAGAATTCAACTGTGTACATTGATGCTGGATTTGGTGGGAAAGACTTATCTTACAGGGTGGAGAAGAATGGAGGGCTTGTTAATGCTGCTACCGGGAAAAAATCTGATGTGCTGATTCAGCTCCCTAATGGGACAAGGAGTGATGCTGCTCAAGCAGTGAAGAAAATGAAGATTGAAGAAATAGATGATGACGAAGATGATAAAATGGATGTTTGAAGAGAGGTTAAATCAGTATAGATCAAATGAAGAGATGACTACTTTTGTTGACCCCTTGTGGGGAAAGTTCAGTTTTACATCTTCAAGAAGTGAATAAATGTATAATGTTTTGTGTTGCTTTATGAATTGAATGTCCAAATAGGATTGTATCCTCAGTTTTTGTGAAACAAGTGTTCTTTCCTTTTATTATTGCGTTCTGATTTTCTTCTTTCAAAGTTTTGAGTTCGGTGAATTGTCACAACTCACAAGAGATACAATATGGGACATATTCTTTGTAACGGTAGAAATCTAGAAAGGCTTGGAATTGGTAACTATTTGTGAGTTTCCAGCCCAATGTATAGATCCATTCGTGAATTTCAATTCAATTTCATATCCATAATTAAAATATATCACATATATCCCTAAGGGAGATTAATATTTTTCTACATTAAATAATGTCACATTTTTAATTCAAAGATTGTCATATTTTTTGGCAAAAGTTTGGAAACAACAAAATACCATGTAGCAACTTCAAAAGAAAATCAGCGTCAAACAAATTAATCCCACTTACACTGTTCACCAAGTTTTCTTTAGCTTTTGTCACATCTCTTTTCCCCTGACGATATCGTTTTGGTCGCGACTGATGCTAGTTATATGGATATGGATGATTTGAATTATGTATTCTTTTTCCCATGTTCCTTTGTCCAGATGTATTATGCCTCGTTTAGTAGATGTTAAATTAATTCACTACTGTTAAGTAGTGTAAGCACTAAGTAGATAAGTCTAATGTATTTATTGGTTTAGTGTAAATTAATGAGATGAATTTTTAAGACATTATAAGTCTTGGTTAAGTGTATTTAATATTGAAAGCGTTAAAAAAATATCTAAAAATTTGTTTCTATTTTTTTCACTATCAGTACATTCAAACAATCAACTATTTTTTATAAAAATTACAACCAAGCACAACTCCATTTCAAAAGTTTCTGTAAATAATGGATTTTTGGCCTAACTCAACCAAAAAAACTAGCTTGTAGGGTGAAGATTGTCCAAGTCCATATACGAGTCCATGTTCCATTCAATATCCGATGTGAGACTCTTAACATTCTCCCGCACGCCCAGACCTTGTTAACTCCAGCGTGGATAATATAATTTGGGGCCCAACATCGGTGAACAAATAATTGGAATAAACTTGGCTCTGATACCATGTAAAGAATGGATCGTGGGCCTAACTCAACCCCAAAAGCTAGCTTGTATGGTAAGGATTGTTCAAGTCCATATAAGGAGTTCATGTTCCCATTCAATATCCGATGTGGACCCTTAACAGTTTCGAATAAAATGAAAAATGTTTGATTTCTGTAGTCAAATTCCTACTAAAAATAACTCATCTTTCTTTAGTCTAAAACAAATCTCATAAATTTGTGTCGTTGTAATTCATCTCATTAATAATAATCTTGAAAATTTAGAGTTTAATTACCTCTAATTAAATCATTTTTTTGAGATAAACTAAAATGGAAAGTAAATAATTAAGCACCAAGTAGCCCCGATTGAAATTTTAAACCGTAAAACGAACTAGTATAAAGGGGTTCGGCTCCGCTCTATTAATTTTTACTCCATTAATTGTCAATACACCCCTTGATGAATAACAAGTGTCCTAGTTATTATGAAAGGTTGAGATTGATTCTTATCTTATTCTCTATTTATGGTTAAACTCTATTAATGGTACTAAATTAAAAATGTTGTAAACTAAGAGTGAAATATACAAATACTGAACAAAAAATAGAGACAGGAAATATGGGAATTAATGTCTTTATTATTTATTTCTTATGTGTTTATAAAAGGATGAAAAAACATCTCTTTTATGGGGTATGAAACAACCGAATGTTACATATCTTTAAGAGAGTATTAATAAGATAAGTTAGATAACAATTAATAACATACATGTATATCTAAATGACATTCACTCCCAATTAATGAACACAGTGAATTCATAACACTCCCCCTTGGATGTCCATAAATAATGTGCCTCGTTAAAATCTTACTAGGAAAAATTTAGTGAGAAAAAATCCAGTGAAGGAAAAATAGTACATCTAATAATACATATTTTGGTTGCCTCATTAAAAACCTTACAAGGAAAACCAGTGGGGACAAAACCTTATACGAAAAAAAGAGTACAACATGTATTAACTACCCTGATGAGACCTTCATTCCAAATGCTTGAGTCTTCACATTTCAATCTTGTGCACTATCGTCTCGAAAGTTGCAGTTGGTAGAGACTTAGTGAATAAATCAGTCATATTACCACTTGAACGAATCGGTTGCACGTTCATATCACCATTTGGAGCTCGTGTGTGAAGAATAATTTTGGTGAAATGTGTTTTATCCTATCTCTTTTTATGAATCATCCCTTCAATTGAGCAATGCATACTGCATTATCTTCTTATAATATTATGGGTATTTTATCACATTTCAAACCATATTTTTCTCGAATGAGATGTATCATTGACCCCAGCCATACAACTTCTCAACTTGCTTCATGAATTGCCATTATCTCAGCATGATTTGATGATGTAGCTACGATAGACTATTTTTTAGAACGCCAAGATATGGCAGCACCCCCACATATAAACAAATAGCCTGTTTGAGATCTAGCTTTGTGTGAGTCAGATAAATACCCCGCATCGGCATAACCAACAAGATCGGGACTGCAATTGTTAGAATAAAATAAGCTCAAATCGATAGTTCCTTTTAGATACCGCAAAATGTGTTTAATTCCGTTCTAGTGTCTCCTTGTAGGAGCACAACTATATCTTGCTAACACATTAACTGAAAATGCTATGTCAGACCTTGTGGTAATGGCAAGATACATTAGTGCACCGATTACACTAAGATATAGTACTTCAGGAGCAAGAATTTCTGCATTCTTTTCTTGAGGTTGTAACAGATCTTTATTCACATCAAGTGATCGAACAATCATCGGAGTACTTAATGGATGTGCTTCATCCATATAAAATCATTTCAACACTTTTTCTGTATATGCAGATTGATGGACAAAGATACCATTTGTCAAATGTTCAATTTGCAAACCAAGGCATAATTTTGTCTTTCCAAGATCTTACATCTCAAATTCCTTCTTTAAATAATCAATCGCCCTTTTGAGCTCCGCAAGAGTTTCAATGATGTTTATGTTGTCAACATACACATCAAGAACTACAAACTCCGATATTGTTTTCTTTATAAAAACACATGGACAAATGACATAATTTGTATAACTTTCATTTAACAAATACTCTCTAAGGCGGTTATACCACATGCGTCTTGATTGCTTTAAACCATACAATGATCTTTGCAATCTGATTGAGTGTATTTTTCGAGACTTTGAACTACATGCTTCAGGCATCTTAAATCCTTCAGGAATTTTCATGTAAATTTCATTTTCAAGTGTTCCATAGAGATAGGTTGTAACCACATCCATTAAATGGATCTCAAGTCTCTCATGGACATCGAAACCAATGAGATAACGTAACGTTATTGCATCCATAACGGGTGAGTACGCCTCTTCATAATCGACGTCAGGTCTTTGTGAAAATCCTTGTGCAACAAGGCGTGCCTTATATCTTTGTATCTCATTTTTCTCATTTCTTTTTTGTACAAAAACTCATTTATAACCAACAAGCTTAATACCATTAGGTGTTTGGACTACATGTCCAAAACTTCCCGTTTGATAAGTGAGTTTAACTCTGATTTAATTGCCTCTTGCCACTTTGGCCAATCACATTTTTTTGGCATTCTTTAACAGATTAGGGTTCAAGATCTTCACTATCTTGCATAATTCTAGTTGCAACATTATAAGCAAAGACATAATCCATATTTATTTCCAAGTGATTCAAATTAGTGTTGTCCAAAGGACGGGCTGGGGGAGGGTCGGGACGCGGGCTCCGGTGGGCCGGGATAGGTGGGACGGGAAGAGGTCCCGTCCCATACCACATCCCGCCGGAAAAGGGGTCGGGATTTGGGGGGGCGGGTCGGGTCGGGATTTGGATTTGGGTTTTGTTTTGCCACTTAATTTTAAAAAAATAATATATATATATATAAACACTTCAATAATTGAACAAGATTGTGTAATAAAAATATCACAAGACTATTTTTGTGCCTCTTATATTATTTAATAGAAATATGATTTTTTTGTAATACAATTTCAAAATTGCAACTTTGTAGTGTTGTTCAAAAGTTGTAAATCATATAGTAAAATTGCAATTAAAAAAACTACATAGTTAACCATACTTTTTATAATTTCCTCACAATGTCTTGAGGATCTTCGGTTGGAATTTGAATTTGTTGGTCAAATTGTTCGATGTCGCTTGATGTTTCCTCGGACAAGATTTTGTTGTAGTTGTTGTCTTCTTCTTCGTTGATCTCCGATTGACCGCACCTTCTACGCTCCGCTCGAATCCAATCTCTGAATAGAACTGCAATCTCCAATGTGTCTCCCGCCAACGAATGTCCATGCTCTCCTATTTGAAATCTTCCAGCAGAAAAAACGCTTTCAGGCGTTGTTGATGACTGCTTGAATGTTCAACACATCTCGGGCCATATTTGCTAGTGTCAGAAATGTATTCTCATTCTGCCTCCAGTATTTTAGCAAGTCTTCATGTCCTTTGTCATTGACAATTAATTTGTACGGTACAACACCCTGCAAAACATAAACATCAAATTCGCTAACTTGTGAAGAAGTTGAACCACTAAACATTTTATTTCTAAGGCCTTGAATACTAGCAGCAGAAACCACATGTTTTTTATAAGGTTGCAGCGAAGTAGTAGAAGATGGTATAAAAGTCGGTTGATTATTTGCACTTTGTTGTTGGTTATACATATATACTTGTTTGCATTCAGTGTGTATCATAGACGTAATTTCTTCTTTAGTTGGTTTGTCAGTTGGGTCTGTTGGAAGTACTTCTATACAATCATAAATCGTTTCTACAAGTGTTTTACAACTGTCTACTTTAATAGTCAGATTTAATACAACACTAATAATATAAATAGTGGAATAGGAAAAAAAATTTATAAACATTTTTTAATAGATGGAGCGTAAGATGATTTTTTCATATATTAATTAAGTAACAAAAAATATTAAAGTTATATAAAATAACATATTTTAAATAGTAGGATAATAAATACCGGAAAATTTTTTAGTAGCTTGAAAAAATTTCTATAGAAATCCATTAAGTTCTAAAAAATATTTCCAATCATTATCTACAAGCATATCCCTTGGATTTTTATTATGGCCGTTAAATAATAAAGTTATAAGTTGTCTATAATCGTAAGCAACAAGTAGTTGCTCATACAGAGAATTCCAGCTAGTCGAAACTTCTTCTGGAATTTTTCTATAAGGTAATCCACAATCATGAATTTTTTTTAATACTCTTTGCGTCTTTGTATTTTATTACCTTTAAAAATAAATTTTATAGCAAATTGTATTTTATCAAGAATGCTTTCAAAAAGTTTTAGGCCGTCCTTTACAACTAAGTTATAAATATGGCACGCACATCTTATATGAAAATGATTAAGGAAAACATGGAGTTAATCGAACTTTTAAAAGTCTTATAACATACTCATTAGAAATAACATTATCTAATGTAATAGTCATAATTTTATCAATTATTCCATAATAATCACAAATTTCATTAATATTTTGTGCAACAAAACTTTCCGTGTGCCTATCATCAATATATCTATATGCCAAATACGTTTTTGTATATACCAATTTTGATCTATCCAATGACATGTTACCGTTAAATAATCATTACCGTTAGTACTACGGCCTATGTCATAAATGATAACCACTTTGCCATTAAAATGATACAATGCATAACGTAAATATTGTTGATATTCACTTGCAAATTTAAAAACAACCCTTCTAACAGTTGATCTAGAAAAATCACTAAAAACAGTATTATATGTTTCTTGAATGTAATGAATAGAACCAGGAGAGGAAGAAAATGAAAAAGACAAACCCTCCACCGCAACTAATTTTGCCATATTTTCTCTATCTTTATTTTTATCATATTTAGGATAAAAAATTCCCCATGTCGTCGAGTTAATTTGACCACGTACTTGATCGGGGACACTATGTGAACCTTGTCCCGACTCAGATGACATTGACTTACCCAATTTTTTAGCCTGGTATTCATTCTACCTAGTTGTGTGCTCACCTTGTACATGTCTCAATAAACCTCCCGTCCCACCTTGACCTTTTCCGATTTTAAATTTATAAACATTTTTATAAATTTTACATATAGCTAGTTGATTCTCTTGGTCTCTATAAATAAAAAATACTATGCAACTTATTTTAATTTTCGTTGTGTGTGGCCTCGACTCATACTAGGGGGATATGAGGTAATCCAGTTTCAGTTTGAGGCTGAGACTCAGTTTGAGCCTGAGGTTGAGGTGCACTAGTGGGTGTGTCATCTAGATTATCGTGTAAATTAAAGTTTGGTTCTTCTACCTCATTGTTGAAACCTAATTTTGTCCCATCTTTTTCGATTATTTGTTTGCGATTTAAAAATATTTTGACACCTCAAAACAATTTTAATATACATATATACATATATATTAAAATATATATATAAATAAAGCCTTAATATCATCGTCTATTCTCGATATCATTATTATTATTATCATCATTATTATTATCCGTATTTCTAATATCATTTGCCTTTTAATATCATAATCATAGTTTATCATAATATTCTATGTTATTTTATCTTCGCAAAACGACATCACATTTTTTATTATTTTAAGCAATAAGCATTTCATAAATACTATGTTTTATTATTATTACATCGTTATTTTTATTTAAATAATTTACATTTCTTTAAAGTATTTTTTTAATAATAAACCCCTTTTTATTTTAACCCACAACCCATTTTTTTCCTCACCCAAAACATTCTACAACCCACCAAAAAGGGCCCGATCCGCAATTTCCCATTTCGGCCCAACCTGCCACCCAAAAACTCGGCCCAACCCCCCATTTTTATTCCCCCCCACCCAAAATAATATCAACTCACCAAAAAAAAGAGGCCCAACCGGCCACCAAACCCAACGCCCAACACCCCATAAACCTAACCCTTTACCCTATTCTTTCAAACCAAACCCTCCCCCCAAAAACAAAATCCGCCGCTGCACATACCCTATCCCCAAAACCCACCTACACCACCACACCCTTCCCCGTCACCTCACCCATACCCTATCCCCCAAAAACCCGCGACCTGCACCCCTCAAATTCGCCTCCAAAATCATCACTTTAGCCCTTTTTTTTTTTTGAATTTCAAACTCGAAATTGAAAATAGGGTATGGGGGTGAACGGTTTTGGGGGGAATCCATCTATAAATACCCCCTTGTTCTAGGGGGTCCGGAAAAACAGAAATTGAAAAGGGTTCGGTCGTCCGAATCTGGAAAAAAATCAGAGGTCCAAGTCTGAAAAATAGTCCAAAAAAAAAGAGCCCAAAAAGAAATCGAAAACAAGGGTCCAAGTCCGAGAAACAGTCGGGGACGGTCCAGGTCCGAAAACAAAGAAAAAAAAGTCTGAAAATTGAAAGAAAAATCAGAAAAACGGGTCGATTTATTTCCTAATTTTTGGTTATTGAATACTCCTTTTGGTTCCTAATTTTCAATCCTCAGAAAATCCCCTTTTTGTTCTTCACGTTTCGGGTCGTTTCGGGTAGGATCAAAAACCAAATTAGGTCTGTTTCGGGTCGGGTTGAAACCGGGCCCGAAATCAGAAAATAAGAATTCCAAAATCAAAAAAATCAAAATTCCAAAATGACTTCCCCGGCTGATTCAACGATTCGAGACGACACCTCGGTTCGCTGCCCGATAAGGTCGTAAACTCGGTTTCTTCTCAATACTAGTTTATTCTGTATTTTATGTGTGTTTTTCATGTGATTTATGTTAATTAATTATGTATTAGTTAGGTTTCCTATGTCCGTTAATGCTTTGATATAATGTTGGATTTAGTCTGTTTTAGTAACCTAGACTGTATTTTACCTCTTAAACCATGGAATAGGTTTATGTGTACTATATATGTTAAGCATACTGTTAATTCTTGTTTAAGGGAGAATGAGGTTGGGTATTTAAGTGCTTTCATGGATATTTTGCTACTGTTTAATGATTTACTCACCTACCCGATTAGCCATTAGTACTTCAACACGCTATGTTAGGCATTATATGATGGATGTTGTTTTTAACATTATTTTTTGGCAATGATTTGTGTTATAGATAGTTGGTACAAGGTTTAAAACATGGACTGTGTTAATTAAAATATGAGACTTGTGTTCATGACCTCTTGTATGTTAAGATTTTTTGTAAAAAATGAGGGCTTAAGGATATATTTGTTGTTGGTCTCCTGCCTTTACTATGAATGATGAATAGTGGGATAGTTGTTTTGAAGTCTCTGTCAGCATGTTTGTGAGCCTATGTGAATGAGTGTAGGATAGTAAAAAGGGGTTAAGGAACCTTGTGCATATATGTGTTTAGTTTTGAACTTTATATGATCATCCTGGATACAAAAGTAGTGAAGCATGTATGCCTTGTTTAGAATCTGCAAAAAGATCATTTGATGTTGGATGTATGTTAGCTATAGTATGGTAGTTCTCTAGCTTGGGGACTGCTTGACAATCATCTTAACCTTACTGTGTGTTTGGAAGTGTTTTTATGTCTACTGAACAGTATGACCATGGTCCCATACATGTATCTTGTCCTAACTGACCCTGCATATCTAAAATACCCTTTATGATTGATCATGCGGTTCAGCTCTGTTTGTCTCAAATGTTTACATGAACTGGTTACAAGTTTATATTACTTGTTTAAGTGTCAAAATGCTTCTATCTTAGTATATAAAATTCTCTTAGGTCATGTTGTGTTATTGTCTTATCTATTAAATCTGCTTAGGCCCTGCCCGTTAGCATGAAACAACCTATGAGTTGATCAAACCTGAAGCCCAACAACATATTACTTTTTTATGAATTATTTATTTATATTTTCTTATGTATATATTTTCATGTTCCGACACTAATCCTTTTCTTTTCTTTCGTTTACATGAAATGCATCGGGAACAACGAAGAGTCTCGTTATGAGACTCATCGTGGCTATCTTCAAAACGAAGACCCGCATCCACGTTCATTGCATTCTCCTGCCTCGTGATTTATAAACAAATAGGGCTGGATGACATCGTCCTCCGCCCTAGTCGCTTTTTTTTTATTATTCCTTGATCCCGCCAATTTATTTTTTTGTAGTAATTTAATTATTCAACTTTGTGCGATCATGGGACACTTAGAATAATTAGGTCTTGAATGGATAATTAATAGGATAGTTTAAAATTGGAAACCCACCGCTAGTTTATTTATTTTAGGCTCGGGTAGTTTAAAATTAGAAATCCGCTGCCAGTTTATCCATTTTAGGCTCGTCATGCATGTTTAAACTGTCAAAACACTTGGTAATCCTTTATTCACATTATTAATCATATAAATAATTTTTTTTATCCGATTTGTGATTTAAATTGAATCTCGTGAAAATCACCTTACTATCAATTGCCAATATAGGTATTTTATGGACAATGCCATTCAAATGCATGCTTTTATTCAAAAATCAATTTTACATGTATTTTTATAAACAAGGCATACAAATGCATGCTTTTATCCAAAAAATCATCCTTACATGTATTTTATTAGCAAAGCATACAAATGTACGCTTTTATCCCCAAAAAAATAATTTTACATGTATTTTAATAAAATGCCATGCATATTTTTTTTGGATTTTATGTCGGGAATCTATGTCTCAAAACTGCAATCACCTTTGCGAGGCTCTTCAAAAGAATATAAGTGGTAAAAGATCTTTACGTTGTCAAAATGCATCTTTTTAATTAACTACTTGCCACATCCTTTCAGTTAATGTTATATTTTTAAACATGTATTTTTTCTTAGCATAATAATTAACCTAAGTTAGCCCCAGAGGCACATGCGAGTTGGTAAGTGGCAAGGTGATTGTGGTACAATCACTCTGACGTCGCGGGTTCGAATTCGTGTGGTGACAGTCTTTGCTGAAATATTGCAAGGGTTGTTTCTGGGTTCGTGTCCCGTTGGTCATCTCCCTTGCAGGGCTGCCACTCGCGCATATCCCTCGATTTACATCCCAACTGGCCAAGGGGCCTCTGGTACAGGTGGGGTGGTTTCGCCTTCGGGACTTTCCCTTCACAAAGTAATTAACCTAAGTTTGATCGAATATCCGTAGTTATCGGATCTTAAAGGATGTCTAACCCTTCCCTTTAGGATAATAAAGAACTCTTACTCATAATCTCATAGATTATCAGATCATTAATCGGAGTTCATTTTGCAGCATTTATATTAACATTTAGATGCCCTAATTCACCGTAGAATAATTAGGTGGCGACTCTTTAAGCTTTAATTAATTTAGGAATCACCAATACGTCGCGATCATGTTGGATCCCGCTTCTTCGCAAGTGGGGGGGGGGGTTAAAAACGGGTGTGACTCTCATCATCTAATGGTATATCATTAACAAAAACAGTTTCATCTATATGAGTGAAATTAATGAAATCATCGGGACTAGGAATATGATTACTTTAAGAAGTATCCCTGTCCTTGTTACCCCTACTAGAAGAAACACCCTTATTTTTACCCTTAAACATACCTCTTAATCCTTTCATTTTAATTATGCAAATAAATAATTCAAGATAATGAAATTAAGTGCGATAATTAAAATAAAGTAACAATAATAATTTAAAGAAGGAACGAAGGTACCAAACGCGGACGTAACGTCGACGTGTAATCGAGGTTGAAAATTAAAACTTTGCTCGATGAATGATCATCAAGCTGGTTGCCTACTTCACTCCTAATTTTTTAACTTTGATATAAATGAGCAAAAAATCTATAATATTTAATAGGCAATGTAGCGGAGGGGCGTTGCAGGTAGCGGGACGGGCCGAGTTGGGATCGGGCCAACCCGGCCCACTGGACAACCCTAATTCAAATTAGTCCTAACATCACCTAGATTTATTGATATTTCTTCATTTTCTTGCGTTTGAGGCTCATTGATTTCTTCAATAATATCATAATTGATCAAATCTTGCATTTCTTTATGAGATTCTTTTTAGTGTCATCTTGACCATTTTTTTTTCTAGGATTCCGATAATTAGAACTCAATGGTCTACCACAATTCAGGCGGGCTTTTGACTCATTTGCTATGACACTAGTAGATGGTCCTATAGGAACATCAATCCGAATTGAGACATTCTCTGCAGGGATATGTGATTTGGTAATCCTTTTCAAATCTGTAAATGCGTCTGACATTTAATTTTCTATTTTCTGCAAGTGAATAATCAAGATGAAACAATGATGGATTATTCTACAAAATTTTCCTTTTTATTTCATTATTATCTCCCCCTAATTTTGAGAAAATTGTCTCATCAAATCGACAATCAGCAAATCGAGCAATGAACAAATCTTCTGTTAATGATTCAAGGTAGCGAATAATGGAGGGTGATTCAACTCCAACATATATTCCTAATCTTCTTTGGGGGGCCATCTTGGTGCGATGTGGTGGTGCTACAAGCACATATACGGCGCATTCAAAAAATCCTTAAATGAGATATATTAGGTTCTTGACCCAAAACTAATTGCAACGGAGAAAATTTATGATAATTTGTTGGTCTGAGACGAACAAGTATTGATGCATGCAAAATAGTGTGACCCCAAACATACGTGGACAACCTCGTTTTCGTAAGCATGGTCTTACTATCAACTGTAGACGTTAATTAATGACTCTGCAAGACCATTTTGAGTGTGAACATGAGCTACATGATGTTCAACTTTTATCCCAATTAATAAACAATAATCATTAAATGCTTGGGATGAAAACTCTGCAGCATTATCAAGGCGAATGGACTTTATAGGATTATCAGAAAACTGTGCCCGTAATCAAATTATTTGTGCCAGTAATTTTGCAAACTCTAGGTTGCAAGATGATAGCAGGCACACATGAGACCATCTAGAAGAAGCATCTATTAGGACCATAAAATATCTAAAGTATCCACTATGTGGGTGAATAGGTCCATAAATATCCTCATGTATACGTTCCAAAAGTTCATGGGATTCAAATTCAACCTTTGTAGGTGATGGCCTAATAATTAACTTGCCTTGATAACAAGAAAGACAAGAAAATTCATAGTTTAAAAGAATCTTCAGGTTCTTTAATGGATGCCCATTTGAATTTTCTATAATCCGTCTCATCATTATAGATCCAGGGTGTCCCAGTCGATCATGCCAAAGTAAAAACGTATTGGAGTCAATAGACTTCCGGTTTACGACATAGTGTGCCTCAATTACACCAATTTTGTCCAATATAAGCCAGAAGACAAGGCAAGAAACTTTTCTATAACAACTTTATGGCAAGATGATATCAATATATCCAAGATTCATCTCATCCATTGTTTTAATATGGTATCCATTTTGACGGATATGTTTAAAATTTAATAAGTTCCTTCGGGATTTAGGAGAGAACATGTCATCGTTTATAATGAGTTTCGTTCCCTTAGGCAAAATTATGACTGCTCTTCCGGAGACTTCAATCAAGTTGGTACTGCCAGAAATGGTATTAACATTTGCCTTACCCATAAGTAAATGAGAAAAATATTTCTTGTCTTTGAATATCGTATGTGTAGTAGCAGAATCAATTAAACAAATGTCTTCATAATTGAATTTTAATTCAAACTTGCTTTGAGAGTTATCCATATCTTCAAATAGAACGACATACACAAAGTAAAATAAATAGTCTATCAAATATTAGTACTTCTAGTAAAAATAAATAAAGATCAATAACGTTGCACACACAAATGAAACTTTACCCATTATAATGTCTCAATATAATAACCCAAATCAATAATCACGTAGGCATATCGTCTAACTTACAAGGTCAATGTAATAGTTTAATGTTATATATCATTGGATACCCACTAATTTTCATATTGCTTTATATATAAAACTATTTGCAATTACTGATTAAATAACATTTAAATCGAATTAATATCAACCACGCATAGAAAACAAGTCATTGAATGAATTAAAAAAATATTAGACATATCATAATTCAGGAGTAATATTTCATGACATGAGACGTGATGCAATGAGGAATATGTCATTTGCCTAGAAAGTTTTCATTATTTAATAGGACTCTTCTCAAATTATTAACTATTGGTATTTGAAATATGCACAATTCACACTCCAGAGAATCAATTCATGTTCCTTTCTTAGTCTACCAGAACATGATACCCATTAGTCAAATATTTGAAGCATATATACAACTTAACACAAATATTATGTGGGACTCAATACCTTACTTTTAATGAAAATTATTCTCTTTTCTAATTCAAACTATAAGTAATGAACCAGTGATCCCACTTTTATTTTCTTTCCATAAAAGAGAGTATGTGAAGTACACCACTTAACACGAATCAATTCACTTTTCAAATTTATATATTCCATCTAATGTTCATATGATAGTCTTGTGCTCCAGCAAATGTAATAATTACTTAGTAAACAAGCAAATCAACATCAATATTAAAACATTCTTTTAATTAAAACGGAATGATTAAAACAAACAAAACAAACAACTTAATCACTTCTAACCACAGAACAATCACCAATCAAGTGATCTATGTTTCCTTTAGGGTGCTCAAAGAAATCTGCTACATCCAAGTGTTGGTAATGGACAAGTCAATCTCATTCGCGGTTTTGGTCATTTATCCTTATCCCCACCACATCCAACACTAATCTTAAAAAATATCCTTCATGCCCCTAAACTCATTAAGAATCTAATCTATGTGCGACGTTTCACAACTGATAATAATGTTTTCCTTGACTTTGATCCTTTTGGTTTTTCTGTGAATGATTTTATGACATGGAGATGAATAATGAGAGGTGACAACACCAGAGATCTCTACCCTATTTCAAAGCACGTCAACAATCAAGCCTCGATTTCATCAACTTTTGCTGCTCTTTCGTCTTCCTTATGGCATTCTAGATTAGGACATCCGGGAGATTCCGTTTTATGCTCCCTTATAAAAAATAATTTTATTAATTACAACTGTATTTCTAGGACTCTTATATGTGAATCCTGCGTTTTTGGGAAACATGATAAATTAGCATTATTTGCATCCCCAAATTGTACTTTACTAATTACTGTTGGGTTACAATGATTTGCAAGAAACGGAAATTACAAGTAACTGCTTATGTAAGAATTGAAATTACAATTCAACTAGAAAACTGAAAATTACAATATAACAACAAAACTGAAATTACAATATTTGTTGAACAAGAAGACCGGAAACTGCTTTGATTTTTGCTGAGTCGAGTGTGGCACTCTGTCCTTAAGACAATATTGCCTCGTATGTATCATTTATACGTCCCGGATAATTCGTCTCCCAAGATAAAACAGCAATGGAACAATTGAGCAAAGGAAACTCAAGAGCTACCGTGAAGAATATTGAATAATGAAATGATGCTAGGAAGTTATAGGAAGAACTGATTTTCTGGTTGTATATTTTCGTGTATATCAAGTGTATTTTCCTGTACCTCAACAATGGTGTAAGGGGTGTTTATATAGGTGAGGGAGGGCTGTTTAACTGCCTCCATAACAGCCATTATTGGCCAAATAATGGCCATTATGGAGGTAGTAAAGCCACCAAAATAAATGGTGAAAGACCAACGGATTTGATCATTATAGGAGGAGTAATTCAGCCAAAATAAATGGCTGAATTGAGTGCTGGACGTTTCTGTTCATGTCTGCCGAAATTCTGAATTTCTGAAAACTTCAGGGACCAAACTGTACATCTTGAAACTTCAGGGACCGAACTGTACATCTGAAAGAATTCTGGTCCAAACTGTACATCTGAAGCTTCTTGGATCAAATTGTACTTCTGGAAAGTTCTCTGGCCCAAAAAGATAATATCAGAAGGCCCACAGGCCCGCGACCGGACCGGACGGGCGGCGGCGGCGCGCGTGTGGTCTTTCCTCGAACCGAAGCATATCTAGGTCCTCCCTCCTTTAAACACATGGGATACCCCTTGGGGTCCCAAACCCAAAACCAATTTCGAGTCTTATATACACAACAATTCTTTCTTCCTCTACCGATGAGGGAGAATTGAACACAACACCACACTTTCCATGCTTCAAACACCTCACTTCGTGGACCAATATCTCTTTCATTTCTCAATGAAATTTGACGATTCTTGGCCCTACGGTTATCTACGTACTTAGTAGATCATGCATGTGTGAAGAACCGAATTCTCCAACATACGTAACACTAGTGTTTAAGCCGTTAAAGTTGGTCGGTCGCAACTCCCGCCAAAGGCAAATTTCCAACAATTACATGATCAAAGAACTATCACGTAGACTCCCCAAATAGTAAAGAGTTCACGGAAGACATGAAATTATTTACAAGTAGAGTAGCATGGACCGCTAGCTCTACACACTTTTATCCCTTTTATAGTCCGTGTTAGCTATAATACTTTTGTCCAACTTTTCCTTCTTACATTACACATTACCGAATGACAATCTTATCCCTAATTATCATTTCTCTTTTCTTCTACATTCTATTCTTGGTTTATTTTTTTCGTAAACGTTACCCATTGCCACTACCACCATGGCCAATAATCGGAAACATCGTCCATCTAGGTCCCAAGCCGCACAACTTTCAGACTCTTGAGATTAAAGTTGAGAATAACTTGCGTTTTAAATTCATACTTCAAACTTCAGGCATACGAGTAACTTCAATTCGAACTTCAGATATTTATGTCTAAAGTTAGGCTAGACATTTTTTTTAAAATTGAATATTACCTATCTTAATGTTCCTTTAGACATGCGATTGGTTCATAGTGCTTCCGGGCCATCAACAAGTAAAAGCTGCGATCAAATTATCTTTTCCTAATTTTCATTATATGCATTGTTGGATTTGATATAATAACTATGCTGAAAGATTGTTGTATACACACCCTCGTATTAAAAGAATACAATAAATGCAAATTTTGTCTAATAATGGTGCTTATTACGGAAATGGTACAAATACGACAAGAAATAAAAAAAAAATCCATCACATTCATAAGATATATTAGTTTACTCTGTCCAAATATCCTAAAAATCCACTAACCATGTAATAGATGTTCAATGCAATTTTTGAACAATTTACTTTAAATGAAAAATTATCACATCATGTATTGTATGGTAATGTCTATAAGAGTGATTTAATGTAATCTCATAAGCATCACATTATTCAAATGTGTGACATTATAGCTCATATATTTGTTTAATAGGTTTCTTCTATTGACGAATGCAATTAGTTTCTATCACTTTCCTCTTGAAAAAGAAACTGCAAAATAGGCCAACTTTTTTTCCTTCTAAATTATGACCCCAGTCCTTTTTAAATGACTTTTTAGTTAATAACATTAATCAAAGAGGTTATTTAATTACATTATCCTTTATCTCATAAAAATATAAAAAGTTAACGGAAAGACCTTCTAAAAATTTTATTGGTATACTTATTATAGCACGAGTAAAGCTGGGAAAAGTAATAATTTCTTAATTATTTAAATAACACTAATTTTGAATTATTTTTAAAAGGACTAGATAGACATTTAAAAAGGACCACATGGAGTAAAAAAAAAAACAGAAACTGAAATTCTTATTCCGGACATAGCTGGATGTCAAAGAAGAAAATTTAAAATTCAGTTCGAATTCTAGCGGAAATAATTTGCTCTCTTCTGAGTAGGACAGTATGAGGTAATTCGTAAGCAGCTGAATATAAAAAAACTAAAATCCTTTTGCGATAAAGAAGAAGAAGATGGGACCCAAAGTGAATTAGCATTCCAGGTCAGTCTAGAAGTCACCAGATACACAATAATACTGCGTTACCACGTGGCAGTTATGGAGAGAGAAAAAGTGTAGAAAGTTCTAGTCTTTTTGGTTTATTGAATTCTGGTAGGTTCTAGACTCACCCGTCTAAACTTCTAGATGTCTGTTTCCCTTAACATAAAGCACCTCTCTCCCTTCCCTACTTCTCGAAACAAAACACTCGAAAACACACATTTGATTTTCGCAAAACACATCAGAAGCAATTCTCCTTTTTCTGCTCTTACAATCTCGTTCAAGGTATGTTTGCATGTCTCTTTTTCTTTAATTTTTTCTCTTCGATTTCAGTTTCTTTTTTAAAAAAAAAATTAATTTAATTTTTTTGATTGGTTGTTTGTTTCATTGTGTGCGTAGTTGAGAAGTCATACACTGTTGTTCGATCGGTTGTTTGCGTTTTGATGGTCATTCAATCAATACTTAATATAGAATTCCGTGTCAAGTCATAACCTGACAAACAAAATTAAAATGCGATGGAGGGACCAATAACTATTAGTTGAGTGGCCATGGCCATATGATAAATTTATTCGGATTTTCTTGTTCTCCGTCTAGATTAATATGATGGTATACTAGTATGTTTCTCATTGTGTGTTCTGTTGTTGCAGTTTTTTGAAATACACATAATTCATCATGAATCCCGAAAAATTTACCCACAAGACAAATGAGGCACTTGCTGAGGCACATGAACTAGCTACATCCTCAGGGCATGCTCAATTAACACCACTGCATATGGCTGTAGCTTTAATTTCTGATCACAATGGTATTTTCCGGCAAGCAATTGTCAATGCTGCTGGTAGTGAAGAATCAGCTAATGCAGTTGAAAGGGTATTCAATCAAGCTAAAAAGAAAATACCTTCACAATCACCAGCACCTGATGAAGTTCCAGCAAGCACTTCACTGATTAAGGTACTCCGACGTGCACAATCGTTGCAGAAATCTCGCGGTGATAGTCATTTGGCGGTTGATTTGTTGATATTAGGGCTTCTAGAAGATTCCCAAATTGGTGATCTTTTGAAAGAAGCTGGTCTTAGTGCAACAAGAGTGAAATCAGAAGTTGAGAAACTTAGAGGTAAAGAAGGAAGGAAAGTGGAAAGTGCTACAGGGGACACTACGTATCAAGCACTTAAGACGTATGGTCGTGATCTTGTTGAACAAGCAGGAAAACTTGATCCTGTTATTGGTAGGGATGAAGAAATCCGAAGAGTAATTCGGATTTTATCGAGGAGGACGAAGAATAACCCCGTGCTTATTGGTGAGCCTGGTGTTGGTAAAACAGCAGTAGTTGAAGGGCTAGCACAGAGGATCGTTCGAGGTGATGTTCCGAGTAATTTGGCTGACGTTAGGCTTATAGCATTGGATATGGGAGCATTAGTTGCTGGAGCAAAATACAGAGGTGAATTTGAGGAAAGGTTGAAGGCTGTGCTAAAGGAAGTGGAAGAAGCAGAAGGGAAAGTGATTCTCTTTATTGATGAGATACATTTGGTTTTAGGTGCTGGTAGGACTGAAGGGTCAATGGATGCTGCTAATTTGCTTAAGCCAATGCTTGCCAGGGGACAATTAAGGTGCATTGGTGCAACAACTTTGGAAGAGTATAGGAAGTATGTGGAGAAGGATGCTGCATTTGAAAGGCGTTTCCAGCAGGTTTATGTTGCTGAGCCTAGTGTTCCTGATACTATAAGTATCCTTCGAGGGTTGAAGGAGAAATATGAAGGCCATCACGGTGTCAAAATTCAGGATAGGGCTCTTGTCATTGCTGCCCAGCTTTCCTCTCGATACATTACGGGTATTTACTTTCGTTATATTGCTATTACAAATTTCACCCTTTATGTCACTAGTTACAGAATATGAAGAATTTAACCTTCAAATGTGATGCATCTTAAGATTACTATATTTTGATTGTCCTCAAAAGATTTCCTGAAATGCTTGGGAGATAGTTCCTTTCTCTGTGTCTTATTAGCAGGGTGAATTTGAATCTAGTTTTACTTGGTGCAACTGATATAGCTGAATATTGTCCTGTTTAGATGATAAAAATAGTTTTTGCTTCTTTGTGCTTTGCAAGATGATTTTTTTTTACTGTGATTGATGAATTAGAGCTTCCTCATGCATACCCACCTTAACCGAATGGAACTATGTATCTTTTCTTTATTAAAATGAATTTTCTCTGAAGGGTTTCTGTTTCTCTGCTATGGAGAATCGCTATAGTTGTCTGGGTTGCGATTTGCCAGTTAGCTATAATTCTTTGCACATAGTAGAATGACTAATCTGTAAAAATTTTGCTTCAGGTCGACATTTGCCAGATAAAGCTATTGACCTAGTTGATGAGGCTTGTGCAAATGTGAGAGTTCAACTTGATAGTCAACCAGAAGAAATTGACAATCTCGAAAGGAAGAGGATTCAGCTAGAAGTTGAACATCATGCTCTTGAGAAGGAAAAAGACAAAGCTAGCAAAGCTCGACTTGTTGAGGTAAGTGTCATATCCCAAAAATGCGTTTACTTAATTATTGTAAAGCCTGTGTGGGGAATGTGTACAACTAACATAATCACTATTTCAGGTGAGAAAAGAGCTCGATGATTTGAGGGACAAACTCCAGCCTTTGATGATGAGGTATAAGAAAGAGAAGGAAAGAATTGATGAGCTTCGCAGGCTTAAGCAGAAGCGCGATGAACTCCTGTATGCTTTACAAGAAGCTGAAAGGAGATATGATCTTGCTAGAGCAGCAGATCTTAGATATGGTGCTATCCAAGAAGTGGAAGCTGCAATAACAAAGCTTGAGAGTAACTCAGATGAGAGTACAATGTTAACAGAGACTGTGGGACCCGATCAGATCGCGGAAGTAGTTAGTCGCTGGACTGGTATTCCTG
Source organism: Anisodus acutangulus (assembly GCA_029783415.1). Classification (NCBI taxonomy): domain Eukaryota; kingdom Viridiplantae; phylum Streptophyta; class Magnoliopsida; order Solanales; family Solanaceae; genus Anisodus; species Anisodus acutangulus. The sequence goes on from CM056497.1 coordinate 8,671,706, forward strand.
TCTCAAGGCTTGGTCAGAATGAGAAAGAGAAATTGATTGGTCTCGCTGATAGATTGCACCAAAGAGTGGTCGGACAAGATCATGCAGTTAGAGCTGTTGCTGAGGCTGTGTTAAGGTCTAGAGCTGGATTAGGAAGGCAACAACAACCAACTGGTTCATTCCTTTTTTTGGGGCCAACTGGTGTTGGAAAGACTGAACTTGCTAAAGCTCTCGCTGAGCAGCTCTTTGATGATGATAAGTTGATGGTCAGAATTGACATGTCCGAATACATGGAACAGCATTCTGTTGCCCGATTGATTGGTGCTCCACCAGGGTAAGGACCTTTTCCACTTTCCTCTAGGTACTTGATAGTTATACGGTTCAGATTGATAAATGCCGAATATGTGTCTGTTTGCAGTTATGTTGGACATGAGGAAGGAGGACAACTTACTGAAGCTGTGAGGAGGCGCCCTTACAGTGTTGTGCTTTTTGATGAAGTGGAAAAAGCTCATCCTACTGTGTTTAATACCTTGCTTCAAGTGTTGGATGACGGAAGATTAACAGATGGTCAAGGTCGTACTATTGATTTCACTAACACGGTGATCATTATGACTTCAAATCTGGGAGCAGAGTTTCTCTTGTCAGGATTAATGGGCAAGTGCACCATGGAGAAGGCTCGCGAAATGGTCATGCAGGAGGTATGTTAGAACACCCTATTTGCTGCAAAGTTTTCAACATTGTTTGCTGTTGCAGGACAGTTTATATTTTGTTAATCGGAACAACAGGTGTTCACTTACACATCTTTTTTGTTACAGGTTAGGAAGCAGTTTAAGCCTGAGCTGCTGAATCGGCTTGATGAGATTGTCGTGTTTGATCCTTTATCACACGAACAGTTGAGGCAAGTATGCCGTCACCAACTGAAAGACGTGGCAGGCCGTTTAGCTGAGAGGGGTATTGCCTTGGGCGTTACTGAGGCTGCGCTAGATGTCATACTAGCTCAGAGCTATGACCCGGTAAGTGTTAAATTCTAGTGGTGTATAGAAGTGAAAAAATTCTCTTTTGCAAGGAGTTGTACTAACTTGTGTTGTCAATGGTATTCAGGTTTATGGTGCAAGGCCTATTAGGAGGTGGTTGGAGAAAAAAGTTGTAACAGAGTTATCAAAGATGCTTGTGAAGGAGGAAATCGATGAGAATTCAACTGTGTACATTGATGCTGGATTTGGTGGGAAAGACTTATCTTACAGGGTGGAGAAGAATGGAGGGCTTGTTAATGCTGCTACCGGGAAAAAATCTGATGTGCTGATTCAGCTCCCTAATGGGACAAGGAGTGATGCTGCTCAAGCAGTGAAGAAAATGAAGATTGAAGAAATAGATGATGACGAAGATGATAAAATGGATGTTTGAAGAGAGGTTAAATCAGTATAGATCAAATGAAGAGATGACTACTTTTGTTGACCCCTTGTGGGGGAGTTCTGTTTTACATCTTCAAGAAGTGTGAATAAATGTATAATGTTTTGTGTTGCTTTATGAATTGAATGTCCAAATAGGATTGTATCCTCAGTTTTTGTGAAACAAGTGTTCTTTTCTTTTATTATTGCGTTCTGATTTTCTTCTTTCAAAGTTTTGAGTTCGGTGAATTGTCACAACTCACAAGAGATACAATATGGGACATATTCTTTGTAACGGTAGAAATCTAGAAAGGCTTGGAATTGGTAACTATTTGTGAGTTTCCAGCCCAATGTATAGATCCATTCGTGAAGCGTACCACTAGGTCAATTCAATTTCATGTTCATAATTAGAATATATCACATATATCTAACCAAAAATAGAGAATTATTTAATTAAAACTCAATTAAGTTATTTGATATTGACAAAAAAGTTACAGATTTACTTTTTTCATTCTTACATTTTAATGCTTTCTTAGTAATTGTTTAATTAAATAATACTTAATATTAGCTCCCTTTTTAAAATTTTCAATTAGTACCATTAATAGAGTTTAACCAAAAATAGAGAATAAGAAAAAAAAACAATCTTTCATAATAAGTAGGACACTTGTCATTCATCAATGGATGTACTGATAATTAATGGAGCAAAAATTAATAAAGCGGAGCCAAACCCGACTATAAATTAATTTGTGACATTCAGGGGAAAAAAAAGGAAAAACGAAAATATAGCAAATCAGCATATAACGTAACAATTCAGTCAATGTTTAGTATCACATGTTTCCCCTGATTTCAGGCTTCGGCTACTAATAATAATAGGAATAATGACAAAGGACATTGCAACATTTTGTTTTTGTTTTTTTCTTTGATCCTCCCCCCTTAATTTATATATTACCGTGTGTATTATTAAAAGCATAAATCGGTGATTTTATGCTTCAGATAGAAATAAACTTAGGTTCCTCAAATAATAAGAAGTAGTAACAACTATTTCATATCTTGTCAATAAAAGAAAAACAATAGAATTTTTGTCTCTTCATTATTTTTCCTCCATCAAAATACCTACAGTAATAAAGACAGCGAATACACTATATATGGTAATTGTCATTAAGTGCTTTCTACAACACATTTTCACCCAAATAAACAAGAGTACAAAAAAAGATATATAGAATTTATTTTTTTCGTTTTTCTCTTCCACAAGAGTTGGTCAACGTACGTAAAATCAAATTCGAGTTTCCAATTTAACAATGACCAAATATTTCATCACTTCAGTTACTCAACAGAATAATCAATAATAGAACCTAATTTAGCAAACACAGTGTGGCAGAAATGCAGGATTATCTGACCAAACCGTCAAAAATACTCTCACTGCAATTACCACCCTCGTGCTAAAAGGTAAAAGGAAAGTACTTAGACAACCACCGTCGTGAGTTTTCCAACTCGCATATAATGTGTACTTGATGTTTAAACTTATTAAGATGTGTGATTATTTCATTATGAATCTAAGCTATTAAAAAAATACTTTAATTTATTTAATTATGTCTTCAATATATCCCTCGAGTGCATACTTAACTCTTTTCTAAGTGACAAGTACGTGATTTATATTTTATAATGGATTACATTGAAGCTCCAACTCAAGACTTTCTCTAATTTAATAAGAAATTTATAACTTTGACCTGAAATTTTAACATAATTTTTTTGAGTTTATAAAAATAAAATTTATATATTTAGAAACTACATTAAAGTACTATAAGTCATTAATAGAATATTTTCCAAATATTTTTCATTAATTATATATCTGTTATTTTATGTAGAATTGTATTCCTATTGTAGTTAGGTCTCCTATTTTAGGTAGAATTATATTTTCTATTATAATTAGGTTGATTAGTTACCTACTTTAAATATTCTTGTACTACCATATATATATTGTACATTATTGATAAATACAATCAAGGAACATATTCCTGTATGATATCAGTAGCCTAAAAATACCTCCACCGCCGCCGACCATAGCTCTCGGTCGCCACCCCCATGAAACCCTAGTGTTTTTTTCCAGCCATTATGTCTCCATTCTCCTCCTAAATTTCATCTTCCATGGCTGACAAAATCAAATTTCATAATGCATTTGTAGTAAATAACATAAAAAACTTCATCCCTATCACCCTTGAAATGGGAAAGGGTCAATACTCCTCGTGGGCGGAGCTTTTTAAGATCCTGTCGTGTTTACGAAGTTATCGACCACATCATCTCTCCTACACCAAAGTCCACAGACCTACCGTCGGCTTCGACTTCTAATGATACACTCTGGTCTTGTTTTGACGCATCCGTCCTCTAGTGGATATACGACACAATCTCTAATGATCTGTTGCACACCATCATTGAGATCGATACCACTGCCCACCAAACGTGGGAATGTTTAGAAAGTATTTTCCAGGACAAAAAATTTCAACGAGCGTTATACCTTGAAAATCAGTTCAAGGACGTTCATCAGGACGATTTCCCAAACGTGTTTGCATATTGTCAAGAACTCAGGATGCTTGCCGACCAACTCTCCAATGTCGACACATCAGTCACTAATCAGTGATTGGTCATGCAACTTATTGCAGACTTGAACGAATCATATGACGGCGTTGCCACCATCCTTCAGCAATCAAAGATGTATTTGTTTCATATATAGCAACCAAAATAGCTTGGCCCGTGTCATGGCTCACGAAACAAACCCAACCTTCTCGTTAGACAAGATTGGGTTAAGATTCTTTCAGCCCATTAAGAATCAAGCTTAATTGACGCGATGAAAGCCGGGTAAGTGCACATACATCCTATTGTTGTCATTTAACTTGTGTTCGCTTTTTAATTTTTTTACACGTGGAAAAGGATTGCTTTGGCGGATGATCGTACCCACTCCACTATACGCGTCAGTGAGGCCGACCACTTATTGTAAAACAAGTCGATTGTTAGTGACCGGCGCACCGACTTTCTTGAGTTGGTCCGACAACACCTTGAGCCGTTTACAATATGCGAAAGCATTGGGAAAGTCCGCCATGTCGGTGGTGGAGAATTCTTGTTCAAGAGTAACAACCCGGGAATTTTTATTGTCTTGGAATATGTCGCGTAAGCGATCCCAAGGCTCCATCGTCGTGGAGTCAGGCTCAATAATTGTATGCACCAAATTGCTAAAAATAGTGACATAAATTCACTAAAGAATTGTCGCATCAAGGGTTAACCATAATTCTCTTTCGTCGTCGGTTTTCGGCACCTTCTCCTTGCCTTTTTCCGGCGGAATTATGTAATGAATGACTCGGTGGGAGCGGCAGTGAATTTCTTAACTATAGCATACCCTCATATTTGATCCATAAATTAGCCTCCCAAACATGCCCAATGTTTCCCGGTGTCTCGTCCCAAGCACCGAGCCCATCGGCTACTGGCCCCGCTGAGTCTCTCGCCGGTAGCCTACTGCCGCGAGGCCCGGGTTGGTGATTTGAAGAAGGAGGAGGCCGGGCCCATGAAGAGGTCAGAAAAGGACACGACGGGGCAACCCACTGTGGGGACCAGGCCCACCGTGGAGTCACCTTCGACCCCATTCTTTGCTTGGAAAAGTTTCGCCATCGCCGGCCGGGCCGCGACCGGCGGTTTGGCTCCCGCCACGTCCACGTCCCTTTCCACTATTATTTTTTTCTTTAAAACACCCCTCTCAATTTTAAAAAAATAAAAAATTAGAGTACTTTTTTCAATTATTATATTTTTCACCTATATTTTTTAGGTTCAAACGCCCACGTAGAAAGAAAAAAAAAAAAGCAACAGTAGTAAGAACTAGAATCTCTATTATATCCCATAAAAATGATTTAACCTATCGTTTGTCCACACTCCACATAGAGGAAATTCTTTCTAGCTACGACCAAGAAACATAATTGTCGCTTACCGCCACTGGTACTCCATTTGTCAAAAGATTTTACTACTCCACCTTGTTTATTTAAATTCTTTCTAGCTACTATATACTTTTCCTAAATTAAACTTTTAATATTATAAAAAGAAGTTTATGGGACCTACTTTCATTGCTACCATGTATATAGTTCTTACGAAAGTTATACACATTCCGTATGTTCCAACAGATTAAATGTCACTCCATAGTCCATACTCACAGTATCTATATTTTAAATTACTCTGTGATAATCACATTAAAAGTCAGAAATATAAAGAAATAGAGAGCACTACCCTAATTAATCTAAAGACCTAGAGTCATTACATTAGGGGGAAATACAAAAAAGAAAGAAAATGGATATGTTAATGCACGACACCCCAAATTTTTTAAAAAGAGGTAAGGCCACCAAGAGGGCCACTTCACTATCCCACCAACTTTGTGAAAGGGAAAGTATCGAAGACGAAATTCCCCTATATGTATCAGAGGTTTCTTGGTCAGGTGAGATGTAAATTAAGCTGATATGCTGAAATGACAACCCCTGCAAGGGAGAGACTAACTGATATTTAACCCAAAGAACATTCCTTCGCAATATTTCAAAGAAAGACTGCCATCACACCTGATTCGACCGCTGACGCCGGGAAATGATCAGACTCCCAATCACCTTGCCACTTACCAACTCGCCTGTGCCCCTGGGGCCCACTATCCCACCATCTAAATCCTCATTATCACTGTATCACCTTTGTTGAATTTTTTATTTTTCTGTGTGAAAATCCCAACACAACACTCCTCAGTCCTCACTCATTCCACACTCACATACAACGTACATTAGTGTTTTATCTTCTCTCCCTGCACCATTCTTACCTCTTCTTCATCCCACGCTCTATTATCATCATCTTATCATGTCTGCTTTTGTCTTTGCACTCCTCTTTTTGGCCATGTCCGGCCACTCAAGTAAGTTCCTTTCTCTCTCTAGTCTTTAAAGTTGATTGTGCTTCTCCTGCCCAAAACTGCATCTAGTGTTATAACGGATCCACACTGTCACCAGTTCTTTTGCTCAAATTTTGTTAAATGTTAAGAAATTACTTAAATATATTTATATATCTAACCGTGAACTCAGTTATTATTATATATATTAACTTGAGATCGTTATAATAACTCATAAACTTCAAATCCTGTAACTGTCTCTAGTGTTATTGTTTGCCTTTAGGCACTGATCTCCACCTGCATTTGCAAAATTGTCTCTGTTTTTGAGCTACAAATTCGTTTTTTCTTACCTTCTCATTTAAAAAAACAGGACCTTATAAGTATCCTGCTTAATTCCTCCTCTAGAAGTCTCACTTTTCATACGTGCATAGATTAAACCACAATAAAGGAGCTGTGCACTTTTTAATATTCATACGCTTCACATGCTTTGGCAAGGAATGTGGAGTATTAAGGATATATAGTGCTAGATCGAGTTAATTTCACCGATTGTCACTAAACTTACTTTTTGTTTGTATTTCTGTTGGGATTTTTGGTAGATGCTGCATGGTGCGCCTGCAAAGGATTGAGTGATGCAGTGTTGCAAAAGACACTGGACTATGCTTGTGGAGCAGGGGCAGATTGCAACCCGATCCATACAAATGGGCCTTGCTTTAACCCGAATACCGTAAGAGCTCACTGCAATTTTGCTGTAAACAGCTATTTCCAGAAGAAGGGCCAAGCTGCTGGAGTATGTGATTTTTCTGGCACCGCTACACTTACTGGCACTGACCCCAGTAAGCAAGCCTGCCCCCTTTAGTAAAAACTGTGAAGTTACTTATTTCATACATTGTGGAACGTCTATTGTTTTGGAAGATCGAATAAATGTTTCTGATCAATTTTTGTTTTTTACCGTGTGATATACAGGCACAGCTGGCTGTGTTTATCCTGCTAGTGCAAGGTAACACTTCTTAACTGAATTTAACCATTTTCACGGTACAAGTCTTCTTTTAACTTTGTTTTACGTTATCAGGTCACCTAAAAAAAAAATTACATTGCAACTATCTATGAAAAATTTCAATTACTATCCTGAAAAATTAAGGCATATTACATTCTATAACATATTATATAGATTAATACTAATGTAAATATATATAAAAGTTACATCGTGTACATATTTAAGGTGTCCATGCGCGACATTAGTGTTGTTACTCTAAATTAACAACTTATGGGGGTGGAGGTAATTGCAAAGGCATTTCCTATTATTATATAGATAGCAAGAAAGCTTAAATTAATGTGGGTAATACTGTAAGATGTAATTATCCTCTGTATTTTGAAGCACCACTCCACATTAGTTTTGGTCCACTTGGGGTCAAAATTGAACCTGCTTTTCAATGTCAAGATTTTGCATATCTTAAAACAGCCATCATACATGCTATTAGCACTTATTGCTCTTTTCACCAATTCCTTAATTTTTCTCTTTTGTTTTCTAGACTCTGTTTCATTTTTTCCCCTTTTTTTCTCGTGTGAGATGGGCATCCCTCGAGTGTCGATAAAGTGTAACATAATAAAGCAGTTTTGTTTCAAATTCCTTTGTCTTTGAAATTATACTTAAAAATCGTTATATACCAAATCAGGTTCAATCGTCTTTTTACCTTTGATCTAATCTATAAGCTCTTTTTGTCTTCAATGTTGAAAAGTGTAATGCATTCGCATCATGATGCTTTTTGACTGATTGACAAAATTATTGCTTCTAATGTTTATCTTTTCCACTCGTTTGATAGCTTTTTCACAATGCTGCAATAATTGAACATCAAAATACTCACATCTTTTTCTCATACTTCAGTAAAAATATAATCCAGTTGTTATGGAACCCTAAGTTAACACTGTTCATATATCTCTTTAGTTGAGAAAGTAAAAATCATAGTACTACGTAACTTGAAAGAAATTGATTATTCTCATTAATGAAAAAAATATATATACAAGTTACAATTTACCATAATAGAAAATATATTCTTATTCTAAACCCGAAACCTTATTCTAGTAGTACAAGACTCCTATAACTATGTTAAGTGTACAAGACTAAGTAAGGTAATACTTACACTAAAATATTACAACAACCTATGTACAAAATCTGCCCAATTACCTTGGGCTTTCTATACAAAACCGAGAATCAATATTCATAAATATACACATAATATACATGTGTATCTCGTGTATATTATGTGTACATTTAACACACACCCGCAGTCATAGCGGACAGTCTTCGTACGTTGAGACTGTCCCTAAAATCTTCAAAAAGAACTGAGGGAAGACCCTTTGTGAAGATGTCTGCAATTTGATACCTGGAAGGGACATGAAAGACGCGTACTTGTCCACGAGCTACCTTTTCTCGAACAAAGTGAATGTCCATCTCGATATGTTTAGTCCGCTGGTACTGAACAGGATTACGTGAAAGGTAGATGGCACTAACATTATCACAATACACCAAGGTAGCTTTATGAATAGGACAATGAAGCTCTAAAAGCAGATTTCGTAACCAACATGACTCAGGGACCACATTGGCTACCCCTCGATACTTGGCATCTGCACTAGAACGTGATAACGTCGACTGACGCTTAGCAGACCAGGAGACCAAGTTATTACCAAGAAACATACAATAGCCAGACGTAGACTGTCTGGTGTCTAGACATCCACCCCAATCAACATCTGTATACTAGACAAGTGTAGACGCCGACGAAGGATACAAATGCAAGCCATAATCAAGTGTCTCATGGATGTACCGAATAATGCGTTTGAGCTCATTCATGTGCTCAATCCTGGGGTCATGCATAAACAAACACACATGTTGTACAACATACATAATATCAAGTCTCGTGAACGTAAGATACTGAAGGGCCCTTGCAAGACTGCGATAACAGGTCGGATCCTCATAAGGTGAGCCAGCCGCAGCACCTAACTTGGGTTTAATATCAACTGGAGTGGAAGTAGACTTACAGGATAACATCACAGCCCGCTCAATGATCTCAGCTGCATACGTCCTCTGGGACAAGAACAACCCACCTGCGTGACGAGTAATAACAATCCCCAAAAAATAACTCAAAGGCCCTAAGTCTTTCATAGCAAACTCAGAACTGAGCATTGTCATGATACACCGGCGTAACACATCAGAAGAGACAGTCAAGATAATATCATCCACATTGAATATTTTTGATTTCATGTTCGAATTAGGTTCTAATGAATGCTCTAAATTTTAAGAAGGTGGAAAAAACTTGAGATTTTTTCGCAGTCGGAAAAGTCCTTAAAAACTTAGAATAATCAAGAGTAATCCATAATTTAGGATTTTCCTCCTTGATGGGTACATCCTGCGTACCAGGAGCCGGAGGAATTATGTGGTGGAGGACTTGATGTGCAAGTGCATGAATTTTGAACAACTCTGCCCACGTCTCATATTAGACGTTTTCTATGTCAAGAACAATAGGAAGAACACTCTTGATGTTAGAAATTGTTAGGGTAGGATGAAACATGTTCTTATTAGTCATAGTGAATAGAACAAGAAATTTGGACAAGAAAATTTTGAAGGGAGGCCTCGGGTATGAGGAAGAAACTAAGAGGGAATTTGCTTTGGAAGAGGAGCGGAAGTATTTGAGTCCTAGACTTCTCATACCATGAAAGAAATAATCCCTTGATTATTATCATTAATGAAAAGAGTATATATACAAGTTACAATTTACCATAATAGAAAACATATTCCTATTCTAAATTCAAAACCTTATTCTAGTAGTACAAGACTCCTATAACTATGGTAAGTGTACAAGACTAAGTATGACACTAAAATATTACAACAACCTAGGTACGAAATCTGCCCAATTACCGTGGATTTTCTATACAAAACTGAGAATCAATATACATGTGTATTATGTGTATATTTAACATACCTATTAGTTGAGAAAGTAAAAAATCACCCCCTTGTGCGCAGCGTGGTACTGGTCTAACCTTTGAAATCAATTGAGTCACCATGATTTACCTCCTTCACAGACCTGTCGGACCGGGGTGTGGGGGCTCCTGGGGTGGGAGATTCCACCTTTTGGAATAATAAGAAAGTAAAAAATCATAGTAGTACGTACCTGATAAAAACATGTGGTCAAAACTTGGCGTGTGGGGTTATAAATGTCATCGGACACTCTGACCATCAGATAGTGTGTTGTCTTTGTCCTCATTGGAGAGTAACAAATTAGTGTTTGGTGGCAAATTATTTACGAAATGAGTAATTGAAAACTGTAGAAGGCCTTCAAAGGGGGACTGTACCTTCATATGGCATATGGGTGCGTTCTTTTTTGACATTATGTGACATCCAACCAAATACCATTCCTTACAGTACCATAGTTTATATATCCTTCCTTGACCTCATAGGCTCATACAGGATTTGAAATTTATAAACTTCTTACCATAATTCTAAATTAATATACAGGTAATAGCTCAATTTATAATTGATTTATTAGATATTTAATAAATTTCTATACATATATAGGATCTGAATAAAATATGAACTCATATATAACTTCTAAACTAGGTCCGTCCCGGTATATACGGTTGAATCCTAATCAAGATGGTGGGATTTGTACGGCTGTTGCATCTAGAGCCTTAATGTGCATGTAGTCTGTAGAGGAGAGAATCTTGAATATGGATCCTATGAACCAATGATTTAAAAAGTAAGAAAAACTATTAAATCAAGTAATCTAACTTTAGCACTTGTAAAATAAAATGAAAATATATGAGGGAACACATATCTTTTTAAAATGGGATAGGAATATACATATGTTATGTTCATTGATTTGGTGTAAGTACCTAGTACAATTTTTTTTTCAGAAGAGAAATCCCCTTTTATACATGCTTAGTGAGGCAGAATTTTAAATATCTGGATTGGAGGTGGGGGAATTATTAAGGGTGTTTTATGGAGGCAAGAATAGCACATATCTTTTCTTGATCGTTAACGCTCTTTAAATTTGTTGGTTTTTGAAAGAAGGGGCGGAGACTTGTGGGGGAGAGGGGTGGAAAGTTAGATCTATAAGGTTGAAAAGCATTCAGCTGAGTGAAGTGATCTTCAAAATAGACATGTGATCCAACTAATTAGAGGACGAAATTTATGCTGTGGGTCGTATTAGAGTTTGGCATAGTTGAGATTTGAGAAAGAAGTTATCTTCCAAATTGGTTAGTTGGTGTACAAAAAGTTGTAGTCTAGTTAATTGTAATTGAGATTTCCTACTTGAAAATGAAAGAAATAATCCCCTTGATTATTTTCATTGATTGAATAGGTATATATACAACTTACATCTTTCCATAATACTATAAATCATTTTCCTATTCTACTTCTAAATCCTTATTCTACCATAATTCTAACTATACAATTATGGTAGGTGTATAACACTAATTAAAGTATTCTTTTTATTACAATATACTACAAATATATATACCATATATACTACAAGTGGCCCATTGGCCGAGAGCCTCTGGTCTGTTTAACACACCCCCGCAGTCATAGCGGGCGGTTTTTGGCCGAGGCGTCCCTAAAATCTTCAAAGAACCATTGGTAGACCGCTTTGTAAAGATGTACGCAATTTGATAACGAGGCGGGACATGGCATACGCGAACTTGACCGCTTTGCAACCTTTTCCTGACAAAGTGAATGTCCATTTCGATATGTTTGGTGTGTTGGTGTTGAACGGGGTTACCTGAGAGGTAGATGGCACTAATGTTATCGCAATATACCAAGGTTGCCTTCTGAATGGGACAATGAAGCTCCAAAAGCAAAATACGTAGCCAACAGGACTCGGAGACCACATTCGCTACCCTCGATATTACGCCTCGCTGCCTTTGGAGCGTGACAGAGTTGCTTGACGCTTTGCCGACCATGAGACCAAGTTGTTGCCAAGGAACATCTGATGGCCTAAGTCGGCCGTGCGGTGTCGGGACAACCACCCCAATCGAGATCCGTAAGAGACAAGTGTGGATGTAGATGAAGGATACAAGTGCAACCCATAGTCCGGTGTCCTGAAGATACCGAATGATGCGTTTGATTGCATTCATGTGCTCAACCACAGGATCATGCATGAATAAACACACCGCCGAACCGCATATGTAATATCCGGTGCAGTAAAGGTAAAGATCTTTGGAGGGCCCTGCAAGATCTGCGATAGCGGGTCGGTCCTCGTATGGTGCACCTGTTTGCGGCACTCGACTTTGGGTTTGCATCAACCGGTGTGGAAGTGGACTTACAGGATGACATCCCCGCCTTCTCTCGATGATCTCAAAGAAGATACTCCGCTGAGATAGAAACAAGCCACCGAATGACGCTGACGGCAATCCCAAAATAACTCAACGGCCCCAAGTCCTTCATAGCAAACTCGTAATCGAGCATGGTCATGATAGATTGGCGCAAGGCATCGGAAGAGGCGGTCAAGATGATATCATCCACATACAATGTAATGTAGGCCAAAGAAGAACCACGGCGGTAGATGAACAAGGAATTGTCCTGACCGGCTATGAGTGAATCCAATAGTTGAAACAAAGTCGACAAACCTCGTGTACCAGGCCCTCTGAGACCGCTAAGCCCATATAAGGACTTCTTCAACAAACATACATGATGAGGACGGTTTGGATCCTGAAACCCAAAGGTCGATGCATATAGATCAAGCTTCCTTGAGATCACCGTGTAGGAAAGCATTTTTGACATCCAACTGATGAATTGGCCAAGTCTTTGACAGAGCCAAGCTAAGCACAGTGCGTATGGTAGCCGGTTTGACCACCGGACTAAACGTCTCCCCACAATCAATTCCAACCTGCTGAGTCTTACCATCACCAACAAGTCGTGCCTTATGTCAAGCAAATGACCCATCTGAATTCTCCTTATGAGCAAAAATTCACATAGACCTGATAATATTAATACCATATGGACGGGGCACCAACTCCCACGTCTTATTATCAATAAGAGCATTATATTCATCAGTCATAGCAATTTTCCAATTAGGGTCATTTAATGCGGACACAGGATTGCGGGGCAAGGGGGATTTAGAGACATCAGAATGTAAATTAAAATGTCTTTTAGGTGTAAAAATACCCCGCTGACTCCGAGTGACCGGTCTATGACTCGATGAAGAATTGAGGGAATTTTGGGAATTTTCTAGGCTCGGGATGGGTGGCGTGACGATGAGCTTTCCGCCCAAATCGGTAAAGGTGGACTCGGTTTACGGACCAGTTCGAGGTGGTGGCGAGCCCAATTCTTTGGAAGCTGTTCGATGTAAACCTTCTTTGGATGTGGCGTTCTTGTGGGGCAGTAGGCGATGGGCCATTGGAGGATTTTGGGTACGGGAGATGTCCGAAAAATTCCGAATAATATACAGGGATATTTGGTCATCCAAAAAATTATACGACTTAGGTTCGTGAGTATGAACTTTCATAAATAGGAATTGAGTTTCATCAAAAATGACATGGCGATTGATTATGATTTTCTTGGAGGATAAATCAAAACACTTATAACCACGATGATTTGACTGATAACCCAAAAACACACACGGGTAGGCCAGAGCCTCAAGTTTGTTAATTGTGGTGGATGGGAATAACGGATAACACAAGCACCCAAAAATCAGAAGGTGAGAATAAGAAGGGTTCTTATTATATAGGACTTTGAGGGAAGAGTATGTCGGACCTTTAGACTAATTATGTTCAGCAGGTAAGTGGCCATTTGTAGAGCATGATGCCAAAAATATGGAGGTATGGAGGCATGTATTAGGAGAGTTCAGACAATGTTATTTATGAAACGAATTTTGCGTTCGGCTTTCCCATTTTGTGAAAATGTATGAGGACATGAAAAACGAAAATTTATCCCATGAGTAGCACAAAAATCTCAAAACTCCCTATTGTCATACTCTTTCCCATTATCACATTGAATATTTTTTATTTCTCTTTCGAATTGAGTACGAATGAACGCTCTAAATTTTATGAAGACGGAAAACACTTGTGATTTATTCGCAATTGGAAACGTCCACAAAAATCTAGAATAATCATGTAAAAAGAGAACATAATATCGATGACCCATTGAACTAAGAACAGGAGATGTCCATAAGTCGCTATGAATAATGTCAAATGGCATAGAAGTATGGGAATTTGAGTCTACAAATGACAACTTAACAATTTTTCCTAATGAACAAGACTGACAAATTGGAGTACGACTTGTACCCTTACAAGAAATAAAGCTATTTTTATCTAAAGCTGATAAAATAGAAGATCCCGGATGACCCAGACGAGCATGCCACATGGAAGGAGAGATGGTCGCAAAGGCGATGGCAAGGCCGACTCGATGGATCAAACCGCATGATAGGATCTGAATCCCCTACTATCACACCTCGTGAGATGACTCCCGTCTTGAAATCCTTCACAGAGAAACCAAAGGATCAAATTCAATGTAAATGTAATTGTCATTTGTGAATTTTGGACGGACACTAAATTTTTAATCAATTTAGGAGCATGTAAAGTATTTTTCAAGAGGAGTGGTGGATTAGGAGGAGACAATGTTTTCTCGACCATACCCTAGAATTGGAATAGAGCGCCATTACCAACAATTATCCCAGGGGTGCTCAAATTGGAATAAGATGAGAGTACCGATTCGGAAGTCATGTGAGTAGTGGCCCCGGTGTCCATGTACCAATTTGGGTCCGGTTGGGACAATCCCAACTTGTGCATCGCGGCCTCGATGCTCCCGATGCGAGTGGGGCTCTTTGCTTGATGGGCTTCTGCGGAGGGCGGGGCCCAGGGCGCCATTCGTGATCTTTCTTTGGGCGTGAGTCTTTGAATCTGTTCTTTGTTGGAGACCCCGGCGATGGGCGCCAACTATTGGCGTTAGTGCGGGCTGTTGGCGACCAGCAGCCGGCCAAGCGTGGTGGATTGTGCGGGTTCCACGCCAATGGCCCCATCTTTGGGCCACGGTGGTGGTGGCCTTATCGCTGGATGGGACCGCGCGCTTGTTGCTCACCGGAACCGCCACGAGAACCACCTCGTTTGCCCCGCGGTTTTTGTTATTTTTGCGATTATTCTTGCCGCCACCATTATTATGGTTTTGGCCCGAATTATTAACAAAACGAAGAACTAGGAGAGGATGCCATCATGACAAGCTGGGCTTGCTCAGAGTCGCCTTTTAGCCAAACCGCTTCTTCCAACGTCGGCATGGAGCGGGCTTGATGAAAGTCGGGAAGAGGGTTGTTTTGGCGAAGGAGAGTTCCAACACCATTATAGGTCTCCAAAGCCCGCAACCAATCAGAACTAGACGATTATTTGTTCTTGGTGCGCCAACATTACGGAGTTGATCCGCCAATTCCTTTAGTTTCTTGCAATATGCGAACGTTGAAATCGCCCATTCGAGCGAGAGAATTCACCTTTCGAGTGTGACGATCACGGGAATGTTGGTTGTCTTGGAATATGTCACGCAATCTATTCCATGCGACCATAGCCGTGGTATCGGGCTCCATAATCGTCTGTAGAAGGTCCATCAAATAGTGGCGTATATCCACCGAAGAACGGTAGCATCAAGTGTAATCCATACCTCGGGATCCTCCGCAGAAGGGTCTAGCGGGAGGAATGATGTGATGAAGAACTTGATAAGAGATAGCGTGAATTTTAAACAACTCCGCCCACGTTGCATATTGAACGTTTTCCATCTCAAGGACAATAGGGACACTGAGCTTGATATTGGAAACCGTGAGGGCAGGGTGAAAATTGTTCTTAGACATATTGAAAGAACAAAGAAGGAAGGGAAATTTAAGAGAGGTTTTTGAGAGCGGAAGATGAAATTTTGGAAGAGAAAAACCCGAGAAGGGGGGGGGGGGTCTCGGCCAAAGAGAGGCAAAAGTTTGAGAGAAAAAAACTTTTGTTTAGACCTAGTCTCTTGATACCATGAAAGAAATAATCCCCTTGATTATTTTCATTGATTGAATAGGTATATATACAAGTTACATCTTTCCATAATACTATAAATCCTTTTCCTATTCTACTTCTAAATCCTTATTCTACCATAATTCTAACTATACAATTCTGGTAGGTGTATAACACTGATTAAGGTATTCTTTTTATTACAATATACTACAAATATATATACCATATATACTACAAGTGGCCCATTGGCCGAGAGCCTCTGGTCTGTTTAACAGAAAGTTGAAAGTGAAAGGGTGCAATGAGAGCTTCAAATTACATGAAATTGATTGGACTAAAAAAGTAATAATTTGATTTCTTCTCCTATATATATTCTCTTTGTTTCAATTTATGTGATACACTTTCCTTTTTAGTCCGTTCTAGAGAGAATGATACATTTCCTTATTTTGCAACAATTTAACTTTAACCTTTATCTTTTACGCTTAACGAGGTGATCTATAACTATACAAATATATTTGATTTGTTTAGACCGCAAGATTCAAAAGTCTTCCTTTATTTCTCAAACTTCGTGTTGAGTCAAATTATACCACATAAATTGAGACGGAGGGAATAAGTTGTTAAGAGTACCAAGCTGATTGTAATTAATAGAGTTAGTTAGTTAAGTAGGGGAAAAATGTAATTTAATGTTATGGTTAGAAGTCGGTTAGGTGGTTTGAGAGTGATGAAAATATATAGTTAGTTATATTGACAGCTGGATTAGTAGGCAGTTAGTTTTCATTTTTGTGTATATGTACTGATTCATCTTCACAATGGAAGATTAGAGAAGATATTATTTCCCACTTCCACTGTGTTGCCTCTTCTCTCTCAATCTCACTCATCTCTCTCAAATATCTTAGAACTTCATAGCTGTTGATGAAGGTGCACTAGTTTTCATGGTATCAGAGCTTGCGTCTGAGGATCCAAGCAGAGTGACATTTCGTCGAACATATTGAGTTCATTTAAGTGCTTTCTTCTCAAAGTTATCGATTTCGATTGCTTCGATTCAAGTTAAGATCCAATAACTCTGATTGAGTCGTGAAAGAGCAATTTATAGACCTAAAATTTAACTCAAACTGATTTGATTCAACAATACTATTACAACTGAAGGAATTACCAACATTGCTAATGGTGGAACTGCGATCGGCACTACCACAATGATCTTATATCTTCAAGCTTGTGACACTCCGTGTAGCTATCTCATTTCAATTAAGCTAATTGGACCTAATAACTATGCTTTATGGAGTAGTTCTATGCGAATAAAATTGCTAGGTAAAAGTAAATTATAGGTTGTTGATGGAAAATATCCAAAAGAGAAATTTGATAGTTCGTTGCATGACTTGCGGGAGAAATGTAATGCAATAGTTCTATCATGGATTATGAATGCTATGAGTATAGAATTTCTAAGTAGATTAGTATATGCATCTAGTGCTCAAATTTTACAATTTTTGTTCTACAACCTACTGTGGCATAACATGAAGACAACCAGTCCATACCCATGATTACATCGAAGTCTATCATTTCTAACTCTACTAGATCGACTACTGTAATGCGGTGATAGACTTTAACCGGACAACCCCTATAAATTCTCCTAGTTATAATTGACTCACCAACTGGAGTGGATACCTCAAAAGGTTCATGTAACTTTTCTAGTTCTATTCCAAATTTTTAGCAATAATAGGGGATACATATGATAGGTAGAGCCAGGATCCATAAGAGTATAAATGTCAAAAGTGAAGACCGTTAATATACATGTGATGACATCTGTAGGAGCCTCTGTATCCTAATTACCATCTAAAGCATATAAGCGGTTTGGACCTCCGCATGTGCTACCAGACTTAGCCGCACCACGCCCTGATTAGGCCTGAGAGTTTTGATTTACTTCTGAATTGGTGGACTGAGCTATGTTACCACTATCACCTTTGCCTTGCCAAAGGGCAATACCTCAAAAAGTGACCCTGCTAACCACACCCAAAGCAAATATTCATACATGAACGATACACCCATGAGTGCCTCTTACCACAAGTGTTGCAAGTAGGGTGTTGGAAACCCCTGTGGTCAGTGCTAACTTGTGACTGTGAGCTTGCTACTCTGAAATTTCGACTTTTTTTTATCAAATTTAGACTTCAGAGCTGGGGCGCTGGCTGTGGATGGGGCAGGTTCGTATGACTTGTTCTTGAAGAATTGTCTGCCTCCACTTCCCCCATGGCTAAAGTGACCTAAAGACCTAGCTCTTTTGTTAAACTACATGTCATTCTCCTTTTGCAATGCTTCCTCCTCCTTTATCCTATTCTCATTACCTTGTACAAAAACAAATGTCTTTGTAATAGTCATCTCCCTGTTTTGAGCTATAATATTAGATGTATTGTACAAATGGGGATCAAGACCATACACGAAGCGTCTAACTCTGGACCTCATGTCTGGAATCATGTGTGGAGCATACTTTGCTAAAGATACAAACTGAAGGTAGTACTCATGCACACTCCTGCCATTCCGCTTAAGCTTTTTGAATTCAACAGTCTTTGCCTCCCTGACCTCAACTGGCAGAAAGTGCTCAATAAAAGCATCAACAAACTCATCCTAAGTTATTGATGATGCATCTTCCCTGCGGGACTGCTCCCAAGACTCATACCAGATATTAACAACATTTTGTAACTGGTAAGCCCCTAACTCCGCTGCCTCTATCTTAGTAACATGTATAACCCGAAAGATTTTCTACATCACAACAATGAAGTTCACTGAATCCTCTGTTTTGCTTGACCTATGAACACCGGTTGGTCCATACAAAGAAACTCACGAGTCTTGGAACTGGATAACTACTCATTAGTCCTGGTACTTGGAGTCATTCCCTGACGTTGGGCCTGAGCAGCCACAATCTGTGTGAGCAACTGAATATCTTCCCTAACATCTGAGTCAGGGGAACTAAAATCTCCGCAAGCCTTGTGGTATTGGGTGGTGTTGTACCCGAATTGGCTCCATAAGCGTGAACATCATCCTCTTGTGCAACATTAGCAACAACTCTCTTGCTGGTAGTTGATTTTCTTTTAGCAGACATTTTCTCAAATATGCAATACGCACGAGTTAGAAGGATGTCTTGAAAGTATAGCTCTAACTGCACGATCTATAGTATGAAAGAAGTGAGACAATCCTAAATGTCTTGGTGGTCAAATGTTTACTGCGTGGGGCCCTCACACACATAAAAATGACCTCACTGGACATGATTTCATATACTCTCTAAGACACTTGAACCTAGGCTCTGATACCGAGCTTTGTCACGCCCCGAATCCTGGCCTGGGCAAAACACGGCACTCGGTGCCTAGTTGTATGTGACCGAGAAAACCACATGGCTGCTGAATCAACATGAGCATCAAAACATACTATAGTGATGATTAAAACATGCAAATCATAATACTGAGTTTATAAGCTGAAATGATCATAGCGGAAGAAGTTTGAAAATAGTAAATACTGACATGTGTGTCATACTGAACTAGTCTAGTCTATAAAACCTGACATGAGTTTGACTGAATAAAATTGTCTACCGTGACCATGCCCTGGCATACCTCTTGCTAATATGCAATATCCATAAAGTAACTAGACTGACACCCCAAATGAGACGGGGCTCACTAAGCAGCTGATACCGAAGCAATCCTACTGAGCAGATCCGTCTCCTCGAAACTCAACACCTGCATCGTGAAGTACAGGCCCCATGCAAAGGGACATTAGAACATTTAAATTGTATTGTATGTAAAGCGACTGAAAAAATAAATAGTTGTGGGGTACTGAATCTGAAACTGATAACTGAACAAGGAAGCAAATAATAAGAATACTTTATGTACTAAACTGGAGAGTCACATGTTTAACTAAAATAATAAATTGTGTCCTTAGGTCCAATATATATATATATATATATATATATATAACTGTGGCCTTGGGTCCATAATACATGTATAATATGTGGCCTTGGGCACATAATAATATGTATTAGTGTGGTGTGTGTGTATATATATATATATATATATATATATATATATATATATATATATATATATATAACTGTGGCATTGGGTCTATAATACATGTATAATATGTGGCCTTGGGCTAAAAATACAGGTGCTCAATATGATATTTGATTATTGATTATACTGATATGAAATACCGAACATGAGATACTGACCTGATTATGAGTATTAGTGCTTTAGCATACTGGGTATTCTAGATTAGGACTCGTGGATATCAAACACAAGTCTATACTGATTACGGGATGAGTTCACAACAATCAAAGTGATAATTATAAACAACTATGAATTTAAAATCACAAGTCTTTAGCCTTTTCATGAACTAAGTCACAATCTCAAATCATGAAGTAATTTATAATAATCTTGATGAACGAGGCATGGGGATGACTAAAAACGTTCCCACACGTAAATAGAAGCTCTACATACCTTAATCGCTCATAACCTTGTATTAAAGATTGAACCTTGAATTGTGTTTATCCTGAAAACCCTTGATGTAGGAGATGGTTAGGAAGAGAGAGCCTTCGTTCTAGGACTTGGAAAAAGTGAAAATTCTGATTTTTGGGACTAAGACTGCGTATTTAAGGGGTACAGTCAAAGAAAAGGCTTAGATTACACTGAAACTTTTTCACCTGTTGCCAAATGGTGACTGTCAGGTCTGTTATTGCTATAGCTGCAGTTAAGCATTGACATTTGTTTCAAATGGATGGTCACAATGCTTTTCTGCATGGTGATTTACTTGAGGATATGTACATGGATATTCCTCAAGGGTTTGCAACCCAGTAAGGGTCTGACAGGAAGGTTTGCAAACTCGATAAGTCATTATATGGATTAAAGCAGACTCCAAGGCAGTGGAACAAAAAATTGACAGATGCTCTTATTCAACTTGATTTTGTGCAAAGTCACTTTGACTAGTCTCTCTTCACACAAAGAGTTGAGGATGATCTTGTAGTGGTGTTGGTATATGTAGATGATTTGATTATTACTGGCAATTCTTTGTCTCATATTCAGAAGACCGGAAATGATTTGAAGCTTAAGTTCAAAATGAAAGATCTAGGAGAACTCAAATTCTTCATAGGAATAGAAGTTGCAAGATCAAGTCAAGGAATAATATTGAATCAGAGTAAATATGCTCTAGAATTGATCTCATAGACGGGGCTTGGAGGTTCTAAACCTGCTGGTACTCCTTTAGAGGCTAATATGAAGTTAACTTCAGTTGAATTTGATCTAGCCATAGAAGATATAGCATCTAAAGAAGTAGTGAAGAAAACAGATAAGCTGCTAGATGATCCAGGGCAATATCAAAGGCTGGTTGGAAGATTACTATATCTCACAATTACCATGGTTGACATATCATTTGCAGTACAAACTCTTAGTCAGTTCATGCATAAAACAAAACATTCTCATTGGGAAGCTGCTCTCAAGGTAGTTAGGTATATCAAGAATGGACCTGGCTTGGGATTGTTAATGCCATCTTAAGGGCCAAGTAAACTTGAGGTACACTGTGATTCAGACTGAGGAGGTTGTCCACATACAAGAAGGTCTGTAATTGGCTATGTGAGTCAAGTTTGGTGGTGCCTTAATATCATGAAAAAAAAAAAAAAGATATTGTGGCTAGGAGTTCTGCAGAAGCAGAGTTTAGAAGCATGGCATTAACTGTTGCAGAGCTGACTTGGCTTAATGGATTGTTTTAAAAGCTAGGAACTGAAGTGCAACTACCTGTGGATTTGTTTCGTGATAGTAGAGCTGCAATTCAAATTGCAGCCAACCCAATATTTCATGAAAGAACAAAGCATATTGACATTGACTGTCACTTTGTCATGGAGAAGATTGTAGCAGGCTTAATCAAGACTCACCATGTATCTACTACAGAACAATTAGCAAATCTATTGACTAAAAGCCTTGGAAGGTTGCAGCATGACTATCTTGTCTTCAAGCTACAGTTAAAGAATATCTTTCAACCATCAGCTTGAGGGAGGGTGTTAGGAGTACCAAGCTGATTTTAATTAATAGAGCTAGTTGGTTAGATTAAGTAGGGGCAAAAGTATAATTTTAATGTTATGGTTAGAAGTCGGTTAGGTGGTTAGAGAGATGAAAATATCTAGTTAGTTATATTGATAGCTGGATTAGTAGGCAGTTAGTTTTCATTTTTTATGTATATGTACTGATTCATCTTCACCATGGAAGATCAGAGAAGATATTTCCCACTTCCATTGTGTTGCCTCTTCTCTCTCGATCTCTCTCAAATATGTTAGAACTCCATAGTGCACTAGTTTTCATAAGCTATAGACTAACCGTTCCCATTGTTTACTATTTGAAACTCATGGTGCAATTTGTGCTTTAAATTACATGAAGTTGATTGGTCTAAATTCGATGGCTTACTCTGCTTTAAAATCTAGAATAGACGTTCCATTAGTCTATCTTGTTCTTTTATTTACCTCTTCATCACTTGTGTCCCTAATTGTATGGAATTTACACATGACAAGTTACTTCTTTGTTTAGCAGTGGCACCCCTACAACTCCCAGGACTACTACCAGCCCCACCGCACGAACACCATCCACAACCACAACCACCACAGGTGGATCTCCTTATGTGACAAATCCGAACACGGGCGTATTAGGAGGTGTCAACAATGGTTTAGGCCCATCGGGTAATGGCATGAACACTGATATAAGTCATGGTGGGATTTCACTGCAAAAGGCCAGCCTGTTTTCCTTTATAATCATCACTATTATAATTTCTGCACCTGCATAATTTTGAATTGAGTAAGAGAAGAAGTTCCACTGTTTGTACTATAGGATAGTTGTGGCCTATGTTAAAATTTCCACTATGTGCAGAAGTGGGCATATGCATGTGATGCTATTACTTTAAGTTGGTATGTTAGGACTGGTTCGAATTTGTTTTTCCTTCCCCTCTATTTAATGTCTAAAGATAATGTAGCTTTTTTACTCCTCTCTAGTTGGTTTTGTGGTTATTAATGTGACCCCTTCAACTCCTTTCCTCCCTCTCCCCCTTTTTCCTAGAAAAAAGTCATCTAATTGAAAAACTAAAGCCTCTATTTGACTTGTTTCACGTTCATTAAAAAAATAATAAACGTAAGATATAATTTACTAAGGAATCATTTGGCCATGAGAATTATTTATTTTATTTTGAATTTTTTAACTTCATTTGCAAAATCATCGTTTGACCGTGAAAATTTCAAATACAACTTATATTTGAAATTTGAAAAACACCTCAAAATCTCAAAATCTGTTTTCACTTTTTTTTCATCTCTCTTTTTAGTTTTCTCTTATATTGTCCTAATTTTTTTGTTTTTGATCAAGTGTGCGGTGGCCAGTGGGTTTAGATTTTGGGTCGGATCGAATCTTTTTTATTGGGTTTTTAATTATTAGATAGACTAAAAAAAGAGTAAAAAATATATTGAGTATGCCAGTTGAATTAATGAAATAAATTTTTGTACTTGAAGAAATATGAGATCTAATTTATGTGGTTTTCCATTATGAGATTTTTTTGTTAATTTTTTTAAAATTCAGGTGTATAAATCATATTTCATTATTTTTAGGAAAAATACATTTAAACAACCAAATATTCTTGGTAAAAAGTACAATAAAAAATAATTACATCTTCAACTCCAACTTCAAAAATGTCAAATAAACCGAAAAAACTTATGATTTCTATGGCCAAATGCCCACTAAATTACCCTATTTAACAAAAGTATATTGATTTCCCCCTTGAATATCGTGCATACTCTTTAATATCCAGAATATAGTTGAAAACAATCCAATTTTAATCTTGATTTTCTGAAGTGTTAATTATTTGAGATTATTTTTTGAGCTAAAGTGACTGTTAATTTGGGACAAAGAGTATTTTTATGATTCCCTACTCGGTATCCAGTATATGTTTCGGCTCTTATATTAATTCAACTGCATATGTAAGACTCATTAAAAAGGGAAGCGCTTCTTCCCTCACTACTAGAATCCGAAATCTCTGATTAAAAATAAAGAGATCATATTTATCTCATCACAAACTCTAGTCGGTAAATATATCAAAAGATCTTGTACCAAAGGCATTCCAATCCTCTTATACAATTAAACGTATAAATAACTTAAATATATCA
The DNA here is from genome assembly GCA_029783415.1 of Anisodus acutangulus. Classification (NCBI taxonomy): domain Eukaryota; kingdom Viridiplantae; phylum Streptophyta; class Magnoliopsida; order Solanales; family Solanaceae; genus Anisodus; species Anisodus acutangulus. The sequence goes on from CM056497.1 coordinate 8,696,091, forward strand.
AAAGATTTTTTTTTTTAAATAGTGCATATTTCAGGATTCATGTTGTGTAAAGGAGGAAAAATGCTTCCTACAATATTTTTCCTAATTGTAGCGCTTGAATCGAGATTTTTTATTAAAGGGAAAGAAATCTTATCCAACAAATCATAATCTTTGATGGGGTTTAAAAACTTTTCACTTGTATTAATTAAGGCACAGCACTTGATGTGGACACGATCTTTCGCTTAACACTCCAATTAAACTTAGTTCTTTTTTTAACAAAATTAAAATTAAAATCCCCCGAGGGGGGTTATTTTCATTTATTCAAAAGCAAGAGGTCCAAACAGCAAAAAGCAAAAATATAAAGTGCAAAAAAGTCTCGTTTGATTTTCCGGACTCATATTTCTATCTCTTGACTGTTTGGGGTTCTCAGGTGAACTTTTTGTTTCCCTCTTCTAACTAACCCTGGTTCCATTTAGCCATATGAGGTGAATCTCGAATGTGTCATTTAACACTTTTCGTTGATTTGGCAAGTTGTGTGAATTTTACATCAAACATGCGCATGAAAAAGCTAAAAATCGGTTTTTATTTTTTCCCCTTCTTTTTCATTTTTTTTAAAAAAAAATTAATTCATTTTTTTCTACCATCACCAAGGTCACCATTACCACTATTACTACCGAAAAAACTATCAATTACATTTTAATTCAACTCAATTTCTTGCTCTATCTCATAGTAAAAAGAAAAAGAAAAAGAAAATTAAAGGAGCTCACCGAAACAGTTCTTAAAAAAGTACTTTATTTGATGAAAATTTTGAGAAATCAATGGTGGGGTTGTCTGCGGGTCTTCGTGGAGAACCTTTAGCTGAAGTTATAACAAATTTGGAGCAGGTTTTCTTGAATTTTTGGATTAAAAATGTGGTTGGAACTAGAACATTTATGAAGATGGTGAAGAACACCAAGAATATGATTTTCAAAATTTTCTTTTGTTAGTAAATGTGTTTTTTTCGTGTTAATAACGTGTAGGATTTAAAAAATAAATTTTTCTTCTCTTTTTTGAAATATTAGTTTTTACTCAAAAACTATTTTTTAAATATTATTATGGAATCAAATGACACATTCCCTAATTTAATTTATTGTTTTGCAACATCACACTCATTACATATTTGATTGATTATACTAAAAATGTCTAAATGGACACCGTCAAATTCTACTTCAGATGTTTAAATAAAATAAAATTTAATTAACATGTGTAAGTGAAAATTTTTGTCCCCCAACAATACTTCCCTAAGTTCTTTCATTAATTAACATCACCTATACGCGTGATCGGTCATTTTGCCACCTTGTTATTTTACTCATTCTATAAAGTGGATGGTAATTGTATGCACTAATAGAAGAGAAAAATAGTATCGTGTGCGTGCGTTTACCACCATGAAACGAAACGTTTCGAAAATAGTATGCAGTTTCTTTATTTGCAATATTCATGCCTTACAAGAATTGATGATGTGTCGCCTTTCTTCGAGAAAATGACCAAATGGCCCCTCCTAACGTAGGACCGAATTATCAACACACATTTTATTTTTATAGGGGTCCTATTATTTTTCTTGACTACTTTAAAATGGAATTTTATACCCCCTAAGTAGGAGTGGGCATGGTGCGGTATGGGAAATTCGATACGGTAATTTCGGTTTTTGAAAATACTATACAATTATCATACCAAATTATAGGGGGTATGGTTTGGTATTTTTAAGTTCGATTTCGGTATGTTGCAGTATAGTAAATCGGTACCATAATTTATTCGACTTCGACTTCGACTTATATGTATTTATATAATAGAGAATTACGACTTCGGCTATTCAAGTAACGTCTCAATTATATCGTACTAATATCTTACACATGTAAATATATTCAAAAGAAAGCACAAACAATCTCTTTCGTAAATAAATTACACAAAAAAGTGTATTTCAATCATGATAGATTAATCAAAATTTTAATGTGCAAACAATTAATATTGTACTAATACTTGTTTATATATTTATTAGTATTATAATATTAATATATATATAAATTATATATGTAACTATATACTTCGGTATGATATTCAGTATTTTGGTATATTTTTTATCAATATCGAATACCAAATCAAATACCTAACTTTTTAAAAATGCATATCAAATATCGTATCAAATATCATAATATCAAAAAACTGTATCAAAAATTCAATTTCGATATGATAATCGATATATATCGTACCATGCCCACTGTAAGAATAATTAAAATATTTTTCTTCCAATGAGGTGGTAAATATACCAATATTTCAAGCTAGAATCATGCTATTGATATGATAAGATAAGCTAGAAACATGCTTACTACTCTCTTAACATTAATACTAATCTACCTACCATATACAAATGATACTACACTAATTACAATAATAATAATTATTAATGATATCACTCCCCCGCAGTCGAAGCGGGAGGTACACGGATGCTGAGACTGTCCCGTATATTTTTAAATAATATCAACGAAAGGCCCTTAGTAAAAATGTTTGCAATCTGATAGCGGGACAGGACATGTAAGACACGCACTTGTCCGCGAGCCACCTTTTCACGAACAACGTGGATATCTAGTTCAATATGTTTAGTGCGTTGATGGTTCACTGGATTTCCTGAGAGATAGATAACACTAACATTATCACAATTTACCAATGTCGCATTCGGAATCGGACAATGGAGTTCTAGGAGTAGATTCTGAAGCCAACACGATTCAAACACAACATTAGCAACCCCTTGGTATTCTACTTCGACACTAGAGCGAGACAGTGTGGCTTGCCGTTTTGAGGACCAAGATACCAAGTTATCGCCAAGAAAAATACCATAACCAGATGTGGAGCGTCTGGTGTCCGGACACCCACCCCAGTCGGCATCCGTGTAGGACACAAGGGTGGAAGTCGATGATGGATATAAATGCAAGTCATACTCTAGAGTTCCCTGAATATAACACACAATGCGTTTGAGAGCATGCATATGATCATCCATGGTGAATGTAAGATACTGCCTGCCAGGCTGCGGTAAAGGGACAGGTCAGCAAAAGACTTGCCAGATGATGCACTCAATTTGGGTTTAGTGTCCACTGAAGTTGCAGATGGTTTGCAGGAGGACATGCAAAAACGTTCAACAATCTCTGTTGCATACTTCTTTTGGGATAAAAATAAACCACATGCATGACGTGTCACATCTATCCCTAGAAAGTAGTGTAGGGGACTCATATCTTTCATCGCAAATTCTGAGTCAAGTTGTGACATGATGGACTTGCAAAGGGCATCTGATGAGGCGGTTAATATTATATCATCCACATATGACGCATTTGGAAAATTCGCCATATCGATGGTGGAGAATTCTTGCTCCAACGTGACGACGCAGGAATTTTTGTTGTCTTGATAAATATCCCGCAAGCGATTTCAAGCCTCTGTTGTTGTAGAATCGGATTCCATTATTGTGTGCAACAAATCAGAAGAGATAGTTGCATAAATCCATGAGAGAATTGTGGCATCAAGAGTTTCCCAAAGTTCTTTGTCATCATCGGTCTTTAAATCCTCCCCTTTGCCATTCGCCGATCGGATTATGTGATTAATTATCCGGTGGGAATAACAACATATTTTAAAAAGTTCTGCCTAAGTTGCATAGTGAACATTTTCCATCTCAAGGGTGATGAAAATATGTGTTTTGATGTTGAAAACGGCAAATGCATGATGAAAAATGAATTTGGAGCCAGACATTGTTGACTGAAAAAAAGAAGTATAATGGAGAAAATAAAAAATATGGAGAAAACAAGGGGAAAAAAAACAAATCGGCATTTTTGTGGAAGGAGTTGGTTGGTCGATTTTAGGGTTTAGGAGGTGTTTAGAATAGTATTAATGTTGAGAGATTAGTGAGCATGATTCTAGCTTATCTTATCATATCAATAGCATGATTCTAGCTTATAATATTAATATATTTACCATCTCATTGGAAAAAAAATATTGAAAAAAATATTTTAATTATTCTTACCCCAACCCCTATCCTTAAGTACTGATGTGGAGTGTATTTCACTCTCAGGTAGAGTGAGCAGCAACAAAAGTATTAAAAGTTCTTTTTTTATAATATATTTTTTATTGAATATAATTTCCTACATTTTTCCTTTTTATTTTCTCCCTCTCATTATCCTACCTCTGTGCTATACCTCCTCAGCCACTAGCATTGCCGGAGCTTCAATGGCTGTCCGATATAAAAATTACCAGCGATTAATCATGAACAATAATTCTCCAATAGACTTGTTTAGAAAACATCTACCCATTTTATTTTTCTAAACACTTGACTCAAATGGTGATGTGAGTTAGGGGGGAAATTTTACTCTTCACAATCAATCCGAAAATAGGAAACGCTAAAGAAATTAGGATCTCAAAATGTATGCACACTGACAAGCATTTAATCAAAGAGGAAAACAGAAGAAAGAGGCGCTTAAGTCTTCAACAAAGTGCATTTCAAATGTTGAATGCACCTCTGCTAAAGTGCCAGAAATGGGACCTTCGGTCACTCTCCGACAAAAGTAGATGGTTGAAATACACGTGTCAAGCGCGTGCGTTTCCCCACGAGAAACATAACTGGTTATGACATTTTAGGGGGTAAATAATTTTATTTTAAAATAGTTAATATAATCATGTAAAGATAAAGTATGTAGTTGACTTGATGCGTTGCGGGGGCATTTGACCATTTTCTTTCTTTCTTGTTTTACTTAAATTGCTCCGACATGAAAATAAATTATACTAGGATCTGTTTGTTACGGAGGTAAATATTTTTCAAAAAATAATTTTAAATTTACTCATATTTGATTGATCAAATTTTTAGAAAATATTTTTGCCTCATGAAAATAATTTTTTTAAGAATAAAAAAAATAACATCTCTAGTAAAAGCAGGAAAAATAAGTTTCATAAATATTATTTCATTAATTATTTCTCTCTACCTTCCAACACGCCCACCTCCAACTCCACCACCCCCACACCCCTACCCCACCCTCATACTCATATAAAATGCTTATGAGATATTAATATTTTATACTTGTGAGATTAAACTGAGTATTCGAGTATGTTATAGTTGTTGCTTACTTATTAAACATAGGAAAATAAATAAGAATTCACTTATTTTTTAAAAGTATCTTTTAAGGAAATATTTTACACGGATTGAAAGTTCCACTGGCATTGATTAGCAGTTGCCATGTTAAATAAGTGTTAAACTTCAGCAAGTCATATCTAGTGGCCTTTTTGCTTTCTCAATGTAGATTCTTTGTTATCAGTAGATGATGATAATATTATTAAACATGATAACAGTACCAAGAAGGAACAGCAGCATTATAAAGGAAAAATAATATTTTTTATTATTTATGTGTATAATATAAATTGTTGTTCCAGTAATGGCACAAGAAAACATGAATAATTTTATGGGTCAATTTTCAATTTGAAATCAGTTAAACAAGAAGAAAATTCATACTTTTAAGTCTTGGTCCAAATGACAGAATCAGCTCTGATTAATTTTTAATTCTGTGCATTTTATCTTCTTGAGCTTATTAAGGTTTACATTTTTAGTTGGGAAAGCTGATAGTACAGAAGATAAAGTATAGATGTAATCTACAGGATTTTAAAGATGAAAATAGTATGGTAACTTTCATTGACTTTACAGGGATAGGAACTTGTATTGAAGAAATCCTTATCTTTTTGTTTTTGTTTGGAGGATTCCTAATTTTATTAATTGTATAGCACCAACTTAGTGCCAGACTATTTCTCTATCAATTAATCACTACTTTTTTAATCAAATATTAGAGGGGTGGTCATTGTTTTAATCAAATATTCCATCAGATGTAAGGGATGACATGTTGCACATACTGAGTATTAATTTAACCAATCAGAAAAGTCTGGAAGATATCCCTGCTTGTATCTTTTGGTGTTTATGGACTGAAAGGAATGCTAGATGCTTTGAAGGCACTTTTACTCTAAGCTACAAACTAAAAGCCAGATGTTTAACAAGTCTCTGTTGCTGGAGCAACCTATCACCATTAACTTCCCCTGATATCTTTTTGGACTTTGTTAGCTCTTTAACTTTACATTAGACCTTTTGTAATAGAGCTAACACTGTCTTTTCCTTTATTATTGCAAAACAACAAACTTAAATAGAATAATTAACTAAAAGAGAAGCAGATCGAATTGCTTGTCATTTATTTACAATAGCAGGAAGAAAACTGGTATTGTACCTCTTTGAAGTGCTTCTTTGAGGAGTTGTACTGGAGGTGTTTCTGTCTGGATGAGATATAACCAAAAATTGCTAGGAAAATAATTTGTTTGAATACTAATTTGAAAGTACTGGTGGATATACTTCTGCTGCAAAAGGGGAATTTATTATGAAATATAAGCATGTGAGCAAAAAGAAGACGAGAACTTGATTTTGCTGATTATGATGTAGCTTTGTGTAACTGATGACATTTTGTTTCCTCATTCTTCATTGGTAAATCTTATTTTGTGAAACAAAAGAAACTGAATGGAGCACTTTGATAGCACCTAGATTCTTGTTCATTGCCAAAACCAGAAGGCAATATGAGCTTCTGAATTTCTTGTGTTTTCTGTATGAACTTGCAGAAAAAAATTTGTTACACTTGCGGTGATAGAGGTTTTCAAGATGCAATTATTACCTGCTATCAGTGTAAAGATGTTCAAGTGCATCAGTAAGTTCTCTCTCTCGTTTTTTAGCATGGAAGGTTGAACAATTGGGCAGGCAAGCTGTAAGACATGACTCTCTAATCCGTACTTGTTTCTAATCTCCTTGTGCTACAACTATATATTCTTTGTAAACCTCAAAATTGCCCTAAGAAAGGATATTTGTGAAACCAAACTTCTCAATCCCCAACCCCTTCTCTTTTGGTTGACTTGCCATTTCTAAGTGAGAAGTTGATCTTTCACACAAGGGGCTGTTCCTCTTCGAAGGAAATTGCTAGTTGGATTATCAGCTTTGCTTCCCTTTTTTGAAATCTTAAATACTTCAAGTTGTCTAATCTTTCTGGCATTCTTCACTGCCGGATCCTAAATGGTATTGGCTAATGGGTTCCACCTAAAGGATACATTGATTCTTTCATTAGCATATTGTGGGATTTACTTCTCTTGAGTAGAGTCTGTATTTTTTATGCACACGTAGTCCTCTTCCTGTTTTCAGAAGTTCTGATTTTCTCTTCTTTTCAAGGTATTGCATGCTGGGCTATTGTGAAGATGTACCAGAGGATTGGTGTTGTGAAGAATGTGATATTGTGTCTTCATCACGTGGACTAGAAAATGAGTATTCTAAGGGATCCAAGTTACATGCCTCCGCAAAGTTTTGTCAGAGTACTGTGCAACCAAAGAAACGTACGACATTTCCTGGTGGGCATTGTATTAACTGGGAAAAGGAGGTACAGACCGGGAAAACGAGATATCTACCTGTTGAAGAAGCACTTGGTCTATCATCAGGCTTCAAGAAATATGGATCTCCGCTGAAAATTTCTGGCTCTTCAAGAGTTGTGAAAACCAAATCCATGGCAACCATGACTCTACGGAATTTTAACAGGCCTAGAGCTCAAATTTCAAATTCCTTTCCTGAGAAGAGTACAGTGCAGCGTTCTATAGGATCAGCAGGATATACGAAACCACAGAATCTTCAAAATGCCGAAATCACTGAACAAAGCAAAAAACCAGCACAATCATCTAAAGGTTAAGTGTTCACCAACATCTCTTGTATTCATTACTTTGATTTGTCCTCTTCTTATATCTTTATTCATCAGAAATTTCATTTTCTGTCATATACTCTAATTAAATTATTTTAAAATGACGTTGATATATCTAGAGTTGATATTATCTTTCAAAATGATTTCCCTTGCACCATCAATATATGTAAAGCTTTCATAGCAAAATTTATTTACTTCTGTACTTCCATCCAATTGATGTAACCTGCTTTTTAGGTCCTGGTGGTCCTACCATTCTGGAGATTAGGAGTCCTGATGCTATGAATGCAAGTCGAATGATGAATCCACCTATGACACACCCATGTGATCCTGCTCTAGTTCCTTCATGGAAGCAAGTACCCTTCATCATGTACATTAATTACTAACATAAGTTAACATAGGGTAAACTACAACAACATACCAAGTGTGATCCCATAAGTGGGGTTTGGAGAGGGTAGAGTGTACGCACACCTTTGGCCCACCTTGTGTGAGGTAGAAATGTTGTTTCCGATAGGCAAACAACCTTTCTGTTTTTGCATCCTAGCTTTTTGGATGGCCCATCTTTCTAGTAATTAGTTGTTGTTACTGCTTATTCATTATTGTTACTACTTTGTTTTACTGCTTAGGTTGTTATTTTGTTTCCACCATTTTAGGAGTTTGTTATTTTATTTTCCTTGTTTTCTGGTTTAGTTTCCACTGTTGGAGGAGCTCTCTCACAGAGACTCTGTTATTTGTTTGTGTATATATATCAGTTCATAATCTATTAATGAAATTATCTTTATCCTGAAAATGTTACCCCTCATACTTTTAAGCATGCTCTAAAGCACCCAGAATGGAGGTAGTTATGAAAGCTGAATTTGATGCGTTAATTCGGAATCAAGCATAGGAGTTGGTTCCTCCAGATTCTATTAAGAAGGTTGTTGATTGTAAGTGGATATACAGGATCAAAAAGAAAGCCGGCGGTTCGTTTGATAGGTACAAAGCTCGATTGGTTGCCGAAGGGTTTACTTAGCGTCCAGGTCTTGATTGTCACTGCACATTCAGTCCGGTTGGCAAGCCTACTACCATTTGTGTTGTTCTTTCACTTACCGTTCAACACAATTGGGTATTACATCAATTGGACATCAACAATGCCTTTTTACAAGGCACACTTGAAGATATGGTTTTTATGAAACAATCACCTGGATTTGAGAATGTATCTCATCATCCCTCCCATATTTGTCATTTTGCGTAAGGCTATTTTTGATCTCAAGCAAGCGCCTCGCGCTTGGTACGATGAACTGGTATTCTATCTTTTTTATGTGGGATTTATTAAGTCCCACTCGGATCCGTCTCTATTTGTTCACCATGACAATAATGGTGTTGCCTATCTTTTTGTCTATGTAGATGACATCATCCTTATAGGAAACAATTTTTCAATGGTTCATCAGGTTATGTTTCAGACCTTCTCCATGACCTTCTGATGCAGGATTGCGATGGTGTTTTCACGCCCATGAGTTCTTCTCAAAGTCTTCTGCTAAATGATGGTACTCCATCCCATGATGCTACTGAATAGAGGAAAGTCATTGGAAAAGTTGCAATACGTGTCTTTTACTAGGCCTGATGTTTCTTACTCAGTGAACAAATTGTCTCAATTTATGCATGTCCTTCACTGGAAGGTTGTTAAACATCTCATTCGATATCTCAAAAGCACTGCTAACTATGGCTTTTCGAATTGCTTCTAGCACCAGTCTTAATCTCTGTTTTGCTGATTGTGCTGGCAACCTCACTGATCGAAGTTCCACCACAGGCTACATTATTTTTCTTGGTCTTACTCCGGTTAGGTGGTCATAAAAAACAGCTTACCGTTGCCCGCTCGTCTACCAAGCAGAGTACCGGGGGCTGTTGCTAGTGTCGTTGATGAGACCACTTGGGTGAAAAATCTTCTAAAGGAACTCAATGTCCATATCCCCACATCACCTACAAGTTTTTTGTGAAACCTTGCTGTCACCTACTTATGTGAGAACAACAATCCCCATAGCTGCATGAAGCATATAGTTGTTGACTAACACTACGTTCGCCAACTGGTTAACGACATCGCCTTATCTTCAAGCACATTCCAAGTTCCGACCCGTTGGCTGACGCTCTCACCAAACCGCTTCCAAAAACCTCCTTTCGTCGCAATTTGTCCAAGCTAGGGTGTTGTTGCATACCATCTTGGGTGGAGGTGGGGGGGGGGGTATGAGAACGTTATTACTGCTTGTCGTTAGTTCTTATTCATTACTGTTATTTATTTTACTGCATGTGAAACTCTCTTTATGTTTTTTTTGCCTGAGAAACTGGTTCATGGATCTTTTTGTGTCCTTGAAACTCGAATATGCCTTCCTTGTTTTCTTGTTTAGTTTCCACCGATAGAGGAGCTCTCTCACAGAGACTGTTATTTGTTTGTGTAGATATATCAGTTCATAATCTATTAATAAACTATATTTTGCTTCATCTTGCTCAATTTATTATAGTCAGCTGACTGATTAACCTTTTCTTTGTAATTTCCCTGTTGATAAGTAAGGAAACAATATATAATACTTTTTAGTTAATAACAGAATGTTGGTCCCTGAGGGATTGGCCTACTGGTTAAGGCATAGGAGTAGCAACTTGGAGATTCCAGGTTTGAATGCCAACTACAACACCTGGTGCGCCCATCTGTTCTAGCCTTGGTTGGCAGCATTACCTTGGCAATATGTGCTTGTGGGATGGACGGGTTGCCAAGCGAATTAGTTGGGGTGCATGCAAGCTGACAGGGACGCCATTAGTATCACTAAAAAAATGAATAGGGCACTGTAGAATATATGCCCAACTATGGGAAAGAGTGCTGCTCATAAATAGTTGTGAGTTGTAACAATGATAATCTGAATGTGTACTGCTTAATGAGATGTTAATAAAATTGATTCCCATTATGGAGAAATTCCTTTAAGACTTGGAAGTTACTGTGTCTCTATCATTGTATTAATTATGTTTTCATGTATGGAAAACAAAAAATTGTAGGTAAGTAGGTTATATCATATATGGGAGCCATACATTGTTTATTTTCTAATTTTTTTCAGTTCTGCAACTTAATGAGATGTAAAATTCAAAACAATTTTAGCTGCATGTGAAACTCTCTTTATGTTTTTTTGTCTGAGAAACTGGTTCATGGATCTTTTTGTGTCCTTGAAACTCGAATATGCCTTCCGTTATGCGTCAAAAAGCAGAAAAAATTCCCTTTGATTATTCTGCAGACTGCATATATATTGAAGGTCTTTCTTTTACTTGAGGATTTGCACCATTCAACAGGAATACAGGCTGTCTTCCCTATATTTATTAGTTAGGGGCAGTTTTGACATCTTAGGTGCTCTGGAATTTGCACCTGGGATGCTCAATAATTGTATCCAGGCTTATCCTCCTTCCAGAGTTAGACGTAAGGTGTATGAGTTCTCAAGGCTATTGCCTGGTACGCTTAAATTTGAACTAGTTCCGTGCGGGGATATCTGGACAAGTCTATTCAACAATCATTGTCCGGGTAAAGAAGCTATAGGACTGTATTTCTTTGCAAGTGAGAGAGAAAGGTCAGGTTCTGCCTTATATATCTATCCGAAAACGGGCAAGGGTCGCAAAGTAGAAGTGGTGTCCTTGCCCAGGAAGGTTTTTACTAGAAATTGATTTGCATTTCCCATTATATGTAGGTATGACATATATACTGCTCTGGTGGAGTTCATGGATATAAAAGATTTGGTGATGAGAATGCATATAAATGATGTTGAGCTGCTTGTACTTGCATCCACAGCCCTGTGCGGTGATTCTCAAAGTACATTCATAATCTCTACATTGTTTTCTCATTTTCTTATTCCCTTTCAATAAATTTTTAGGTAATACATATATTTGATTATGCTCTGTAGAAGATCAATTTACCTGTCTATCCAGAAGATTATGCCTTTTTAAGTTAGGGATACTTGTATGATTTCCTTCAAGTATAAATGCGTTATGTCATCAGGCCAAGCTGTAGAAGTACTGATAGTACGTTCTCTGATTCTCATGAGAAAGACTAGATCAATTATCTAATTCTTTTCGTGCACCCGGGGGCTGAAAAATATGTAACTTGGATTGATTTATCTGTAGTTGATGTGCCTTGCTCGTCTCACACATGCATCTAACAGCAATACACTGTTTCATTGGCATAACCCTACACTTGTAAGACATATATCACACACTTGCCTTTCTTTTCGTATTTTTCTTCATCAAAAAAGAAAAACCGATCTATATAAGCCTTGCTAATCTGCTTTCTTATGTACTTTGTTTTCTTGAAATGAGAAGTAATCATTAAGAGAATAGACACTTTACAGTTCCTCTTAATAGGGCTTGAATTCTACTATTAGGACTATGTGCAGCAGAATGTAACTCCTGATTTTCCTTGATTCATACTTTAGCCATGGAGGTTCATTAAAATTATGGGAGGCTGACCGACCCTTGAAGAGATTATCCTTCTGAGAAGATTATCTGATATTGCATAAAAGAAAAGATTATCTGAGAATTCTTGAGCTGCCTTTCACCTTGTGGATGCTCTTGCAGGATCGAACAGCGAGCACTTACTCTGGGGGTTATTCACCGCATGAGACAAGACACATAGCATGTTTGTCCAAGCTTTTAATATCTGCTTATTTAGAAAAGTACTTATTGCTAGTTCTTTTCAAGAAACTTTCTTGTAGAGACTAGAGAGTAACCGTTTTTGTTTGGCTTATCAATTTGAGAAACACTTTTATCAATATTACAACAGTAATTTGTCTTGGACAAGGTTCCAAAAGTGCTTTTAGGGAAAAGCTATTTTTTCAGCTTCTGCTACCACTCAAAAGTGCTTATTTTTTCCTGAAAAGCTTGGTCAAACAACTTAACTACTTAAAATAAGCACTTTTGATTTTACAAAAGCTTGTCCAAACAAGCTAACAGTCAAAAATACTGAATTCATTGGCATAACCCTAAACTTTCAATTATCTATTCTTTTTGTGCACACGGGCTGAAAGAAAAGTTCAATAGCTCTATTCCAATTAGCAGTTCAATAGCTATAGTGACCTCCCAATCATTCAATAGTCTTCTAAAAGAAAAGTTCCAGCCTTGTAAACTTGAAGTGTCCTCAATTGAAGTCTTTGGTAACAGGCTCAGACAAAACATATCTGGAAACAACTCTTTTAGAGGGCCATGTCCTAGCCAATTGTCATGGCAAAAGGAGATTTTTCTCCCATTCTCCACTGCAAATCCCACATTTGTCATTAGATTTGGCCATTGAGCTCTGTTAGATCTCCATAACTTAACCCCATATGCAGCTGTAACAGGCTTGGTGCCCCAATGTCCCAGTTGTCCATACTTTCTAGCCACCACCTCCTTCCATGGAGCTTGATTGTCAATGTTGTATCTCCATAACCATTTCTTTAGGAGATTCTTGTTTTGTGTTCTCAAATTTTTAATGCCAAGGGCACCTTCTTCTTTACACTTGATGAATGCCTTCCAGTTAACTAAATGAAAACACTTTTTATGTCTGTTTCCTTGCCATAGGAAATTTCTTCTGAGGAATCTAGCTTCATTTCCACCTTTGCAGGCAATGGAAAGAGAGACACTACATAAGTAGGAAAGGGATCCAAAACAGCATTTATCAAAATAACCTTACCAACCCAAAGATAAATATTGACATTTCCATCTAGCTAATCTCCTTTCTGCTTTCTCAGCAACTCAACTCCAACCTCCATTGCTTTATTGTTTCAGCCAAGAGACAGACCCAAGTATGAAAAAATATGTAATTTGGATTGATTTATCTGTACACCGGGTATGTTGTTGGTGATTTATCTGTAGTTTCTGTGCCTTGAATGTAAGTTTAAGTTGTATCACACAGGCATCTAAAAAGTCAAAAGCTCTGTTTCATTGGCATAACCGTAGACTTGTAAGATATATATCACACACTTGCCTTCTTTTCTTATTTTTCTTCATAAAAAAAAAGAGATGTATAGAAGCATTGTTAGTTTGCTTTCTTATGTACTTTATTGTCTTGAAATGAAAGTAACCATGCAAGAGAATGGACACTTAACAGGGATTGAATTCTAACTATTAGGACTGTGCAGCAGAATGTAACTCCTGATTTTTCTTGATGTATACTTTAGCTATCGAGGTTCATTAAAATTTTGGAAAGCTGACTTACCCTTCAGGAGATATTTCTTCTAGATTATCTGATAACTACATGGAAAAGAAGAAGACGATCTGATAATTCTAGAGCTGCATCTCACCTTGTGGAAGTTCTTGCAGGATGGAACAGCGAGCACTTCCTGTGGGGATTATTTTACCGCGTGAGACAAGATACAGTCGGATGTGCTGAAGGGGGCAGCAACGAAGTGATTGATATGGAGATAGACATGATAGGGGGTGAAGATGTTTGTACAGCCAATAAGGTTGACATGGAGGGTTATCAAGATGAGGTTGACATGGAGATAGACATGATGGCTGGAGAAAATGTAGGTATTCCGGACAATGTCATCTCAACAACTACTTCCAGAAATGGCTTTGATGGATCTCTAAAAGAAACTGTTACTGTTGTTACCTGCGATCAGTCTGGATCAGTTACTACTCCTGTTTCAAGAACCTCCAAGGGTTGCAAGGAACTGCCTCAAGTAATCAAAAGGGAGCTTGTTGATGACTTTCCTCCAGGTTTTATTCCGCGTTTAAGTCCTACTAAATGAGCGGCGTCACCTGTAAACTAAATCATGGTTGCTGCCAGCTTCTTGCGAATATCAACTTAGTTTCAATCAAGTGCATTAGGTATTAGACTAGCTACCGTGAAAAGATCAATTGATGTTAGCTTAGCAAAGATGTTTGTTTCTGACAATTAAATACAAAGTATTTCTGTTGTTAATGAGATCAGCAAGTAAGTCTAGTTTGTGAATATGTTGGTTGGCTGTAATGGATTACCTATTTTCATGGCAGAGACTAGAAACTCATTCTGTAATCTCTAATGCAAATGGTTCCATCACCAATTGAAATGCTGCTTTTGGTGTTAAATTATCTATAGATATTGCTCCTTTCTTTCCATATTACGTGGCGCCACATGATCAGAGTATGAAGTTTAAAATGTTAATGAAGTTATAGCAGTGGAAGGAAAATTTAAAGTAATAATTAAGAAATATTATACTCAAAAGTGCAAATTTGGAATCGTTAAATGTTTCAAACATGTGTAAACTAGTTCAGAATGGTATCAAATATTCTTATATTTTCAAATATAGAAAGAGCAACAACTTGCTTTTACTCCTCTTTGAAATTCTTTACCTCCTCTCGTCTTTCATTTTCTATTTTTATTATTTCATAACATTTTGAACATTGAGCCCACACTTGTTTTTTCTTTTCCCTTTTCAGAAAAGCATTCACCTTTTTTATTCTCGTCTTTTCCTCTCTTCCCTCTATTAAGATTTCAATTAGCTTAATTGATTTCTCAAATAGGATCAAGTGAGATCTTAAATATCCTCATATTTCACTAACTATAGATAAAAATGAATTATAGCCTGTTTGTCCAAATTTTTTGAGAGGTCAAAAGTACGTATTTAAAATTAACACAAACTACTTCTCACCAAAAATATTTTTATAAAAAATAATTTTGGAAAAGGGCTTCTCAAAATAAATTAATTTTAAAAAATTGGCTAAACATGCTATTAGTTTGATCAAATCTAAATTTAAAAGTTGAATTGGCCATATAAATAATCAATATTTATGGATAATTATGTAAAGGCATGAAGCAAAAGTTCTCTGGAAGGAAAGAAGTTATATGGTAACTTGCATTCTTTTCCTCAAAATTATCACCAAAAAGATTTTCTTCTCTAGTAAATAGGAGTGTCACTCGTGCCCCAATCTCTTTTCTACTCCCTCAGCCCATAATTATATGTCATTTTAAGAGTAATAAATAAAATGATAATTTTACTATATCATCTTGAATTAATACAAATTATTTAAACACTGGAAAATGAATAGTACTTAATGCCAAGGGTAAATAAGTATAAAATAGTTAATTATTTTTTGATTTTTAAATTAGATAAGTAAAGATGAACATTTGTTTTTAATATAATAAACAAGTAAAAGTGGACGGATAAAGTGTTAATTATACCACAATCCACTTATTTCCCTCCATATAGTTTTAATTTTCAAAACAATAGTTAATAAATGGGCCTCAAAAGACTGGGCTTTTTCTTGATGGGAGGGCCCATTATTTAAAAACGTCAAAGATCATCACTTCGTCTGTTTCACCATCATTGTACTCGGTAGTTTATTATACTTCCAATCACTACTCTTCAATGGCTTCCAATTCTAACGTTGACAACAATAACAATACCACTAAATCGTCGAAACGACGACGTATTGGACTGATATACGATGAAAGAATGTGTAAGCATTCTGATCCAAACGATGAGTACCATCCCGAAAACCCAAACCGTATCCGTGCTATATGGAAAAAGCTTCACACTTCAGGAATTACTCAAAGGTACTCCCTCCGTCCCAATTTATATGGTATAGTTTGATCGGGCACTACAGAGTTTAAGAAATAAATGAATATTTGTGTGGTTATACATCATCTTGTTAAACGTAAAAGTTAAAGTTTAAAGTTAAATTATTATCAAATAAGAAAATATGTGTGACTGATAAAAAAAAATTGTGTCGTATAAATTGAGACAGAGGGAGTATATGTTTATTTTCCTTTTGGTTTTATTTAATTTGTATTATAATTGATGATTGTATTATTTTTGTTTTGTTTTAGATGTATTGTTATGGATGGAAAGGAAGCAGATGATAAAGATATAGATTTGGTTAATACAAAGGATCACATTGATTTGATTAGAAATATAAGTTCAAAGAAAGTTGGTTTAAGAAGAAATGGAATTGCTGCTAAGTTTAATTCCATATATTTCAATGATGGCTCTTCAGAAGCAGCTTATCTTTCTGCTGGTTCTGTTATAGAGGTAATTACTCGTATTTAAACACCACAACCCTCCCCCCCCCCTCCTCCCGTTTCAATTTGTTTGTCTTGTTTTGACTTGGCACGGAGTTTAAGAAAGTAAAGAAGACTTTTCAATCTGTGATCTTAAATTAAAGATATATACAATATTTACTAAAATATCATTTAAACTCGTGGTCTTAAACATAATATGTGGAAAGTTGTAATTAAAGAGTTGTAAAAAAAGGAAAGAAGCATTCTTTTTGAAACAGACTATAAGGGAAAGTAAGACAAACAAACTGAAACTGAGTTAGTATTTTTTTTAATAATCTATCACAAATTGTTGCATGTTTGTTGACTATTATACATGTTGTGTTCCTTTTTAATTGAGTATTTGGTGGGAGACTTACAAACTTTATGCAATTAAGTATATTTTGCTAGCTGCTCTTTGGATACTGTATTATGGAGCTTGTTTTTTGGACAATTCTTTTATTTGCTTTAATGTGGATTGTGATGATCATTTGTTAGTGTCCTCCCACTATTGCTACATGGATGGTATTGTTTAAAGCTTTAATCTTGAGTGTACGATATAGGTTGCTGAGGAAGTTGCCGAAGGAGAACTAGACTCAGCCTTTGCCATTGTCAGGCCTCCTGGACATCATGCAGAAGAAAATGAACCAATGGGATTTTGTTTGTACAACAATGTTGCTGTAGTGACACATTATCTCTTGGATGAAAGAGTTAAGAGTTAGTTTCAGTTAGTGAAACTTAAGGTGGATTCAAATCTTTGATCAGTTTTGTTGACTCAACTAGAAGGTTTACTAATAGTACGGTTAATTTCCTTGCAGCCTGATTTGGGGATTAAGAAAATTTTGATTGTTGATTGGGATGCCCATCATGGAAATGGCACTCAAAAGATGTTCTGGAAGGACCCTCGAGTACTTTTCTTTTCTGTGCATAGGTATGTGTGAGATCGTGCAATTGCTTTTTGCTTATCCATTCAAATGTGGCACTCTAGATAGAAATAATCTAGAGCATCGAGGAAAGAGTTTTGTCTCAAACTTCACTCATCTATACTATCTCATTTCCACACTCCTTGAATAGTCTTTACTGTATTTCTTTAATGCTTGAGGGCTTTGGGGGATGTAAATATGCTGACAAAGATAATTATTTGTCTAAAAAGATGTTGAATTTAGTCTCATATGGTGTTCATTAGGCACGAATTTGGAAGTTTTTATCCTGGTGGTGAAGATGGGTCACATGTCATGACTGGTGAAGAGCCAGGAGCAGGATATAACATAAACATTCCTTGGGAGAATGACAGCTGTGGTGATGCAGACTATCTTGCTGTGTGGATCATGTATTGATTCCTGTTGCCAAAGAATTTTATCCTGACATCATCCTGATCTCTGCAGGATTTGATGCAGGTTAGCTAGAGCTTGGTTTTATTCTCCGGGTTTCCCTCAGCTTCAATTTTCGTTTTTAAGGCTTTTTCAGCAGTTTATGATAATGCTATTTTTGGTGACCAATGTGTTGATTCTTATTGATGTCTGTATGATACAGTGTTTGCTTCAATTTTCTATTTTACTTTTCAAAAATTATTTTCCTTAGACCAAATCTTTGTAGTTTCATGTTTGTGATGCCATGTCCTTGTAAATGGAAAAGATGGTTGTTTTTCATACAACATGCCTTCCAAATATCTATAAAGTATTGAACAACACTAGGATCTTGGGTACACGTGCTTTACTTTGAAAATGTGGTACAATTACTCCTATTTGTATTTCCAGCCAAACACTTTTTCATTTTTATTACAATATTTAACCATTTTCATTAGTATAAGACTATAAGTCTAGCAAAAGGGGAGGGCTTCCGAAATCCTACTGTCATGAAAAAGGCTAATAGCGCTTATTTAACTTCTAGCTTGTCGGGAATGGGATTCCTAAGACTAAGACCAGTAATGCCGTAGAATATGACCGGAAAGAAAATTACCTCTAGAAAACTCATTTTTAATGTCTTTTCATGACCTTAAGGAATCTTTTAAAGTGGGTTAAAACCTCATATCTTATAATAAAAATAGAATACTAAATCTAAGAGGATTGGTGCATAGATACTACAATTATGACAAGGATCTGGTCTTTCACTATAATTGATTATTCCCAACGATTTTGATGCAGAAACACATCTTGTACATCTGTTAAGATATTTTTGGAGATTGATTTCCTATACACATTTTGGTTCTTGAATCTTCAGTAGTTTTCTTGTCAAGACCTATTTTCATTGAATACCAAACATAGCTAAAATGGAAAGCTTTGTCAACATGAGACATAGTAAAATTCCCTAACAAACATTTTAAGTTACTTTTTTTAACTCTTTGCTCACGTGTATTTGTTACTTCTATTCAGATGGCAATCATAGACTTTTTTGCAGATTAGTCTGATTCAGGTGTCTTTAACAGTTTTGATGTGAATAGCTATTGGTGATCCTCTTGGTGGATGTCGTGTTAGTCCATACGGGTGTTCTGTAATGTTGCACAAGGTGAGTTTTCATGTGACTGTTGCTAGTTGTCGTGGAATTTTTTTTCCCAGTGATAGTCTTTGCTTGTCTTCTGTTCTTTACTCCTGCATTCAACCAATTGCATGTGAATTTATGCTTTTTTTTTCTTTTCTTGTGATTTGTTTCTATTAAGTACATTTTAGAAACTTTACTTACCTTTTTAATTTGCATATTTTAGTTGTTAGAGTTTGCCGGAGGCAAGATTGTAATGGCAATCTGGAGTCTATAGCAAATTCTGTCCAAGCTTGTATTGAAGTGTTATTACAGCAAAAGCCGATTGTTGGATCCTCTGAGGCATATCCATTTGAATCCACATGGCGAGTGATAGAGGCTGTAAGGATGTTTCTCCCCTAGCCCATTTCCCTTCTTTTCCCTCCCTTTTTAATATATTTTTATCTAATTCATAGCCATAAAGCATCTTCCTGACTGATTTTTGTGTCAGTGAGCGAAATTGCCTGCACGTTAAGGTACGTGAAGAGTTGAGTTCCTTTTGGCAAACACTTGCAGAGAGATTACCAGAGAAAGTAACCAGCATGAGAACTCCTTACATTAAGGTCAGACTTTTTCTTGTTATTTTAGTATCATCAATAACTTTCTCGAGAACAATTTCTCCAACACTAATGGTTGGGCCCTGTGTTTAAAATACGGAAGGCACAGTGAGAGAACTGAAATATGTGCTTTTTCGTTTTTATTTGGTTATTATTATAAAAACAAATGGTGCTGGGTTTAGAAAATTCTAGCACATTAGGAATTGTCTGCCATGGGATGCATGCTTTGCTTAAACCTCCACATACTGTAGCCTCAAGGTTCATGAGAGGCACCTGGTCCCGTAAATGTTCTACTGCCGACAGAGATAGATGAAACTATCAATTGGCATGAAATCATGATAGGAGCGCTTTGAGCGGAGATCACTGTTAATGGAACTTGATTTGCTGATTAAATTGGAATTATTGCACTTTTTGTTATGATTACAAAAATGTCATTTTGGCAATCATAGTAGTAAACGACTCTTTTGCCGAGCTAAGTTCACTGGTTGGAGTGAACTAACTGATTAGGAGTTCAGTTCCTAGAATTAGTGCTGGCAAGGCGTTGTGCAAGACTTAAGGAATGAGAACACACATACTAGCCAATGGATGGATGCATTGTGTGCAAGTATCAGTTGGATATTGACATTTCGGATGGATTATTAAGCTTTACTATGCTTCCCAAAATTAATGAGTTTTTCATTCACAATCTTCAAGTAACTGGTAAAGTTGTTGCTATGTGACCAGGAGGTCACGGGTTCAAGCCGTGTAAATAACCTCTTGCAGAAATGCAGGGTAAGGCTGTGTACAATAGACCCTTATGGTCCGGCCCTTCCCCGGACTCTACGCATAGCGGGAGTTTTATACACCGGGCTGCCCTTTTCGTTCACAATGTGTTCCTTGGGGAAACTTATGTAGGAAAAATGCTTGTTGCTCCTTTTACTTATTTCATTTCAGATTCTTTTCATAGATGCTGTAAACTTGTTTCTGCATTAACTGTAGTAGATTTTGTTACTTTTACTTCAGGTCATTAGCTCTGACTCTGAAGATGAGTATGATAGCACTCCTCATGGGGTATCACAAGATCTGGAGAAGGATATTGAGAATATAATACAACCATTTTCAGACCTGAAAGTTAATGATGGTACAGGCATAAGTATAATAATAATTCACCTTGCGAAAAGTTGCTCTTTTATCTCTGAAGATGGATTTTAATGATCTTTAAGCAGGTTAAGCTAGCACTATTTCTCGCACTTGGAGGGCAGATCTTTCAAAGATTGATATATGGTATGCCACATTTGGGTCAAATATGAATCTATCAAGGTTCCTTTGCTATATTGCAGGAGGACAGATATAGCTATCGTACTTTCTTTGAACTGCATATCTTCATTGTAAACCTTCTGCATCATGGAGTAGTGAGTTGTGACACAAAATTAAACGGCTACTTTGGGTCACTTCCTCACTAAGTTTGTGACTTTATTCTTCTTGAACTTCTACAACCCCGTCTTCGTAAATTTCAGAATGATTTTAAAACTTATATCATGCAAAAACTGAATACTTGTGTTCTACAGTAGTAAGCAAAAATGCAAAACTTCTTCTAATAGTTGAGAAATATCTGAAGAAATTACCAAATATGTTTCTCCAAAAAAATAGTTGAATTCATAGACAACCCCTAATCTAGTCCTGATTTTTCATTCAGACACCTCTACTGAGCCCATGACCTATCGGTCACTAGATGTCTATGCAAAATGTACCTGCTAAACGTTTCGTGGGAAGACAACACGCTGGTGACGTTGCAAAGAAGCTGATTAAAGAAAGACATGTGGCTCTTAGTCCTAAGTAACACTTAATTAAAATTTTGTTGTTCTTCTTCCCAGATATGATCCCCAACTCATCTCTTTCCCCTATTCCTCATTCAGAAAAAAAAATGGCACGCCTACTACCAAGTTCTCATCTTTTCCTGCAGTTCTACAATCAGTTTTGCTGTTCAATTGTACCTTGGGAAGTTCTCCTTCAAACAATTATACTGAACGATTTCATCAAAAGTGACCATTTCAAGTTGGTATTTTTGACAAGTTTTAGGGGCTATCCATGTATTCAGCTAAAAGAAAAACGAAAGTGACCTAGTCCAATTAGAACTGAATGATGGAAAAAACATTCCGTACTAGGATTAATAATGTAGAATGTTTGCCATGTATATACCAACTTGAAATGGTTTTACATAGTTGGTCATAATGATTCCACAAAACATTAATGATTCTCTATTAATCAGGCATCTTATAAAAAGAAACTAGCCTAATGTTAAGCTGAGATTGATGCAGGTGAAAGTCTAAAGAGTATTGAGCTTTCAGTGTGACTATTTCTTTTTATGCATTTCATAACAACAAAATAACTTCCAGGTGGAAGGCATGCGAAAGCTCTGTATTGGTTCGTCGGATAAAAGCAAGCCAAAGGAGATCACATGGAAAACTTTTCCTCATCGTCTATTCTTTGCTCGTGAGCGTACAGCTACATGGGGTCCGGGTGGGGTTGCTTTTCTTCACCCTAAAAGCAACAGTGATGAAAAATCTTACGTGTGCCTATATAGGATAACGTATGTCATTCTTTCCTTTATCTGAAATGATTCTCCTTTCATGATATTTAGGAGTTTTCCATTTTGCCGGCATTTTCGAATGAAGACCTTTGTCGGCTCTTGCTGATTTAGAATTATAACTTAATATTCCTTTTTCTCTTTTACAGGCTTGAGCAATTTAATGATGTTTTACTTCAAGAGAATGTTTCAAGCTTTGACATGAATTCCCCTTTGTTTGACATGGCTGACTTACAATCTATTGAAAACAGACAATGTATTTCAGCGGAGGCTGTCAAGGTGCAATTTTAAGCTCTGTATTGTTTTCATGAGTGTTATTGTCTACACTCCCATATTTAATGTCTCAAATAGCTAGCATATAATGGTTCAAAAACTATAAGATTTGAATGGGCGTAAAACAATGGTAGCATAAAATATAACCATATTTTTTCTGCTAATTAGTTCACTAATAAACATACCAGGGTGTATTCTCTCCTGGGCATGCGTTACACCTGTATTAACGAGTTATAACTGACGCATATTGTCACCCCAACTGATTCAGTATTGAGAGGTAATTGATTGATAGTAAATGATGAGGAGTATTGCCTTTGTAAAAAGAATGTAAGAATCTTGGGGCTACAGTAGGGTTATCCTTTCGTGCATCAAACACATCAAAGCTAGTAACAGGACAAATCCAAGCAATCAAATATGAATTATGTGTTGGATATGTAAAGCAGTACGGGAAGTAAATAAGTATTACAAGTGTTCGAAAGAATAAACAAATAGGCAATTCAGAAATGCCGCAAGCTTGTTGAGTCTTGAATCTTGATAACCTGAAATCAAGAAACACTAAATCTGGATTGTTACAGCTGTGGCTGAGTCGAGAGATGGCTCTCTGTCTTTAAGACAAGATTGCCCTGTATATGTACTTTTACGTTAACGGGCAATAGTCTCCCAAGATAAAACAGCAACTAATCAACACTACAAAGCAAATAGGTTGATTCTGACGAAGAAAACAAAACACGAAACGACTTGCTGAAGAACGGAAAATGAAGGAAGAGTTTTGAGTTTTCTGTTCACTGTTTGTGGACAGAATTTCAGTTTTTCTCTTCTGTTCGTCTCTGTGTATATACTGTTTCGTCTCTGCAATTGAGCCAAAAGGCTCCAATATATAGCATAAGGGGAGGGACTCCTCAACTGCCAAATGATGGCAGTTTATGGCCATTAGTGAGGGAGTTAATCAGCCAAGTAATGGCTGATTTAATGTGTAAAATAAAGGAGCTGTTAGGGAGGAGTTAAGGTGCAGATTAATGGAGTTTTAACGCTCCAAAAATCAACTCCAACGGCAGGCAGAAACTTTCTGCCTTCCGTCGTTCCCAATTTCAGCTTTTCAGAAACTCCAGGGACCAAACTGTAAATATTAAGCAATTTGGGGGTCTATCAGAAAAAGGCCCAAGGCCCGTGACCCGAGCCCGGACGGGCGGGCGGTGGCGGATCGCGTGTGGGCTTAGCCTTGAACCCAAGCACATCTAGGTTCTCCCTCCTTCAAACACATGGGTTACCCTTTGGGGTCCCAAACCCTTAGCCAATTTTGAGACTTATAAAGAAAACAATTCTTCCTTTTCCCATCGATGTGGTAAATTTGTCCCACACCATATTTTCATGCCTCAAACAACTTACTTCGTGGACCAATATCTCTTTCATTTCTCAATGAAATTTGTCGATTCTTGGCCCTACGGTCATCTACTCACTTAGTAGATTATGCACGTGTGAAGAGACAAAGCCTCCAACATACGGAACCCTAGTGTTTAAGTCATTAAATACGGGTGGACGCACCTCCCCACCAAAGACAAATTTCCAACATTATGGCCTCTTTGGATCAGCTTATATTGTGCCTCGACATACAATTCCTTTTCTTCATCTCTATAGCTTTTTGAGATCATAGCTTTTCACTAGAATTCTTGAGCGACCAGCATCCACCTGTGACTTTTGAGTCATTGATGAATATTAACTGATCTTTTGGGCACTCATTTACCTCTTACCTAATTATATTGTAGCTGAATTTTCAACAAAAT
Organism: Anisodus acutangulus; assembly: GCA_029783415.1. Taxonomy (NCBI): domain Eukaryota; kingdom Viridiplantae; phylum Streptophyta; class Magnoliopsida; order Solanales; family Solanaceae; genus Anisodus; species Anisodus acutangulus. The sequence goes on from CM056497.1 coordinate 8,720,528, forward strand.
GTAGTCTTATGCAAGGCTCTGCTTAATCTCAAGGAGACGGTGAAATCACTACATTCTGATGAAAAGCAACGCACTTTTTTCCAACTCTAGCCTGTGTTGTCAACTTTTCAACAAAATATCCTATCTTAGAGTCCTTTTTTTCATTGGAGAAATAAGTTATGATTCCCTTCTAGTAGTGTTAATTCTTATCCCCTGCCCCAAACGTCTGATCTTTGCTTGACATAACTCTGATCTAGATGGTTTTTCTCATGGTATAATTTTGCTTGACTTTCATGTAGAATGGCTGGTACCATAATGTGCTTTACCTGGGGAAGGAAAATGGTATTCCCATTTTGACAATGACGTAAGCATGTTGCCTTTTATTTTGTATGCTCTTTCGTATATGTGTTTTTATTGTCCAACTGAATCTCATCCAGCACTTTTCTGCTTCTCTATCAGATGCCGACTCTCAGATGTTGATAACTTCAAATTAGGTAAAGTAAGTATGTGCAAACCATGTAAAGAATATGCCAATACTCTAATTAGAGGGGTGGTAGAAGGAAAGCAACTCTCGGAAGAAGAAGCCACCGCTTACATACAAAGAAGCAGCTAACAGAGCATTGTGACTTGGTTTCCTGCTTGTTTGTTTATATAGTTGTGAATTCAGAGTGCAGTATGAGGTAGAGGCTAGGTAATTATGTGACTACTATGCCTCGGAGCATATGCTCCAGTAATGTTATTTGTACCATTATATTTTGAGGAAGCAACTTCTTCCCATGTTTATTTGGCAGGGTGTATATATCTTAAAGATCGACATAGATTTTTGCCTATGTAAATTGTTATCAGCGCCCCTCCAAGATACTGCTCTTGTTACAGTGTTTTGGCCTAGCAGTGAAATGCATTTTGTCCAGAGACTTGTAAAATGATTACTCAGGTCATGTCCGTTGAATTTACCTGTCAGAAGCAGATGCCGGTACATGTGAATATGTGGGATATTCTGTTATATAGAACTCTGCAAGAGCAAGTGGTATTTCAATTATGATACAGTTGCACTGATATTTATTCATTTTTTGAGTCATCAAATGTCGGAATTGACCCTAAAGACTCAAATTTAACCATAAAGTAAATGATCCTATTAAATATAAATTTGAGGCTATTGGTTCAAATCAAGCATTCTGAGCATACAGTTGCATTTCACCAAAATTTCACTTATCTATACCAAAGTTGCTGTACGCAGTTATATATGGCTACCTGTGGCCGCTCGTTTCATTCTTCCATTGAAGTGAAAGAAAAAATATAGGTTCAACACAAGTATTTAGAACCATCAGAGAAGTGTTAGATGTCTGAACTCCTATATTTCAATAAATTTGAGTGCTACGTTATTTGGTCACAACGGTTTAGCCACCTTCCATATACATAATTTAGAAATGGTCTTTCATCTGCACGAACATCATGTAGTCATCTATTGTCAAAATACAAAATTCTTCGATTTTTTTAACTCATTTGAATTGAATATGGTATAAAAATGATGATGTTAAATCGTCGCAATGATATATAAACCATAAAGGAGAGGAACAAATAATCCGCCCCCAACCATCCAGCAATCAGCTTGAATTTCAATGAGGATTTTGTAATATCACCGAGATTTTAGTTTCGCATGCCCTGTCGATCCTAGATGCTTATGTAACTGATTCCTGTGATGGGAGACGCAGATAATTAGATATGGAAAAGAAAAGGAAATATAACCTCATCATTAATCAACATAAAGATTCATGATTGAGCCTGCATCACAGACCTTGAATGGAATTCCTCCCCACATGTATCACACAAGTTGCTAGAAGATTTCGATTTTGCCTGAATTCAAATGAAACTGTGTTACAACACATCACAAGACAACTAGAATAAGGTTCGTTGTCCTTTTAAAAGATTCACTTAAAATCCGAAGAGCAGGTAACTGCAGAAAGGAAGTAGTAAATTCTCAAAGATTGTTGAAGAAGGGGGAGAGGAAAAGGAGAATCACAAAGAGCTTGACATCAAACAAAACAGGATTATCTTCGGCAGATGAATATTTGAGTACCTTCTGTTTCCTTCCTTTGGTTGCATCTTTTGATTTGTTATTTTTGTCCTTCTTAGAGGTAGTTTTCTTGTCTGTACCTTGACTTTGAACTTTTTCACTATTTCCTGAAACGTCATCTACTTTGAGATTACTAGCAATTTCTGCGGAAGACTGGGATGACGGCCCCTGGCAAGCTGAGCTATCATTACATGCATCATTTACCTCGGTGTCAATACCAACTTCAGTCACATAAGATCTTACATCTCCTCCTGCTGCTGCTTCTTCTTCTTCTTCTTCTTCTTCTTGTGGTCTCCTGTTTCTTTGTCTCCGGCCACCCCTATTTCTCCTAGTACTTCTAAGATTGTTATATTCCATAAAGTCCATTTCATTGTCAGCGGTTTCACTCTGAACATTCTTTGCTGGAGTTTGACGACTGGCACCTGGACCTGGACCTGCTTTCTTCCTACTTCTGCGGCCAGATATCATAGCTTCAAGTACACTAGCTTCATCATCATCTAATCCAAGTTCATCAGCCACTCCCTTTAAATCACTGCCACTTTGATAATTAGTGGTCTCATCTTCCTCGCTGCTCTGAACCTCATCATCCTCACCCTCGTCATCTTGAATTTGTGTACCACCTTCTAAATGCTCTGCTAACTCATCCACCCCATCATCTGCAGATAAATCAGTTGTTCTATCAGCATCAGCTACCTTTTGCTCCTCACTTACCCCATCCTCCACCAACCCTTCATCCTCACCCTCGTCATCTTGAATTCGTGTACTACCTTCTAAATGCTCTGCTAACTCATCCACCCCATCATCTGCAGATAAATCAGTTGTTCTATCAGCATCAGCTACCTTTTGCTCCTCACTTACCCCATCCTCCACCAACCCTTCATATTCATCATCTTCATCATCAAAAGCTTCTCTCAAAGCTGCGATCTTCTCCTTATGCTTCTTGGACTGCTCGTGGTTTTTCCACTGTTTCTCACTCTTAAACTTCTTCGAACACGCCACACAGTACAATTCATTCACATCTGCCTTCTTTTTCTCGTCCTCATCCGATTCCTCAATTTCTTCATCTTCCAACTCCTCCACTTTCGCCCACTCAGGCTCTACATATTTCTTTGCTCTATGAGCCTTCTGTCTCTCTAGCTCCTTCCTTCTCTTGCGTTCCTCTTCCTTTTTCTTCTCCATTTCCTCATTCTTCTTCATCTGCATGTCAATCACCCTCTTATCTCTCTTTTTCACAAACTCCGCCAATCCTCTTACAGTCTCATTATATTCCCTTCGTGCCTTTTTCCTCAGCTTCTTGTTCTCGTCCTCCATCACCCTCCTTGACTTTCTATTGGGTCCCGCCATCACGTCATACTGATCTACCCAACAAAAGTCCATCACAGTAACGAATCCTAACCAATAGCTGTAGAATGCTGTCACCTGCATCATAATGTACTAAAGGGTTACTAATACAGCAAGACGCACTGCATTTTACAACAAAAAACCCTATAAAAGATCAACCGGGAAATCAAATTTCAACCCGGGCTACTTTGTTCTATTACTGATGGGACCAAGAAGTTGCATTTTCCCTTCTGAAGAAATTTTATTTCTAATCCTTTAAAGAAAAATAAAATTGAAATTTTGCATGTGAAACTAAGTGGCCGTTTGGCCATGAATATTTTTACTATTTTTCCGGAGTTAGAATTCCAGAAATCATGTTTGATCATACCGTTTGGCCATGAGAATTATTCACTTTTTTTCAGAAACTTTTTTCACTTTTATTTGAAAATCAGCATTTGGCCGTGAAAATTTCAAATACAACTTGAACTTGGAGAACACCTAAAACCCTGTTCTCACTTTTTTCACTTTTGGTACATTCAAACAACAAAATATATTTTTACAAAAAACATAATCAAACACAACTCCACATTCAAAGATTCTAGATAAAGTGAAAAATATTTGGTTTTTATGGCCAAACGCCTACTCAATTTTCGGGAATTTGGAGAACACAAAACAGTTATTTTCACTTTTTTTGCTCTAAATCACTCATAAAAATTCAAAAAAAAACTCCAAATTCTAAATACTATTTTTCACTTTGAAAACAAAAACGGCCCTTTTCCAAATACTCACAATTTTCATTGCCAAACGGGAAACTGCAGAATCAAATAGCAACGTTCATACATCAGGAAAGGAATATAACGCAGTCGTCCAATATAGATATTCAAAATTTCTACACATGCTCAACAAAAAGGTGGTGGATTACATACCTGAGCATAAGGACTCTCTAAATTTCCCATAAGAGGAGCTTCTTTTGGCATATCAGTACCTAACTTCCTCGCAAAATTCAAATCAGTTTGATAGATTTTCTCAAATAAATCACTATACACCTTATAAAAGCCTTTTCCTTTATCGGAGTATCCAGAATACACTGAATTCGAAAAGAACGAGAACAGGTCGGGTACAGGACCCGAATTAGACGAAGAATTCGTTGGACCGGAATTGGAGAAGAGTATCTGAGAGCGGTGCGAGTCGTACCACGCGCGCTCACGCGCGTCGGAGAGAACTTCGTATGCGTTCACAAGCTCCTGAAACGAAGCTGTTGCTTCGGATTCCGGTATGCCGGATCGGACCAGCTTGTCAGGGTGGCGTTGAAGCGCGAGCTTCCTGTAAGCGGACCTGATATCGTCCGCGGTGACGTCACGGTTCAGGCCTAGGACCTCGTATAGGCATCTCTTCTCCGACGACGCCATTAACGACGGGAAAGAAAGAACGGTTTGCTTTTCTTTCCTCGAACGCCTGAACGGGGCGGCTTATTAGGGGTCTTGAATCGGGTGGAGGAGATTAGATTGCTTACGGGCTGTTTGGCTGGTAAGTGTAATAAACCTTGTCTAGAACGGACTCCAACGATCGTCTCCAAACACGGCTGTATTATGTGACTTTTTTTTTGGGGGAAATAAAAAGTATATTATGTCGATTTATAGACTATAAATTATAGTAATACTACCATATTTTGAGTTTTAAGATTTTCAAGCAAAAATAAGAGCATGTTTGGAAAGCCACCCGCTAATTGGAATTGGGTATAATTACACGATTTAATATATTTGTTTGGTCAGGTAATTATCAAGTTAAAGCGGAATTACACTCTAGTTCTCAAATGGGGTTAAGAATTGAGTGTAATCCACGTAATTACATGACAACTTTTAATTCTTTTATTTTTTATGTTTATATTATTTTTTTCATTTAACTTTATTTTTTATATTATTTTAAATTTCTTTTCTTTTAAATTTTTATTTTTATTTCTATTATTCTAATTCTTTGTTGTTTTTACTTTTTAAATTGTTTTTTTAAAATACATTTTTACATTATTTGTCTTTCGTTTTCTTTCTTCTCATTTTTCAACATTTACTTCTTTGTGATTCAATGTAACTGCTTGTATTTTTTATTTATTTTCTTCATTTAGCGTAATTGTGTTATTATAGTTTTTGAAACTATACCTCCTGATTTAAAAAAAATGAGTCGTTAGCAAACTTGATATATAATGAGTGATGTGATTAAATTATAGTTTTGCTATTGATTGAGGTTACAAACTTGTGATTTCTTTTTCTTTTGAATTATATTTACTTACGTTATGTTGGAACGTTGGAATTTGACACAAGAGTATATTATGTTAAAAAATAACTTTTAAATTTATGTTATATTTTCAGTTTCAATTTATTTGTTTTAGTAGTATTGACTTTTTATTTCACATTGCATATTGTTCATTTTTCAACTAGAATTGTTAGATTTTTTTTTTGTCAAACATTTGAAAATGTTATGACATTATAGTTATAAATATTAATCTTTTTACAAAACACGCGTCCATGGTATTCTTACAAATATATGCTTTTAATTTTTATAATTAATTAAATTAGAATATTATTAATATGAAAATATTTACTCCTATTAGTTACAAATATATGATTATTTTTCATTAATATATTTTGAAAAAATACTATGTATCTTAAATATTTAATTTAGTATCATTTATAAAGGCACATATTCTGTCTCTTATTAATTTTTATTTTTTGATGATTAAATTTTATTTTAAAAATTTAATCAAATTGTGCAATTACACTTGTGCAATTGCACAAGTGCAATCAAACATTATCCTTATAATAATATTGTAATTACATTATGACAAACAAACATATCATTGTAATTACTATACTGTGTAATTACTGGGGTGTGTTATTACTACCCTAGTAATTACACCGATTCCAATTACAACAGACTAATTGTTTGATGTCAAAAAGAATTTGGTTTTGTAATTTATTATAATTGGCTAAAGTCATAACATGTTTCCTAATTTTATTTATATCTTTCATTTTAATACTAAAACTTAGATTTATGGTTGAAGTTATATCCTATTATTATTATTTACATTACAGCCAAATTGTACTTGACAAACACTTTTTTGATACCAGCCAAAAATAAAAAAGTGTATGTAATTAGGGATGACATGACAACGTGACTAATTAAAAGAGTACATATCGTATTTCAACCCAAATCTTACTTAAATAGGACATTATATTTTATCTTCTTCCCTATTTCATATCATCTCCCTCACACTTTTCTTTTTCTTTTTAGTGGTTCATTTCTATTTTCCTTTACACACAAGGTGGTAATAGCGATGGCTCCTCTAAATGTTATAACACTCATTTGAAAAAGTTATGGAGAAAGAAGTTGCACGGCAACGATGAAAAAAATTGAAGGAAAAACGAAGTAGTAGTGGAGGAGGTGAGAAGGTGGATGGTGTAGGAAGTTGTGGTTAAGAGATAAAATGACAAAGGTGAGATTAAAAAAAAAAAAATCACGCCCCAATTTCACCTTGATAGGTCATCAGAAAAGTCCAATTGGTAAAAAAAAATTATATTCAGCTTCCCGCTTACGCAGATTATTCTAGAGATAGTAGTTCCGGTCCTTCAGCACTACTACCAGTAAATCGCAGGATGTGCATGAATGATCAGAGTTTGAGAACGGAGTAACTGATATCACCCACCAAAATTCGAACCTACGCTTCAAACCTACAACTAGATTTTAAGTTTCTCTCTTTTGCCATCCAACTATGCCCGGAGACGGTAATTTTCTTAATAGTATGAGAATTTAATAGGAGCAAGTAAAGTTCTAGTGTTGCCCCCAGGGGCACAAGCGAGTTGATAAGTGGCAAGGTGATTGGGGTACAACCACTCTGACGTCGCGGGTTTGAATTCGTGTGGTAACAGTCTTTGCTGAAATATTACAAGGGTTGTTGATGGGTTCGTGTTCCGTTGGTCCTCTCCCTTGCAGGGATGCCACTCGTGCATATCCCTCGATTTACATCTCACATGGCCAAGGGACCTCTGATACAGGTGGAGGGATTTCGTCGGGACTTTCCCCTTCACAAAGTAAAGTTCTAGTGTCAATATGAACGACGTCACAAGCTAGGAGGTTGTTTACGACATTAGCCATTATATTATTATATTTGGTTCAGGCTGACATAAGAACTATCTTTGGATTTCAGACACCGGTTGTTTTCTATGATTTTGTTGCTTGGTGTTTCTCTAATTCCGATGGCTTCAGATATAAATGCGCAGAATATATATGTTATGTCTAAAGAAAATATAAATATTAATGTTATGATGTGAAGTAAAAGATAACAAGTATGTAAATAAAAAGGCAACACTAATTTTATATATATATATATATATATATATATATATATGTACGCGCAGTTACACATTATTCTCGTTCAATTTAAATTAAAAATATTATGTAGATAATATTATTTGTCATTATGTATCTACTTAATACTTTTTTGAAATTGATGTTCTTATCATTTATTTTTTTCTTCTTTTTTCTCATATAGAAAACATGTTAGGACTAAGATAATTCAATATTAGAGATTAATAGCATGTTTGGCCAAGCTTCTAAATCACTTTATTTTCACAAGCACTTTTTTTAAAAGTGGTTTACAAACAACTACTTTTTTTGTAAAAAACAGTTTGTGTTTGACCAATTAATTTTAAAAGCACTTTGAGCAGTAATTAGTGTTTGGTAAAACTTTTAAAAAGTACTTCTAAGTGTATTTTTCTTTTCTCAAAAGTGATTTTAAAAAAAGTATTTTTTGACAAATTATATTTTTAACTTCTGAAAAAATGTTTCTGTTACTCCCCAAAATCACTTTATTTTCTCCCAAAAGCTTGACCAAACACCTCACTCTTTCAAAATAAGCACTTTTGGAGAAAAATAAGTATATTTATTATTATCATTTATAGATATAAAAGTGTTGAAAATTATTATTAAATAAAATTACATTATAAAAATATCAATCAATTTTAAAGTTATTTCACCAAGCATTTTTAACACGTGAGGAATTAAGCTAGCTTCAAGTCTTTGTCTTTTAAAATTTTATTATAATTTAATAATACCTAGATTAAAAATACAATATGATAAACCTCTATGTATCCAATTGGGAAGTTCTAGTCTAATTCTCTGTGGCTAGAGCTAACAGCAGATTACCCCTGCTCCAAAAATGCCGTGAAAGAATTCATATTGCACTGGAAACTAAAATGATAATATATTCTGACATTAGGAAGTTAAATCCCTATTAGCAATTGGATAATATTTCGAAAGTATATTAAGTTCTGTTAGGTTTAGGATTAGACCTTAATATGGACATAAAATCGTTTAATATTTGAAGAATAATTTGGTCAAGCAATATGTATATTCATGTTTTTTATAATATACTAATCTCTACGAACATGCGATGTACGTTGATAGTTGCACGTTAATATTCAGTCGATTAATAACTAAATGTACATATGTACTCGAGCAATAAAAGTGCCTTGTAGATTCACGCTTTAGTAGTAGTAGTAATATGTATAGTTTAGCACAACTATTCTATTTTAACATATTTATGATGATTATCTTAATTTACAATCTCTGTAACTTTATGATATATCGATGAATTGATCAGTTCTTATTTGGAAGACTGTAATTTATTAATGTAAGGGTATAAATCGTGTGTCCCCTTAGTAAAATTGATGTTACTATATATACAACTTATTGTTGCTACACTATCATGAGTTTTGGTCAAACATTTGCAAGCAGCGTTTGATAAAGTTGATCCTTAATGTAGCCATAGGGTTCTAACCTTGAAGTAGAATAACAATAGGTTTCCTTATTAGTAATAGTAAACGTTAGTAGTAATAAATGTTCTTTAGATAGTTCAATAGAAATAGGATTAGTAATTAGAAACGTTAGTAGTGTAATTAGAAACGTTAGTAGTGATTGTAAGGGTATAAAAATCGTTCAATATTTTAAGGTTATTTTGATCAACTAAAATTTTATTATAGACATGCGTTGTCACGTTAGTCTTTAGAAATTTTGTTATTTATTAAAAAAATTGTGTAATTATATTGGGCACGTCCTTAAATACTCAGTGAGCATGACTTTTGACATTATGTAATGCGATGATAATGCCTTTTCAAGTAGTACACTAAGCATAGATATTTCATGAGAATTTACATATTTGATAAAAATGATAATAAAAGTGATTGTTAGATATTAATATGTTTATTTCCTAATTGTTGATTTGGGAGATGTAGCTACTTAAGATTTAATGATTTCATGCCTGACTAAAAATTATTTAACTTTACGACGTATATATACTTACAAATATGATTTGAAATTAACAAAATGTTAAACTATGTGTTAATTTTTTTTAACCTCCGATATCATGTAATAATATTAACGAATTGATTATTTAGTGGGTCAAGTAATTATAAAATATATTAGGAGGACTACTATGACCCCCTAACTTTTTAGAATTGGTCACTATGACTTACATTATTTAACTTTTCAAAAGCAGATTCCATCGATATTTTAAATTTATGTACCATCATTTTTTTTTCATGTAATCTGTGATAAATCAACTAAGTACTTTATGTTTAGAGCTAAAAAAAAATTCAGGAATCTACATACGAATTAATTGGCCCTGTAAATCCATACCCATGACATTAATTAGGTACTTATCTTGTAGACCAAAAAGGTTTTATAACCGACAGTGCAGCTTATTGAGGACCTCTCGGTCTCCTTACTTGAATAATCAACTACGATTGAAAGTCATACTTTGAAGGGGTGGTTAATTAAAAGCAGATTTGTCTCTATAATAATTGAAACACTTTTACGATTTTAGAAAATATTGAACAAATAAATTAAATTTAAAGGGTATAAAAGTCGTTCAATATTTGAAAGATATTTTGGTCAACCAACATTTGTATTCATTCTCTAGTCTCTATGAACGTGCCCCGTACGTTATCCCCGATCAAACATTAAAATGTTAGGTAATATTATTTGAAAATATATAATATTTAGTTTATGAAGTACAAAAATATTACTATTTGATCATATTCACTAAGTTAAAATGTTTTTTTAGTATATATCTTTTATGTTTTAAAATTGTATACTTGTGTTGTTAATGTCAAAATGTGTGTGGATTACTTCGTAAATGAAAAATCAAATATATTTGCAATTGTGGCTGATTTATAAACCGCTAAAATAATGCACTTAAATTAAAAGTGACAGATTCATAATTGAATTCAAAGTCCTAAATGTTACATACTTTCATCAAACATGGGAATTCTCTATTTCAAGAAATAATTAATTTCTAAAAGATATAAACTTCATTAGATTCCATAGGAACTCATGTTCCGACATACGACAATAGCTGATAATTACTCCCTCCCTCTCAAATTATCTATCGTAATTACTAAAAATAATTGTCTCGAATTATCTATCATTTAGAAGTTCAATACACTATTATTTATTCTCATATCCCTAGTAGAATTTTGTAATTAATGTACTCCTTCCGACTCAAATTATTTATCTTTTTTATTTTACACGCCCCTTAATAAATATTAATTAGAAAGATTATTTGATTACTTTACCCTTATTTGTATCTAAATTATAATCTCTCCTCATTAAATATTTACTATGTTTATATTTAATCTCCATTAATAACATATTCTACTAAGGATAAAATGGTTAAAAATAATTAATTGTGTCATGTACGTCTAAATAGATAAATAGTAAAAACAACTATTTTTAGTAATCACGACAGATAATTTGAAACTACGCTCTATTAATTGTAGTTCAATAGAAATAGGATTAGTTAGTAATGTTAGTAGTAATAGATATTTAAGACCTTATATTAAAATTTAATTTTATACTACTAATTTTATTGAGACGCCTTTACAATATGTTAGTGACCATCGTGTTTGTGAAGCACTGTGAGAGGGCCCATTGCGATAGCGAATCTTAGGTTTGCTATCGTGAGAATTAGTTACTTAGGATACAAGATATTTTTAGAATTAATAATTAGGCTAATATAAAGGATACTTATGTTTTTACTTACCTTAACTAAACATTGCATAAATACTTGAAAGATATGTCATTTTCAATCAACTTGTACTGAAAATTGAAGATAATGAATTGTAAAGAACATATGTTTCCAACTTGTAGATCCAAACTTGTGCCAAGTGTGTTTCAAGAAGAAATGCTTCCCCTTGAACGTAAACATTAGGTTAACATAGCTTGTATTTTTTAGGTGATTGATTTATGTTATTTGATAATTGCTTATTTGTTGAGTGTTAACATAGCTTGTATTTTTTAGGTGATTGATTTATGTTATTTGACAATTGCTTATTTGTTGAGTGTTAACATAGCTTGTATTTTTTAGGTGATTGATTTATGTTATTTGACAATTGCTTGTGTTAACATAGCTTGTATTTTTTAGGTGATTGATTTATGTTATTTGACAATTGCTTATTTGTTGAGTGTTAACATAGCTTGTATTTTTTAGGTGATTGATTTATGTTATTTGACAATTGCTTGTGTTAACATAGCTTGTATTTTTTAGGTGATTGATTTATGTTATTTGACAATTGCTTATTTGTTGAGTGTTAACATAGCTTGTATTTTTTAGGTGATTGATTTATGTTATTTGACAATTGCTTGTGTTAACATAGCTTGTATTTTTTAGGTGATTGATTTATGTTATTTGACAATTGCTTATTTGTTGAGTGTTAACATAGCTTGTATTTTTTAGGTGATTGATTTATGTTATTTGACAATTGCTTATTTGTTGAGTTTTATGTAAATCACAATCTCTTTAATTTGTTGTTTAACTTGTCCATAACGAATTCATACCACTGTTATAGTAATAAAAATAACATGACATATTTCATAGCACAAGTTCTAATATAATATGTCAAACTGTTGGGCTAAATGGTTCAAGAATACTTTTAATATCGTGTGATATTGTCCGTTTTGGGCTAAGCCCGCCTCCAAAATACCTCACGTCATTAAGAGTATCAAATACCTTATAAGTAGCTTTTTTTCTTTTCCGCTATCAATGTGGGAAATTATTCGCGCACCATACAATCTCCCCCTCGAGCTAAGTTTCACATGACTCATTACCATGATTCACAGATTAGAGATTCAATGTGTCTATGTGCCACCCATATCGTCAAAGTATTTACAGCCAACAAAGCCTAAAGGATGTGTATGCGTCTTCAAAGCTATGGGTAAATGTCGTAAATCAACCATAGACGGGCAAAGGCACTAAGCGAGGACACACGCCACACTCCGCCATCTTCATATTCATCCCGCCAAATAATTGGCTCTGATATAAGTTATTGAGAACTTTCGATTTAAATTTGAGCACTATCCAACGGTTAACGAAACGAGAAACACATTTTGAAAGGGTTGCCTGAGCAGAAATTTTATAAAGCAAAAGAAAATAATTTTCTCTCTCAAAGCTTCAAAAAAAATGGTTGCACCCTTATATTTGCTCTGATACCAAATTATTGAATTTTGGTTTTTTTCATCTCATGTGGATAAATAAAGGCTCAATTTGGATCAACCCACTTTTGTCCTAATCCCACTTTATATAAGATCAATTTAGGTCTGATTTCTATCATACAATAGTGATTTTACAGCAGCCATAGAGAGAGAAAAAAGATAATTGTTGATTTTCGCACAATAAAAATCAGCTACAACCGTGCGCTTCAAATTGATATTTCCGCTTCGTTCCTTATATGATTGAGTTGATTTAGACAACATGTTCCTCTCATCTTAATCTTTTGATTGGAAACTGATGAAAGTGGATTTAGAGTCATGTAGCCCATGATTTTGGCTTGTGAACAATAGTTGTGTTATGGTGATTTTGCTCAATTTTTCTCTAGTTTTGGTGCTATCTTTTATGTATTGTTGCTCCGTATTTGACGTTGATATTGTAGACATTTTGGAGAAAAACTTACAGACTTTACCCAAAATACAGCTAATATCACACACTATTAAAAGTATTTTTGAACCATTTAACCCAATACACAAATATTTATTTCTTTCGTCAAGTTTGTGTTTAGTCAAGTATCACTTCATAAAATGAAGCAAAAGAAGTAATTCTCTGTTCCAACAAAATATTATTTCCTTATTAGTCCAAAAGAGAATAATATATTTTAAATATATAAATAATTTAACTTAAATTTCTATTACACACATAATGATAACATTTTATTACCACATAAATATTATAACATATTTAGATAATAAATTTAAAAACATTCACAATCAAATAAATAGTATAATATATTTAACAACATAAATTTTAAATATCTTATTTTTTAACTTATTTTTGTGTCAAATTGAGACCGAGGGAGTCGTTGATCTAGTTGAATCGGGCAGGTACTTTGACCCATTCGGGCCATACATCTGTCACTAGCGTAGGAGCGGAACATCCAACGACGTCGTATCAGAGCAGCTTTAAAACATTGGCGGGGTAAAAAAGTGTATTCACACATAGCGACTCGGATCATCACTGTTTCTAGCTGACATTTGAAGCGAAGCGTGTAAATTGTCGATCTGCGAGAGGATAAACCGAAGATACCGATCGCATCGAATCCGATAAAAAATGGCTATGGTTGCATTGAGGCGTTTCGCTACACTTCTGATTTCTCCTAATCCTACCATTGCTCTTCGTTCTTCCGAGTTAGTTTTCCTTTTTAAATCATTTTCTTTATTGTATGTATTGAAATCCCTAGACAGTAATTGCTCGCATTTGTTTTCAATATTTTTTGATAGGATTTATTCTTATTAGAGCGGAATGGATACTAATGATTCGTAGAGCTGACCCTATCTAATTTGGGACAGGGGGAAAATTAATTAATTGATTGATTGCTTGTTCTATTACGTTGTTATACTTGTGGTGGTTTGTGCGCACCAAGGTCAACCAAGGCTTAGGCAGATGGGAAGGATTCACCAAGTTTCACATCTGCTGGAATTCCAACACTACTTTTTTTCATCATTTTCTTATTGTATGCATCGAATTCTGTAGACTGTAATGGCTCGCATTTTTTTTTCTTATGTACCTCTGTTATTGATTTTAGTTGCTAGAGTTTGGTATTCTGATTAGAGTGAAATGGATACTAATGATTCATAGATCTGAACCCGGATAGTTTCGGACAGACGGGAAAGTAATTGATTGATTGCTTCATTATGTTGTTATAATGGTGGTGTCTGAGCTAGCTTGTGCACACCTAGGCCAACCAAGGCTCTAGGCAGATAGGAAGGATTCACCAAATTTTACTCTTCATCCGCTAGGCCACCACTTTGTGGTAATTGCTCTGTTTTGTACTATTAATGATGAAGACTCAGTTAGCAATTTAGGGTTGAAATTACTTCACTATGTTGGATAACTAAAATTAAATTTTGTGTGAAATCTTTATGAAGGTATATTCTTCAGTTGGTGCTGTAATTTTGTTCGAGAAATTAGCACAGTTAGTGTTGTTATCTTTGACGAGGGTGTATTTCCCCTTTTCTCTTCAGTCAAAGGAGGTAACTTGTCTTTATTCAATCTATTAGCAGGGCAAAAGCAAAAACGTTAATTGTTGATTCTCCTTTTTTTCTCAAAGATTGAGTCTTTCTTTTTTCTTTCAGATTTAAGAATATACTAGTTATTTGGGCAGAAAGAAAGAGGTTGACTTAAATTTTGACCTTATATAGACTTGTAATTGACATGATCTGAGCTTGGATAGTTGATTTTAGAACTTGTAAGTACAGTAATGTTAAGGATTTTTTGGAATAGAAGTTGCAATGAGAATAACTGTAGAAATGGATGAAGTTCAAATAATGTCTATTAATTGTGACTTTTTTTTTGGATGGATTATGGGGGTTACTGCACTGACATGAAGTTTGTTCCATGGGCCTTTATGTATCAACAGGAGAGTGATGATCTCCCTATTTGCATCTATAACAGGCTCATCAGGACCTTAGCTTAAAATAATATATTATTATCCATTATCCTGTCTTGTTTTTTTTTAATAAAAAAAATCCTCTTCTGTTTCATAGCATTTCTACTTTTCATGACCTACATTCATATGCAGGGAACCAGTCTCGTCAGGAGTTCGATGTATTTCAACTCAAGTTGGTAAGAGTTAGCCGTGATCGTTTGATGCACCCCACTTTCCTTTGTCACTCTCACTCTTATGTTCTCGTGAACTTCTCTACCAATTTTCTTGTTGCTACATTAAGTGTTCATGTTGAGCATTCCCTTGGGCAGTCAGAAACCGGATGAAGAGTGTTAAAAATATCCAGAAGATTACAAAAGCCATGAAGATGGTTGCTGCTTCAAAGCTTAGAGCTATTCAAACTAGAGCTGAAAATTCGCGTGGCCTATGGCAGCCATTTACTGCACTTCTTGGTGACACTCCTAGTAAGTTCATGATTAGATTGTCTGGATCTAACCAAATTGTTGAATCCGTTAAGTGAGAGAAAGTGGTGGAAGGATAAGGATGAATCACTTTATGTAATTTTCGTGCATCTTTTCGTCTGCTGCCTATTCCTATGTAGCTTATCTTGTCTGCTCCTGATTCTGGAATTAGTCTTTACTAATTTTATTGTGTAACTGGTAGTCATCAAAAAATAATAACCCCCCCCCCCCCGGTATTGACAGAAGAAACCATTGAGGCGGAATTAGTCATAATTTGGTGCATTTTCAATTGCAATCTCAGTATCTTGGAGGATTGTCTAGCAGGGTTTCCCGGACTAATGAGAATGTCTATTCCCAGAATATTTTGAGTTGAGATACTTCATAAATGTGTTGTACTTGAGCCGAGGGTCTATCGGAAACATCCTCTCTACCTGCAAAGGTGGGGTAAGGTCTGCCTACACTCTACCCTCTCCAGACTACACTGGGTATGTTGTTGTTGTTGTATACTTCATAAATGTGGGAAAAAGGATAAAATGAAATTGACCTCCTCTCTCTGCCTGTTGATTTGCAGTCTAATATCAATGTTCTATGTATTTGATGCAACAACTAAATCAACATCTTGTGGAAATGCGTGTTGTTGACGAGACTTTCTGAAATATATTTAGCTACACTAAAGTTTGTAAATTTGATGCCTCAACTTTAAGCAGTCAATAAGATTTCAATCTTTGGCTGGTAACACGTCTAATGTTTGCTTCAGGTGTTGATGTCAAGAAGAATGTTATTGTTACCATTTCTGCAGACAAAGGTCTTTGTGGTGGAATCAATTCTACATCTGTCAAGATAAGCAGGGCTGTTCATAAGTTTAATTCTGGTACAATGCAAGATTGTTTAATATTGAGTATATCTAATCTTGAGGAATTAGTTTAATATTGTTTTGTTTGTAATTGCTAGGTCCTGACAAGGAAAATAAGTATGTTATCTTGGGGGAAAAGGGAAAGGCTCAGCTGGTGCGAGATTCGAAGAAGGGCATTGAACTGGTCGTGACTGAGTTGCAGAAAAATCCTCTTAACTATACACAGGTTATGATGTTTTACATCTTCCTTAGTCCAACATCGTGTGAAGCACACCCGCTATTTGTTTTCCTTATTGTTGCCAACTATTTGCTGAAGACGGTGCTGCTGTAGGCTCACTGTCTGGTACGTGGATTTTTCATTTGCCTTAGAGTACCCTTGTCACTGGTGTGACATCGGCGATGGTACTTTGTGCATAATATTCAAAATACAGTCAAAGTAGCAAGAGATTGGATGTACCCGTATTATAATTGAGTAAAAAGGACTGCACTTACATTTATCGGATGCTTGCACACAAACATTGCATGTACCTGTATCGGATACTCGCATACCTTAATTGAAACAGATCATTAGCCGAGTCCATGTAATATAAGGCTCACATTTTTTTTGGTTTGATCTGTACATGAATCTGTGATATAATCTATCTGTTGCATTCTCTTACAGAATAATAGATATTCGAAAGCTATGTCTCACTCGCCTTTATTTTCGTTTTTCGGAATGTCAACTTTGGCAGATTTAGTTTTACACTAGTAAAAACAAACATACCTTTTCTTCAAAAACATGTGTAAAGCAAACAGTTTGATTGCACTGTTGCAACTTCAAATTTCTATGAATTAAATGAAAATCTTAGTGGCTGCAATACTTATGCACTGAAAGAATATACCAACATCTATTTATATGGATTTCTCTAACCTTTTCCTTCTACTGATTAATGCTATTTCTCTTGCAGGTTTCTGTGATTGCAGATGACATCTTGAAGAATGTCGAATTTGATGCATTGAGGATTGTTTTCAATAAATTCCAGTCAGTTGTCTCATTTTTGCCAACAGTGTCCACTGTACTATCTCCAGAGGTACCTAAACTGGAAGATCTTGTTGTTCACTATGTTTCTTTCTATTGTGAGTATCTGTTTCTTGGAACAAATCCTTTGTGGTTTAATGTAGGTTGTGGAGAGGGAGGCTGAATCTGGTGGAAAGCTCGGAGATTTGGATTTATATGAAGTTGAAGGTGCTGAGACAAAGTCTGAAGTTCTTCAGAACCTAACTGAATTTCAGTTTTCATGCGTAAGTTTTACCTTTTTAGTGTTAGAATCCTCTAATAAGCTTGTTATTTGATCTTCACAACTTCTAAATAGCTACTGATTTGATGGGAGAATGAAGTTAGTCTTGACCGTGTTTCAGATAGATATATTGACTGCTAATAAAATGATTTCTTTCAAGGTGATGAATATGATATAGATGTGTTCTAAAATCGGTTAAATAATGTGTTTTCCAGGTTATGTTCAATGCAGTTCTAGAGAACGCTACTAGTGAGCAAGGAGCAAGAATGTCTGCTATGGATAGCTCCAGCAGAAATGCTGGTGACATGCTTGATCGTCTCACTCTTACTTACAACAGGTCTTACTTTTCACCCTTTCTCTATCACACAAGCATTTGCACAGCCAAGCTCTCATACATGCATATACAATCAAACAGAAAGACATGTTTATCTCGCTCAAACTTGGTTTACACATACCTTGAGATGCTCCAGAGGAAAAAATTTAGGGGAAACAACACCGAATACCCCTAAAATACAAAATATTTAACCGTCCGATGCCCCTCCTAATCTAATTTCGCTTCTTACCCAACTGGCCGAAAATATTTACCTGAGTACCCCCTCGCCCAAAACCCTTCCTCCATGATACCATCGCAGTATATTTATATATCATGATGGTATCATGGAGGACTAAGAGAAGGACTGAAACAGTCCTCCATGATACCATCTCAGTATATTTATATGCCACGATAGTACCATGGAAGACTGAGACGTGTCTCATTGAAGAACTGATGCAGTCCTCCGTGATACTATCACAATATATGTATATAAAATGATGGTATCATAGAGGTCTTTTTTAGAGAAGTGTCTTTTTGAATAAATGTACATGATCCTCCATGATCTCATCTCAGTATATTTATATACCATGATGTTATTATGGAGGACTGAGAGAAAGACTGAAGCAGTCTTCATGATACCATCCTCAAAAGTACCTAAGCTCTGTACTAATTGCACATGCATATCTACATTTATGGAGTTATGAACCTACAAACAAATAGTTATTATCTTAGTTGATGGCCATCATACTGCAGAATTTCTAATCTAGTGGCTTTATATACACCACATTTAGTTACCAATGGCTGCTGATAGGTCATGATTTACACAGATGACATTTGTATAGTGGATAACATATAATTTAGAAAGTTGATCACTTCTTTGTTGTCTGTCATTTTAACCGGTCTTTTTCTTATTTTTCTGTGAACCAGAACCCGTCAAGCATCTATCACCACAGAACTGATAGAGATCATATCAGGAGCATCAGCACTGGAGGGTTAATTGGGCAAGCTACTGCTTTTTTTCTGACGGAGACAATAAAAAGATGTGTAGGCTTTCTTAGCCACCCTGGGGTGACCAATTATCAGTTCTGAATTATGAATAATCTCCTGGTTAACTTTATTTCCGGGAAAATTGGTTTCACTGTTACAAAATAGTCCAAATGCCATTTGATCTGTTTCTTTTCATTTTTTTTCCGGGCCTGAATGGCCGTAACTTGTTCAAGAGAATTTTCTTGAAAAGCTCGTTGCCTTTATATGTTTTTTGGCTTGTAAGTTGACACCAAGGCCCTTTCATCTATTTTTTTTTCCCTATGTGAGATACTCTGGTCTGGTGTAAGGACTTTGTGAGTTTCTTAATCCAATCTGATTCCATCAGCCTCAAAATTGGCTATGGAACATTTACTGCCATGACAGTTTGACGACATAAACGTATGTATAGTTTATATCGGTGCACTTGCAAAGGTACCCAATTTCTTCAGAATGAAAGTGCATGTTTAGGTGATTGTGATTTTCTGAGAGAAGCTTAAGTTTGTGTTTGTCATCCAATGTCTATTTAGGATGGAGTGTACCCGTTTGGCCATGAGAATTTTTCACCCTTTTCCGGATTTTTCCCCAATTTATTTGAAAATCAGTGTTTGGAAAGTTGTATTTGGAATTTACAAAACACCTAAAACCTTGTTTTAACTTTTCTTCACTTCTAGTACATTCAAACAACCAAATATTCCTTGCAAAAATTATAACGAAACACAATTTTATCTTCAACTCCAACTTAAATTTTTCAAATAAAGTGAGAATATTTGGTTTTCATGGCCAAACGCTTACTAAATTTCTCTTCTTAAAAGCTGCCCTTTGGAACTTGTCCTGGGCAATTTTTTGCCTACTGAGTATTCCATTGCTCAAACTTTTGTAAACATGAGAAGAGGATGTCAACGGCGCGGGGCGGGGCGGGGCGGGGAAGGGTACCCCATACCCGTACCCGCCACCTAAAACTCGCCCCACCATCCATGGCGGGTAGCACTTTTGATACCCATACCCCCCTCACCACCCACCAAACCATCCCCATAACGACCCAACTGGAGCGGGTGCGGGGCGGTACCCGCATTTACCCGCCCCACTGACATCCCTAAGAAGAGTATTAGTGTTCAGTTAGGCCTGGCCAGTGGGCTGGGCTCGGGTCTGGCGGGGTCGGGACGGGATGGGCGAAGGGGGTGGGGTCGGGTCGGGTCGGGACGGGTGAAGGGGGCGGGGTCGCGACGGGACGGGCAAAGGGGGCGGGGTCGGGTCTGGCGGGGTCAGGTTTGGCGGGACTTGCTCCAGTCCCGTCCCGATCCCGATCCCGTCGGAATCGGGGCGGGTTCCAGCGGGTTTTCCTTTTTTTTTTTAATAACATATATATAAAAAATAAACTCAATAAACAAGACAAGATAGTGTAATAAAAACATCTGAAGGCTGTTTTTGTGCATCTTATATTATTTAATAGACATATGATTTTTTTGTAATACAAATACAATTGTCTAAAATCTAAATTGCAACTTTGTGGTGTTGTCTAAAAGTTGCAAATTACATAATAAAATTGCAATTAAAAAAATTACATTCTCAAAAAACCTGTTCTAATTGCTTGATAATTTCTTGTGGTTCTTCGGTTGAAATTGGTATTTGTTGGTCAAATTGATCCATGTCGCTTCCACTACCTTCGGATAAGATTTCATTGTAGTTTTCGTCTTCTTCTTCGTTGATCTCCGGTTGACCGCACCTTCTCCGCTCCGCTCGTATCCAATCTCTGAATAATACTGCAATTTCCAAGCTGTCTCCGGCTAATGAGTGTATGCGGTCTCCTATTTGATATCTGCCTGCAGAAAAAGCGTTTTCAGACGCAGTTGATGACGCTTGAATGTTCAAAACATCTCGGGCCATCATTGAAAGTGTCGAAAAGGTCTTCTCATCCCACCTCCAGTATTTCAGCAAGTCTTCATGTCCATCTTCATTGATAACTTCTTGGTACGGTACAGAACCCTGCAAAACAAAAATATCCAACTCGCTAATTTGGTTAGTAGCGGTACGGCCGCACATTTTATTTCTGAGGCTTTCAATACTAGCCGCAGAAACAACATGTCTTTTGTGAGATTGTGTTGAAGATGAAGAAGATGGTATGGAAGCCGGTAAGTTACTAGCATTTTCTTATTGATAAAACCTATATTTTTTTTGCAGTGGTCTTCTACGCTAGACAACACTTCTTCTTTAGTTTGTTCAATAGGTGGTGGGTGATTTAGATTTTTGGGACTTGGAGCTGGTAGTACTTCTATACAATCGTAAATAGTTTCAATTAGTGATTTAGTACCGTCTATTTTAATAGTCGGATTTAATACATCACCAATAATATAAATAGTGGGAATAGGAATAAAATATTTTTTTATTTTGATAAACATTTTTTTAATAGCTGCCATATAAGCTGGTTTTTTCATATATTCACTAAGTAATAAAAATATTAGAGTTATATAAAACAACATAGTTGAAATAGTAGGATAATATATACCGGAAAATTCTTTTGTTGCTTGAAAAAATTTCTCTAAAAATACAATAAGTTCGGAAATTTTTACCCAATCACTATCTACAACCATATCAGTTGGATTTTGATTATGAGAGTTAAAAAATAAAGTTATAGGTTTTCTATAGTCATAAGCAACAAGTAGTTGCTCGTATAAAGAATTCCACCTAGTGGATACTTCTTCTGAAATTTTTCTATAAGGTAGTCCACAATCGTGACAAATTTTTTTATATTCTTTTCTTCGTTGTACTATATTACTTTTAAAAATAAAGTTTATAGCAAATTGTATTCTACTAAGAATGTCTTGAAAAAGTGATAGACCATCCTTTACAACTAAGTTATATATATATGCCACACACATTTTATATGAAAATGATCTGGAAAAGATGGAGTTAAACTATTTTTTAAAATTGTAATAGCGTAATTGTTAGAAGAAGCGTTATCTAATGTAATATTCATAATTTTATCGGTTATTCCATAATAATGACACACTCGATAAATATTATCTGCAATAAAAGTACCAGTGTGCCTATCATCTATATATATATACGCTAAGATACGTTTTTGCATAGACCATTTATAATATATCCAATGACAAGTTACCGTTAAATAATCATGGCCGTTAGTACTACGACCTATATCAGACGTGATAGATACTTTGCCATTAAAATGATATAATGAATAATGTAAATATTGTTGATATTCATGTGCGAATTTAAATGCATCTCTCTTAACAGTTGATCTAGGAAAACCGTTAAAAGTAGGATTATATATATCTCTAATGTAATGAATAAAATCGGGAGATGAAGGAAATGAAAAAGGCAAACCCTCCACAGCAACTAATTTTGATATTGCTTCCCTATCTCTATGTTTATTGTATTTAGGGCCTACAATTCCCCCCGTCATAGGGTTAATTTGACCATGTACTTGGTCCTGACAAGATGTCGATATGTGAACCTTGTCCCGATGGAGCGGGCGTTTGCGCACCCGGTTTTGAAGCCTGGTATTGAGCATACCTAGCTGGATGAGCACTTACTACATATCTAATTAAACCCCCCGTCCCACCGTGACCTTTTCCAGTTTTAAATTTTAAAACATTTTTACAAATTTTACATATAGCTACTTGATTCTCTACGTCCCTATCAAAAAATGTTCATGCATCTGATTTTAATGGTCGTTTTGCTGGACCTCGTCTCATACTAGGGGGAATATGAGGCATTTCAGTTGAAGGTGCACTAGTGGGTGTGTTGTCATCAACATTAGTGGGTGTATCATCTAGATCATCGTCTAAATTAAAGTCTTCTTGAGTTCCAGAAAATAGCTCATCGTCTAAATCTAATGGTATTGTAGGAAAATGTTGAGTATCAACAAAATCATCCTGTGTAGGAATAAGATGACTAGAAGAAGTACCCTTGCCCTGGTTGCCCTTACTAGAAGAAGCATCCTTACCCTTAAACATACCTCTTAATCCTTTCATTTTAATTATGATAGTAAATAATTAAAGACAATAAAATTAAGTGCGCTAAATAAAATAAACAAACAATAATAATTTAATGAAGGAACGAATGTACCAAACGTCGACGTAACGTCGACGTGTAATCGAGAGGTTGAAAATGAAACTTTGCTCGATGGAAGATCCTCAAGCTAGTTGCCAACTTCACTTTCAATTCTCAAATGAATAAATAAAATTGAATATTTAGTAAACAATGTAGACTTGTAGAGAGATATATTGAGAGATTAGAGAGATTGTAGGAAAATTTGTGAGAAAGATGAAGAGAAAATGAGTTATTTATAGTTGAAAAATTGGGTTAAAGTGTAAATATAATAACTTATGGGTTAAAAATAAATATTAAGGGATAGGGGGGGTTGGGGGAGGGGGGAGGCCAAAAATGGCCGTTGCCCAACGGCCAAAATCTAAAATGGTCGTTGGTGCAACGGTTATATTTGCAAAGGGAGGGCTCTCGGGCGGGATCGGGGGCAGGCTCGGGGCGAGGTCGGGTTTGGCGGGTCTGGGGCGGGCTCGGGACGGGCGGGACGAGACATTATCCCTTCCCGAGTTCGAGTCCCGCTACCGTTTTTTTTTTTTTTTTTTTTACTCGGGGTCGGGAGGGTCGGGGTCGGGGTCGGGGTCAGGCCATCCCGGCCCACTGGCCAGCCTTACTTTAAGTGTAATCTATTGTTGCTAAATATTTGATAAAGAAACCGAAGCTCACTTTTTACCTGCTGCAGTTAACTGTCATATTATCTTTCTGCTATGATATTGTGGCAAAAGTCTTCCATCGTCAACGTTACCTCCATTGACAATTATAGTGTAGCTAAAGGTGTATTTTGGCTTTCATATTTGTAATCATGAATAAGCGCATCGCTGTTTTTAGGGATTGCGCATGGATTCGGACCCAAATAAATGTCTCGTCCTTGATCAAATATTGGGCCTGTCCAATTTTGAGAATCCAGCTACCGTTTCATATCTTAGAGATTTCACTCGTAAAGAAAATGTTCCATCCTAACGGATGTTGTTCGATATCTGTAAAAATACTTAATTAAGACGACTGTTTTCAAGGTTTAATTTCAATTTTCTCGAAGACAGAGTTTCTATTTTCTAATGAAAACGTGTTTGGAATGGTGATATGCGCGTAGCTTATGTGATAGTTAAACGCAGGATCAGCAAACTCCTCTTGTAGTACGTTTAAAGAGTGTTTACTTGTCAAATGTTTAAGCCGGCCACATAAGCTTCCTCCCATAAAAAATCTGCTTCTCTATTCAATCGTAAATATGAAACAACAACAACAACGTACCCTGTTTGTTATTATTTGTGAGTTACTATGTTTTATGTTTGGTGATCGGAAATAGTATTAACTATATTAAAAATTACCAATGTCTCTCAGCACAGGAAAAGCAACCCAGATATTTCTTGAAAGCAAGTATCAAACTCAATCAAGAGGGTGGATCTTAACCATTGATATTTTATCTCCCAAATAAATCATGAGGTCACTTTTTGCTTGTTCTTTTTCCTATGGTACAACAGCTCTTGGTATTGTTTTGATGCAAAGATGGAATCATCTCTACTTACTCTTTGTCGTTTGCAAAAAGAGGTGAATTGTAATGGTCCCTTTGTCCTGCTCATGAGAGAGGAATGCCTAGGTAGATCCCCACAACGTGACAACATGTCTTTAACTCCACCTTTATAGGGCCTTTTTTCTTAGTCATTGATATTTTAGGGTGTGCAAAATATTCAAGTAACTTTTTTGCAATGATTGACATAGTAGGGGTCAAGCCTAATAACCCCCTCCCACACACACCAGTAGGGATCACATCCTAAGGTGACGGCTTATTAACAAAAAAAAAATTTGGGTGTGTTCGGTATGAAAGGAGGAGAAATGTTTTCCATGTTATTTTCTCATATATTTCAAGTGTTTTGGTAAGTAAGTAGAAAATATAACGTGATAAATTAACTAACTTCGGAGGATATGAGTGGGGAATTAGAGGGAATTGTGTTCTTGAGGGAAATATTTTTCAACCCAAGCATTTAAGTTATATATGGTAAACATATAACTTTTTAAACTATCACTATAGTTTAACATGTTACAACAAGTAGTAATTTTTCTTTTTCAATTTACAAGTTAATGAGTACTACTAAAATTATAAAGGATTACATGTACGGCATATTGAGTGAGTTGGATGTGTAAATATTTTTTAAAATTGTCATTGCATAAACTTTAAGCTCCTTGGAATTGTATATCTATACTGCTAAAAAGCTCAAATCTCTTTTAAATGACAATCTGTCTCTCTAAAATGTCAATACCCAAAATTCTCCCACGATTCAACCATAACTTTCAAATAATTTCAGAGATCTTGTAATACTTCCTTAAGGTGGATTTTATGAACTTAAAGTTTCGTTTGTGGTGTGATAATAATTCCCAAATATGATTGTCATCAGTTCACTTGTTGCTCTCGTTATTTCCCTTTAAGATAAAGTCAGTTGCCATGATAATTACTAGTGCTGCATGTGGATCATATAGTTTTTAAATGATTCAAGGACCTTATTTATTTTATGCAGGGTCCAATGAAGACCATGGCTCCAACTAAGTTGAGATCTCAATCCGAAAAAAAAATACAAATAAACAGAAGTTAGCCATTAGCTATTTTGAAATATGTATGATATAAAAGTATTCCAACCACACGGTTCTCATGGCCTTCTTCAAATACTTATTTATCTTTGTAAGATCTAGGTTTATTATATACTTATGTTGTGGCTGTACTTGAAAGAATTGAAAAATAAATATTAATGAAAAATAGACCTGGTCTTTGGGATTGACAAGTGCAAGAATGTGACATTGCATTTACATAATTCCACCTTCAAAGAGTTGAACATTTTTTGTTTTCAGAAATTGACATTGGTTGAGACTTTCAATTACTATCTTTTGTGCCTTATAAATTATTATTCGTAGGTAAGTCTTGATTATTGGAAAAAATATGAAAGTTGAGTTTGCATCAAGGGATATCTCATTGACAGGGCAAGCTACAAATTATGTTTACATTGACATTATTAGTGTTATACAATATATGTCGATTGAGGATGTAATTTAGTGTCAAATGTGAACGCTAATATTATCAAACTTTAGATAAGCTCGTAATAAAGTTCAAACAATCATGCACGATAATATTGTCAAACTCTAAATAAGCTTGTAACAAAGTTCATACATAGTGCACGATAATATTGTGAACAATAATACTGTCAAACTCTAGATAAGCTCGTAAGAAAGTTTATAAATTTACATGATAATAGTGGGAATGATCATACCGTTATACTCTAGATAAGCTCATAATAAATTCATACATCGTGCACGAGGATAGCGCGAACCAAAATCACATTATTTCTACGTATAAGCAAATATGATGAAATCTCAAAAATTATTACTTTCATTTGTCCATTATTATTATTATTATTATTATTATATCATATAATCTTGCAAATGATCTATCTTTTAATAGAAAATTAATTATCATCCATCTCCATTTGCCTATAAAGGTAACGTCATTTTCTATTGTAATAGCCGGTTGGTTTTAAGCAAAAAAGCAAAAGGAATAAATAAGTTACCATACGATGATCAAGATCACTCATAAGAATTTATACTTTACTTTTTTATGTATAATTATTTCTTAAATATTTATTTTAATCATATTAATATTATGTTATAAAAAATGTAAACCACATGACTAGGCATACATGTGCAACGCACGTGCCGGAAAACTAGTAGTAACTAGAAAGGGAGGCTGATATTTATTTATAACGACGATCTATTTAATTCATCACAAGTCAATAATTCATTGACCCTCACTTGTCCACGTATAATTAGGATTCAGATTTAGGTCTTGTATTTGACAATAAATTGTCCTGATTGTGACAGAACAACTGAAACAGATAAAAGATAAACTAGGCAATAGTATATAAGAAAGTATCAGGTAAGATATGATTCATTATATGTTTGGACATCATAACATAAAATAAATAACACACGTATCTAATTAAAATGTGATTGTTCATCTCTATAGATTCAAACAATATCCAATCATCTTGACCTCGACACAAGTCATCATACAACATTTTACTGTGAACTTTTCACATAAATTTGTACAAATTTATTCTTTTATATATATTTGTTTACTCAATGCTTCCAGGGCTGGACATCTGGAGCGTGGACAATATAAGAGGGGGGCCCAACATCGAAAATAATGAATTCTTACGGGTCTGACTCTGATACCATATAGAATTGTATTAATCTCCCTTTCTGGAGTCTTCTCATTAATACAATATATATATAGTGTATCAATGCTTTATTTTGATAATATAAATATTATTTACAAATCTATACTACATAACTCAACATACACGTACAACGCACGTGCAGAGAAACTAATATTATGCAATATATGTCAACTAATTGAGAACGTAATTAAATTTCAAACAATAAAAGTGTGAACAATAAGATCAAACTCTAGATAAGCTTGTAATAAAGTTCATACACCATGCACGATCATAACGTGAACGATAATATTGTCAAACTCTTGATAAGCTCGTAACAAAGTTCAATACATCGTGCACAATAATAGCGTTAATGATCATACCGTTAAACTTGATAAGCTCGTAAGCAATTCATACATCACACACGTAATAAAGTTCGTACACCATGCTCGATAATATTGTCAAACTCTAGATAAGTTTGTAACAAGGTTCAAGACATCGTGCACGATACTGGTGTGAATGATTATACCGTTAAACTCTACATAAGCTCGTAATAAATTCATACATCGTGCACGATGATGCGTGAACCAAAATATGATATCTGAGCAATTATGATAAAATTTTAAGAATTATTATTTTCCATAATTTATTACCCATACTTATTATATTACATAATCTTGCAAATTATATATCTTTTAATAGAAAATTAATTATCATCCATCTCCATTTGGCTATGAAAGTAACATCATTTTCTATTTTAATAGCCGAGTGCTTTTAAGCAAAAAAGCAAAAGACTAATAAAATCATATTTTTATCTATCAATTGGAGAATTTCTTTACTGTAAAAGTATACACCTTTCTGTGTAGATAATGGGGTAAAATGAGAGGACTCAAATCTCCGACAAATGCACCAACAACGGCTCCAATCTTGTTTGAATCACATGACTCTTTTCTCACAAAACATGTGAAAAAGATTGAGCTTTGTAATAATTTAAAAATATTTTTCTCAATTGTATTCTTCCATTAAGGAAATAATTTATATACAATATACAATTAAATGAGAAGAGAAAATCAAACCTCTAATCTTCTTAATCAATAATCAATCTCTAATAATCTTCTTTCTAATTAACATATTCCTAATTATTATTTTACTACTTACCATACATAAAATGATACTATATTAATAATAATATTAATACTAATATTCTAACAAGCTTTTCTCTATCTTCAGCAGACCAAATCATTTTCACGATTATTTCTTTCATATTTATTTTCATCACCTTTACACCCTTTTTAGTGTGATTAATATACTGGTGGCTGAGTTGGGTGAAGTTTTCTAATAAAATTGGTTGTTTTTTATTGATGGATTTTGCACTAATGAATGACTAATCTTATGTGCAACAATTAGTGACTAATGAATGACCTTACCTAATAAACAAATATATATTTGATACTTCTCTTGGTTTTGAGATGAGTTTTACTGGCGACCGGACTTTTCTTCCTGAAAATATAATGGTGTGAAAAACGTCAATTTCATGAAATCAAACATTCATAAAGTATAGTTTCTTTTTTTTTGGTTAGCTTTGTTCCCGTTTTCATCCTCTGCTTTATTTGACGTCTAGGGAAAATAAAAAATGTCACTCAATTGTTGGGGTCTATAGCCCCTAGTGGGACATGTGAGGCTTCGTACCTGACCTCACTCTGATACTTATAGCACCAGACGATACAAGGGTAGACGAGAATTTGAGATAATCTGGAGATAAATTTAAGAGCTTGAGTTTATTATCATCTTAAGTATTAACTTCTTCATTTAATATTTAAGTATTTTAACTTCATTTATAATTTTTAATTCATAACAAGATCGACTCTAATTTTGAATTTTCAAAATATGATAATTTACGTTTTATTTATGAATTTTTTAAGAGGAAAAAAAAAGGAAAAAATTGTCGTATTTATTAGCATTCATCTGTAACAAGTGATTTGCTTGCTTGAGTTAGGTGTTTATTTACATGCATAAGTTATTTTTGATAATTTTAATCTTATTTGACGAAACCACAACGGTTATAAAGATAAAAGATTTCATTCTATACTTTTTTTTGCTTTCCATGATTTTATTTCCACTATAGTTATTGTCAGTAAGACAACCACAAAGGTCAACATTATTGTTAGAAGTTGGAACTACGCGCTTATGCTTTCTCATACAAGACCTGTCCAAAGTTCGGGTCGAGCTGGGTCAGGACCGGGTTAAGTGACTTTTTTTTGCTTATTCGATTCTGATCCTATTTTTTATGTAATTCTACCCAATCTGTTATCACGTAAAATTTGTCACAAATTAAAAATTGCAACAAACAGAAGCATGAAATCATTAAAAATTACACCAAAAAGAACTGATAAGAGGCAAGTACAAACCAACATCACGATAATTCATCAACATCATCATAAGCATCATCATCACTAGATTCTTCTTCGTTTGTCCCTTCACCTATATAAGTAAAAAATAAATATTCATAAAATAAAAAATAATTTAAATTATATTAAAAAGACACGTGGATCGGAGTCGGACCGGGTCAAGTGGTTAAAAAATCTGACCCTAGCCCGACCCTACATATGATCGGGTCCCTGCTTTTTCGGATCAGGTGGCTCACGGATCAGATATAAGCTGACACTAACGCTGGTTTTTTCTGGTCAGGCAGGGCGGGTCCCCTACCTGATGGACAGTTAACCCAATTAAACACCACTAAACAGCAAAGCCCCCACTTTATAGGACCCATCGGCCTGCCACCTCGGAATATATGCGGCAACACGTCTGTGCGTTTCCCCTTACCTCAACTCTCTGACTCCCTCCGTTCCAATTTTATTGTCTTAAATTGACTTGACAAGAAATTTAAGAAATAAAGGAAGACTTTAAATCTTGTGATCTTAAATTAAAGATGTGTGAGCTTTTTAAATTTTGTTGTCTTAAATTTGTTTTGGTGTTGAAAATCTTAGTAAATATAGAAAAATACACTCTTTTTAGTACAGATTAAAAAAAAATAAGATTGTTAAATTTGGACGGAGGGTGTATCTTTTTTCATTCTATCCTTTGCATGCCCCCAATAAATGTTTTGTTACTATCGACTCAATTTTTAGTACATTCGGCAACGACAATTGACTTAATAATGCGACTTTCGCCGTGTATTCTAGTAAAAAGTTATAAGCTTTTCTAGAATTTATCTAAAAATTTCAAGGTAAAAGATATATTTCATGAATTTGATCAAGAAATTCTATCACTTGTGTAAGTTTATCATCTTGACTTCAATAAATAAGTCACTATACAACTATTCATATCATTAATAAGCCTCTATATAATGATTCAGATCATTAAAATTATACTTTAAATCTTTCATGCATAATTATTTCTCAAATTTTTATTTTGATAATATTTATATTATTTTATAAAAATTACAAACTGCATAACTCAGCGTACACATACAACGCACGTGCGAAAAAATTAATAATAGTAACTAGAAAGGAAGGTTGACATTTATTTATAACGACGGTCTATTTAATTCATCACAAGTCAATAGTTCATTGAACCTCACTTGTTTGAGTATCAGATCTAAGTCTTGTATTTTACTTAAAATTAAAACTTGAGTCACGTGACTATTGTTTCAAGCTATGACCAATCAACGTGCAGTTCTACTTTCAATATTCTTTCACTTGAACGTCATTAATAAAGAGTAACAAAAACAACATTTTTTTAAGTTTTAAACTTTATGAAAATCAACATTAAAGAGACACAAATAAAATAATAAAAAGGGGATAGGGGTAGGGTGAGAATATGGCAAAAAGAACACTTTAAGATACAAATAAAGGAAAAGACCAATAAAACTTCTATGACTATTCTAAAGCTTCAATTTTAGGTCCAAGCTTTTATCATCACTATATGACGATTCAGATCATTCACAAAAAAATATAATTTATTCTTTCATGAATAGTTGTTTCTCAAATTTTTTATTTTGACAATACTGATATTATTTTACAAAATTGAGAACTGTATGACCCGACACGTGGAACACACGTGTTGAAAAACTAGTACTATATTTAAAGTAAAAAATCCAGAGTTAAATTACAAAAATACCCTGACTACTAATCTAGACATCTTATTTTTCATTTTCCCCCCTTTTCATTTTACCTAAATTAACGAAAATCAGAAGTTTCATTAAAAAGACACTCAAATAAAAAAAGTGAAAAAACTTCTTTGAATCAAATAAAAGCCGCTATATACTTGTGTATTTACAAGCACCAACAACTAGGAGTGAGCGATCTGGCCTTCCGATTGGATATGAAAATTTCGATTTGGATATTAGATTTTCGAATTGAGGAAATTACAATCTACGGATTATTTTTTAAGTTTTGTTTTGGATTAATCGATTTGGATATTCCGGATTTTCGATTTTGATTTCTGAACCTTTAAGATATATCATAATAATTAACAACCTCAATTCACTTAATAGTTTGCTCCTTAGAATGTATAATTTTCTACACTTTGCAAGGATGAGGCTACCAACCGCCCATGTCGTGTAAGTTCATATTAGACTAAAACTATAATGGGTGTTGGAAATTAGCCTTTGGCGGGAGTTGCGACCGACCAACTTTAACGGCTTAAACACTAGTGTTACGTATGTTGGAGAATCCGGTTCTTCACACATGCATGATGTACTAAGTACGTAGATAACCGTAGGGCCAAGAATCGTCAAATTTCATTGAGAAATGAAAGAGATATTGGTTCACGAAGTGAGGTGTTTGAAGCATGGAAAGTGTGGTGTTGTGTTCAATTCTCCCTCATCGGTAGAGGAAGAAAGAATTGTTGTGTATATAAGACTCGAAATTGGTTTGGGGTTTGGGACCCCAGGGTATCCCATGTGTTTAAAGGAGGGAGGACCTAGATGTGCTTGGTTCGAGGAAAGACCACACGCCGCCGCCCTTGCCTGCCGTCAGGTTAGAGACCACGGGCCCACGAACAGCAGTGTGGGCCTTCGATATTATCTTTTTGGGCGAAAACTTTGTCGGAAGTACAGTTTGGACCGTAATTCTTTCAGATGTACTTTGGTCCTGAAGTTTTCCGAAGACGACTTTCGATCACAAACAGAACGCATACACTCAATTCAGCCATTTATTTTGGCTGAATTACTCCTCCTATAATGGCCAAATCCGTTGGTCTTTTCACGGGTCACGGGTCACGGGTCGTGGGCTGTGGGCCTTCTGATATTATCTTTTTGGGCCAGAAAACTTTGCCAGAAGTACAGTTTGATCCCAGAAGTTTCGTAAGTCTGATTTGGACGTAATTCTTTCAGATGTACAGTTTGGTCCCTGAAGTTTTCGAAAGACGAAATTTTCGACGGTCGTAGCAGAACGCCAAGCACTCAATTCACCATTTATTTTGGTGAATTACTCCTCCTATAATGGCCAAATCCGTTGGTCTTTTCACCATTTATTTTGGTGACTTTTCTACCTCCATAATGGCCATTATTTGGCCAATAATGGTCATTATGGAGGCGATTAAACAGCCCTCCCTCACCTATATAAACACCCCCTACACCATTGTTAAGAGGCACAGAAAATATACTTGATATATACACGAAAATACACAAGCAAAACAATTTTCTTCCTACATCTTCCTTGCATCATTTCTTGCTCAATATTCTTCAAGGTAGCTCTTGAGTTTCCTTTGCTCAAGTGTTCCATTCTTTGTTTTATCTTGGGAGACGAATTGTCCAGACGTATAAAGGATACATACGGGGCAATATTGTCTTAAGGACAGAGTGCCACACTCGACTCGGCAAGCAAACAAAAACAGCTTTTTCTGGCTTTTCGCTTCTAGTTCATCTTTGTAATTTTCAGATTTCTAGTTGAATTGTAATTTCAATTCTTACTTTAGCAGTTACTTGTAATTCCCGTTTACTGCAACCTTTGTAGTAACCAACAATGGGTAGGGTCATAGGATTCTAATCTATTGGAACTTCTGAAACTAAACTTATTAGTATTGGACACATATGATATGAGTAGGGCCGAATATATATAAGGCCTAAATATTCCGGATTAGTCCTAAATTCAATATTCAATCCGAAATTCATAAATTTTAAAAACAAAATTCAAAGTCCAATCCATAATCCAAAAATCCAAATCACATATCCAAAAATTACGAATTTCGGGTTGACCCAAACTATGCCCTCCCTTGGCAACAACACTTAGATATTATGTTTTCTAGGACATGTTACTTTGGTGGGGGGGGGGGGTGCCAATATCATGCTATTTGGATATTTGGACCCTTCAAATGGCTTATACACGCAATGATATAAGGATAATTAGTAGAGGTATTGGCAATAATGTCTACATACAGAAATTACAACGACTTAATCTGCTATCAAGCATGTGTTTATCCGAATTTTCCATATCTACAAATAAAGAGTAGTCTTTTAATTTGTTCAAAATGATTTCATACCCGCCTAATTAGATATGCTTCATTACAGGTTTGTACATCATAACATCAAAATAATTTTAAAAAATCACATGTATCTAATTAAACTTTGATTGTTCATTTTTGTAGGTTCAACTGTTCAAACAATATTCAACCATCTTGACCTTGACAAATAAGTCACCATACGACGGTTTACTTTGATCTTTCACGGAAATTTGTAACAAAATATTCTTTCATATATAATTATTTCCTCAATAATTTGTTTTGACAATGTAAATATTATATTAAAAAATCATATACTACATAACACGGCATACACGTGCGACGCGCATGCCGAGAAACTAGTATTATACAATATATGTAAACTAATTGAGAGTGTAATTAAATTTCAAACAATGTTAGTGTGGATAATAATATCAAACTCTAGATAAGCTTGTAATAAAGTTCATACATCGTGCACGGTTATAACGTGAACAATAATATTGTCAAACACTAGATAAGCTACAAAGTTCAATATAATATGCACGACAATAGTGTGAATGATCATACCGTTAAACTCTAAATAAGCTCGTAATAAATTCATACATCGTACACGATGATAGCGTGAACCAAAATCACAACATTATTCTACATATGAACAAATATGTTAAAATCTCAAGAATTATTACTTTCAATAATTTATTACCCATAATATTATATTATTTGATCTTGCAAATTATCTATCTTTTAATAAAAAATTAATTATCATTCATCTCTCTTTGCCTATAAAGGTAACATCATTTTCTATTTTAATTGTCGGCTGCTTTTAAGCAAAACAGTAAAAGACTAATAAAATCATATTTTTATCTACCAATTAGATAATTTTTATATTGTAAACCTGCGCCTTTCTGTGTAGATAATGGGGCAAAATGAGAGGAGTCAGGAGTGTTAGACTCTTATTATATTGGGGCAAGAACATAAATGACTATCCTGCCCAAACTAATCTCAATCGGATGGCCCGAGTTACTTCAAATTCAAACTCAATTTATAGTCACTAAACTAATGTCAACCGTTAGCCAAAAAGTTAAATAAGGCAGCTTTTAAACATTTATTTGGGGTTCTTTCTTTTGCGAAGGGGAAAGTCCCGAAGGCGAAACCCCCTACATGTACCAGAGGCCCCTTGGTCAGGTGGGATGTAAATTGAGGGATATGCGTGAGTGGCAGCCCTGCAAGGGAGAGGATGAACGGGACACAAACCTAGCAACATCCCTTGCAATATTTCAACAAAGACTGTCACCACACGGATTCGAACCAGCGGCGTCGGAGTGGTTGTACCCAATCACCTTGTCACCACACGGATTCGAACCAGCGACGTCGGAGTGGTTGTACTCAATCACCTTGTCACTTACCAACTCGTCTGTGTGCTCAAGGTTGTGTGTCATAAATGAATGATTGTTTTTTAATGAAATTTGCTGCAACTTGCAGGAATAGAAATGTTTGGCAGTGCAAAATGTAACTCCGTCCCTGTTTATAAGTACGTGATATATATGTTTACGCAAATAATTAAGTGATACATTTTTTTACTTTTAATTATTAAATTTAAATTAATATATTACTATAATGTACGTAAGCTTTTGGCAAGTCTCTTTCGATCCCTTTGTGCAACTCTTCAACTTTCTCATTGGAAGTGGTTAGGGGTGATCTTGGTAATGATAATGAAAGAATTACAACAACAACATACACAGTAAAATTCCACAATGTGGGGTCTGGGTGGGTAGAGTGTACACAGACCTTACTTTTACCTCGGTAGGTAGAGCGGCTGTTTCTGAGAGACCCTCGGCTCAATACAAAGCACAAGCCCAAGCAAAGTAAGACACACAAAGTGCGTAAGTCATGACAACACATTCTGAAAAAGAAAGAAGCAATAGCTAATGCAAGTAAATAAGACAAACGAAATACAAAATACACATATCAGCATAAATCAAACGACAAGGGACTATAAGGCAATGTGATAGGGTAAGAGAGCTTACAATAATAATACTACAACTACCAGTTTGTAATCGTAGGTAGGACTACGCTGGACTACCTACTATCCTTCTACCCTAATATGTGTCGTCCATAATCCTCTATCTAAGGTCATGTCCTCAGTGAGTTGCACTTGCGTCATATCCCGTCTAATCACCTCTCTGTGCGCGCCCGTTTTTCCTTTCGACGACCCGGCTTGCGGATTCGAAGCGGATGCGCGGGCGTGTGCGGGTGATTCCTGGGTAAAGGATTGAGGAGTCGCCACCTAATTATTTTTACGGTGAATTAGGACACCTAAATTTTAAACTAAGTGCTGCAATGTAACTCCAATTTTATGGTCTGCGAAACTAGTGAAATTCTAGGTAAGGGTTCCTTATTATCCTAAAGGGAAGGGGTTAGGCATCCTTTAAGATCCGCTAACTTGCGGTTATCCGGTCAAACTCAGGTTAATTATTATTTAGAAAAGATGCATGTTTTAAAGGTATAATAGATAAAAAGATGTTTGCAAATATGATGTATTTTATACAAGTAAATATAATGCATTTTATACAAGTAAATATGATGCATTTTATACAAGTATGTATTCGAATGACATCAAAAAAGATACATGTAAAGTTTTTAGAAAAACATGCATTTGTGACAATAAATTCTTTATAATGCTAAAGAAACGAATCTTTCGAAAATCAACAAGTTGCAAAAAAAAAATAATAATGAAAAGATAAACTTATTTGTGTAATTAATTGAAGCAAATAAAAGATGACAAAAGTTATTTTGAAAATCTTGAATACGCGTGACGAGCCTAAAATAAATAAACTAGCGAAGGATTTCTAAGTTTGAATTTAACCGAGCCTATAAATAAATAAGCTAGCGACGGGTTTCAAATCTTAAACTATCCTATGAATTAATCCTAAGTTTGCCTATTCTAAGCATTTCAATAATTACATAAGTGCGGTAAATAATATTACAATACAAAGCGGGATAAAAGTGAATTTAAGAAAGAAATAAAATAAATAAACTCCGAGGAATAATTCGCTGTTATTTACTTTGATCCCTGCAAGCTGTCAAGAACAAACGGTTAGAGACAGTTAAATACATATAACTTCATATCCGTATTCAAAACAGTGAATGTTTTGATCACGGAGGCTCGAACTTAAATTTTGAAAGGAACATTCCAATCACGTCGTGGTCGCAAACATATGACTAATGTAGTTTATTTTGATTGCCTCGCCTACTAAACGTGTTGGTCTCTCGGTGAAATAAAAGATCACTATAATCACGTCGTGGCTGCGAATATATAACTTGTTGGTTATTTTAGTCACCTCGCCTACTAAACATGTTGATCTCGGATAAAAGGTTTAAGCCTCATCATTGCCCGAAGTTATATTTCCGCCTTTGCAATGTAGGCCTCAAAATCGACGGATATTTTTCATCGGCCTGTAGTATCGTGTTCAAATCAGTAAAATTTTAAATCGAACAGAACAAAGAAGAAGAATGAATAAAGAGCAAGAGCGTAAAAACAGAGGCGTAAAAACAGCTCGAAAATGACGCTGTCTAGTTTAAAAGCAAGAAAAGCAAGAGAACGTTAACTTGAATCTTTGAAAGCGGTGAAATGAAATAGAAAGCAATGTTTGAAAGATGCGGTGTTCGATTTAAAAGCGATAAAAAATGATAAAGAAAACAAGAAACAAGAACTGTCAAACCGAGAAGCGTCTCGAAGATGGGACGCAATATTGGTATGAATCAATAAAACAACAAAGAGAATGCGGTATTAATTCAATTAATAACATAATAACAATGCCAAAGAAACAGACAGTAGAGATTAAACTATCCGACCCGAAATTCTGAAATGTTGGAACCGGAACAGGATTAAGAGGTATTTATGGAAAAATCCGACCCGGATCATGAACAGCGACCCGAATGAAAATCAGAAAGTCAGATTTTTAGATAACTAGCAAACAGGTATGAAAAATGCCATAATCTGGAATACGCCAAAAATCGGGTCGACCCGATCCGGGTCAGTGACCCGACCCGAATCAGATGCCAACCCGAATCAGATTTTAACACCAAATTCAGATAACCAATAACAAGAATATGAAATGCAAGAATTCGGAAAATGATGATCAAATCGGGTCGACCCGCCCGACCCGAAACAGTGACCCGACCCGAATTGGAGTTTTCAACCCGGAATCAAATAATTTCATCAATTTCAGATAACCAATGATAACAACAGCAGCAATGTAAGAAAATTGGAAAAATCTAAACCGTCGATCTGACCGTCAAATGACCCGACCAATTGTGTGTTCAACCCAAAGTCAAAAATTTCATCAATTTCGGATAACCAATGATAACAACAAAGAAGAATGTAGGAAAATTGGAAAAATCTAACCAAGATTCGACCCAGGCAGATCGATGTTTGACCGAAATCGGTGATCCGAATCAAATCTTACACCAAATTCAGATAACCAACATACATAAACATGAA
The DNA here is from genome assembly GCA_029783415.1 of Anisodus acutangulus. NCBI lineage: Eukaryota > Viridiplantae > Streptophyta > Magnoliopsida > Solanales > Solanaceae > Anisodus > Anisodus acutangulus. The sequence goes on from CM056497.1 coordinate 8,759,018, forward strand.
ATGCAAGAATTAAAATGTTACTGAACCGGTCGACCGGTCGGTCGACTGACCAAATCGATGAAAAAATCAGAGAAATCAAAGGGGATGACAAACCTTTTCGGACTTGATTCTTGGAACAACAACGAAGCCAAATGCTTTAAACTCAAGAACACAACAAAATATCTATGTATATATTGAATAATCTTCCGAAAATCCTTCCGAAAATGTATTTTTTCTCCCCGAAAATCTCCTCCTAAATGAAGAACAACATGGGGGTATTTATAGGTGGATTTCCCCCAAGAATCGAGTTTGAATTCGAATTAAAGGTAAAGAAAAATCCGGATTTGAGGGGCATGGGTCGCGGGTTTTAGGGGTGTCGGTAATGAGAGGGGTTGGTGAAGGCGGAGGGTTGGTGGTGGCGGGCGAGGTGACCGGCGACGTGGGTCATGGTATGGGGTGTGGTCGGCGGCTTTAGGGTTTTCGATTTGGTTTTGATTTTCGATTTTTTTGGGTTTTGTTTGGGTTTGGGGATTAAAATGGGGGAATGGGAATTGGGTGGAGTCGGTTTTTGGGCTTCTTGGGTTTGGTGAGGGGTTTTAAATGGGAGTATGGTGGTCCGATTTTAAATGGGGGTATGGTGGTCCGATTTTGGTGGTAAGGGAAATAAAAATGGGAGTTGGGCTTTGGTTTGGGTTTAATTGTTTTGGGTTTGTGGTGTTGGGTTTAAATGTTTTGGGTTTGGGTATGAGGGAATTTAATTGGGGATTGGGCTTGGACGAAAAATTTGGGGATTGGGCTTTGGACGAAAAATGGGTTTTAATTTAGGTTGGGTAGAAATTGTTTTGGGTTGGAAAATAAAAAAAGGGTTATGAAAAATATATAAGAGGAGTTTAATATTAAAATATTTTTATGTGAATTATTTAAAATAATATAACGACGTAATAATAATAAAAATATAATATTTGCAAAATGTTTAATGCTTAATAAAAGGGAAATGCGATGCAATTTTGCGAGAATAAAATAACATAGAATTTTCGGATAATTCATGATTATTATAAGAATGCAAATGATATAAAATATGCGAATAATAATAATAATACGAGGATATACACATATATGCCTATATTTTAAAATTATTTTAAAAGTGTCAAAATATTAAAAATTACGAATAAAAATCATAAAAGATGGGACAAAATTGGGTGTCAACAGATGCCCCTCTTTGGACGGAGACGATGAAAGAGTTTTCGGCCGAAGAAGTTGACTGAGTAGCCAATTTTGTCCCGATCATCGGGACTGCGTGGTAAGAAATAGAATCCCCGGGGGGAAGAAGTTGAAAAAAAGATGGTGCACATTCAAACAACAATGCCCCAGTGTCGACTTTGGATGACACTGGTCGTTGGTGCGAGAAACTAATGGGAAAAGCGGATCGACGTTCGAAGTAGGTCGTTGACCAATTTGCCTCGGTTCGTCGTAGGAGATAGTCCCACGCTGTGATGAAGTTCCTGCAAATAAAAAAAAAACTCCTGCAAACTAAAGCTTAAGATATAATTAGTGTATAACTGCTGAGAAAAATTGTAGAGAAAAATAACTTGGAAATACCCGCATTAGGAGGTGGGCGCCTGACTGAAATTAAAATACCCTTGTTATAAGGTGGGCGCCTGACTGAAATTAAAATACCCTCATTATAAGGTGGGCGCCTGAAATGACGTCGTTGGATCGACGTGTTGAAGTTGAAGACGTCGTTGTAATGTTGTTGACGTCGCTGTTGTATAGAATTTACTGATGTCGTCGTTGTATAGACGTTGATGATGTCGTCGTTGCATAGACTTTGCTGATGTTGTTGTTGTTGTAAAGAATAGTTGTCGTGCTGCCGTAACGTCGTAGACGTTGTTGTAATGCTTTTGAAGATAGTTGATGTGTTGCAGTAACGTCAATGACGTTGTTGTAATGCTGTAAAAGATAGCTGCTGCGTTGAAGACGTCATTGTAATGTTGTTGACGTCGTTGTAATCTTTGTAAAAGATATTTGTTGTCTTTGCGAACGTCGATGGCGTTGTTGTAATCTTTGTAAAGATAGTCGCTGCGTTGAAGACGTCAACTGTAATCTTTGTTGACGTCGTTGTAATCTTGTAAAGATATTTGTTGTCTTTGCGATGCGCCCAATGACGTTGTTGTAATCTTTGTAAAGATAGGCTCTGCGTTGAAGACGTCATTGTAATCTTTGTTGACGTCGTTGTAATCTTTATGAAAGATATTTGTTGTCTTTGCGATACTTGCCGATGACGTTGTTGTAATGATGTTTGCTGTTGTATATAGCTGTTATGCTGAAGGCGTCATTGTAATGCTGTTGAAGATAGTTGATGTGCTGCAGTAACGTCAATGACGTTGTTGTAATGTTGTTTTGCTGTAGAAGATAATTGTCGTGCTGTCATAACGTCGAGGACGTTATTGTAATGTTGTCTTGCTGTAGAAGATAATTGTGCTGAATACGTCGTTGTTGTTGACGTTTGTTGAAATGCGGTAAAAGATAGTTGAATTGCTAAAGACGTCGTTGACGTCGTTGAGATGCGGTAAAAGATAGTTGAATTGCTGAAGACGTCGTTGTCGTTGACATTGTTGAGATGCGGTAAAAGATAGTCAAATTGCTGAAGACGTCGTTGTAACGTTGTTGACGTCGTTGAGGTGCTGTAAAAGATAGTTGCTGCGTTGCCGTAGAAGATAGTTGCTGCATTGCCGTAAAAGATAGTTGTTGCATTGCCGTAAAAGATAGTTGTTGCGTTGTCGTAAAAGATAGTTGCTGCGTTTGAGGACGTCATTGTAGTGTTGTTGACGTCGTTGAGATGCTGTAAAAGATAATTGTCGTGCTGCTATAACGTTGATGACGTTATTGTAATGTTGTCCTGTTGTAAGAGATGTAAGTGACGTCCTTGCCGTCAGTTTGCTGTAATAGGGCTCCACGTTCTGCTGAATCTTCTGCCGATCCAAACTCATGTGAATTGAAATGTCGTCCTGGCACGGGCGAAAATGTGAGGCGACGTCTGTGCCGACGGGTGTGCCTTGTTGTCGCTTCTTTGTGATCCGAAATAACATCTTTGTGCGGACATAATAGCCGGACCACAGCAGTCAAGATGATGTCTTCGTATAAATGCCGAACAAGAACGTAATCCTTGTAGTGGGTTGTAGTGCCGAAATTCTTTGGGGAATTGATCATAAGTGATGTGGCTTCCCTGCTTTTTCTACCTGAAGAACCTGTACTCAAAGAAAATTTGTGAGTTTGGGGAGGGGTGGTTGATTCGCGTTGACTTTGTAGCTTCTGCTCTTGATGGCTGCATGTCCTGCTGATTCGGACCTGTAGCTCCTGTCTGGTTCCCAGTCTTGGCTAACCGTTAATGAAAACATTTATTGAAAATAAGTTGTTTATGAGAAAGTATGCTTATCATTAAAAAGTTCTTGTCGAACTCTAATGAAAAAAATATTTGTTGAAAATGATTTGCTTATAAGAAAGTATGCATATATGTAAAATATCTTGTCAAACTCTAATGAAAATATTTGGTGAAAATAAATTGCGTATAAGAAAGTAGGCATTATGTAAAAATTTATGTCGAACTCTAATGAAAGTATTTGTTGAAAATAAATTGCTTATAAGAAAGTAGGCATATAGGTAAAAAGTTCTGTCGAACTCTAATAGAAAATATTTGTTAAAAATAAATTGCTTATAAGAAAGTATGCATATATGTAAATATCTGTCGAGCAGTGACATGCGGTGAAACAGAGCAAACGTCTTATCCAAAATCCTCTTAGGCTGAAGACTTAGTTTACCGATGCTTTTCCATGTTTATCGGCGTCCTCTGGTAGTGATCCCTTAAAAATGCCCCAGTTTCTGATATGTGAGGATGATGAATTTTCGAACGGATAATCGAGTCTTGTGTAGATTGCTTGCCTGCCCTATCAGGGTGATCAGATGGGTGCATTTTGTCATATGTGATATAAAGGAGAAAATATTTCCTAATGGTGGGACCGAAGCCGATTTAGGCCGCCTACGTATCCCCATGAGGGAATCAGGTCGTGACGTAGTTCATTACAAAGCAAAAGGGATTGTAAGGGTTTTTCTAAAGATGGGACCGAAGCCGATGTGGCCGCCTACGTATCCCATCGAGGGAATCAGGTCATAACGTAGTTCAGGTTACAAGTAAAGGAGATTGTAAGGGTTTTTCTAAAGATGGGACCGAAGCCGATGTGGCCGCCTACGTATCCCACCGAGGGAATCAGGTCATAACGTAGTTCAGGTTACAAGTAAAGGAGATTGTAAGGGTTTTTCTAAAGATGGGACCGAAGCCGATGTGGCCGCCTACGTATCCCACCGAGGGAATCAGGTCATAACGTAGTTCAGGTTACAAGTAAATGAGATTGTAAGGGTTTTTCTAAAGATGGGACCGAAGCCGATGTGGCCGCCTACGTATCCCACCGAGGGAATCAGGTCATAACGTAGTTCAGGTTACAAAGAAATGTGATTGGGGAAATTTGCAATCTAGGAAACGGAACCCGACATGGGTCCCTTTGCGTATCCCGCCTGGGAGCGCAATTTTTACAACATAAGAAATGCATTACATAGAGAATAACTAATCTTAGATATGGTATCTTTTTACTGCATCTGCATTGATGGTTTTTGGCCACTCTATTCTGATAAGGTTGCCCCGGACAACTGCGTCCATCTGCTTTTCATCAATCAGTCTCTTAGTAAATGATTATGTATCCTCTTGGCTGCTAAAGAAATAGCGTTGCCCCAGTAGAAGTCCTGATCGTAGTGTGGTAGCCCAAGAGTACCAATGGCAAACGTCCGTGCCAGCTTGTAACTATCAACCATCTTGATGTTTCATCCAAATCTGGCTTTGACTCTTTCCAAAAATGCCTCAATTCTTCCGCTCGTGAGTCTTCCTTATATTCTTCGAAGCTTTGCTTGTTGTTTGAGACTTTGTTTACTTGTTTCATTATATGTCACATTGCCGACAAATTAGTTTGCATGATGAAAAAAGAAAGGAAAATTATTTAACAAAACATATTTTTAAAAATAGCAAAAGCAATGCAGATTTGTCATTTTAAGCTTTCAAAAGGTAGAGGCAAAACACATTAAATGCATATATGTGATTCAGGCCTCAATCTGAATCGCATTGTTTCATTAAATATTAATGCAGTTAACTAGTTTCTGGGAGAAACAAGGTCAGGGTACATGTCCAATTTTCCCGAAACATCTCCTTGCTCTGCATCCCAACTGGTTGAGCTTCTAGCGTGATCATTGAGAATCACGTTGCATTTTGCTTCTTCTTCATTCATGAAAAATCTTTTGAATCCCTTCGCGAGGTTGGCTGCATTGTCCTCCTTTGATTCCTGAGTGGCGCATGCTTTGACGAATGACTGACCCAGAAGTGGAACAGACTTTGGTAAAGAAGCGTCTCCCTTCCTTCGGGGATTGGTTGATAAGACTTTTCCAAGAAAAGATGATGCCATGACCTGCGACTTTGGAGGAAATACTTCTACTCCAAATGGTGCCCTTACTTGGACTGTAATCATAGGGGTGACAAAGGCCGATGATTCAACCTTTTCCTCTCTCTGGATTGGCACAATGGTCCCTTCCAAGCTGTGTTCTTCATCAATAGTAATCATGTTCACATTGGTATTGTCATGATCTGGCAAAGGGTTATCATTTATATTAGAGGAAGGTCCTTTCAGTTGGATAACTCCTTCTTTGATCAATGTCTCAATTTTGTTTCTGAGGGCATAGCAATTTTCAGTGTCGTGCCCAGGAATCCCCGAGTGGTACGCACAATGCTTAGTTTCATCATACGATCTGGGAATAGGATTGGGGATATGCCCTGGGATGGGTTGGAGTATTCCTGCGGTTTTCAGTCTTTCATATAACTGGGCTCGAGGTTCGGCTAAAGGTGTATAGGTTTTGGCTGGCTTTCTTTCGTATTTTGCGCGGGGTCTGGGTGCATTTGGTGTATGGACTTGTGGATGAGGTAAGTATGTGGGCTGATATTGTGGGGGATTCTGATAGACAGGCGCTTGAGGCAGGCTATATATTGGATGGGTATGGTAGACAGGGTAGGGACCAGGTGGGTATTGATAATAAGGTTGAGGGCTTTGGGCGTATGAGTAATAATAGAAAGGCTGAGGACTTTGGTTGTTTTGATTGTAGTAGGGAGGCTGGGGTGATGGCATTTGGTAGGTTGACATTTGATTTGGCCTATGTTTCTGAACTGTCACCACAGAGGACACTCCGTCTCTCTTCCTCTTAACTGCCCCCTCAAATGAGTCTGACTGGATTGTCTCACTTGTTGCTTGCAATGCTACAAAGTTTGTAATTCTTCCTGCTCTGATTCCCTCTTCTATGAAATCTCCCGTCCTTATAACTTCAGAGAAACTTCGTCCTACGACGCTTATCATTCTCTCATAGTATGTTGCATCCTTCAAAGATTGTACGAAGAGAGTGGTCATCTCACTTTCTTCTATCGGGGGTTGAACTTTCGCTGCTTCTGCCCTCCACTTCATGGCATATTCTCTGAAGGTCTCTGTGGACTTCTTTTCCAACTTCATCAGATAAAATCTGTCCAAGGCGTGTCGATGTTGAATTTAAATCTGTCCACGAAATCTTGTGCCATCGTGCCCCAATTACGCCATTTTTGCGGGTCCTGACTTGTGTACCAGTCGAGTGCTTCTCCCGTTAAACTTCTTACGAACAACTTCATTATGATGGCCTGGTTTTTACCTACCCCAACCAGTTTGTCGCAGTACGATCTCAAATGAGAGTAAGGATTTCCTTTCCCATCAAACAAACCAAATTTTGGCACCTTATATCCTACGGGCAATTCAATGCCGGGATGCATACACAGATCTTCATACTCAAGTCCTTCATGTCCCTTTGGTTTGGATATTTTTGAATGCTTCTTTTAGGCTATGAATCTCTCTTGCCACACTTTCACCGCTTCTGTTCATTACCCGTGTGTCGATTTCTTCACACCGGCTGATTTCCTGAAGAGCCAAGTTTGGTAATGTGGTGGTGAAAGGTTGAGCTTCCGTGGCATATACTGGTGGCACATGCTGCTCGTTGGGATCAGCGACGTGTGCCATCAATATGTGTTGGGTCGCCTGGTGATTTCTTGCGGAAGAAGTGTTTTGGATGAGTGGATTAATTTGGGTATGTGGAGTTGCAGGGTCATTTTGTAGCGGGCTTTGTTGTGGACTAGCTTGCGGATTAGTGTGTTGTGGATCGGTTTTGTTTAGTGGCGAATTTTCGGAGAGGTTTTGGGGAAATGGCGATTCAGGAGATAAAAAGGTTTGCGGTGCAGTTGCATTCGTCCCTTGTTCAGGGAGTGGGGTATTGGCGCTAATGGACAGGTTGGTGAGATTTTGGAGCCGCTCTATCTCAGTCTGCATGGTTGCCATCTGTTGTAACAGTTGGGCGATGTATTTTTCTTGGGTGGTAGCATTTCTATTTTCGTAAGTCTCTGGTTCATCTCTGGAAAGAGTAATAAGTTCCAAGTCAACTGCTCGGATGCATCTGAATCGATCATTTCTTTGAAGGATTGGGCCTTTGACCTCGTGAAGTAGGGATGGTCCGCCAGTTTTAGTCAACGCAAATCAACCTTTGGGAAAATAATCTAGACAAAATAAACCTTCTAAAAAAATGAAGAAAACCAAGTTAGTATAAGACGAGTAATTATTGCTTTAAATAATATGCACACTGAAAAAGCAGGAAAAACAACAAAATGATTGTAAGGCAATTAAATCGCATCCTAATATGCATGGGGCCTCCCTTATGCCGGAGGTGGGCCTAAACGCCAGATATGCGGGATTACGACAAATTTGGTCCAAGTCGCTAAACTACAATGCTTTGTCGGAAATGAGACAAAATGAATGTACATTTTCCAATTTGACATGTCATGATTAGTCTTGGATTGGTCTATCCTTATCACGCTACACATAATATGATGATTGATCGTTGGGTTGTGAGACCCGTAGACATCTTTGGCGGATTTCTTAATTGTGGAGTCGACACCAAGGATCGACCCACCTAAGGTGTATGCATGCATGACTTAAAATAAAGGGTGGTATAGCTCTATCTTATATTTTCTAAGATTTGGCTGACTAGACACAAGGTTCCCGAGCGGACTACTCGAGTGAGAAGGCTACGCGGCCACCAGATGGTCCGGTCACTCCGCGCATACGCCAACTCTCCTAAATTTTGGTAGATTGAAAGAAATTTGCGGGTGCGTAAAACACACCTCGCGTGTAGTGTGTGATAGTGTCAATTTTCCAGAGTGGAAGAAATATGAGCGAAATGCCAATTTAAGATAAGCAGTAAAAAATATAGAAATTAAAGCAGTTATACATACAAAAAAAAAAAAAAAAAATTCGTAATGGAAACAAATCAAAGCATTACATCAAAAAGAGCGAAAGTAAAGCACAATTATAATTAACCTGAATTTGCTATGGTTAGGAACCTGAAAAAATCCCCAGTGGAGTCGCCATGCTGTGCGCGCCCGTTTTTCCTTTCGACGACCCGGCTTGCGGATTCGAAGCGGATGCGCGGGCGTGTGCGGGTGATTCCTGGGTAAAGGATTGAGGAGTCGCCACCTAATTATTTTTACGGTGAATTAGGACACCTAAATTTTAAACTAAGTGCTGCAATGTAACTCCAATTTTATGGTCTGCGAAACTAGTGAAATTCTAGGTAAGGGTTCCTTATTATCCTAAAGGGAAGGGGTTAGGCATCCTTTAAGATCCGCTAACTTGCGGTTATCCGGTCAAACTCAGGTTAATTATTATTTAGAAAAGATGCATGTTTTAAAGGTATAATAGATAAAAAGATGTTTGCAAATATGATGTATTTTATACAAGTAAATATAATGCATTTTATACAAGTAAATATGATGCATTTTATACAAGTATGTATTCGAATGACATCAAAAAAGATACATGTAAAGTTTTTAGAAAAACATGCATTTGTGACAATAAATTCTTTATAATGCTAAAGAAACGAATCTTTCGAAAATCAACAAGTTGCAAAAAAAAAATAATAATGAAAAGATAAACTTATTTGTGTAATTAATTGAAGCAAATAAAAGATGACAAAAGTTGTTTTGAAAATCTTGAATACGCGTGACGAGCCTAAAATAAATAAACTAGCGAAGGATTTCTAAGTTTGAATTTAACCGAGCCTATAAATAAATAAGCTAGCGACGGGTTTCAAATCTTAAACTATCCTATGAATTAATCCTAAGTTTGCCTATTCTAAGCATTTCAATAATTACATAAGTGCGGTAAATAATATTACAATACAAAGCGGGATAAAAGCTGAATTTAAGAAAGAAATAAAATAAATAAACTCCGAGGAATAATTCGCTGTTATTTACTTTGATCCCTGCAAGCTGTCAAGAACAAACGGTTAGAGACAGTTAAATACATATAACTTCATATCCGTATTCAAAACAGTGAATGTTTTGATCACGGAGGGCTCAGACTTAAATTTTGAAAGGAACATTCCAATCACGTCGTGGCTGCAAACATATGACTAATGTAGTTTATTTTGATTGCCTCGCCTACTAAACGTGTTGGTCTCTCGGGTGAAATAAAAAGATCACTATAATCACGTCGTGGCTGCGAATATATAACTTGTTGGTTATTTTAGTCACCTCGCCTACTAAACATGTTGATCTCGGATAAAAGGTTTAAGCCTCATCATTGCCCAGAAGTTATATTTCCGTCTTTGCAACTGTGTAGGCCTCAAAATCGACGGATATTTTTCATCGGCCAGTGTAGTATCGTGTTCAAATCAGTAAAATTTTAAATCGGAACAGGAACAAAGAAGAAGAATAAAGAATGAGTGTGAGCGTAAAAATGAGGCGTAAAAACAGCTCAAAATGACGCGGTGTCTAGTTTAAAAGCGAGAAAAGCAGAGAACGTTAACTTGAATCTTTGAAACAAAGAAATGAAATAGAAAGCAATGTTTGAAAGATGCGGTGTTCGATTTAAAGCGGTAAAAATGATAAAGAAAGCGATAAAGCGATGTCCGAAACCGAGAAGCGTCTCACGAAGATGGACGCAATATTGGTATGAATCAATAAAACAACAAAGAGAATGCGGTATTAATTCAATTAATAACATAATAACAATGCCAAAGAAAGCAGACAGAGATTAAACTATCCGACCCAAATTCAAATGTTGGGAACCTAACAGATTAAGAGGTATTTATGGAAAAATCCGACCGGATCATGAGCAATGACCGAATGAAAATCGAAATTCAGATTTTTAGATAACTAGCAAACAGTATGAAAAATGCCATAATCTGAATACGCCAAAAATCGGTCGACCGATCCGTCGATGACCGACCGAATCGGTCTGCCAACTAATCAGATTTTAACACCAAATTCAGATAACCAATAACAAGAATATGAAATGCAAGAATTGAAAATGATGATCAAATCGGGTCGACCCCACTTGGGCAAACAGATGACCGACCAATTGGAGTTTTCAACCCTAATCAAATAATTTCATCAATTTCGGATAACCAATGATAACAACAAAGAAGAATGTAAGAAAATTGGAAAAATCTAAAGCAAGATTGACCGGCAGGTCGATGACTGACCCGATGTGTGTTCAACCCAAAGTCAAAAATTTCATCAATTTCGGATAACCAATGATAACAACTGACAATGTAGGAAAATTGGAAAAATCTAAACCGATTCGACCGGGCCGTCGATGTTTCCGACCAAATCGGTGATCCGAATCAAATCTTACACCAAATTCGGATAACCAACATACATAAACATGAAATGCAAGAATTACGAAAATGTTACGACCAAGATCGACCGGTCGATCGACCAAATCGATGAAAAAATCGAGAAATCAAAGGGGATGACAAACCTTTTGGACTTGATTCTTGGAACAACAACGAAGCCAAATGCTTTAAACTCAAGAACACAACAAAATATCTATGTATATATTGAATAATCTTCCCAAAATCCTTAGAAAATGTATTTTTCTCCCCAAAATCCCCTCCTAAATGAAGAACAACATGGGGGTATTTATAGGTGGATTTCCCCCAAGAATCGAGTTTGAATTGAATTAAAGCGTAAAGAAAAATCCGGATTTGAGGGCATGGGTCGCGGGTTTTAGGGGTGTCAGAATGTAGGGGTTGGTGAAGGCGAGAGGGTTGGTGGTGGCGGCGAGGTGACCGGCGACGTGGGGTCGCCGGTATGGGGTGTGGGGTCGGCTTTAGGGTTTTCGATTTGGTTTTGATTTTCTGATTTTTTGGGTTTTGTTTGGGTTTGGGGATTAAAATGGGGAATGGGAATTGGGCTGGAGTCGGTTTTTGGGCTTATGGGTTTGGGTGGGGGTTTTAAATGGGGAGTATGGCTGGTCCGATTTTAAATGGGGGTATGGGGTGAGTCCGATTTTGGTGGTAAGGAAATAAAAATGGGAGTTGGGCTTTGGTTTGGGTTTAATTGTTTTGGGTTTGTGGTGTTGGGTTTAAATGTTTTGGGTTTGGGTATGAGGGAATTTAATTGGGGATTGGGCTTGGGCGAAAAATTTGGGGATTGGGCTTTGGACTAAAAATGGGTTTTAATTTAGGTTGGGTAGAAATTGTTTTGGGTTGGAAAATAAAAAAAGGGTTATGAAAAATATATAAGAGGAGTTTAATATTAAAATATTTTTATGTGAATTATTTAAAATAATATAACGACGTAATAATAATAAAAATATAATATTTGGAAAATGTTTAATGCTTAATAAAAGGAAATGCGATGCAATTTTAGAGAATAAAATAACATAGAATTTTCGGATAATTCATGATTATTATAAGAATGCAAATGATATAAAATATGCGAATAATAATAATAATACGAGGATATACACATATATGCCTATATTTTAAAATTATTTTAAAAGTGTCAAAATATTAAAAATTACGAATAAAAATCATAAAAGATGGGACAAAATTGGGTGTCAACACTCTCCCCAATACTTCTTCGGTCTACCTCTACCCCTCATGTACCTGTCCATAGCCAACCTTTCAGACCTCCGCACTGGGGCATTTATGTCTCTCATCTGCACGTGTCTGAACCATCTCAACCTAGTTTCTCGCATCTTATCCTCCACCGAGGCCACTCTCACTTTGTCCCTGATATCATCATTTCTAATTATATCTCTCCTTGTATGTCCGCACATCCATATTAGCATCCTCATCTCCGCAACTTTCATCTTTTGGGTGTGCGAAGTCTTGACCGGCCAACACTATGCCCCATACAACATGATCGGTCTAACCACCACCCTATAGAACTTGCCTTTAAGTTTTTGTGGCACCTTTTTATCGCACAATACTCCAGATGCGAGCCTCCATTTCATACACCCTGACCCAATACGATGTGTGACATCGTCATCAATCTCTCCATTCTCTTGGATAATAGACCCGAGGTACTTGAAGCTCCCTTTCTTTGGATTGACCTGGGTACCAAGCTTCACCTCCACGCCTGTCTCAAGGTCACTCCTATCACTGAACTTGCACTCCAAGTATTTTGTCTTGGTCCTACTCAACATGGAGCATTTAGACTCCAGAGTCTGTCTCCAAACCTCCAGCTAGCCTTTACTCCGATGCGGGTCTCATCAATCAATACTATATCGTCCGTGAATAACATACACCATAGCACCTCCCCTTGGATTTGTCGCGTCAGTCCATCCATCACCAAGGAAAATAGGAATGGGCTAAGAGTTGATCCCTAATACAGCCCCATCATCACTGAAAAGTGCTCAGAGTCTCCTCCTACTGTCTGTACCCTGGTCTTGGCTCTATCATACATATCCTTAATTGCTCTAGTGTATGCCACATGTACACCTCTAACCTCCAAACATCTCCATAGAACCTCCATGGGGACTTTGTCGTATGCCTTCTAGAGGTCGATGAAAACCATATGTAAGTCTCTCTTCCCATCCCTATACTGCTCCACCAACCTCCTAATAAGATGGATGGCTTCTGTAGTTGACCGCCCTGGCATGAATCCAAACTGGTTCTCAGAGATAGACACTCATCTTCTCACCCTCATCTCCACGACTCTTTTCCGAACTTTCATAGTGTGGATTAGCAGCTTGATACCCCTATAGTTGTTGAAACTCTGGATATCACCTTTGTTTTTGTACAATGAATCATTATACTCCACCTCCATTCTTCTGGCATCCTTGCCGTCTTAAAAATGATGTTAAACAACTCCGTCAGCCACTCCAAACCTGCCCTGCCTGCACTTTTCCAAAATTCAATTGAGATCTCATCAGGCCCGGTCGATCGTCCCCTGCGCATCCTGCGCACAGCACGTTGAACCTTCTCAACCTTAATGTTTTCACAATACCCAAAATCCTGGTACCTACCAGAGTGCTCCAGATCCCCCAGCACAATGTCTCTATCTTATTTTTCATTCAAGAGTTTATGAAAGTAGGACTACCGCCTCCACCTAATATGCGCGTCCTCCATCATCACTTTGTCATCCTCATCCTTGATGCACCTCACGTGATCCAAGTTTCGGGCCCTCATCTCCCTCGCCTTGTCTAGTCTGTACAATTTCTTATCCCCGTATTTTTCCTCTAATTCCCCATATAGACGTTCAAAAGACATCATTTTTGCCGCCGTAATCGCTAGTTTTGCCTCTTTCCGCACCATCTTTATATAATTTCTTATTCGTCCACTTCTCCACCTCATCCTTGCTTTCTACCAATTTCGCATACGCCAATTTTTTCGCTTACACCTTCTCTTGAACTTTACCATTCCACCACCAGTCCCCTCGATGCCCACCACGGCTACCCCTTGAGACCCCTAACACTTCTCTAGCAACCTCCAGAATGCAACTAGCCGTCTTGTCCCACATTCCGGTCGCATCCCCACTACCCCAAGCCCCCTTGGCCATTAACTTCTCTACCATCTCATTTGCACTAACCATGGTCAAACTCCCCCCCATTTGATTCTTAACCTGTCATCCACAACCCTCTTCTTCTTCTCCATCTTTATCTTCAAATTCATCACCAAACTCTTATGTCGGGTTGTAAGATCCTCTTTCGAAATAACCTTGTAGTCTTTACAAAGACCTTTGTCAACCTTCCTAAGGAGCAAAAAGTCTATTTGAGTCTTAGCCACCGAACTACGGAAAGTCACCAAATGCTCCTCCTTGTTCACGAACCTTGAATTGGATATCACCATCCCAAAAGCTCTAGCAAACTCCAAAAGTGAGACGCCTCCCCTATTTTTAATTTTCTTAGTGTCCCGATATGTCCATTGAAATCCCCTCCTACAAATAACTTATTTGTGGTTGGTATACCTCCTACCACTTCGTCTAAATCTCCCCAAAATGCCTCTTCTCCTCCTCTTTAAAGCCCGTCTGCGGCGCATACGCACTAATAATGTTCATAGTGCACCCTCCAACTACCAACTTAATCGCCATCATTCTGCCATTAACCCTCCTAACCTCTACCACATGATCCCTTAGCTCGTTGTCTACCAAAATGCCTACCCCATTCATATACTTCGACCTACCCGAGAACCATAGCTTATACCCATCTACATCTTTAGCCTTAGGTCCTACCCATTTGGTCTCCTGGACACAGGCTATATTAATCTTCCTCTTCTTAAGAATCTTAACTAGCTTTATGGCCTTCCCCGTTAGAGTTCCAATATTCCAAGATCCTATTCTCAGCCTAGCCTCCGTCCCCGAACGAGAACATGACCCTAGTCTACCATCATTCATCAAAGCCACTAAAGCAAAAAAAAATACTAGTCAAAGGCTAACGTTAACACACACGGGAACTAATGCTAAAACATAAATTAGCAAGAACTACCAAAAGGGAAAGGAAACAATGCCAATAAAACTAAAGAAGGATCTGAATAGTATAATACAGTAAACAAATAGAATATAAAATTAAGAATACTCAAATGTTTACCCTAAAACATGGAGGGATCAAAGTGCAAGCACAAATTAACAGAAATATAGAGGCAAGTAAAACCACTACGCCAAGAATGCTATAAGTAAAGATATTGAAAGAACTAATTAATGCAATTATATATAATATTATTTTGTTTAACTGAAAAAATTATTAAAAAGGGCAGCCCGATGAACCTATTAAAATATTAATGTATATTTTTGCTTCACTTTTCTTTACTTTTAATCAAGGGCTAAATTATAATTTTACAATAATATCTTCATCCCATTTTGTATGGCGTTCAATTAACTTTCACATGTTTTTCCTTTTGTAATAATTTCCTTTTTTGTCAATGATAATTTTTAGATTTTTTCAGCATATGTATAGATATTGTGTCGTTGTAGTATAGAATATGTATACATATATATCATACATATATAAACTGTAATATTATTGTATATAATATGTATCCCTACCGTATGTATATAGAAATTGTATCATTGTTGTGTAAAATATGTATCATACATATAGAAAATGTATCATTGATGTATATAATATGTATCACTACAGTATGTGTATAGAAATTGTACCGTTGTTGTATAAAATATGTATTAATAATGTATATGTATAGAAATTGTATCATACACATAAAAGTTATATCATTGTTGTATAGAATATGTATCCCTTTAGTATATGTATAAAAAATGTATCATTATTGTATAATAAATATAAAACTAATATATACTTACTAATTATACATATATTATACAATTATCAAATTCAATTGACGCTTTCGTTTTGTGATACTGTCTTCTGCTTCAGATATGTTCTCATAATTTCTTCTTATAAGATTATGATGTTCAACATCCTATTATACATTAAAGTTAACCTTATAAGGAGGACCCAAATCTCCAACAGATGGCACAACAGCTACTCCAATCTTGTTTGAATCACATGATTCTTTTCTCATCAATTTGTAAAAAGAGTGAGCTTTTCTCTATCTTGAACATGCAATCCTTTTCAAAATTCTTTTCAAGATCATTTCTTTCTTATTTATTTTCATCACCTTACACTTCCTTTTTAGTGTGATCAATATACTGGAGGTTGAGTCGGGTGTAGTTTTCTGGTGAAATTTGTTGGTTTTTATTGGTGGATTTTGCACTAATGAATGACTAATCTTATGTATTATGATTAGTGACTAATGAATGATCTTATCTAATAAATAAAAAATACATTTGATACTTCTTTTAGTTTTCAGAAGAGTTTTAGGGGCGACCGGACTTTCCTTCTCTGAAAGTCTAATGATTTAAAGAACATCAATTTCGTGAAATCAAGCATTAATAAAGTATAATTCCCATTTTCATCCTCTGCTTTATTTGACTTCGAGATCAAATAAAAAATTCAATCAATTAATAAACAAGAAACAAGTATATAATACTGATACTTACTGAAATTATAAAGGGGGAAACCGTCGTCCATTTCAGCTTCGAAAAATGTAAGTTTGATCGAGAACTGGAAAGACAGTACGGAAGAAATTATCCATGTAGATACATGACTCTGATACTTATAGCACCAGAAGATACAATGGTACACGAGAATAAGAGATAATCTCGAGATAGATTTAAGAGCTTGAGTTTATTATCGTCTTATAAAGTATTAACTTCTCTTTTTAATATGTAAGTAACTTTAATTTAATTTATAATTTGTAATTCATAAACAAGATTGACTTAAAATTTGAATTTCTAAAATATGATATTTTAGTTTGACTTGTGACTTTTTCAAGAGAAAAAAATATATGAAACTATCGTATTTATTAACATTCCTCTGTATAAGTGTTTTGCTTGCTTGAGCTACATGTGCAATGCATGTGTTGACATTTATTTATCACGACGATATATTTAATTCATCACAAGTCAATAGTTTATTAAACCTCATTGTCAGCGTATAATTAAGATTCAGATTTAGGCCTTGTATTTTATTTAAAATTAAAACTTGGGTCACGTTGACTAGTGACTTGTTTCAAGTTATGACCAATCAACGTGAAGTTCTCATTCCAACATTCTTTCACTTGAACGTCGTTGATAAAGAGTAACAAAAATAACGTTCTTTTAGCTTTTAAACTTTATGAAAACCAACATTGAAGAGACACAAATAAAGTAATAAATAGGGGGTTGGGGGTGGGGATATTGCAAGAAGACATCTAATATACAAATAAGGAAAAAGATTAATAAAACTTCTTGGACTAATCCAAAGCTTCAATTTCAGGTCGAAGCTTTTATATCACCATAGGACGATCCAAATTATTTACAAAAATATATATTTTATTCTTTCATGCATAATTGTAAATTGTAAGACTCAACAAAACACGTGCAACTCACGTGTCGAAAAATTAGTATTATATTAAAAATAAAAAGCTCTTAAGTCAAAGATTAAATTACTAAAATATCATTTCAACTAATCTAAACATCTTATTCTTCTTTTCTTTTTTTCATTTTTCTTTTTTATTTAAACTAACAAGAACCAAAAGTTTTATTAAAATGACACTCAATTCAAAAAGTGAAAAGAATTCTTTGAACCAGATAAAAGCCACTATATACTTGTGTGTCTACAAGCACCAACAATAATTAAATATTAAATTTTTTAGAACTTGTTATTTTTTAAAAAAAAATTATACATATCATGCTATTTAGAAATTTGGACCCTTCAAATGTCTTATACAAGCAATGGTACAAGGATGATTAGTAGAGGAGTTGACAATAATAAAAAGGGCAATCCGGTGCACTAATCTCCCGCTATGCGCGGGGTCCGAAGAAGGATCGGACAACAAGGGTCTATTGTACGCAACATTACCTCATATTTCTGCAAGAGGTTGTTTCCACGGTTTGAACCCATGACCTCTTGATCACATGGTAGCAACTTTACCAGTTACTCCAAGGCTTCCCTTCAAGGAGTTGACAATAATGTTTAACCAAAAAATTTGACAATAATGTCATACATCCAGAAATTATAACAGTTTAATCTATTATCAAGTATGTGTTTATCCAATTTTTTTCTTTAGCTAATTTTTTTTAAAAAAATCGTTCGAAAATAATTTCATGCACGCTTATGTTTCGCAATGATGATAAAACACAAAGTCAAGCTATCACCAATGTTGGGTTGGATCTACCACATCAACTTTATATTGTACCTTAAAGAGGGATATTAATGTTGACAATACGATTGTCCTGGTCATGACAGAACAACTTAAACGGATAAAAGACAAACTAGAAATATACTATATAAGAAAGTATTAAGTGACATATGCTTCATTACATGTTTGTACATCGTAACATCAAAATCAGTAAAAAGAACTAAATCCATCGCCAGCAACACGTGGTCGTCCAAATTTGTTACTTGAACACCTCAAGTAACACTTGTTCCATCTAGACACTTCAGGAGTTCAGGAGGGCCTTCGTTGTGCCATTTCGATAATTTTTGCACAATCACCAAATATGTAAAATGTGTGTACCGATGACGTGAAAAAATGACAAATTAAATTAGGACATGTGAAAATCATTATTAAAATGAAAAAAAATTGAAATTCATGTTCTTTGTGTTCTTCACCATCTTCATGTGTGTTCTTGTTCCAACCACAATTTTAATCCATAATTTCAAGAGAAACTCCTCCAAATTTGTTATACCTTCAGAAGACTCCTCACGAACACCCGAAGACAACCCCAACATATTATTTTCTCAAAATTTTCATCAAATCAAGTAATCCATTTAAAACTTCAAGCTTTGTAAAGACCATATTAATGATATTTAGACCTAATTAATTCTAAATAATACAAAGAGACAAAATAGATTTGCCATATCGAAAAAAAGAAAAGAAAAAGAATGAAAATCCATATCGAAAATAATGGAGTTTCGCCGAAAAATTATTTGAAATCCGAATCTGATTTGTTTTCCAACGAGCTCTTTTGAATTTATTTTTCTTTTTAACGAGAGAGATATAATGAAGTTGAATAAAAGGTGTATTTTTTGTTTTTTCCGGTAGAAATATCGAGGGCAATATCTTGGTGATGGTAGAGAAAAAGAATGAAGAAGAAGAAGAAGAAGAAATAAAAAGAAAATGAAGATCTATTTTTTGGGCTTTTCACGCGCTTGTTTTATGTGAAAATCACGCAAGTTGTCAAGTCAACAAAAAATGTCTAAATGACATAACGGAGGCCTACCTAAAATGTCTAGATGGAACACGCGTTACTTAAGATGTTCAAGTGACAAATCTGGATGACCACAAGTGGCTGCCGATGGATTTGACCTAAAAAGAATCACATGTATCTAATTAAACTGTGATTATTCATCTTTATAGGTTCAAACATATCCAATCATCTTCACCTCGACAAACAAGTCACATACGATAATTCACTTTGATCTTCCACGGAAATTTGTACAAATTTATTCTTATATATATAATTATTTACTCAATACTTTATTTTGATAATGTAATATCACTTACAAAAATCGCATAGTGCATAACTCGACATACACATGCAACACATGTGCAGAGAAACTAGTATTCTACAATATATGTCAACTAATTGAGAATGTAACTAAATTTCAAATAATAATAGTGTGAACAATAATATCATACCCTAGATAAGTTCGTAATAAAATTCATACACAATGCACGATTATAACGTGAACGATAATATTGCCAAACTCTAGATAAACTCGTAACAAAGTTTATAAATCATACACAGCAATAACGTGAATGATCATACTGTTAAACTTGTAATAAATTCACGAGAATAGCATGAACCAAAACTCCATTATTCTACATATGAACAAATATTGATGAAATCTCAAAAATTATTACTTTCAATAATTTATTACCCATTATTATTATATTTATATAATCTTGCAAATTATCTATTTTTAATAGAAAATTATTTTATCATCCATTCCCATTTGGCCATAAAAGTATCACAAATTTTTATTTTAATAGCTGGCTGGTTTTTAAGCAAAAGACTAAATAAAACTATATTTTTATTCAAATTGGAGAAATTTCTTTACTGTAAAAATCTGTGCCTTTCTTGTGTAGATAATGGGGGCAAAATAAGAGGAGGATCCATGTCTCCAACAAATGCCCCAGCACCATTTGAATCACATGACCCGTTTCTCACCAACCTGTGAAAAAGAGTGAGCTTTTCTATAACCCCAACAGGCCCAAATCCTTTTCAAGATTATTATTTTCCTATTTATATTCATCACTTTACACTCCCTTACTTTATATAGTGGTGGCTGAGTTGAGTGAAGCTATCTGGTGAAATTGGTTGGTTTTGCACTTTACCTGCGCATTTGAAATGGGCAGTCTTTAGATTCTTTTGATATTTTTTAATTGGATTTTTGTGGACTTTTTTGGGGAAAAATTGATTCTTTTTATTGATGCGTCGTGCGTTGCAGAAAGGATGTTGTTACATATGTGTTTCAGGGATTGAGGGGTTGTTGCTTGTTGGTTATTGAACATGGCTTGTGATTGTTCTTAAGGTTTTACAGGTTTGACAAAGTCGTTTTTGGTGTTTCTTGATATTGCCCCTCTTGTCGTTTCTTCAGAAAATTGAATGTTTTTGGTCATTGGTTGTCTTGATTAAATAGTAATCTTTCCTCATTTGGTGATTTTTTGCTCTATTTATTCCGTTCACATTAGGGTTCTTGGTTGTAGCTTCTTAAGAACAGACCTTTTTTCCCTTTTAGAGAACCTAGATAGGTTTTCCTTTGTTGCACTTGAAGAATTAGAGGTACCCTTTTGAATCAAAGCAAAGATATACTTGTTAGTGGTAACTTCCTGTTCATTTTGATTAGTGCCCTCCATTTAGAAGATTCTAACAGGGAGATTCTGGTTGTAGAATTAGGCTAGTATATCTGCTGTGAGGATTGCAGTGAACATGGATATTTGGGTTGTAGCTGCTGCTGCCGGTGCTGGATATATCGCCCAGCATTGGAAGAACCTCTTAAGAAGTAGGCATGATTTGTTAGAATCATCTGGGGGGAGTCCTAGTTTTGTAAGAACTGAGTCATTTTCGTGTATACAACAAGTGCCGGATAAGAATTGTTCCTCCCCTGTAGAGACACCGAGAATGAGATTAGGTGATTCTGATAATTGCAATTTAACCTCTGAGTTGGCAAGTGATAAAGAACTTCAGGGAGATCAGAGTGAAAGCATATGTGATAACATCGATGGACTGGGATATGAGTCGTTACTTGCCCCTTCTACAACTGAATTGACCTTTTCTTATGGTGCTTCAAGGAAAAAGAGCAACCTTAGAAGTAGAAGAAAAGGCGGGCATCTTATAAAGCCTCTAAGTTCTCTAGAAAGTTGTCTCATGGCTCAATTATACAAGGAACATGGTGAAGTTGAATACTATATTTTCAGTTCAAAGTCATCGCCGTGGACCCCAACTGCGAGGCCTTTTGTAGTTACTGACGGGAGCAAAATTATAAGCAGAGCTAATTCTAATTCTAATTCTAATTCTTTAAATGCCCCAAGAGGTGCTGGACATCATAAGCAGCAGGATGATTTTTCAACGATGAATACTGTATTCGGAGTCCCTCAACTACCTATTATTGGATCCATGGAGCTCCCGAGGAAAGACAAGGTGAAGGATCATTCTGGAAGATTTCGTGATTCCATTAGAATGAACAATGATAGACACAACAGTTTACAAGGTAATTTTTTTTCTGTTTGGAGTCTGATTTTTTCATGGTTTCCGTTGGTAATATTTAATGAAATAGAGTACATATTATTGTCCAAGATTTTAACACTGGAATAGCAACATTCTTTGGAAGAATTTAAAACCAGTAGAGGCAAGGGGATGTAGCTCCAGATATTTCCATCAAGATATTATGCTAATGCACAGCTTTGCATAGTATTTAACTTTCACATAATGAAACTCATGAATGATTCATTCCATTTAACCTGCAACAGTTGATGGAACACAAAATAATTTGTAACAGAGATAGTCATTTTATACCTTAATTAGTGTCATGTCTATTTCTTTCTTTAGACTTCTACTTAAGATACTAAAACTTTCCAAGCTCTCTACTGCCCATGACTTCCCTGCTAATGGCACAATAAGTGAATATTAAAATCTGTTTTTTTTTAATTGTTTACTAACTTCTAATTATTATTTTTTCACAAGAAATACTAACATCTCCTATAATCCCCCATTTTATGGTTGTCTTGAATCAGGATCATCTCATGGTGTGCTTCTTTTCTGTCTTGGAATATATGTGAGCATAATATCTTCTTTCTGGAAAAATAGAAATGAAGTGGATAAATTAAATGAGTTGCTGAGACAGTCAGAGAATTTGGTTCAAGATCTACATGAGGAACTTGAGATGAAAGATGCATTAACTGTGAAAGAGCTTGCCACTGAAGATTGTGAGTCACGAGATACACATAATGATTCTTCAAATAATGGAGCTTTACATGCACCTTCCCCTAAAGGGAAGTTGGATAAGCCGTCAACAAATGATGATGATGACTGTAAAAGCCAGAAGACAGAGGAAGAATCTATGCGTAAAATTGAAGCAGAGCTTGAAGCTGAACTGGAGAGGTTAGAATTAAGTATGAACTCGTCTAAGTTGGAGGGAAAACTTGCAGAACTAGATGAGGTAAGAATGCTTTCGGATTCATTCATCTCTATGCCTTCTCTTTTTCCCACAAAGCAACTCTAATATGCTATACAAATTGTTTACTTGGATACTCCATTCTTGAAAATACAATTATCTTATTGGTGCAAGATACCTGTTGGTTAACTTTGACGGCTTATGAATTTATGTTTTCTCAAGGACCCTAGAGCTTATGGTTGGTAACAAATAAGCTTGATTTGGGTTTCATGGGTATATAGTGCTTGAGTTTTCTATTATAATGGGCGTTGGAAGTCGGAACTAAAGGACAGTGGATGAAGAATCCTATGCTAGAGTTTAGAGTTGGGATATTGAACTATTTCATCAGGTTAAGTCAAGCACTCAAGGGTGTGTCCTAGTGGTCTATGAAGTGGGAGGAGAACCATGGTCTCAAGCTCTAAAGCCAGTTGAGGCAAAAGACACTAAGTGGTTTCTTCCAATTTTCCTAAACCTTGGTGGGAATTGGGATAGATACCGGTACCTGTGTTGGTGGGAGGTAATAGGTACTGCTGGAATATCTGTGGAGCACTTAACAAACACTATAATGAAAAGTATGCCTCAATCCTAAGTTGGGGTCGCCTATATGAATACTCACCATCCATTTTGCTCCATTTAGACATGTAACAAGCCCTAAACTCCTCTAAATTTGTATTCTATGCAAGATAGATACTTCCATCAGTTCTTGCTATTAGGATTAATTATTCAAGGGGATCTCTCTGTTGCTTATTAATTTCTGGTGGGTATATGGCATATTGTTTCTGAGCTCTTTAGTCTCTTAATACTTCTATTAGTAGGATGTGTACCTTGTATTATTAGCATATGATCAGATCTAATATCTTTATTGAACTTTATGAGAAATATTTGTTGTTCTCTTAGACATTATATCCTTCCGTTTTCTTCCGGTTCACCCCTTTTTTTCCTCTCTTGCAGCCTTCTTGATCTGGATAGTATAGATAGGCAACTTTTTTTCAGCTTATACTATGTCATGAGAGCCCTTCTTTAGAAGGTTGAGAAAACTTTACATCATGATGTTTCTGGCGATTAAGTTTTTGTACTTCAATTTGCTTGTTATTGCTGTTAGCTTTGTGATCTAGTGTGCAATTTAGGCGTATCTTAAGTTTTCTTTCTTTGTGTGGGAGATCTTAATGTTTCCTTTTCCAGATTTTTGTTGAAATTCTTGTCAGTCTTTAATCAGTCAGTACGGATGTAAAGAGAAAACAGAAATAAACCTTCCATATTAAGCTATACATGTATTGTCAGTTCCCTTCTTCTATGTTGAAGAAACTTTAATAATTGTTCAATCTTTTGCAGCTTGATCCAGACTTTGTGACAGATCTAGCCGAGGGGGAGTTACGAACTGAACTCTTTAATAGACAAGCCGGAGGTCAACCTTATGCAGATCAGGATGGTAGCGGGACCTCGACCCCTCATCCTGTTAACTATGCTGTCTCGCCAAGAGAGCTGAGCTTGCGGCTGCATGAAGTCCTTCAATCACAACTAGAAGAACGCCTCAAGGAGCTTGAGATGGCACTTCAGAACAGTGAAAGGAAAGTTCGGTATATGGAAGCAGAACTCGTAAGTTCTTGGAGGGATTCCTCAAACAGTGAAGGGGGATCTTCTTCCACCCATGGTAGTCCTGTAATGAAAGTTGAACAACGTACAGCAGACCAGCCTATGGTAATCAATTTAAACGGGGATGCTTTAGATGCTTATAACGAGGCTTATGATGTGTTCACAAGGTTGAGTTCAGAGGAGGAGGATGTTGCTGTTGCATCAGTTGCATCAGGAGTTAAGGACAACAACCACCAAGAAAACCCGCTTTCACGTGAACATAACTTCGACTGGATTGAAAATGATAGGATGAATGATGAAAGTGATGATGAGATGGAAAATTGTTAATTATAGGAGTATTGTGGAGAAAGCCAGGAAAGGCTCTCCAGCAGTTTTAAATGTGCAGAGAGCATTGTTCACACTTGATGATAATGAAACATTGATACATTCACAACATATAGTAAAAGAGGAAAACAGTTTTTGCAGTTCATTGACTGCTTTCATGCAAACAGCTTATGAGCCAATTTGGCTGTATTGTCACAGATGAAACCTTCTTCAGACCCCCATATCCTCTTTCCCCAGCTAGCAATTGAAATTACCTGTTTTTTTTAGCTTAACTTTTGAGCTTTTGTACAAAGTAATCAGCTTGGACGGCCAAAAATGCCTACTCCTGCCCCCTACCCCTACCAAAAAGAAAAACAGAAAAGGGTAGGCAATAGTTAATTTTAAAATAAAAAAAGGGATGGGATTGGAGTTGCAACGTGCGACATATAACGTTTGAATTTAAAAAGTAGTATCAAATATACATTTTTTTAAAGCGGCTAAAAAAAAAAGTAAAACACTTAAATTGAAAGTGTGGGAGTAGGATTAACTTTATCTTGCATCTTAAGTTAAGGCTTTACTAATAACATATTCCCTCTATCTCAAAATACTTATCACATTACACTTTTCAAAAGTTAAATTATATTAATTTTGATCAACATTTTGAACTATATTTTTTTATCATATTAATACGAGAAGAATTGAAACTTATAGTATTTTTCGTATAGTTTTCGAATATTTTAATTTTAATTTTAAAATATTAAATTAATATAATCTAACTTAACTTTAAAATTTAATCAAATTGACTTTTAAAAAGAAAGTCATAATAAGTATTTTGGGACTGAGGGAGTGCTCCATATGATTTACCTTCTTTCACAAATTACATCTTTTCCAGAACTCCTTTAAAATGCTACTACTGACTTTGCAATTTTAGAATTTTGTGTAGAAATTGATTAATTTAAAAATAAAGAAAATGCTCACGCATCGTATGTGAGCCATTACTAATTAATTAAAAAATTAAGCCCCACCTGCCAATTATTAAGTCACGGGGGCTATTCGTGCGTCCTAAATTTCCTATAACTCAAACACTTAACTTTTTCCTTTTCTTTTGGGGGGTCCCTATTCCTATGTATATTTATATATTACTGCATGATCATTCATTAGGTTTTGCCTACCGGGAAGAATTGGCAAAGCTTTTAGACTTCACAAGTTAGACTTCTCTCCCCTCATTACTAGAAATAATTTTTGTTCATGTTAAGACGCGGATTTAGAATTGAAATTTATGAGTTTCAACAACAATTTCAGGTTAATATATAATATAATTGGGTTTATAGTGTAAAATTTATAGATATTTACGTAAATTTTTTAATATATATACATGATATGTGCAAAAACTATTGAGTTTCGTGAACTCGTATACTGTGTTCTACATCCGCCACTGTTCACGTAGCATGTTTCTCACATTATGAAGTTCAGTCTTTTTTCTTTTGGGGTAGACATGGAGTTCAAATTAAACTACTTTAGTTATTTCCCTAGTGTTTTTTCTTTTTAACTTTTATTTGATGTTCTTGTGCGTCAGAGGCGGATGTAATATTTAAACCACGACTTCAACTAAATCAATATTTTCAACACAAAATATAGATATATATGTAAAAATATCGAACTCGACTCTATTTGTCGTATTGGTTAATTAATTTATTAGTTCTCTCGCGACTAGGTAAGGAGGGGGATTACTTTTGTTACAAGTAACTGAAAGACTACCGTGTATATCACACGTTAGGCCGTGTATATCACAGTTTCCTCCTTTGTAAATAATTTATCCTAATTAGTAGAATTCTTGTATATGTATAATTATGGTAGTAGTATTGTATTAGAAAAAACTAGTAGTCTTGTATTAGAAAAAGGTAGATTTAATTTCCTTAATTAAATATTGTATATCATGTATATATACATTTTCATTTAATGAAAATAATCAAGAGATTATTCTCTTTCATGGTATCAGAAGTCTAGGGCAAACTTTTCCTTCTCCACTACACACTTTCGCCGCTCTCCTCCTCGGATACCCCCTCTCGGCCGCCGGCCGACCCTTCCTCTCCCTTCAAATTTTCTCCAAAATCCTTAATTCTCCTCTTGTTCTTCAGTCATGTCTACCACAAAGAACACATTTCATCATGCCCTTGCAGTCTAAAAATCAAGAACAACATCCATATTGTTCTTGAGATGAAAAACGTCCAATACGCGACGTGGACAGACTATTTAAAGTTCACGCACGGTCTCATCGGGTCCTTCATCACATCATCCCTTCGGCAACAGGCAAGGAGAAGGTGCCTACCACCGATGATAAAATAGAGTTATGAATAACTCTTGATACTACGGTACTCCAATGGATTTATTCCACTATCTCTACGGACCTCTTGCAGACTATTATTGAACTCGACGCCACAACAATGAACACTTAGAATAGGTTGCGTGATATATTCCAGGATAACAAAAAATCCCGTGTCGTGACCCTTGCGCAGGAATTCTCCCATATCAACATAGAGGATTTTCCGAATGTCTCCACCTATTGTAAGAGGCTCAGGGAGTTGTCGGATCAACTTAAGAATGTTGGTGCTCCCGTCACGAATGATCGTCTTGTTCTTCAGAAGGTTGCAGGCCTCTCCAAGGCTTATAATGACGTTGGGACGCTTCTTCGTCAAAGTAATCCTCTCCCGTTGATCTACCAAGCATGTTCTATGCTCATCTTAGAAGAAGTCGGCTTGTCTAAAAAGGCGACAACCTGAGCCAATTCCGCTATGATGGTGGCCACGTCTGATGACCCTCACTCATTCTCGAACAATTCAAGCCAAAATCGTAAGAACGGTGGCGGCAACATCAGTGCACTAAGCATCAGCGCACTAAGCATATCAAGATTGATATTCACTTTGTTCGCGAGAAGGTAGCTCGTGGACAAGTATGTGTCTTGCATGTCCCTTCACGGTACCAAATTGCTGACATCTTTACTAAGGGTCTTCCTTTAGTTCTGTTTGAAAATTTTAGGGACAGTCTCAGCGTGCATAACCGCCCGCTATGACTGCAGGGGTGTGAAAGACTACTGTGTATATCACACGGTAGCCCGTGTATATCACAGTTTCCTTCTTTGTAAATAATTTACCATAATTAATAGAATTCTTGTATATGTATAATTATGGTAGTAGTATTGTATTAGAAAAAACTAGTAGTCTGGTATTAGGAAAAAGTAGATTTAATTTCCTTAATTAAATATTGTATATCATGTATATATACATTTTCATTTAATGAAAATAATGATTATTCTCTTTCAGTAGCTACAGTACTACACCATGGAAAAGAAGAAGATGCCTCTTGATATGATTTCTAGTTTTTTCAAGCAGGGCAATAAGCGACAAGTTATGACAAATTCGTCGAAAGTTGAAGAAGACGAATGGATCTTTATGCTGGAAAAGCAAATTGATGAAAAGCAACGATTGCTGGAAAATCAGACTGAGGAAAAGAAAGTGAAGGATCAACGACTGTTGGAGAATCAAATTGATGAAAAGAGAGTGAAGGACCGACTATTAGTAGTATTCCTCATTGTGCTTGGTATCGTCCTGATTTATGTCAACTACTTTGATGTGTTCCTCGTTATAAGCAAGGACTTTGCCCGCGTTCTCTCCAAAATTGTTAACTTGGGCGCTGCGTTCAGGGCGTTTTTGGGCTTGTGCGAGTTGTGCTAATGCATAGGCCCCCGAAAAACGAAAAATTTTAGACGCTCTTTTTTTTATTAAGTAGTATTAGCCAAAATTTACTGTAAAGACCCATAATTCGCATGTCTTCGCATGTCTTAGCCCAATCTAATTATTGAAATCGTATATTTACTTATATTAAGGACCCACTTTTACGAATTAGAATAGGACCCTCAAAATGTTTGAGACGGCCCTGGCTACGTTGGTTATCACTGTTATCGGTTTAATTATGTGGGACAACACTAAGGACATGAAGAATCAAGCCCTTAAACACTAGATTTTCTTTTATAACTTCCATTTTTGTAGCCTTTGGAAAATATTTGGTTGAGTTGAAGTTGAAAAAGAGTAATCTTAAGTTTTGATGTTTGGAGTTTGTTAGTCTTTGGAATATTGTAGTGTGGTTGCGCCACATTTGACATTAAGTTCCTGATAAATTAAAATACAATTAGTTTTTTTAATCATTTTTTTGTTTGCGCAAATTAGCAGTACTTTTTTGTTCAAAAATAGAGTTCAAAGTGTAGCTTATTGTCTTGATGATGAGTATTGGTGTGCGTCCAGAACTTCTGTATGTGATCTTAGATCAATTGGTTCACATTTTAATAATCCCTTATATAGTGTGCTTTGACGGGCCTTAAATCTTCTATGAGTATTGTAATGGTGTCTTGATTGTAATATTCTCGAATTCGAATAGTTTGTGATGGCAGTTTTTCATCAAGATTTTAAGTTCAATGCATTGACTATATGAAAATTAGATAGGTAATTACAAAGTAATTGCATGTTACTTTAACTAATAATCATTGATTGATAACCTAGTTAGAATAAATGGTAAGTAATCTAATACTATAATAACATATTAAATTATACCAATAATTTTAAAATTCGCTACATTATCCATGTATATTATTAACTTAAATTTCTCGGGGAATAAGAAAGATTAAGAGCTAAGGAAAATCATACATATATTATGTAGCAGTTGCATCAAATACGTAGGTCCAATTCTTGTCCATTACTAGTAGGCCAGCTTCACAAATTCACATTTCGGATCTAATTCGGGTCGGGTTTCCTTTTTGTTATTTTTCTCTCAAGATTGGAAATACCCTAAATTTTCTCACCTACCAACTGACCACTGAAAATCCAAAACCAATCCTCAGCACCCATTAAAATCCAAAATTATGCCCTGAATTTATAGGTTAATCGAATTTTGGAGTTCCAATGGACCAAAATTCAAAGCCCAAAAGCGTTCTTGATTCTCTGGGTGAAGAAATAGTGAGAATCATTACACCAGTTTCAATTTGCATGCTATTAGTGGTCATTCTTATTTCAGTACTAAACAATGATTCAGATTCCTCAGGCCCTTCATTTACATCAATAGCCACATATGCCTATACTGAAAACAGCTCAGACTCAAATTGGGACAAATTAAAAGGTGCCCTTTTGAATGCTTTGGTATTTGTTGTTGTTGTTACTGCTGTTACATTCCTTTTAGTGTTACTTTTCTACTTTAGATGCACTAAATTCTTGAAATACTACATGGGTTTTTCGTCTTTTCTTGTTTTGGGATTCATGGGTGGTGAAATATCTTTGTTCTTGATTGGTAAATTCAGGGTTCCTATTGATTGTGTTACTTTTGGTTTGAGTTTGTTTAATTTCACTGTTGTTGGGGTTTTAGCTGTGTTTATGTCGAAGACGGCGATTGTCGTTACTCAAGGGTATTTGGTTGTTATTGGAGTGTTTGTTGCTTATTGGTTTGCACTTTTGCCTGAATGGACTACTTGGGTGCTTTTGGTTGCAATGGCATTGTATGACCTTGCTGCTGTTTTGTTGCCCGGTGGGCCTTTAAGGCTGCTTGTTGAGCTTGCAATATCTAGGGATGAAGATATCCCGGCTTTGGTTTATGAGGCCCGGCCTGTTGTTAATCCTGATTCTGTTCCAAGGGGAGCTGTTGTGCAAAGGAGAGTATGGAGAGAAAGACGGGAAAATGATGATGGGTCTGATGATAATTTGGACTCTAGGTCTAACTTGAATTCAACTGTCAATTCTAGTTTGGAATCAAGTTCCGGTCTTGAAAGGCTCGGTGATGAGAATGCGAGGAATGGGGTTGATGTGGTGGATGGTCAAGTTTCAAGAGCAGATTCTGAGCTGGCTGCACCGTTAATTCAGCATAGGATAAATGTCCGAATGAATTTACAGGAAGGGGGGTCGAGTGACGATTTTGCACTTGAAGGAATTGGTTTGGGATCCTCAGGTGCTATTAAGCTGGGGCTAGGAGACTTCATATTCTACAGTGTATTAGTAGCCAGAGCTGCCATGTATGATTTCATGACGGTTTATGCTTGCTATCTTGCTATTGTAGCTGGTCTTGGAATTACTCTGATGCTTCTTGCATTTTATCAGAAAGCTTTGCCTGCTCTTCCTGTGTCCGTTCTGCTAGGTGTCTTGTTTTATTTGTTAACTCGGCTATTGCTCGAGACCTTTGTTGTACAATGCTCGATGAACCTGTTGATGTTTTAGCAACACGATTTCCTTATCGACAGTGGATTACTTTCAATTGATAATAATTCTTCACTCATAATGGTTATAACATCTTTCTTATTATTTTGACCATGTTCTAAGTTGTCTGAATTGCAAGTGTGGATAGACTAGTTGTAGCAGGGTAAATTCTTTTGCGAAATAAAAAGAAAGCAGGTAGTGATTCAAGATGTCTGAAATGAAGAAGTGCTACTCCATGGATATGAAACATATGAGCTAGCTGTGTTATCTACTAAAAGAATTAGACCTTAGAAAACCATTATACGTCAACAGGTTGGTATATAGCCTATGACTTTTATAGTGGTGCATGTATATCATAGAAATGCCAATAATATTCGGTACATGGCATAAACTATCAGTGTTATTGAATTTCCAGTCTGTCCACATGCTTAGAAATTAGAATGACCAATAACCTAAAGCAGGAATGAAATTGATTTTAGGAAAGCACCAGGTGACTTGGGCCAATGCTCAAGTAATTGTGAGTCAAGCTAAATAGAGAGGGAGGGCTACGAAAGTGAAGTATGGCTGAAATTATTGTAGTTCTTTCTGAACACTTTGTATTGGATTTAGTAAGACCCCCACATCATGAACACTTTGTTGGATCACTCATAGAAGTGATTGATATCTTCGATCTAGGAAAAATAATCTCCCTCTGTCTTTTTAATTTCAGTCAGATGCAGTTTACAGTTTCATTAGCAGACACATGCATTTCTGGAATCTAATTCAATGTTGTCTTTCATGTTTGACCTTCACAAACACAAAGGTGAACCAAAATAGCAGGATTGTTCATCTTTGTGTCTTTTTTTGTCTTCTCTGTGTTACTTTTCATCTGACCATTACTTTGGGACGTGAAAAATTAGCACTATTATCATAAAAATTTCAGCAGAAAGTTTTTCCTTTTTTGAAACTGGTAATATTGTACTCCTCAGCATTAAGGACATGCTGGAGACCTTCAAAAAGAGACAAACAGAAACAAAAGAAAATACTTACAGTGCTCCTAATTACTCTACAAGTTGATCTATATCTTCTAAGCCTATCTCTTTACACCAAAAATAAAAAGATACTATACAATTCCATTTGACTTTTCGAATGGAATTGGATGTATACAATTCCAGCAGAAAGTATTGTTTATTCTATTGTTAAAGGAAGTTTTGAATCTTGATCGTCTGTTTGAGACAACATGGCTCATCAGTAATGTACCTGACTGCTGTACTTGAGGGAAGTAATTTGCTTCATTTGACAGAACGTAAATACAGAATTAGGAGAACCCGTGGTCTTTTTTTTTTTTTTTTGAAACTGGTAATGTTGTATTATTCCTCAGCATATCCTTAATGCTGGCAACCTTCAAAAGGGGACAGAGGGAAAAAGGACAGAAAACTACTTACAGAGAGCCTAACAAATCTACAAGCTCTGATTCCTCTACTTCTTTCTTTATACCAAAAATAAGAAGATGCAGTACAATTCCATTTAACTATGTGAATGGAATTGGACCTATCTTCAAAGCTTCTGTTGTTCCTCTCCCTCCACACAGTCCACCATATGCAATGTGGGATGATTCTCCACCATTTCTTCTGGCTCTTACTTTCTCCTCTTCTAATCCAGCAACTCAATAGATCTGCAGTGTTTTCAGGCATGGTCCATTTTGTGTTTGTGAGGGTAAAAAATAGAGCATAACTGTGCAGTGAATTTTACAATGCAGAAAAAGATGACTGTTGGTCTCTTCTGTTTCCCCTCGTAGTTGACATCTGGAAACAATTATCTGCCCCTTTCTCTTCAAAACTTACTGCGTCAAGCAAGCCCTTCTGACTACCAACCATGTAAAGCATTTTACTTTAGTTGGTGCTATGTTTTTCCAAACATTGTTCCACAAAATTTGCTGGTTTCTGTTTTGTTGTACATTGTCAATTTCATAAACCTTTTTAACAGAAAATTTCCCATCCTTGTTATGCTTCCATTTAATAGAATCTGAATCTGAGGTGATGCCTGAGAAACCTTCTAGCTCATAAAGTAAATTGGCCACCTTGGCCACTTCACAATCATTCAAAAGTCTTCTAAATGATAAATCAGGAGAACCCGTGGTCTTCGAAAGCCATAGTCATTGGAACTATAACATTGGCTCGAAACGATGATTAGAACATTAAGCGGCTTACCACATCATAGTCCTTATTTTCCTTATTGGGAAAAGGTAATGTGGAAACTCAACAACTATTTTACACTTATACTGCCGAAATTTCCCATGAAGTTGATAGGAGTGTTTCATTTATTAAACAGAAAAAAAGAGGAGATTATTAAAAGATAAATGCCAAGGAAAATCTGAAGTGTCTTAAGCTGGAGTTGGCATCTTATGTTAGCTCTGCCTCCATCATCAATTTGTCTATTTCATTACACTGTTTGTTCTTTATACTTGTTAGTTGTGATTGCTTGGACAGAGAAGTATTGGATTAATTCTTATTTGACACTACTGAAAGTATGGTTACTGAGAGAAGCGTGTATTTCTTGTATAACTCATCCGAGAAACTGTAGTTTCCTTTAAATGACCAAGTTTCCGTTGGCCTGCAATTTCTTCTTGTTTGAAAGAATCATGATGCATCGTGTATACTGGAGAGATTGAACATGAGTGTACCATTTAAATCAGTTAAGTGATCTGATTACTCAAAGATTACGTTTTTTTTTTGTTAATTGTTACTGAAATACTTCCAGCAGCAGCGGCAAAATTTTGTCTTTCTTTCTGACCTTTCTCCACATGCTTTTAGTACTTCAACTATATGTTCCCTAGGCTTCCCATCACTAGTCTGCAGATCGAGTGTTAAATGCAATAGTGCTCTTGAATTTTTTCTTAGTTCTAAACTGTTTTTTCATACTCAGCAGGTTGAATTTCTAACTTCATTAGTTCTTTATCCCTTATTTAGGAAAATCAAGTAAGCATAATATTAAATGTATCAATCACCAGTTTTTTAGCCCCTAGCACCACTGTTCTCTCTACAGTGTCGACAACTTCACACCAACAAAGGTTTTACTTTGAAAACTACAGATAGAGGTACAAGGGAGAATAGTCGGAGCCACTTTTACTTTGATTATGACTCATTAATGATACAAATGCTCAGTGACAGTCATGTGTTAGTGAAATTCTGCAACAGAAAGAGCATTAACAAAGAGAAGAATAAATCAAAATGATTTGATAGGATGAGATTGATCTTGTGGCTGACAAAGACGCTAAGCAGAACATCTAAAAGCAATAGGGGAAAAGAAAAACACACCAAGTCCATCGAAATACCTTAAGAAAAGAAAAACACACTGCTTACATTGAAATACCTTGAGTTGCAACCAATTGTGTGGTCTAGAGGTTTATGTAGACGATGAAGAAGACCAAGGTTGAAGGTTTCATCCCAACAGTAACAAACAACGTTGGGTGATATCTTCATATCTGTCTAAAGCCTTGGGGGCCAAAGTAATTTGTACTTGTGTTGGTGGGCAGGTAGCAAGTTTGATGGAATAGTCGATGTGCACACAAATTGAGCCAGAAACTACTGTTATTTTTCCTGTAATAAATGCCATGAGTAGACAATGTGCGCATGTGAGTCCTATTCTTTGCTCTAGACGTGCTCATACAAGCGTTCCCTTTTACCTAATGTTGAATGCCATGACTTAAATTTGCTAGTCTTAGAGACTTGTGGCACCGTCCTTTCAGAGTTCAAGCCGACCATGTTTAAGTCAACTGAACTGATCAATCCCAAAGTTAATCTTCTTTCTTTGAATTAGGCCTGTCTTCAAGACTTCAATACCCAAAGTTATCTTCTTTCTTTCTTCCAACCTTGATGGCTCAATGTGACCACTTTCAGCATAGCTAGGTCAATTCTAGAGAAGGTGACATCTAACAATATTCATTCTGGTAGTTAATGCAGGATTTTGAAAATGGGGCCTCCAAAGTTCAAGAAATGCAGGAAAAGAACAACTAGAATCTTATTTGGGAGGTCAGTATTTTAATTAAAAGGAAAAATTCATATCCTGCTGTGAGTTTTACAGTCGGTTGCAAGCTCAGAGAGAAGTGAAAAATTGTAGTAGGTTGACAACCAATGCAAATGAATTCAGCACATATAGAATCAAATGGCACGATCCAACTATGATTGAGCGGTAGTTCATGATACGACTAATTCACACGAATTAATAACTAGCATCTTGATTCATTTTGAACTATTAAAGCAGACAAATGATTTGGGACAAGACGAGTAACAGTATCAGTATTATACATTCACTAATCTACTATAATCCAATATACCAGCACTAAGTAACCATCAAATTATATAGGAGTCTATGATGAGCAATATTCTTCATCATCATAGCTTCTAACAACATCGTGCAGCCTGGATAGAAAAGCATAATGCAAAAAAAGCGTTTAGAGTGATTTACACATTCCACTTGAAACAATGCTGCACAGTTGAAGAATCGAAGGCCATCTTCAGTTGAAACCGTCAAATTACAAGGAATGCATATACCATGAAGTCGGAATACTAGATTGAACTCAAAAACTATGCAGCTATACAGTTTTTTTTTTTTGTGTGTGTGTTGGGGGGGGGGGGATACAAAGACACTACTGTATAAATTACAAAGATAAGGCAATCGAATGCTCAATGTTAGAAGAAAAGAACACACACTACTACTGTTAAACTTTCACCTCCTCCAATGATGATTAAGTGACTTTGCTGAACCTTGAAAAAAATCCAGGAGATACTTCTCCAAGTCATCTTCACTGTACTTGATGTGCTTGTCACTGAGAGATTTCTTCACCTGTCCAACAAATGTCCGGTAGGCATGAACAACCTTTAACGCGGTTGAAATTCTCAAATCCTCTCGAAGCTCAATGTCTGGAATAGTCCATCCTGTCTGGTTCTTATACACATCCTCAAAAGCAATACTGAAATTTTTGCACCTCTCCTTCAGAACTGCCTTTCCTGACTTCTCATAACCGGTTATCAAAGACAGGATAGGGATCCACGTTATCCTCTCATATCTTTTCTCGTGCTGCACGTATTTCACGATATGTTTTTTTATCCACTCATCAGTGAAACAAGATCTAATTTTGGAGTTCTTGATTTTCTGGACCATGTAATGGATGTTGTTCATCAAAAAGATGTGCTTCAAAGAATCATCTTTATATAAATTCGACCTTTTGTCAAGGTTGGATTCAAGCATAGATGCTACTGACTGCAAGTGTAGAGCCAATGGACATTGGAATTCAGAAGAAACGTCGAGCCTGGCCAGTTCATCAACAACTCCACCTGAATCCTCTACGATTCTGTCCTCAAGAAGGAACCTCAAGGTATCACAATATTCTGACAGAAGCGTGAAATAATTGATAATGTACTTGGTTAGCGGGTGAACACCTCCTCCTTGGAAGGGAGTTGTTGAAGTGTTTGAAGCAATGCGATTCCCCAACCCCAGAAAGATTGCTTTTGCAGAATCTCCAAGATTTTTCAGGAGTTCATGGTACTCCATTTTAATGAAATTGCCATGGTTTTCACAGAACAAAGCATCCACTTCTTGACAAAGATCTCTTAGAAGGTCGTACATATCGAGTAAACAAAAAAGACGTTCTGGACGAAGGGGACCAATAGCTACAGCTTGGCCAAAATTCAAAAGACACAACATGGCATCCTTTGAAGCCTCAATGAAACAGGTTGAACTAACAGATCCAAACTCACCAAGAATCTGATCAAAGAGGTTTTTCTCACTAGGGAGATAGAATGCAATGACATTCTTCGTTGCCTTGCGCCACTTCTTAATTCTGAAATTCAAGCAAGTCCACTCCATTCTCAGCACATCTTCAATACTGATTTGTTGCATACAGAAAAGCCTCAAGTATTCATGCAATGCATCTTTCCAGAATCTGATAAAAACCTGGCAAAATTCCTTATCATAATGTGAAGCGAACATCAGATCTGCAATAGACTTTATATGAGGAACAACACCTGGATGGACCAAATCCATTATACATTCTTCTGATTCAGCTCTGCTACTCTCCATACAAGATGTTCCATCAGCTGAATCATCCTCAATTGACACCATCATCGACTCCTCATCCGTGACGATCTCTTCACGAGAGTGGAACGACACATATTCATGCCCAAAACACTGCTTACTCTGCACGAGAATGTTGATAACTTCTTCCTGTAGCCTTACCATTGCCATTTGCAAAACAATATGAGCTTGGTTAGCAAGTCTGTTTTGTTTCCTGTTCTTGTTTGACACCATATTTTCCAAGCTTACTATTATAGTCCGAATTTCTTCTACATTTTGCAGATACTCATGAAGTTCAAAAGGACCAGCATCCCATATCTTCAAACAATCAGAATGCAAGGTCATGATTTTTGTCTGAGCTGACTTGAGCCTACCTTCAATCTCTCTGAGACTTGTGGTCTCATCCTCTTTTGCTTCAGTCATAGCAGCCAAATGAATGTCAAGATCAGCTAGAGTTCTTCTTACTTCATTGCTCAAGGTCGTCCTGGCTTGTAACGCCTTCACAAGGTGATGAGCTGCAGCAATTACATGTTGGTCCGCCGTTTTATCATCATCCATTTTCAGGCAAAAGGTAGAACAGATTGATTTAAAGTCAAAGTTCTAAACTTTGGATGATCCTTCCTTCCTGAATCTTTAAACTAACCTCAAGCTCTATTCTTCTGATAAAATAGGTAATTAAGAAGACCAAAAGTCTTGCTCTCCACCCCCTTCCTTCTATATGTTTTCTGATGGATCAGAATTCAGATACAAACAGACTAGTGACCAGAAAATACCCACTAGATAAACCTCAAGTCCTCAACATGCCAAGAATCTCTAATGAAATTGGATAAGTTTCAACAAAGGACACTAATTTCAATGTACTCAAACCCTTTCACTAACATTAAAAGATTAGCAGGCATCAGGGAATGGACATGAAAACTTATCAAATTCCAGAGAAACTATGGCAAACATCCACAAATCACACAATAGAGAGTACATGGTACAAGACAAACCAACTGCCAAATACAGTTAAAAAATGTGAAAAATGTAACATTACAAAACCCGTTAAGTGCTAAAAAGGGATTAAAGGGACTGTATATCTGAAAACACAAGAAGGTACATGAAACTTCAAGCCAAGATTGTGCTTGTTTCTTGGAGTTCTTTAGAACAAATAATATCTAAAAAACATACTAGTAAAGTTAAGGAAAATGAGATGAGGATATATTAAAACTAGAGTTTCTGAATAGAAAGATTACACCTTTACGCGTTTTATTGGAAGAGAACGGTCCAAACAAAATAAGGACCAAAGTGCATATAGGGGAGAGTATTGAGGATTGCGATTTGTTGCTGATTTTCCAACAATTACTTTGCACTAAAATACAGGAACTTTAGTGGTCAAAATAGAAAAGAAACTTCTTGGGGCTTAATATTTTGGATTGTAAACTAAGGCAAAACAAAATCAGCTAACCTAGATTAGGAATAAAATTTGAAGATGTTTCCTTCTCATTAATTAAAACCAGAATTTCTAATTAATACGTATTTATAATTATTCCAAGTGCTGTCTCACTCATGTTACCTTTGACTATTGACTCTGGTGGAATATTGAGGCCGGTCCGGTTGGAAGACCAATTAACATTGACGTGTTAATGATATACTCAGTCAGACTAACGTAGGTGCCTATGTATACATTTTGCTGTCTTGCAACGTATGTTAAAAGAATAGTAGAAGTACTCCATCCGTGCCGTATGATTCTTTTTTCCTTTTTAGACGATTTAAAAATATATATCTTTATATTTAATAAAGATTTAATTTTCAACGTATAGCCGTATAAATATTTATTATGTATATTAAATCACAAGCTTAAAAGTTTTTTATATTTCGTGCTCAATCAAGTATCCGAGTAATAGTGATTTTGGATGTACTAGTTGTAATTTCACATAAAGTAGCAAGTACGGTGGAGGAAGTAT
Organism: Anisodus acutangulus; assembly: GCA_029783415.1. Classification (NCBI taxonomy): domain Eukaryota; kingdom Viridiplantae; phylum Streptophyta; class Magnoliopsida; order Solanales; family Solanaceae; genus Anisodus; species Anisodus acutangulus. The sequence continues at coordinate 8,797,730 of CM056497.1, forward strand.
AGTCGAGTTATTTATAACATTCATCCCCTATAACAAAATTTCATTATAACCATTAAGTTTTCTTGGAACTAACATATTACATTATAGGGGAAAAGGTTAAACACCCTTCTATTTTATTTTAAAAGTTAATTTTACCCTCCGTTAGCAATTATGAACAAAAATACCCTTGTCGTCTTCAAACTTCACACTTATACCCCTGTTTTGGATGAAAACCCACAAATTCTCTTAAATTGTCCAATTTCAAAAAAAATTACTCACTTCCTTTGTTAACCCGACCCACCTATCTTCATTATCACCATCATCATCAAGTCTCAACAAAGGTTTCAACCCATCTCCATGAAAGAAGCTGGATTGGACCCTCAAATCAAGTTTCAACAAGGGTTTAGAAAAATTGGACCCTCAAATCAAATTTAATGAAATGTAAATAATTTAAACATCTTAGTGACGACATGCATTTTCTAGAGATATGAAGGCGTAACGAAGAGGTGGTTTGGGAGTTAGGACTTCAAATATCTTGAACGTCCTGTAAGTGACTGAAATTTGAAGTTGCTTTTTGGTCTGAAGTAGCATTGAAAGGGAAGATGATGTTTTAGATCGTTCCACTTTGTGCCTAGATCGATTAACTTCTATAGGCCTTGGAGGTTTTGAGCAATTGACCCTTGCAATATTCTCACAGTTAAAATAAATGAAATGTCGCGGAGGGTGGGGGGGATCAGTGCACATTTCATTAGTTGTCGCTTAAAAATAGACAAAGCAACTTAAATGAATGTTTTGTTAATCGGTTGACTTCTCTAGCCATTAGAGGTTTACAACAATTGACCCTTCCGATGTTATCGTGGCTAAAATAAATGCAGCATCACAAAAAAAAACCGGAAGAATCAGTGAATTTTAATCAACAGAGATGAATACCACGATCGTCCAATGAAACCTTTGCCATGGTGGGAAGATAGTGATGTATAACTGTATTCATATGGAAAGTTTCAACTCATCTACATGAAAGAGATAAGATCTTTCAATTGTTCCTTTAACTCTCTCAATTCAGTTGGGCCCATTCGGTATGGAGGAATTGACATGGGTCTTGTACCCGGAATTAACTCTATCGCGAACTCTACTTCTATGTCCGGAGGAAGGCCTGAAAGATCTTCATGGAACACCTCCGTAAAATTTTGAACAACATGGACAATATGCACCTTTGGGGACTCTTCTTGGATATTCACTATACGAGCCCATACTCATGCATCCACAAATATTTATAGACTCGATGAAAGTTCAAATACATAATAAAACATCCGAATCTTAAAATAAAATAGTCTCATGTGGGCATTCCCCGAGATAACATAATTTAATTCTTCAACCTATTTATTCAAGAGAGACCATCACCAAATCCGGAACAATGGATTTAATGGAACAGTGAGGCTGCAGGACGATCGCTAGCCCTGTTGCGAAGTTTTTCCTTTATTGTGCTTACCTGAAACATGTTAGTTAACAGAGTCAGCCCTATCATCTGGGGCTGAGTGAGAACCTCGTCTTACAATCCAAAGTAACCTCACACTATTTTAATTACAATCATATTATAAACATAATAAGCATGTTGTGAAAAAACAGTCTACAATACTTTCATTATATAAGCCAAATAAATTTTTACGTGCAAGATCTCCCCCCACTAGTCCTAGGAAAATACTTAGTTTAATCAGTACCCCTGCTTTATCCCATATAACATATTATATACTTATTGCGGTACGTGCAACCCGACCCAATATTTTTATATTATCTATTTGTTGCGGTATGTGCAACCCAATCCAATGCATTTATATATTTATTTCGATACGTGCAACCCGATCCAATGTATTTTTATATTTATTGCGGTACGTGCAACTCGATCCAATGCATTTATATATTTGTTGCGGTACGTGCAACCCGATCCAATGCATTTATATATTTGTATATATATGTTATATGTTCAAAAGACTCAGATAATATTTCCTTCTTTCAACTTTTCGCCCTTCCCACTTGTAAGGGTTATACCTCTCGAACCGTAACTTCAAATAAGGTGTTTCTTACGCCGAGTCGAAAGTAACACGGGGATATATCATTGTCCCAAATTTCCTCTGAAAATTCTTAGTATAACTAGTACCAATTCACACAAGAAACAACCCTATGAAAACTGTCTCGCCAAAATTTTTAGAAAAAAAAAACTTAAAACAATCATAATTTTTTATCCATAAGTCGGATTTATCTCCGTAAAGCCTCAAACTGTCCAGAACAGAGAAATCTACAGCTTTTATTCAACACAACTTTCCATATTTCTCACCGAAACATTCAGTTATTTTATTTTAACAATTCTCATAAAACTATTTCGCCAGATTTTTGTAAAACAAAACACAATCTTAAAACAGCCATAACTTTTTATCCATAAGTCGGATTAATCTCTTTAAAGTCTCAAACTGTCGAGAACAGAGAAATCTAGAACTTGTATTCAGCACAACTTTTCAGATTCCTCACCGATATTTACAGTTGTTCTGTTATACGTTCCGCCTTCCGAATTTCATTCGATCCGAGACAGAAACTTTGAACGCGATAACTCTCAGACCGTATGTCGGTTTTAGCCTGCTTGGGTTCAATCTGATCGTGAAGGAGAGATGTTAAACCCTTTAAAATTTCATCCAATTCTAACAGACATAACTCAGCGAAACAGATTGTAATTTCATGACCCAAACTAATTATCAAATAACCTACTAACAATAATTTCATGATCATTCTTTCAACATCCGGATTATCTTCTAATATGTATTGTAACTTTAAAATATGGGATTATACCAAGAGTTATGAGTGAGAGAACTCACTTTTATTACTTTGTACTGCAAACGAACTTCCAAACTCCAACTAATCCTTTCCCTTTTTGCTCTCTTGTATTTTTCTGATTTTTTTGCTCTTGGTATTTTTTTTCTGAATTTCTATTTTTTGTGCTAAGTGTTTTCTTTTGTGCTATGCAGAATATATAGTGAGTTGTGTGTAACTTGTGGGATGCGGAAGGAGAAGAGGTTGAGGGAGATGAGAGGGTTTTTTTGGGGGGAGAACGAGCATGTAATGGGTGGGTTGGTTTCTCTGTTTTTTTAAAACTTATTTTGGGACTTTACAAAATTAGTACAATCACTTGTCTCCTCCGTTGAGTCCACATTGGTGGGTTAATACTTAATAGGCATTTGGTATCTTTAATATGGTCTCGTGAGATCCTCACCCTCATTAGCTAGGGTTCTTTTTGAGTTTTATTAAGTTATTGCTACTTAAGCCGTACCAGGTTTCATGTGAAAACAAAAGAAAGTCCAATGCAAGCTTCATTTACTGAACCAGTGACCACCAGTTATGTAATTCCTATTCTGGACGATTTGCTTTTTTGTATAACTAGATTGTTTATTGATGAAGATCATTTTAATTTTAATTTTGTCTTGTCTGAGAACTATGGACAGGGATTCTTGATCTGTTTTTTTTTTACATTTTGATGAGACATACGTTAAGAAATAAAGGGGCACAGCAAAATGTAGGGACAAGATTGCATATGTCAATCGAACATAGGTTGATGTTTTCAAATTGAGTTGTAAATGATGTTGTATGGTGAAAAATCATATCATATCCTAAATGAATTAATATAAGTCTTGTTTCGGTGAAAAATATTGAGCATAGGTTTATGAGGATTGTGGAGAAGATTAATGCATTCAATCGAGGTCCTAATTAGGGATGCCAACGGATCGGATCTGGACCGGATCCTACTAGATCCAGATCCAAATTCGTTTTTCATGCCTGGATTTAGATCCGAATCCAGATCCATCGGGTCCATAAAAATCATATCCAAATTTGGATCCATCGGATTCACCGGGTCCACGGATCGGATCTGGATCCACATGTAAAAAAAATGGCTTGCTAAGAATGTAATCTTGCTAAGATTTTTTTTTGAACTGACAAACGATTTTTACTTAGCTAACAGTTTACTGTGTTTCAATTTTGAAATGTTCATATGATATATTTTGTTCGTTGTCTCGTTTTGATTGTGAGCTATTAATTGAAAATGTTGGACAATGACAATAATTGTGGAAAATGATGACTAGTATTTTCACAATGCAGAACTTGCATGGGTTTGGAATCTTCACAAATGAAGTGAATATAATTTTAACTACTTGTCTATGGAGATGTTAGTCATTCACTAATATAACATTCATTTTATTATCGAAGTTACCTCTTTATTTTTTGGTTTTTGAGTTAACGCGGGGATAAATTAAACTTGCAAGGATGTGCTTAGCAATTTTAAGAAAATACTTATAAATTACATTCTAGGTTATTAATATATTTAATAAAAAATGGATCCACGGGTCGAATCTGGATCGGATACGGATCTCAAATATAAGATCCAGATCCAGATCCGTTGGGTCCAAATTTTGAAAATCCATATCCTATAAAACAAATCTGAATCCATCGAATCCGGATCGGGTCCAGAATCCACTGTCATCTCTAGTCCTAAATTCATAATAAAGGGCCACAGCAAAATGTAGAGGTTTCAAGCAAAAACTGAAAAATCAAATCACATAAATATCTACATGGGTGTACTTTGGAGTTTGGTCTACGCTAAATTGAGAAAAAGGGAAAAGATGTAAATTATCATCCTGAAAGTATTCAACTTTCGTTATACTTGGGTCTATTGATACCCTTGCTTTAACAATATGTCATGTACTTTTTTTTTTGTTGACGAAGAAATCCGCAGTCGCTACTATTTTGAGTGCGCACAGGGTAAATTCCGGACTGACGCAATAGCCTGCAAACCACGTCAGCCGATTAAACACACTTGGCAAGTCATGTGTGACAGACTCAACTAAGAAGGTTTATGCAGGGGATCGAACTCGTGACCTTGCGATCCCGCGCTCTACTGCTTCACCAACTTGGCTACCCATCATTACGGGAAATCCAACATAAGTAGATGACTTGTGTCAAAACACTTCAGATTTTTTTTTTTTTATCCTATCTACTTTTTTTTACTATGATTTAAATTACAAATACCACCGAGTCACGAACTATATACGACCATGACATCTTATTTTGATTTAGTAATGCGACAAAGTTTCATATATTTACTCGTTGGACTATAACATTAAAAAGAGGAAAAATGAGAGAGATAATTAATTATTCAAAGTATTTAATGTTTGGAAGAAATGTTAGAATAATATGATCCTTTCTAAATTATTAGGTGATATTTGTCTAAGAAATACATGGAAAATCTCCTTTTCCTTTTATAAAACTAATTTTTTTCCAACCAAACACAATTAGAACGAAAATTCTTTTAAAAGGTTTAATCTTTTTTCCGCAATATTTCTAAACAAACGCTTATAAATTAGAAAGAAATAAATTTACAATTTCCCCCGCTTCCACTTTCATTTGATTTGAAAAACAAAATACAAACTCAACTAGATGGCGCCAAATTTAATCCATTACTCAGGTTTTCCAATTAGTTCACAATTTCCCGCCATTAAAGTCAAAAGAGTTAATTTGGGCAAAAATTAAAAACATTCCCCGCCAAAAACCCTCTAGTACATAACCCCCCCCCATTCCCTCCCTATTTCTCATCTATTTTCTCTCTTCTGCAGTTGTTGTTTCCCCCCTGCAATGGTGAGCCCAGATGCCATTTCGACTATTCTAGCGAACCCATCGCCTGATTCTTCTTCAGATCTCCCTGAAATTATCGTTCAAGTTGTGGATCTCAAGCCTACCGGCAACAGATACATGTAAGTCCTATTTTGTGTCTGCTTTATTGTTCAGAAACTCACATTTGATTCAGATCTATTTGTTTATCCAAAAAACTCTATTTATTTACTTAGAAACGATCTGGTTATCTAGGGTTAAGTCTTTTATTTTGAATTGATTGAATGAGTTTGTTTCTTTGCATTTCTCTATTTGGGGGATATGGGTACCTTATATTTTCAGATATAATGTTGTGTTGTTAAATTGTTTATTCAGATCTATCTAACTATATGAATCTTAGTATGTGTTATTTATTATTACTATGTGTTATTGTCTTTAAAAAATCAAATGATATCTTATTGACAAAAGCGAATAAATATTTCATGTCCAGGTTTTCAGCTAGTGATGGGAAAAAGAAGATTAAGAGTATTTTGCAATCAAGTTTGTCATCTGAAGTTATATCTGGGTCCATACAGAACCTGGGTCTTATTCGGGTTATTGATTACACCCTCAATGACATCCCAACCAAGAATGAAAAGTAACAATCTTTATAACAATTAATTTTGTTTAATTCGTTCTGAAGGTTTATAGTTGACCTAATGAGTTCCCCAATTGTTTTAGGTACTTGATTGTAACTAAATGTGAGGCCGTGTCACCTGCACTTGAAGCTGAATACAAAGCTGAAGTGAAAAGTGAAGAGACTGGCATTGTCTTGAAGAGGAAACATGAAGAAATTGGAATTGTTTTGACACCAAAACAGGAAATTCAAACTAAATCTGCTGCTCAGATTGTACATGAACAAAGTGGAAAGTGAGTTTTTTTTGTTCCTTTTCATATTTCTTGTTTGTTACCGAAACATTTACTGTGACGTGTATGTACTGAAAGGTTGATTATGTGTGGTTTAATCTCAGTATGGCGCCATCTGCTCGAATGGCAATGACAAGAAGAATCCAGCCACTAGTTTCTTTGAATCCTTACCAAGGAAATTGGACTATTAAAGTTCGAGTAACTAGCAAGGGAAATATGCGAACCTACAAAAATGCTAGAGGAGAAGGATGTGTGTTCAATGTTGAATTAACAGATGAAGATGTAAGCACAATTTTGGTTATCTAATAATTTGATTGTATAACTAGCAAGTTGACCTTTTAATTTATGTTATATTTAGGGTACTCAAATACAAGCTACAATGTTTAATGAAGCTGCAAGGAAGTTCTTTGACAAGTTTGAATTAGGGAAAGTCTATTACATATCAAAGGGAACTCTTAGGGTTGCTAATAAGCAGTTCAAAACTGTACAAAATGATTATGAGATGACTTTGAATGAAAATTCCCAAGTTGAAGAGGCTATTAACGAAGCAGCTTTTATTCCTGAAACAAAATTTAGCTTTGTCCCAATTGATGAATTGGGTCCATATGTCAATGGCAGGGAGCTTGTTGGTAAGAACTTGCAAACCCAATTCTTAAAATATTTATCCTGCCTTTTTTGTATCTTTTACCATGGAGTAATGTTTACAAATAATGAATTGTAGATGTTATTGGGGTGGTCCAAATGGTATCTCCAACAATGAGCATACGGAGGAAAAGTAACAATGAAACAGTTCCAAAGCGTGACATAACTATTGCTGATGAGACGTATGTTCTAATACTGTACAATTATCTTATAGATTGTCTTTTGCCTAGCATGTTGAATTTAATATTTGTTACTTGCTGTACCAGGAAGAAGACTGTTGTTGTGTCTCTTTGGAATGATCTTGCCACCAATGTGGGACAAGAACTGCTAGACATGGCTGATAAATCTCCAGTAGTTGCAATCAAATCCCTTAAAGTTGGAGACTTTCAAGGTATTGCTTCTCTTCAATACAAAACTTGTTCCTATATGCATGATCTCTTCATTGTCTCAGATCTTTAGTTTCCTTAAATTGTGTTTCAGGAGTGTCTTTATCGGCATTAAGCAAAAGTAATATTGTTGTGAATCCAGATTTACCTGAAGCCAAAAAATTGAGATCTTGGTATGGTTTTACTTTACTGGTGTATTAGTTTTCTCTTAAGGTGTCAGTTGAGTAAAGATGCCACAATTTCATTTTTTCAGGTATGATTCTGAAGGGAAAGAAACATCACTGGCATCTGTTGGTTCTGGTATGAGTCCCTCTACCAAGAGTGGAGCACGATCTATGTACTCTGATAGGGTCTCCTTGCTTCATATAACCAGTAACCTATCCCTTGGCGAGGACAAGGTATATACTAATTGCTTAACAGTTCCAGGCACATAGGACTTGTTAATACATTGAACATGATGTAACATTGTTGTATTAACTTTTTTTTTTGGTTTGGCAGCCTGCGTTTTTCAGCTTGAAGGCATATATAAGTTTCATTAAGCCTGATCAAACCATGTGGTATCGGGCTTGCAAGACATGTAACAAGAAAGTTACTGATGCTTTTGGGTCTGGGTATTGGTGTGAAGGATGCCAGAAGAATGACGCCGAGTGTAGCTTGAGGTGAACATCGGATATATAGTCATCTTAAAACCTTCCATTAACCTATAATTCCTACTTATATCTTTACTTTATGTGTTGCTCCCAGATATATAATGGCATTGAAAGTTTCTGATGCAAGTGGTGAAGCATGGCTCTCTGCGTTCAACGATCAAGCAGAGATAATATTTGGATGCTCTGCTGATGAGCTTGACAAGCTTAAATCTGAGGTAATACAGTTCACATAAACTTTCTTTTTTGTGTTTGTTTAATGTCTCGACAGTTTGTAGCTAACTTGTCTGAATATTCCTATTTCTCAGGAGGGAGAAACTGCATATCAAATGAAATTGAAGGAAGCTACATGGGTTCCTCATCTTTTCCGGGTCAGTGTTGCTCCACAAGAGTACAACAATGAGAAAAGGCAAAGGATAACGGTCAGGGCTGTTGCTCCAGTTGATTATGCAGCAGAATCCAAATATTTGTTGGAAGAGATGTCTAAGATGAATATTTCTATGTAATGAGGCTAGCTGAATTGAGAATATTAGATTATTTTTGTTATATTTTAAGGCTGATGAATTCTCATTAGGATTGGTTAGAAAAGCAGTTGTAAATATGTTTTATCCCTGTTGCTTGATAGCAATTCAGCACTTTTAACTTTGATGAATGCAGCTTCAGCAGTTGATCATCCATGAGCAGTTTATTTATTTTGTGTACTGAAGCTTTTGCAGACCTCTTGTTGACTAGGTTTGAGGGTTTAATTGGGTTGTCAAGTATTGATTATGCAAGGTTTCTATGCAATTATAACTTTTGTTTCCCAAAATTATTCTGCATTTCTGCAGGAATTTGGATATATGCAAAACTATATATTGTTACTCTTAGAATTTATCATGAAGTTTCATCATTTTTTGTTTCTTCTCTTTCATACAGTAATTTTGGATGGGGAAGAGATAGTGTGCTAAGGCAGTTTTTAAGCCTTAGATGTGAAGTTGAAGTTGGCACATGTAGTTTGGCTGAACAAAAGGGATGAACTAAAACCAAGTGTTGATCTAGCAAGGTCAAACTGTAGAAGGTTGTCTTCAAGTTGATATCCTCTTATAACAATTGAAGTAGTAGGATTAAGCTCTCCATTCACCATTGAATTTGCACCAAAAATCTGTTGGAAATTTGCCTTTGGTGGGAGTTGTGTCCGACCAACTTTAACGGCTTCCGGTTCTTTATATGTGCATAATCTACTAAGTAAGTAGATTATTGTAGGGCCAAGGATCATCAAATTTTGTTGAGAAATGAAAGAGATATTGGTCCATGAAGTGAGGTGTTTGAAGTATGGAAAAGTGTGGTATTGAGATCAATTCTCCCTCATCGGTGGAGGAAGAAAGAATTGTTTTGTTTATAAGACTTAAAGTTGGTTTGGGGTTTGGGACCCCAAGGGATATCCATGTGTTTAAAGAAAGGAGGACCTAGATGTGCTTCAGTTTGTGAACAATTTTTTGTTAATTGTCACTGATTTTCCATTCACTCTTAATAGATTTCACTCCAATGAAGTACTCTAAGGAAGATTCATTTAGGAAAGGAACTGATTCGGTACCAAAAGGGTTGGTGATCAACCGTGTAAAGAAGATATTTTTAGAGACATCAGTATTGGGAAGCATCATGTAAGGTCCATCACCAAAAAATATGACACCAGAAGATTGAGTGGATGAACTCAAACAAACTGCAAATTTTCTTGGAAAGTTGAAGATTTGAGCTAATTGGGAAGGAAGCGCGATATGATTCCTACCTTTTGTTGGAAATTTACCTTTGTATTTAATGACTTAAACTAGGAGTGGCCAGTGGGTCGGGCTCGGGTCTGGCAGGCCGGGTCTGGCGGGGTCGGGGTCGGGGCGGGACGGGAGAAGGGGCGGGGTTGGGTCTGGCGGGACTGGAGCAAGTCCCGTCCCGATCCCGATCCCGTCGGTATCGGGGCGGGGTCGGGCTCGGGCTCGGGTCTGGATACGACGGGTTTTCATTTTTTTAAAAAATAACATATGTATAAAAAAACTCAATAAACAAAACAAGATAGTGTAATAAAAACATCCCAAGGCTGTTTTTGTGCCTCTTATATTATTTAATATACATGATTTTTTTGTAATACAAATATAATTGTCTAAAATCTAAATTGCAACTTTGTGGTGTTGTCCAAAAGTTGCAAATTACATAATAAAATTACAATTAAAAAAATTACATTCTCAAAAAAACATGTTGTAATTGCTTGATGATTTAATGTGGTTCTTCGGTTGGAATTGGTATTTGTTGGTCAAATTGATCCACGTCGCTTCCACTACCTTCGGTTAAGATTTCGTTGTAGTTTTCATCATCTTCTTCGTTGATCTCCGGTTGACCGCACCTTCTCCGCTCCGCTCGTATCCAATCTCTGAATAATACTGCAATTTCCAAGCTGTCTCCGGCTAATGAGTGTCTGTGGTCTCCTATTTGATATCCGTCACAGTAAAAGCGCTTTCAGACGCAGCTGACGACGCTTGAATGTTCAAAACATCTCGAGCCATCAATGAAAGTGTCGGAAAGGTCTTCTCATTCCCTCCAAAGATTTTGACAAGTCTTCATGTCCATCTTCATTGATAACTTCTTGATACTTGATGTAACCCCGCATAAAACAAAAATATCCAACTCGCTAATTTGGTTAGTAGTAGAGGTACGACCGCACATTCTATTTACGAGGCTTTCAATACTAGTCGCGAAACATCATGTCTTTTGTGAGGTTGTGTTGAAGATGAAGAAGATGGTATGGAAGTCGGTAAGTTACTAGCATTTTCTTGTTGATAAAATCTATATATATTTTTTGCGTTGGTGTTCTACGCTAGACAATACTTCTTCTTTAGTTTGTTCAATAGGTGGTGGGTGATTTAGATTTTTGGGACTTGGAGGTGGTAGTACTTCTATACAATCGTAAATAGTTTCAATTAGTGATTTAGTACCGCCTATTTTAATAGTAGGATTTAATACAGAACCACTAATATAAATAGAGGGAATAGGAATAAAATATTTTTTTATTTTGAGAAACATTTTTAATAGTCACCTTATGTTTGGTTTTTCCATATATTCACTAAGTAATAAAAATATTAGAGTTATATAAAATAACATAGTTGAAATAGTAGGATAATATATACCGAAAATTCTTTTGTTGCTTGAAAAAATTTCTCTAAAAATACAATAAGTTCGAAATTTTTTCCCAATCACTATCTAAAATCATATCACCGGCTTTTTATTATGAGAGTTAAAAAATAAAGTTATAGGTAATTTATAGTCATAAGCAACAAGGAGTTGCTCGGATAAAGAATTCCACCTAGTGGATACTTCTTGTGGAATTTTTCTAAAAGGTAGTCCACAATCATGACAAATTTTTTTATATTCTTTTCTACGTTGTACTTTATTACTTTTAAAAATAAAGTTTATAGCAAATTGTATTTTACTAAGAATGTCTTCAAAAAGTGATAGACCATCCTTTACAATTAAGTTATATATATGGCACGCACATTTTATATGAAAATGGTCTGGAAAAGATGGAGTTAAACTATTTTTTAAAATTGTAATTGCGTAATTGTTATTAGAAGCGTTATCTAATGTAATAGTCATAATTTTATCGGTAATTCCGTAATAATCGCACACTTGATAAATATTTTCTGCAATAAAAGTATCAGTGTGCCTATCATCTATATATCTATACGCTAAGATACGTTTTTGCGTAGACCATTTATAATCTATCCAATGACAAGTTACAGTTAAATAATCATGGCCGTTAGTACTACGACCTATATCAGACGTGATAGATACTTTGCCATTAAAATGATATAATGAATAACGTAAATATTGTTGATATTCATGTGCGAATTTAAATGCATCTCTCTTAACAGTTGATCTAGGAAAACCGTTAAAAGCAGGATTATATACATCTCTAATGTAATGAATAAAACCGGGAGATGAAGGAAATGAAAAAGGCAAACCCTCCACAGCAACTAATTTTGATATTGCTTCCCTATCTCTATGTTTATTGTATTTAGAGCCTACAATTCCCCCCGTCATAGGGTTAATTTGACCAGATTTGGTCCGGACAAGATGTCGGATGTGAACCTTGTCCGATGGAGCGCGCGTTTGCGCACCGGTTTTGAAGCCTGGTATTGGGCATACCTAGCGGATGAGCACTTACTACGTGTCTAATTAAACCCCGTCCCACCGTGACCTTTTCAGCTTTTAAATTTTAAAACATTTTTACAAATTTTACATATGGCTACTTGATTCTCTACGTCCCTATCAAAAATGTCCATGCATCCGATTTTAATGGTCGCTTTCTTTGGACCTCGTCTCATACTAGGGGGAATATGAGGTATTTCAGTTGAAGGTGCACTAGTGGGTGTGTTGTCATCAACATTAGTGGGTGTATCATCTAGATCATCGTCTAAATTAAAGTCTTCTTGAGTTCCAGAAAATAGCTCTTCGTCTAAATCTAATGGTATTATAGGAAAATGTTGAGTATCAACAAAATCATCATGTGTAGGAATAAGATGACTAGAAGAAGTACCCTTGCCCTGGTTGCCCTACTAGAAAAAGCACCATTACCCTTACCCTTAAACATACCTCTTAATCCTTCCATTTTAATTATGATAACAAATAATTAAAGATAATAAAATTAAGTGCGCTAAATAAAATAAACAGACAATAATAATTTAATGAAGGAACGACCAGATTAAACGCCGTAACGCCGTCGACGTAATCGAGAGGTTGAAAATTGAAACTTTGCTCAATGGAAGATCCTCAAGCTAGTTGCCAACTTCACTACCAATTCCCAAATGAATAAATAAAATTGAATATTTAGCAAACAATGTAGACTTGTAGAGAGATATATTGAGAAATTAGAGAGATTGTAGGAAGATTTGTGAGAAAGATGAAGAGAAAATGAGTTATTTTTTTTTGGCGGGGTCGGGGCGGGATCGGGGCGGGCTCGGGGCGGGGTCGGGTCGGGGTCGGGCTGTCCCGGCCCACTGGCCAGCCCTAACTTAAACACTAGGGTTCCGTGACACGTGCAAAATCTACTAAGTGAGTAGATGACCGTAAGGCCAAAAATTGTCAAATTTTATTGAGAAATGAAAGAGATATTGGTCCACGAAGTAAGGTGTTTGAGACATAAAAATATGGTGTGGGACAAATCTACCACATCAGTAGGAAAATGAAGAACTGTTCTCTTTATAAGTCTCAAAATTTGCTAAGGGTTTGAGACCTCAAGGGGTAACCCATGTGTTTGAAGGAGATAGGACCTAGATGTGCTTGGGTTCAAGGCTAAGTTCACACGCGCGTCGCCGCCGCTTGTCCCGTCCAGTCCGATACGGGCTCGAGTCTCGGGTCGTGGGCCTTGGGCTATTATCTCTTTGGACCCCAAATTACTTAATATTTACAGTTTGGTCCCTGGAGTTTCTGAAAAACTGAAATTGGAAATGACGGAAGGCACTCCCTCACTAATGGCCATAAACTGCCATTACTTGGCAGTTGATGAGTCCCTCCCCTTATGCTATCTATTGGAGCCTTTTGGCTCAATTGCAGAGACGAATATATACAATATAATACACAGAGAAAAACAGAAGAGAGCACAACTGAAATTTTGTCCAGAAACGTGTGGACAAACAGAAAACTTTTCATTTTTCATTCTTCAGCAAGTCGTTTCGTGTTTGTTTTCTTCGTCAGAATCAACCTATTTGCTTTGTAGTGTTGATTAGTTGCTGTTTTATCTTGGGAGACTATTGCCCGTTAACGTAAAAGCATATATACGGGGCAATCTTGTATTAAAGACAGAGAGCCATCTCTCGACTCAGCCCACAGTTGTAACAATCCAGATTAGTGTTTCTTGATTTCAGGTTATTAAGATTCAAGACTCAACAAGCTTGCGACAGTTCTGAATATTGGCTTGTTTGTTTATCCTTTCGAACACTTGTAATAATTATTTACTTCCCGTATTACTTTACATATTCAACATCTTTCACCCCACTAGCGAAACCTTCAGTCAAGAATGTAGGAACACAAGTGAAAATGAAACTTGGATCTTAACAAACTCACCAGGATTTGATCCATCAGTGGATTGTATCGATAAAACGTCTTCATTAATTTCACCCCCTGAATATAAAGTCTTGATGAATGGATTTTCTGGGGCGTTATAACATGCATTGTTGTTGCAGCCAATTTTAGGAGCGGTGGTGCAGTTTCCACAAGTGTTAACTTTGGAGATGGTACATTGAGCTGAGTCACAACGAGCCGGTCGATAAGTGGAACTCACATAACCATCTTCACAGTCTACCCAAAGAGCTTGTCCACCAAGATGAATTGTTAACTTGATGGGCACAAGAAGAGTTCTTTGGCCAATTTGGGTGATGTATTGGAGAGTAGATGAGTCTTTTGTCACAGGAAGGATGAGTCCTTTGGGTTGGAAAGAAGTTTGGCCTATGCAAGAAGAAATAGAGAGAAGTGAATAAATGAGGATCAAATAGTAGCTAGTGAAAGCCATGATACAAGATTAAAATGTGAAGTGCAAGTCTGAAATGTTGAGGATTTAGGCCTGTGATTTATAGAAGCGATGTTTTCAAGTCAACTGCACAGCTTATTGATGTAAGTCAATGATTTAGAAATGGATATGGCAGATATATATATATATTGTCGATCACGATGAGGAAGAAAGCAAGTTGGGTGCAGGGTTAGAAATTTGGAATACAGCTGCGTAATTTGACTTTCGAATACATCACATTTCAAAATTTTATTCCGCTTTGCTCTATGACTATTGGTTTAATCAATTATCGATCTTAAATTGAACCTCACTAAATAGATATTTTGCGATAGATCGACTGGTTTTTCCAACTTATTCTGTCGGCAGAGGCACTTCGTATTGAAGTGTGCGTAAATAAACTCTTATAGAAAAGAGTTTTAAGTAATATGTACAATAACATACCCAGTGAAATTCCACAACGTGGGGTCTGGGGAGAGTAGAGTGTACACAGACCTTACCTCCACCTTGATAGGTAGAGCGGTTGTTTCAAGAGACCCTCGGCTCAAGACAATGCATAATCACAAGCAAAGTAGGCAAAGCAAAGCAAGAAAAACGGTCAGACTCAGATGATAAATTAAAGCATTATGAACATACATATAATAAAATTGAATACACCATGGTAGTGCATTCTAACAACAGGAAGCAGTAGTTAACACAACTAAATAAGATAAACAAATTACATTAAAGAACACATAGTAGCATGAATCAAACTATAGAGGACTATAAAACACTAATGCGCCTATAAGTGTGATAGGCTAATCGAGCCTACAATAATAACACTACACTATCATTTTGTAAGCGTAGGTAGGACTATGCTCGACTACCTACTACCTTTCTGCCCTAATTCGTGTTCTTCACAACGCCCTATTTAAGGTCATGTCCTCAGTAAGTTGCACCTGCGCCATATCCCGTCTAATCACTTCTCCCCAATACTTCTTCGGCCTACCTCTACCCCTCCTGAACCCGTCCATAGACAACCTCTCACACCTCCGCACTGGGTCATTCGTGTCTCTCCTTTGCACATGCCCGAACCATCTCAACCTCGCTTCCCGCATCTTATCCTCCATCGAAGCCACTCACACTTTATTCCGGATCATCATTTCTAATCCTATCTCTCCTTGTATGCCCACACATCCATTTCAGCATCCTCATCTTCGCAACTCTAATTTTTTGTATGTGCGAAGTCTTGACTGGCTAACACTTCGCCCATACAACATAGTCGGTCTAACCACCACCCTATAGAACTTGCCCTTAAGTTTTGGTGGCACATTTTTGTCGCACAAGACTCCAGATGCGAGCCACCATTTCATCTACCCTGCCCAAATACGATGTGTGACATCTTCATCAATCTCTCCATTCTCTTGGATAATAGACCTTAGGTACTTGAATCTTTCTTTTTTTGGAATGACCTTTAGTACCAAGCCTCAGGTCCACGCCTGTCTCAAGGTCTCTCCCATTGCTGAACTTGCACTCGAAATATTCTATCTTGGTCCTACTCAACCTAAACCCTTTAGACTCAGAGTCTGTCTTTAAACCTCCAGCTTGTCGTTCACTCCGCTGAGTCTCATCTTTAAGTAATATGTACGTTAGCAAAATATATACACTTCCAGGTCATCTTTACTTGTTTCATGTAATCGTTTTTTTCTTCAAAATTTCAAGATTGAATAAGTACCCCCCAGTGGAAAAGCATTCTTAATTTGACACAATTCACTGATACAACTACCAAATTACAATACAGTAATACACCGACTAGCAAACAAAATGGAGAACGGCACACATCACTGTGATCCATTGAAGTGATACCACGATTAAAATCATGCTAATGGGGAAGGCTTTAACAAAGTAAACTCAAGAAGGCTCATTCAGAAAGAGCACAGATCTTGTGAGAAGGAAGTTAAAGATTATGTTCGTTGAGATCACCTGTTGGAGAAGAAATCTCTATGACTCATTCCAAAGAGTATGACACAATTCGATTAACTTAAGCAGATTACTGATTTTCTTAGAAAACCTTTTTGCAAGAGATTGGGGCGGAAATGAACCAACTGAATAATAATTCTGGCATAAATATTCAGGTTCGAGCGTGAAACGAAGGGTTTTCAGGGCTGTTAATAACGGGCATTATTGTTACATGACCAACTAACGAAGTTCTTCAAAGGTATGGAATTTTCGTACATGACCAGCTAACCAGGCTCTGTTCATTGCCACCTAGCAAAAAATTAACAGGGAAACACGACAATAGGCTCAATTTATTCTTCCTTTTTTTTTCTTCAGTCTGCTCTTTCCCATCCATGTCAACACAAACAAATGAGGTAATAAACTGTCCTAGGTAATTTAAGAAATCCATATCAGCGAATGTGACTACTTTTAGTTCATCAAAATTCGCACTTCATTCAGAAAGAGGGGAGGAGAGGGGAGGGCAGATTAGGTCCTAATCCAACTGAAATCTGAAGCTCAGAATGAATATCAATCGTCCTTCAGATAGCCATGAGATCACCATACTGGCGCATCAAAATGATGGAACCACCAAAGAGAGCTGTAGCTCGAAGCAGTTTCTGCAAGAGAAAATGCAAAAAATCAAAAGGTAGGTAGGAAGTAAGACAAAGACCTACTATTATCCATGCATAAAATTTTAAGCAAACTATATATAAAAAAAAGGGTATCCCGGTGCACTAAGCTCCCGCTATGCGCGGGGTCCGGGGAAAGGCCAGACCACAAGGGTCTATTGTACGCAGCCTTACCTTACATTTCTGCAAGAGGCTGTTTCCACTTTTAAGCAAACTATATAAAAACCAGAAAATGAGATTCACTGTTCGAATCATACACAACCACAAACCTGAAAAGCATTTTGTTGTGCACAACTAAATTTTTGGTCCACACACAAAAGGGATGGAACGAAAGAAAAACAAGCAGATATAACTTGAGAAATTCAGTCTTCTTACAACAAGGCAAAACTTTATTAAGGGGAGAAACAGAGCTTAATTCGACTCATATGCTTGGTTGATCTTTAAAAGATATTTCTATTACATTTCATATCAGCATTACAACATGGAGCTTATGGCGTGTTAAAAACGAAAACAAATAATCCACAATGAACTTTAATGCTAGCACTAGAACACTCATCGTTTACCAGAAAGCACAAGTACAACATAGTAACAACAACAACAACAACAACATACCCTCGGAAGTACAACATAGAAAAAAGAAATAAAAAAGTCATTAGCAAATCATGGAAGCATTTAATAGACCTGATATCAGGTAATTCTGACTGCAAAGCCAGAGTGATCAAATTGCAATTTGAAGACACTATGAGCACAATAGGGTTAAATGCTTATAAACATCAAACTCAATAGTCAATCCAACACCATATTTACATGATTTCAAATTTAAAGTCTCATTACACCGAACACCACAATTTAATTTTTAAGTAAGTTCTATTTGCCCAAAGTGGCGGGCAGATCTTCTATGTTTCATCCAACCTTCAATCAGCTTACACTGGTGTACAATACACTTGCACCCAGGCAAGGCGAGACATCTTCATCGGACATACTCTCAATTTGAAATTCTATTTTTACACAACATACTTTGAATTGAAGATTTGAATTTCTATTTTTATACTTAATGCAGATTTTCCTAGGAAACCAACGAGGGAGTTGGATCTTTCTTTAAAAGGGAAGATATCATATGGGTGCAAGTAGTGTTGCATGGCATTTTCTATAATTTCCTCAGCTGAACCTATGTCCATTAGAAGGAGTTGGATATGGTCGTTTACAAGCTTGAAACAACTAAAAAGGGCTAAAGATCAAACATTTTTTACGATGAACACAATGAATTCTGGACTGAGTTTATGAACTTGCAATATTGTCCATCACTATACTATAAGCATTAGTGAGAGTCAAGGGTCGACATGTCTGTTTATTGTCATTTTTTATCAAGAGGATTTTAAGGGTGTTTTAGTCATTTGCTTCTTTTATTTAAGATATACACTAGTATTTAAAAAAATGTGTCAAAATTTTGAAGAAAAGACAAAGGGAGAACAAAAAATCTTTTCAAATAACAAACCTAAGAGAACGGTGTATATCTTAAATAGAGGAAGCAAATGACTAGAACACCCTTAAAATGATTTTTAATGATAAAAAACAGACATGTCGATCCTGGACTCTAACTCATGATTCTAGTATAGTATAGTATAGTATGTATATATATATATATATACACACACACATACATACTCCCTCCGTCCCAATTTATGTGGCACCGTTTGACTAAGCACAAAGTTTAAGAAAAAAAAGGAAGACTTTTCAAATTTGTGGTCCAAAATAAGCCTTAGAGATATCTCAAAAAGTTAAATTGTTGCTACATATAGAAAGACGACATTCTTTTTAGGACAGACTAAAAAGGAAACTGTGCCATATAAATTGGGACAAAGGAAGTATGTATTTATAAGATCCGCTAACCTACTATATGGTGGTAGGTTAACATTGCACGTATTTTCTCTTTCTGTTAAAATGCCCCTAACAAGACACTAATAATAAGGAAATTTTATTAATCATCTATATTTGCGAATAAATTTCCTATTTGTGTTGCATTCTTCAATCTCCTATTTGCAATATGCAAGCTAAAAAGCATGTGGTGTTTTCTCCTATTCAGCTTTAAAACCCAAATTAAAGGGTACAACAACAACAACATGCCCAGTGAAATCACACACCGTGGGGTCTGGGGAGAAAAGATTGTACACATACCTTACCTCTACCTTATTAGGTAGAGCGGCTGTTTTCGAGAGACCCTCGACTCAAGACAGTCATATGTACAAGCAAAAACAAGAGAAAACAATCAGATCCGGTCAATAAATTTAAAACAATTTACAGCAATATGAAAATGATGGTATCAAATGCGAATACGCACTGATAGCACATTCTGAAAAAAAAGAAAAAAAAGCAGTAATTAACACATAGCAGCAGAAATCAAACTACAGGGCCTATAAAGCAGTACTACGCCTATTCGTACGATATGCTAAGCAGAGGTAGTTGTAAGCGTAAGTAGGACTACGCTCTACTACCTACTACCCTTCTACCCTAATCCGTGTCCTCCACAACCCCTCTATCTAAGGTCATGTCCTCAGTAAGTTGCACTTGTGTCATATCCCGTCGAATCACCTTTCCCCAATATTTCTTCGGCCTACCTCTACCCCTCTTAAAGGGTAGAATGCTTTTTCCCGAGGAGCAATGAGTTCTCGTGAGATGGGGTCATGAAAGCTTTAATGAAGGTAACATCAAATTTCCAGAATGTAGAAATGTCATAAGGAGAAGGTAATAATTTGAGGAAAGCAAAAATGAGCAATGGAAAAAAGTTTTGGCCTTTGGTTGAACTTATGGAGAGGGCAGAAAGAATAAAAAGAGGGACAGGAAAGCAGATAGAAAGGGACTATGAAAGGAAAATTGTGTTTAAGTTTTTGGCGAGAAGACAAATGAGTCCTCTATCATTGTTGATGTGTTGTTGGAAACTTTTAATGGAAAGCAAAAGATGGGTACAATGCTAACCTACTATATGACTGTAATAGGCTAGCATTGTAGCCACATTCTAGTTTCCTTAATTGCCCCTAACAACAGATTAAGAAGTGTTATTGTGAGGGATCTTTTTTGCCTTTCCACAAAAATTGTACACCCAATTCTCCTCCTTCCCCCTTTTTACTTTATTCACTCTCAGATTCAACCCCATACCAAAGCTCTTGCATTTAATTGTTGCTTTCCTCCATTGGACTCAACCACCATTAAAGCTTCTACAATTTGGTGATTCTCACGGAAAACCATAGCCAGGAATCTTTGTTTCTGGCCTATGTAGCACTATATTCATACGGATGATTAGATTGTCATTTCTATTCGGACTCGTCAATTTTTATTTCTACACAACAAAATACTCTTACCTCCATTAGTAATGTTTTAGTTGCAGAAGAAAATGACGCAAACGATTTGAGCCGTCTGATTAATGAAATGCAGGGGTTGCTTTTTTTCTTTCTTTAAAGTTTCTACATGCTAAAGAACTGATTTTCTTGCTGAAAACGCTCATATCCTCTGGTAATAATTCGTCTCTATGCGTGTATGTATAAGTATGTTCAGTGAGCCCTGATAGTTTCTCGATATGCATTATAAAAAAAATCATGATTTGGCAATAAATAAAAACGTATTTTTACAAAGCAACAAAGAATAAAAGTGAAAGCTATAATTCAAAATTTAGTTCATTTGTGTTTTGTGAAACATGTTACAAGAATTAACAAATTACTTTTAAAAATCTCTGTTCATTTGATCCTAATGCAACTGAATGTTTACTGAATTAACTTATACATTCTAATAGTAACATGTTTCAAATGTCATATAAGACCATCTTAAATATTTGGTTCAAGCAGTGAACCAACCAGTGGCGGAGCCACAGCCCAGCTAGGAGCAGGAGTGTAGACATGTCAATTATTACGTACTGCAAATATAAATTACATATTGAACACCCTTAATATATATTACTCCTATGTCCCAATTTATATGACACTTTCCTTTTTAGTCAGTCTAAAAAAGAAAGGCATATTTTCTTATTTGTCAACAATTTAACTTTAAAGTTTACATTTTACGCTTAATATCTTTGACTTGTTTTATACCACAAGATTCAAAAGTCTTACATTATTTCTTAAACATCGTGCCCAATCAAACTACATCATATAAATTGGGACGACAGGAGTATATATATTCAAACACCCTTGACAAGATTTCTAGCTCCGCCACCGGAACCAACCAACTAAATTATAGATCATAGATTTCACTACAGTTCTTCCCAATCTTATATCAAATCTTTTAAGTTCCAAAAATAACAGATTTAATTTCTATTGACACGATAAAAAACAACACTTTCCTTGTTCATCAATTCGATAAACCAAATCATCCATAAAATCCACAACAATGGAAGAAGTGGAAACAAAGACCAAGGCATATACCTCTCAGGCTACTGATATGTATATATGAATAACGTGTATTTAGGACAATAGAGAAAATCAGGAAAGGGGGATACCATGTTGGGATTCCATTTTTCTGCGTCATGAAACTGAGAGTGCCAGAAAGCTTTAATACTGTCCACTGATATAACTGAGGCCGCCATTGAAGTTTGTTGAGACAAGGAGAGAGATCTCTTAATGGAAAGGGTTAGGGTTTTAGCTCGAGGGCCTTACGGGTTTTAGTAGCCAATTTGATACATGGGGCGGACAAAATAATCGGGTTCTCCCAATAAGGGCATTGTATGTAAATTTTCGACTATTGTTTTTCATTTTACCATATTTTATCTCCTATTGTAAGATTACTAACTTTGAATTATTTAAGATCACCAAAATTATGCGAAGAATCCAAACTTTGACAAAAAGTACATGAAAATTCTAGCTCCGTCTTTCTTCTCCTGAATACAAATAAATAAGTAGAACTATATATAACTATTTTTAGTTGAGATTAATGCAAATATTTTATTTTACCATATATCTTCCTTAAGAAGTTATACAGACTAGCCAAGGCGAAGGATAGGAGAGCCCGTGACTTGGATTATGTGAGGTGCATCAAGGACGAGGACGACAAAGTACTGGTGGAGGACGCGCATATTAGGCGAAGGCGACAGTGTTACTTCCATAAACTCTTGAACAAAAAAGAAGATATAGACATTATGATGGAAGATCTGGAGCAATCTGGTAGGTACCGAAATTTTGGGTATTGTATAAGTATTAAGGTTGAGGAGGCTAAGGGTGTTGTTCGCAGAATGCGCAGGGGACGAGCGATTGGGCCTGATGAGATCCCAATTGAATTTTGGAAGAGCACAGACATGACAGGTTTGGAGTGGTTGATTGAGTTGTTTAACGTAATTTTTAAGACGGCGAGAATGCCCTAAGAATGGAGGTAGAGTACAATGATTCCTTTGTACAAGAACAAATGTGATATCCAGAGTTGCAACAACTATAGGGGTATCAAGCTGCTAAGCCACACTATGAAAGTTTGGGAAATGGTCGTTGAGATGAGGGTGAGAAAAGACGTGTCTATTTTCGAGAACCAGTTTGGATTCATGCCGGGGCGTTCGACTACAAAAGTTATTCATCTTATTAGGAGGTTGGTGGAGTAGTATAGGGAGAGGAAGAGAGACTTACATATGGTTTTCATCGACCTTGAGAAGGCATACGACAAAGTCCCCAAGGAGGTTCTATGGAGATGTTTGGAGGTTAGAGGTGTACCTGTGGCGTACACTTGGGCGATCAAGGATATGTACGATGGAGTAAAGACCAGGGTACAGACAGTAGGAGTTGACTCGGAGCACTTTCTAGTGATGATGGGGCTACACTAGGGATCAACTCATAGCACATTCTTATTTGCATTGGTGATGGATGGACCGACGTAAAAAATCCAATGGGAGGTGCCATTGTGTATGTTATTCACAGATGACATAGTCCTGATTGATGAGACTCGCAACGGAGTGAATGCTAAACTGGAGGTTTGGAGACAGATTCTGGAGTCTAAAGGGTTCAGGCTGAGTAGGACTAAGACAGAATACTTGGAGTGCAAGTTCAGTAATGAGAGCAACCTTGAGACAAGTGTGGAGGTGAGGCTTGGTACTGAGGTTATTCCAAAGAAAGGAAGCTTCAAGTATCTCGGGTCTATTATCCAAGGGAATAGAGAGATTGATGACGATGTCACATATCTTATTTGGGCAGGGTGGATGAAATTGAGGCTCACATCTAGAGTCTTGTGCGATAAAAATGTTCCACAAAAACTTAAAGACAAGTCTATAGGGTGGTGGTTAGACCGACTATGTTGTATAGGACATAGTGTTGGCCGATTAAGACTTTGCACACCCAAAAGATGAAAGTTGCGAAAATGATGATGCTGAGATGGATACGTGGGCATACAAGGAGGAATGAAATTAGAAATGATGATAATCGGGACAAAGTGAGAGTGGCCTCGGTGAAGAATAAGATGCGGGAAGCGAGGTTGAGATGATTCGGACTCGTGCAGAGGAAAGACACAAATACCCAGTGCGGAGGTAAGAGAAGTTGGCTATGAACGAGTTCATGAGGGGTAGAGGTAGGCCGGAGAAGTATTGGGGAGAGGTGATTAGACGGAATATGGCGCAGGTGCAACTTACTGAGGACATGACCTTAGATATGTGGTTATGGAGGACACATATTATGGTAGACAGGTAGTAGGTAGTTGAGCACAATCTTACTTACGCTTACAAACTAGTAGTTGTAACGTTATTATTGTAGGTCCGCTTAGCCTATCATACTAGTAGGCGCAGTATTGCTTTATAGTCTCATGTCGTTTGATTTGCTGCTGCTATGTGTTCTCTAGTGTACTTCTTATTTAACTGCGTTAGTTACTGCTTCTTTTTTCAGAATGCGCTATCATGACTTATTCACTTTTGTTACAAGCATTTCATAATGCTTTAAATTTTTTGTCTGGGTCTGACCGTTTCTCTTGCTTTGCTTGTGCTTATGCTTTGTCTTGAGCCGAGGGTTTTTCGGAACCTACCAAGGTAGAAGTAAAGTCTGCGTACACTCTACCTTCTCCATACACATGTTATGGAATTTCACCGGAGTATGTTATTGTTGTTGTTGTTGTTGTTGTACCAAATCTCTTACTGGTAAGGATAATAAAATAAAATGAAAAAATTGACAAACAGACAATCTCTTTTTACGACTATAATGTCCGAGCCAACTTCCGTACATTTCAATTATTTTATGAGTCACTTACTATTTCCACCAATACACCTATTGAGTAACTTGGCATACACATTTATTGACAATATTCTAGAGGTTTAGTTATGGCAAAAGACACTTCTTTAACATTTATAAACTTAGAGCATTTGGCTAAATTTCTTTTATCTCTCCTTTACATATTTTACTTAATAATATTCCATTAATTGAATCATAGGTGTAAATTTAAGAAACCTTGTAATAAACAATCTTTATATTTCTAAAATATCAAACGTTTGAGACATTTGAATTTACCAAAATGATTAGTATTTGACAGAAAAATACTACTCATACTAGTATAAAATTTGCCTTTTGTTTTTCTAAACCAAAAGTATGTGTTAAAACAATTTCCCTTTTGAGGAAAGTAGGAAACTGAGTGGAGGCGGCAAGCAGGCATAGGACCAGGGGCTGCCACGTCGACAACTCGACCGGCTAGAATTTAATCAGACATTTCATGATATCTTCGCAGAGTTCTGACCTCACAAAGATTGAAACATGCTTTACCTTTGAACTCTTTTAGCCAAATAATTGAACGTAGTGAAAAAATAGAAGATGATGATGATGATGGAGGCCATCGCAATTACTCGTTTCTCTGCTTCAAACAATCCACTTCTGATCCGATCCATGGCTACACAAAAACCAACTCCATCCGCTACCAAAACTGTCACTTCTAAAAAGGTCTGATTTTTCAATTTTTTACTTGCATTATATCTCATGATATGTGTTGCTTGAGGCCATAGTATTTCGGAAATAGCCTTTTCTACCTCGTGGAGGTAGAGATAAGGTTACACTCTCCATACTCCACCTGTGAAATTATACTAAGTATGTTGTTGTTACTTAAATTATATCTTAGTATTTACAAAATTAAATGCATAAAAAGCCCGGTGCACCAAGTATTCTGCATTCACCAGGTTCGGGGAAAGACGCATTCCTTGCGGTGTGATGTAGACAACTTACCGTAACTTTTGAGTGATGGTTCCACGGGTCAAACCCGTGACCTATATATAGCTCATTGTATATCAAGTTCCTTCGAAATTGGTAGTCTATCTTATTTCCAATAGTGGTAATTAACAGTTGAAGAGTAACTGTAATACGAATAAGAGACTCTGTTATAGCCATTTCTGTTCATTCGGTGTACTCTACTGATAGAGGAATACATACAATTGAATGTAGGGAGATTTTAATATTGCATGTACGAACGAAATTCATTTGTGTTTAACGTTTTATGCAGACAACAACTGTATTTCCTGTAGGGGAGAAACCTCGGCCAAGCAATTCTTCATCTACACCACCAGTGAAGTTATTGACAAGAGTAGAGCAATTGAGGCTGTTAACTAAAGCAGAGAAAGCTGGTTTACTATCAGCTGCTGAGAAATCTGGACTCTCTTTGTCTTCAATTGAGAGACTTGGCCTTCTTTCGAAAGCCGAAGAATTAGGGATTCTTTCTGCAGCTGTTGACCCTGCAACCCCATCTGCACTGTTTAGTTTGAGCTTGGGATTGTTGCTTGTTGGCCCTGCTTGTGTGTATCTGGTGCCTGAAGATTACCCTTGGCAAATTGTGTTGCAGGTTGTGGTTGCTCTGGTTTCTGTTGTTGGTGGCTCTGCTGCTTTTGGAGCCTCAAATCTTGTTTCCACTTTGCAGAGAAATTAAATTGAAATGTAAGCTGCAAAATACCTTCTCTGACAGTATAAATGTTTTGTTTGTTCAATCTTGCATTTTTTGTTGATCTCTTGGGATAGCCTGAATCCTGTAATCTTGAAATTTAGGTTACTCAGTCTTGCAATCTCGTATACATTGTCCTTTCTGGTTACGCATTTTATTCACTATAAAATATCAAACACTTGCCTGGCTAAGGAATCCTGAGCTGCAATTATCATTTCAGCAATGTAGTTCTTGCACTTGAAGGATTGAACTTCTTTTATCTTATTCGACGTATTATTAACTGGTAGGGTGAAAACTAACTTCAATACGTCTTTGGTTCTAACCGAATATTTCTATAGCGTGTCAATTAATCTGGATGTCATTGCAAGATTGTAGTGACATTCAAATTGCATGACCACAGAACATGAGTCTAGTTGCTCTCCCCTAGAATCAAACATAGGCCGATAGCCCAATAATACAGTCAAGACCTCTCTGTAACAATCATTCTCTCTAACAAATTTCACTATAACAGCCATGTTTTCTGTGGAACCGACCTATTATGTTATGTTATATTATATGTTCTCTATAACAACAAAAAATTATCGGAACAAACAACGCCGCCGTAGAGAGGTTTGACTGTATATGACAATTTGAGGTTTGTCTAGCAGTTCTTTTCCTGAAACTCTAAAGACCAGATATAACAATCTTCTCCCAGGAGGAAACTCAGAGGAGTATGGAGAGTGAATAGCTGAGGTTAACATTCAATGCAATGCAAAACTCTTTAAGTACATATAAAAGGGTATTTCTAATACATGTGTGTATCTTTCGAAAGACACTGGGCCACACTTTTGTTCAAACTAATATGTATCCAGAGATAATGACTATTCAGTTAGCTGCTGAAATCTGTGTGCGTAAAGGCTTCACAAATGTGAATCTTGATGAACTTTGCAAACTTCCTAGGGAGAATGCTGTATATATAACTTCACTGTTCTGTGAGGCATTGTCCTTTACCAACTAGTTGAAGGGGTCAGAAGCTTAGCAGGATTTTCTCTTTGCACTGTCGTCTACATTATACTAATGAATACATGATCTATGCATCAGACTAGAATGAGATTAAAAAAATATTGCAGTCTTTTAATTCAAGTGGTGTGTCAACTTATCTGGATATCTTATTGCAATTTCAGACTCAAAGTGAGATTGATAACACACTTGAATCTTGATAAAATTTGCAAACTAGCTAATATATAACTAATACTGTTCTGTGATGGCGTTACCTTTACCAACTAATTGAATTGTTAGAAGCTTAGCAGGACTTTCTCTTTGTACCGCCATCTACATTATAATGAACATGTCATTGGTGCATTTGATAGCGCTAAGGTAGGATGAGGAGAAAAGCTTGACGAGAAAGAACAACGAGGTGATACGGGCTACAGTAGCTTAGTATTGTCACATTTTCTTTTGATAACTATAAACAAATTACATGAAGCTGCTCCATTATTATGAAACAGAAGAAAATAAAATCTCTCACTTGCTAGAATAAGTGCCTAGATTAGTAGTCCAATCAGAGATAATAGTTACGATTTTATTAAGAGACAAAACTATAGAATATACAAAGTACTATTGGCAGAGAAAAGTTCCATCTTGAGAAACTATGTAGCAAAGTCATCCATCTTTATTTTGTATCAATAAAATCACTCAACTTTTGTCTTTTATCTTATAAAATCACTCAACTAAATATGTCATCAAAAAAATCTGACATGACAATATATTTTTAGTAATAATTACATCTCATAGCTAACTCTAGGACATATTTACTTGTAGTAATTATTGTTTAAATAAATTACAAAACATAATTATAATGTGTATTTGAATTAACTATCATAGCTACATTATATATTTAAAGTAGAATACTCTATTTTTATTATTTTTATCTTGACTGAGAATCTTAGGCTAGACTTTGATATGCTTCTTCTCTCCGCTGTTGTTGGCCACCACGAACCGTTGCCGTAGCTCCAACGAAATCCATTGCTACCAGAGCTTCCATTCCGTCGTGACCCACCACCAACGCCTCTAGATCTGAGCGTTCACTTATTCGTGACCCACCGCCGGACAAACAAAATTCTGAGAGTGTCAGTGACCAGTCGGGAAATGAGTTTTCAAGACTAAAAATATATCCTTTTTTATTGCTTTCTCTGGACTCCCATATGTAAAATAAACGGCGGCAGTGAAGGAAGGAGCAGAAAATAACAAAAGGGGTTTAATTTTCTCCTCTATTTTGGTGCGTATAGATCACGTTACATACCCATAAACTGTTTGTACCTTTTGATTGGTTTGAACCTCGACTACCGGAGATGATCGAAATTCGGCGGCATTTTTTTAGTGTAAAATTCAGAGATCTAGTAATAATGTTCCGTTCAGATCTAATGACAGTGCTCCGTTCAGGTATATTGTTGCCGAAAGCTCATATTTAGCCGGTATCATTGTTTCCGCCGTATTTCCTCCTCCGTTTCAGATCTGTATGTATTGTTTTTCTGATATTTCTCGGATTTCATTGCCGCCGCCGTCATCTCCTTCTCCTCCTCAGATTTAGATTTAATTTTTTCTTGTATTGTCTCAGATCTGATCGGATTTTGAGCGTATTCATTTTTTCGTTTATATTTTATTTCTTGTATTCATATTTGAGTGTATTCGTTAATTTCTTTGTGTAAAATCAAGTGTTTGATGATATATTTTATTTCTTGTATTCAGTTTTTGAGTGTTTTCATACATTTTATTCACTTGTATTTCGAATGAGATCTTTATGTATTACAAATGAATACAATGAATTTGAAGTGTATTCATTTTTAGTGTAAAATTTAATTTTTTGTTATGTATTTTATTTCTTGTATTCATTTTTGAGTGTATTTGTATTTTTTAGTGTAAAATTCAGTGTTTGGGGATGTATTTTATTTCTTGTATTTATTTTTTGATTGTATTTTGAAGGAGATTTCTTTGTACACAAATAAATAAAGTAAATTTGAATTCAACTTTTAAATATAGTAAATTGAATACAATGTAAAAGTAACTACAAATGAATACAACTGAGTTGAATACAACTGAGTTGAATACATCTGACTTTAATATAACTGAGTTGAATACAAAACAAATTTTTACTTGACGTATTCATGAATATAGCGAGGCTGTTTTATGAATATAATAAACTGTAGCAACTAAAAAGTAGCTACACCATGTAATTATTGAAACTATAGCTATGACAATTTAAAACCTCTAAACTATAGTCATTTGGGTAAGTTTTAGATATGGACCCCACATATAAAATAAATTAAAGAAAAAGACCCATATCTTCTGGTGGATATTCTTTAAATTTAGGTTCAATAAATCCATCTTTTTTTAAGAATGCAATTGTTTGGAGTTCAAGAACTGCAAATCGTGGTCCTCAGCTCCTCTTGATGATAATGGAAATTTCGTTCTAAAAATCTGTACCGTTTCGGACATTTGGTCTACTTTTGATAACCCAACTGATACTATTGTTCCTTCTCAAAGTTTCACTATTAATCATATTTTAAGATCTGGGGGTTTATTCTTTTAGGCTTATTAATAATGGGAACTTGTCATTTTTGTGGAATGAGTATAATTCTGGGTTGAATTCTTCTGCAAATGTAAATTTTGTTGGAAATTTGCCTTTGGCGGGAGTTGCGACCGACCAACTTTAACGGCTTAAACACTAGTGTTACGTATGTTGGAGAATCCGGTTCTGCACACATGCATGATCTACTAAGTACGTAGATAACCGTAGGGCCAAGAATCGTCAAATTTCATTGAGAAATGAAAGAGATATTGGTCCACGAAGTAAGGTGTTTGAAGCATGGAAAGTGTGGTATTGTGTTCAATTCTCCCTCATCGGTAGAGGAAGAAAGAATTGTTGTGTATATAAGACTCGAAATTGGTTTGGGGTTTGGGACCCCAAGGGGTATCCCATGTGTTTAAAGGAGGGAGGACCTAGATGTGCTTGGTTCAAGGAAAGACCACACGCGCCGCCTTGCCGCCGTCCTATCTGTGGGCCTTCGATATTATATTTTGGGCCGTAAAACTTTGCGGATGTACAGTTTGGACCGTAATTCTTTCAGATGTACAGCTTGGTCCTGAAGTTTTCGTAAAGTTGGAATTTCGACTGGTCAAAAGCGAAGCGTCAAGCTCTCAATTCAGCCATTTATTTTGGCTGAATTACTCCTCCTATAATGGTCAAATCCGTTGGTCTTTCACCATTTATGTTGGTGACTTTACTACCTCCATAATGGCCATTATTTGGCTATTATGGAGGCAGTTTTCAGCCCCCTCCATCACCTATATAAACACCCCTTTACACCATTGTTGAGCAAAAAGAACACACATAATATACACGAAATTCAGAAGCTTACACAAGCAGAAACTTTTCTTCTTCCTACAACTTCCAAGGCATCATTTCGTTACTCAATATTCTTCACGGTAGCTCTTGAGTTTCCTTTGCTCAAGTGTTCCATTGCTGTTTTATCTTGGGAGACAAATTGTCCAGGACGTATAAAGGATACATACGGGGCAATATTGTCTTAAGGACAGAGTGCCACACTCGACTCAGCAAAACCAGTTTCCATTTTTCCGTCTTCAACAAAATTGTAATTTCAGTTTTGTGATTATATTGTAATTTCAGATTACTAGTTGAATTATTGATTCTTTGTTTATCCTTTCGAATACTTGTAATAGTAATATACTTCCCGTACTGCTTTATAAAGTACCATAGAACAAAAATACCAACAAATTTATCTTCTCCTAGTTTAAGAATGCAGACTATTGGGATTCCTTCACTTACTGATCCTAGCGTTTCAAGCCCTTTAATGTTGTTTATAGTAGTGATTATGCCGATGAAGGAAACATTTTAAGGTTCTTGAAGTTGGATGCTGATGGAAATCTTAGGATTTAATTTTGCTTTTTTAAGCCTAAGGGTCTTTTATTTTAATTTATTTTATATGTGGGGCATGTCCACATGGCATAATATTGACATGTCAGATTCTTTTGATAACTATCTAGTGGAGTGATTTCACGAGAGAAAAGTCTAAAGTTCAATGATTTTATTGATACAAAATAAAGTTAAGTGATCTTTTAACATATTATTAACTCTGTAGTATTATATATGGAATTCTGAGATATCTAAATTTATCTCTATAAGCAATAACTACATCAATTTTTCTTTGAAATCGGTTAAATTGTGTGTTGAAAAGTAATTTGTTATGCGACATAAATTGAAATAAATGACTTGCAATTCATGTATAATTTTAAGGTACATTATTTCATATTGCTAAATTTCTCCTTAGACATCGCTTACTTTAAAATCGAAGAAGAATGAATTTATATTGGGTCATTGGCACAAATGCCTTATTTTGGGCTAGTCTTTAATTTTTGTCCCTTATATTTGAATGTTTTAAGTTTTATCCTTTCATTTTTAAGTCAATAATATTAAGATAAAACTACCCCTTCCCATCTTACATAATCTAGAGTTCTTTTTCAATTCATCTTCTTTTCCAATCTTACTTTCTTTTCTCTTTAAGCTCCAAGTATCAATAATAGTGAATTTCAAAAACTCCGGACAAACGAAAAATGATACGATCCAGTTCCCCTCCACTCGTGGAAAAAAAAAAGATTCACGCCTTCACTGTGCCGACCAGCAGCAAGATGCCACTTACAGCTGGCATACAGAACAGGATAGGCATTATGCGAGTGTTAATCCAATTTAGTTTCATTTGGTCAGATCAGTAACTTAGTGTAAAATAAATAGAAAGGAGACAACACATGCACAGAAAAGAACGATAAATATATTGCCACATTAGATTACACGCGATGTAATACATATGTTAGTGTAAAGAGGAGCACTGTACTATTTTCAAGTTGGATGCTAACTATTAACAATTAGAATAAAACTAATTATGCTAATTCTTGTCTTATGTCTGAAGACAAACTCTTAGATTCATCTGTCATAATTCATAAGGTCTGGATCTCGATGAATAATGACTCAATTATTCCAATTAAGGCGGAGTTTGCCTTCAGACATAAGACAAACTCTGTCTTATAAGGTATTTGTGAATCCAAACTCTACCTTAAGACATGCAAGAAGGTCGGATGAATTGTGTGTCTGTGTGGCTTCTCTTCTGTAATAGACTTTTAAATGTTATAATAGTTTCAAATAAAATCTTCAAGCCCCTTCTGTAGCATGTAACTACTCGAATTTTTTAATTTTGGGAGGACGAACTAGCTCGTAATTAGTATAATACATAGAAGATACATGACCTAAACATATGTAAAAGTGAACAATGTGAAACTCAGTTCAACTTACTGAATTATGTTTATATTAAATTACAACTGTAATTCCATATCCTCTCCTGGCTTGGCATCTCATTATGTGTATAAAAGATTGACAACTGCTGATAAGGAATTGCTTCCGATTATTTATTTATACTTGCTATATTACTTGCAATGTTTGTTTCAATTGGATGAATTGAAGAAGCCTATTTGATGTTTGATAAAATGTCACAACTGAGAAATTGTCATAAGTCATAACAATTAGTGTGTATGATGTTTTACAAGTAACTTTTTAAATGTTTGAAAGATGAGGAGGTATCATTTTCCATCATTCGTAGGTTGAGTAGTATTAGTTCCTTTGTTTCATGAGTTAAATTAGAGGCATTTCACATGTTACATTTTGAATAACAATATTTCTAAGCTAAATGAGGTTGTTAAGTTGTGTTTCCTCATCAATGTCTTTTAGTTGAACAAGAAGATTATATTCCAAACAGAGAAATAAAGATTACATGCAAATCCATAATAAAATATTATATCACCAAATCACCATTGCAATGTTTTCTAGGAATATATGTACAGTGAGAACTTAGGAGCATTAAACAGTAGCACAAAACTGAGATAGAATGAACTTTTGGAAATTTTTGGGGATAGAGAAAATGAGAAGATACGAAACTAGTCGAAGCCGTGAACGTGCAAATATTTTAACTTACAAGAAAAGTTCTTTTCTTTTATATTTTCTTGTTTTAGCTTTTATATAGTTGTGATGTTTTAGTTAAAAAAGGTAGTAACTTAAGAGTTTTTAGAGTGAGTTGATACAATTTTTGAATCCTTAACAAAAAAGTTGTAGTAAAGATGGTATAAATCTGGTGTAAATATATTAAATATATTGAACTTCCGTAGTGATGTCTTAATGAGCATTTGGGCTATGCATTTTGATCTTAGATACCTATGATTCTGTTTCTAAATTTCAGAATAGAAAGATTAGTTCTACATCCTCACCAACAATCTTTTAAACACCTTACAACTAAGCAACTCTAGGAGTTCTCCCTTCATTTCATGTTTTGAAACCAAATAAATCTTTTCTTACTTGTTCTTGTTACAAATGTCTTATTCTAAGTAGGTTTACTCATCAAGCCCACCCTCTAGGTTTTAGAGAACATTATTAACTTACGGGAGACTCTCATGTATGTACAGGAGAAATAAGCAGGGCTTATATGTTTTTAAACTTCCTATCTTGAAATAAGTTAATTAGGATACTTTAAGTAGGAGTTAAAAGTATTTTTTCTGTAATTAATCATTATGTCCTTCACTATTGGAATGTTTCCACACAACTCAACATGAGCACTTGAAACTTTTAAATTCAATGATGATTGTCTCAGCATTATAGACCTAAAGACACCGCACAAGAATATAAGATATTGTACAATGAGAGATTTATCTTAACAATCAAAAGTTGACTTAGTATCCAAATAGTTAGGAATTTCTAATGGGATGTGTCTCTCCTGTAGGTTGATGAATATACCGGAAATGCGAATCCAAGAAAATATATGCTGCATACTTGATTGCTAGAATATATGCTGCATAGAA
The DNA here is from genome assembly GCA_029783415.1 of Anisodus acutangulus. Classification (NCBI taxonomy): domain Eukaryota; kingdom Viridiplantae; phylum Streptophyta; class Magnoliopsida; order Solanales; family Solanaceae; genus Anisodus; species Anisodus acutangulus. The sequence continues at coordinate 8,831,826 of CM056497.1, forward strand.
TCAATGAATCAGATTCTATGCAACATTGTTTGTAGCCCCCAGTTTTAATCCTATTTGCTGCATACTTGATTGCTAGAGCTTCGACCATATTGTGGCTGGAGCTTTGTGTAGGAATGACAAATGCAAAAATTTAAGCTTCCAGTATCATACCTCCAATTTCTGCTGCTCTGTCTTGTTCCCTATAGCTCCCATCAGTACTAATTTTAATCTTACCATTAAGAGGCATATTCCACACCACCTGTGTAACCTGTACTCTAGGCTTGAGCTTTTCCACTGTCTCACATAATTGATGCCAAGGCATGTCAAGTTTGAATTTAGGGAACGCTTTGTCCAAAACAGCCTTCAAGAACCGGTAAACTTGTTGAAAGAAATAATTCATTGATTATTTTCATCAATGAATGAGTATATATACAATTTATAATTTTCATAATATAGAAAATCCTATTCCTATTCTACTCCCAAAATCCTATTCTATTTGTACAAGAATTCTTACAATTATGGTAAGTGTACAATGCTAATTAATTACAAATACTATGTTACAAAATATTCTCCAAACCGTGATATACTTACCATGTATATCACAGACTGTTTGGTCTTGTGTTTCCGTGATATACACGGTATACACAAGGCATTGTATATGCTGTTATATCGTGTATACCACAATATACTTTCACACCCCTTGCAGTCATAGCGGGCGGTCTTCGTACGCTAAGACTGTCCTTAAAATCTTCAAATAGAACCGAGGGAAGACCCTTAGTAAAGATGTCTGCAATTTGATACCTGGAAGGGACATGGCAGACACGTACTTGTCCACGAGCTATCTTTTCGCGAACAAAGTGGATATCCATCTCCATGTGTTTAGTGCGCTGGTGTTGAACCGGATTACCAGAAAGATAAACAGCACTAATATTATCACAATAAACCAAGGAAGCCTTATGAATGAGACAATGAAGTTCTAAGAGAAGATTACGTAACCAACATGATTCAGAGACCACATTGGCTACCCCTCGATATTCGGCCTCCGCACTAGAGCGTGATAATGTAGACTGTCGCTTCGCAGACCATAAGACCAAGCTATTACCAAGAAACATACAATAACCAGACATGGAGCGTTTGGTATCTGGACAACCACCCCAATCAACATCTGTACATGAGACAAGCGTAGAAGTCGACGACGAATATAGATGCAAGCCATAGTCATGTGTCCCCTGTATTTATCGTATAATGCGTTTGAGCGCATTCATGTGCTCAATCCTAGGATCATGCATAAACAAACACACATGCCGTACTGCATATGTAATATCCGGTCTCGTGAACGTAAGATACTGAAGAGCTCCGGCAAGACTGCGATAGTGGGTGGGATCCTCGTAAGGTGAGCCAACCGCAACACTTAGCTTGGGTTTAGTATCAACTGGAGTGGAAGTAGATTTACACGAGGACATACCAGCCCTTTCAATTATCTCATCGGCATATTTTCGTTGTGATAAGAATAGCCCACCTGCATGACGAGTGACAACAATCCCCAAGAAGTAACTCAAGGACCCCAAGTCTTTCATAGCAAACTCAGAACTGAGCAGTGTCATGATAGACTTGGGCAAAGCATCAGAAGAGGCAGTCAAGACAATATCATCCATATATAATAAAATATAAGCCAGGGAAGTATAACGATGATATATGAACAATGAATTATCAGACATGCTGTGAGAAAACCCAATAGACGAAACATAGTATGCAAATATCTTATACCAAGCCCGTGGGGCCCGCTTAAGCCCATACAAAGACTTTTTCAATAAACAGACATGATTAGGATATTTGGGGTCTCGAAAACCCAAGGGTTGATGCATGTAAACGGTGTCCTTAAGATCACCATGTAAGAAAACATTTTTCACATCTAACTGATGAATGTGCCATGCCTTTGAAAGAGCCAGAATGAGAACAATGCGAATGGTAGCCGGTTTGACCACCGGACTAAATATCTCACCATAATCCATGCCAACCTGCTGAGTTTTACCATCACTTACAAGACGAGCCTTATGTCTCGCAAAAGAACCATCAGAATTATCTTTATGAGTAAAAATCCACATAGACCGAATAATAATAACACCAGAAGGACGGGGCACCAACCCCCACGTCTTATTTTCAATAAGAGCATCATATTCGTCATGCATAGCCAATTTCCAATTCGGGTAATATAATGCAGACAATGGGTTATAGGGTAGGGGGATTTAAGAACATTAGAATTTAGATTAAAATATCATTTTGGTTTAAAAATACCCCGTTGACTAAGAGTGACCGGTCTGTGACTCGGGGGAGAATTGGGTGGATTTTGAGAAAAATTCGGATGGGTGATGGACTGTCCAGCAGGCAGTGGGCCTGCTGTCCCAACACTGGAACTGGACGTGTAACAGGGACAAAAGCAGTCTCGGTAGTGGGCTGGGCAATCGACCCACTTACCGAAACTGGGGCAGAAGCAGTAGGTGGAGGCGGGCCAGCAGACAATGGGCCTGCTGGCGTGTCGGGGTCACTGGATCGGCCCATGAGGTGGTGCGTAAAGTACGGTGAGACCTCGTCATCTAAAAAAGTATACACACTAGGTACGGGACTACTCACTTTAGTAAAAGGAAATTGAGTTTCATAAAAAATAACATGGCGACTAATTATGATTTTATTAGACGATAAATCCAAACATTTGTAACCACGATGATAAGATGGATAACCCAAAAAACACACGAGCGGTATAACATACTTGAAGTTTGTTAATTGTAGTTGACGGAAATAGTGGATAACATAAACACCCAAAAACCCCAAGATGGGAATACGAAAGATTCTAATTATATAGGATTTTAAGAGGTGATGAATATGTCAATCCTTTGGTAGAAAGTATGTTAAGAAGATAAGTAGCCATTTGTATAACATGATGCCAAAAGGAATGGGGTACGGAAGCATGGACCAATAAAGTACATACAATGTTATTAATGGTACAGATTTTTCGTTCAGCTTTCTCATTTTGTGAGGACGTATGAGGACAAGAGAAACGAATAACTATGCCATTAGCATAACAAAATTCTCGAAATGCCCCATTATCATATTCTTTGCCATTATCACATTGAATATTTTTGATTTTCCATTTGAATGGGGTACAGATGAATGCTCGAAATTTTAAGAAGGTGGAAAAAACTTGAGATTTTTTCGCTAACGGAAATGTCCATAAAAAATTAGAATAATCATCCAAAAATAGAATATAATAACGATGGCCCACAAAACTGAGAACGGGAGAAGTCCATAAATCGCTATGAATAATATCAAAAGACATCAAAGTATGAGAAGTAGATGCTACAAATGGTAATCTAACATGTTTCCTAAAGGACAAGAATGACAAATTGGAGTACTATGCGTACCCTTACAAGAACTAAATTTGTGTTTATGCAAAGAATAAACAATGGACGACCCAGGGTGACCCAAACGTGCATGCCACAAGGAAGGAGCTAGAGCAACAAAAATTGACGGCAAGGTTGGACTCGAGAGACTGGAGGCGGGCGTGATTGGATAAAGATCTCCCCTACTATTGCATCTCATGAGAGGTATCCCCATTTTGAAATCCTTCACAGGAAACCCAAAAGGATTAAAATTAATAGAAACTCAATTATCAGTGGTAAATTTTCGGACAGACACCAAATTTTTAATTAAATGAGGGGCATGAAGGGCATTTTTCAAGACAAGAGGTGGATGTGGGGGAGACAAAGTAGTATTACCGTAACCACGAATTGGAATTATATTGCCATTACCAACAATAATGCCACAATTTTTGCTCAAATTAGAATAAGACGAGAGAGTACCTTGGTCGGACGTCATGTGAGAAGTGGCGCCGATGTCCATGCACCAATTCATGTCTGGAGGATTTAATCCAAGTGTATGCATGTCAGCCTCAATATCGGTGGGTGTTGGCATCAGATTTGGGCCCGCAACAATGAATGTCTGCTAGGGCTGAGGCCCAAGTACACCGGACTACTAACCCGACCCGGAACGATGCTGGTAAGACCTCGAGTAATTGGGCCTGATATGGGGCTGGACCGAGGCCCAATGTGGCTGGAAATAATTAGGAGGAGGGCAGTAGACGGGACTAGGCCACTAGTCCAGGCCCACTGCCAAGGAGCCCAAGGCTGGGACCAGGCGGGTTGGGCCCCAGACCCCCGAGACTCACCCCCGCTGTTGGTACTGTTCCCGCCGGCGGTGCCACTGTTCAGGCCGCCGCCACAATTTTTGCCATTATTTTTCCTGTTTTGACCCTTCTTGCCTCCACCATTGTTGCGGTTTTGGCCCGAATTATCAACAAACCCCTGAGAGTTATCAGATGAAGTCATCATCGCCACGGAACTGGCGCCGGTAGCCGCCTTTTTGGCCAAGCCGGCTTCTTTTAACGTGAGCATCGAATGGGCTTGATAAAAATGTGGAAGCGGATTACTTTGACAGAGTAGAGTCCCAACGCCATTATAGGCCTTCGATATGCCTGCAACCATTTGTAGAACAAGACGATTATTGGTAACCGGCGCTCCAACGTTACAGAGTTGGTCCGCTAATTCCTTGAGCCGTTTACAATAAACTGAAATATTTGGGAAATCGTCCATGCTGACTTGGGAAAATTCCTGCTCAAGGGTGACAACACGGGAATGCTAGTTAATCTGAAATATATCACACAATCTATTCCAGGTAGCTATAACCGTAGTGTCTGGTTCAATAATCGTATGTAAAAGGTCGGTAGAAATAGTGAAGTAAATCCACTAAAGGACGGTAGCATCAAGAGTGATCCATAACTGAGGATCCTCCAAGGGTGGAGGGATAACGGGAGGAATTATGTTATGGATGACTTGATGTGAGATTGCGTGAATTTTGAACAACTCTGCCCACGTCGCACAATGGACATTTTCCATATAAAAAACAATAGGGATGTGGTTCTTGATGTTAGAAACAGTAAGGGCAGGGTGAAACAAGTTCTTTGACGTCGACATAACGAAAGACCAAAGGGATTGGAAAGAAAATTTGGGAAGAGAGGAGGTAAAATAGGCATGAAATCCGAGAAAGGGCACATATTACGAGGTAGGCTCAGCCGAGAAGGGATAGTCGGAAACCGAGAATAAATTTGGGAGAGGAACGGAAGTAATTTAGTCCTAGACTTCTGATACCATGAAAGAAATAATCCTTTGATTATTATCATTAATGAATGAGTATATATACAATTTACCATTTCCATAATATGGAAAATCCTATTCCTATTCTATTTCCAAAACCCTATTCTATTTGTACAAAAATTCTACAATTATGATAAGTGTACAATGCTAATTAATTACAAATACTATGTTACAAAATATTCTCCAAACCGTGATATACTTACCATGTATATCACGGACTGTTTGGTCTTGTGTTTCCGTGACATACACGGTATACACAAGGCATTGTATATGCCGTGTATACCATGGTATACTTTCACTTGTTGCTGCATTCTCCTAGGGTAAAATTTCTTTTGCTCCCCATACCTACTTGAGCATCTTGTGTAATCCACAATACCCAACATATGATGATTGGAGTAATACGAATTATCATCTTATGCATTTCATTCTTGCTCCTGGTAAGCCACCATTCATTCAAAAATATTTTCACTGCTTTGTTTTGATACTTGATTCCAAGAGGTTGCCCGAACTGCTTCCACAACAACTGAGCAGGCTCACTTTCTATAAAGAAGTGTTGAATTGTCTCTGGTTGAGTATTTGAGCAGCACAAGCAATCCACTGGCATGTTCACAAACCTGCAAACAGGGTTGTTAGTGAAAGGTAGTTTACCTTTAATTAATCTCCAAAAAATAAAAGAAAATTTAAATGCCAAACCTTGTTAATCAACAAGTCTTTCTGTCTATGCACTTTGATCCCATTCCATGCTTCTTTGTTGGAGAAACAACCATATGTAGCTGGCTGCCATACAAGATAGTCCTCTTTTGAATCTGCTTCAACCTTGATGGTAGTGATATGTTGAACAAGCCAATCACGCAAAAATTCTCTCAGACTTTGAACATCCTAGTATTAGTAGAGTGAGCATATTCTGGGCAATATTTAGCAATATCCCCATATTCGGTCCAATTATCCCACCAAAAATTACTTTGGCCATTTTTGAATACTCCAAATCATATGAGGTTCAGCCTTGCTTCTGATCCAAACTTTACAATATTTAGCCTTGGTGAATTTAGCCCAAAGAGAATTTTAGCATCTAAATCTCCACAATTTCTTCATATTTAGAGTCTCACAAATATCAGACATTATCTTAATTCCCACTTCACCTTCTTTGGGAAAACACAAATTCTCCCAAGAGCTCTGATGATGCTTTCTTTTGTCATTTCTAGATTCCCAGAAGAATCTTGCAAAATGTTTCTCCATCAATTTTATAGTTCTTTTAGGAGGAGTGAGAGCAGTCAAAGTATAGATAGGCAAGGATTGGAGCACACTTTTGATCAACACCATTTTACCCCATGAGATAGCATACAGCTTTGCCAGTCATTAAGCCTTTTAATGACTTTTTGGATAGCATTTTTTCAAAATATTCAACTTTTTTACTCCGAATATAAATGGGGCATCTCAAGTATTCAAAAGAAAACTGCTTATCATAAAAGCCAGTTGCTTCTCTAATTTTGTTGATTCTGCTAACACCAGTGCCAGGAGCTGTAAGAAAGAAGTATTTGTTTCTGTTCATTTTTTGCCCAAAGCTCCTATGGTACCACTGAATTTGTTTCATAATCATCTTGATGGACTTGGTGTTGCCACTTGTAAAGATCACAATATCATCTGCATAAAATAAATGGTTAATAGGACCTGTATTTAACATGGTAAAAGGCACAAATGTTCATTACAAATTAAACTGTTAAGAAGTCTAGCAAGAACTTCTGCACCAATGATAAATAAGGAAGGGCATAGAGGATCTCCCTATTTCAGGCCTTGAGAGGAAGTGAAGAATCCATGTCTTGTGCCATTGATAATGATAGAGTACCATACATTTTACACAATACCCATGATCATGCTTGTAACCTCTTCAGAGAACCCAAATTTCCTAAGAACAACATTGATAAAAGGCCATGACATCCTATCATTTGCTTTTGGTGTGTTTGGTAAGGAAAATGTTTTCCTAGAAAATGTTCTTGGAAAATAAGTGGGTTTCTTACTTACTAATGCTTGGTAAGGAAGTATGTAATCTAGCTGTTGATCCTATGACCAAGTATTATTTTCAATCCCCGTCATCAAATATTTAAGTCGTAAATATTTTCAAGACTTCGTCCTTTTATCACCGAGCTCTTGATCCTATGACCAAAATTCTATATGGTCTTTATAACCTGCTCCATATTCCGAACTTTGATGAAACTTATTTCTCTAATTTGTTTAACCTCTAATCCCCGTGTAACCTCTTCAACATTGATATGAATCTTCTATAACTTTATGAATGACCTCTATCTCATTAAACTCATGTGTGTTTACCCCGATGTATCCTAACGTTAAAGTACGGGGCGTTACACTTTTTCCCCTTTGTTGGAAAACTAGATTTAGAACCTTAAAATATTTGATACTTCAGCTTTGCTATTTTTGACAATGCCTTTTTGCACACATTGAAGGACTAAATCTTTAATTAATTTCTTGGCGCAGAATATCTTGATTAAAATTTCTTCAGACTAAAGTAGCTAGCTAGTAACCGGTAAACCACAAAAATTTCTATAGTTAAGCTGTTGTACTTGTGAAATTTTCATTTGATCAAGATAACAGCCTGTGGATGCGTTTTATGCACATATACATGCGCATATATGCCTATTATATGTAGTTATGTACAGAGGAAAGAAAACGAAAGATATAGTTGGTAGCAGATTTTTTTTAATATACTTATACGTACCTACTAGTATTTACGGGTAAATTTTCACAAAATGATCACACAATTATATATAGGGTTTCATCAAAAGTCACACAATTTTATTTTATCACTTAATAAGTCACAATATCATATCATCTTGGTAACCTAATGGCCACAGTAGTAAGAATGTAACTTACAATGGACCTTTTTTCTTAAATTTTATATTTTCACCTTCTTCACCTTTTTAAAATAACTATATAAATAAATAAATAAACTGAGATCCATCAATAAGCTCTTGACTAGATTATCTTTTTTCCCGTGTATATACTTTATCATGAGAATTAAGAAAATAATTTTTTAATTATGTGCCGTCAAGAGATTTACATGTTGTTTGGATGGTTATTATGTACATATCGTTTCATAATTTATTGTACCGTACTATATTATTTTGATGAATACAAATGTTTAGATAAATTATATTTTATCCGTTCAAAATGTTTGTCTTACTTTTCTTTTTGGTATGTTTCAAAATATTTGTCTCTTTCCCTTTTTAGCAATTCTTTAAGTCCAACTTTCCACGTGTCATGTTTAAGACCACAACATTAAAGAACATTTTGATATATTCTTCATATATTTAATTTAAGATCACAAGATTCAAAAGTCTTCTTTACTTTTTTAAACTCAATGTCAAGTCAAAACCAGATAAACATTTTGAAACGGAGGGAGTATCACTTTCCGGTGTTTCATATTGCGATGTAGCAGCAATTTGAAGAATAAACTTACAATATTACAAAAAAAGTATGATGTAAAATTAAATTGTTGTATCATAAGGGCATGACGAGAAAAATAATTAACGACACGATCACACTAAATCAATCGTTATATAAAATGACATTTATTCTGATTACATAACAATTGACTTAAGATACAATAAAACCTAAATAATAATCAAATCAAAGTAGTATTATATTAAGGTGTTGGATGTGATTGGGCCCATTGGTAGGGTGTTGGTTCGGAGGACTAACAGTTGGCTTTTTTCTGCAAAGTAATTGCATTATTGGAAGCATGCATTTATCATTGAATTCATCGCGTCTTGCGCCCTTTCTCTTCTTTATCATTTTGTTTCTTTCAATAGAAAGGAAGAATTTAAGGTGTCAAACTGTGAATCATCAAGTGTGAAAGTGGGGAACTTATGATAAATACAGTAATATTGGGATCTGAAATAACTGTGTGAACCGAAAGTGACACTACATATATACTAGTAGAGCTAGCCCCAGGTCGTTACTTTCTTTAACACTTCCCTACCTCTATTATCATCTGTAATTCCTTAATTAGAAATGAAACATTCTTATTCTCTTCATCTTCTTCAGTGACCAAATGCTCTTCTTTGTTTCACCTGATACGTTCCTTACTCCAACTTTGTTCGCCTGTTTGGTCTATTAATATGTCTCTGTTGCTACAATGTAACATTTCTTCACCAATATAATTAACATCCTCATCCCTTCATTCTCTTTGCTGTAGTTTGGGATGGCAAATAAGACAATAAAAATATGATCCATCGAATCAATTCATTATTAAACTCACTTCATTTTGACCGTCTAAATTCAACTCAACTGAAAGTTAAACTATGAGGCATTGCATAGTCCATCTCAACCAAATTAACTTTTTGGACAAGGTTGAACAATAACCGATTTATTGATTCAACACATTTGCTTAGTCTACCAAAAATACTATTAAACCAAAGCAAATAACTTACCATAAAACATAAGTGGTTTTATCTTTTACTATTAAAATAACAAGAGCAACAAAGGATTAATTATTAATTGGACACCAATTTCGAGCTTTATGAAACTGGTTCAAGTTGCGGACATCAACACGAGCACATTACCCCGAGGAATGAACTCCGATTTTAACTTAAAAAGATTAATTTACCATCAATGATCAATCAGTTGCCAGCCATGTAACAAAAACTCACTTTTCTAGGTTAATATATCTGGAGAAGCTCTAGGGTTAAATTCATTGGATTGCTAATCCTGCACGAATGGGTTATGACATCGTCGAGAAAAAAAATCATTACTTTTTTTCGGCAATTAAGGACTGGACTGGTCAATATGAATTGCAAACTGTATCATCTGTTAAGGGTAAAATTTGTAAGTGATAGTTTATCCGGGAGCCTTGAAGTAACTGGTAAAATTGCTGTCATGTGACCAGGAGGTCATGTGTTCAAGCTGTGGAAACAACCTCTTGCAGAAATGTGAGGTAAGACTGCGTACAATATACCCTTGTGGTCCGGCCCTTCCCCGAACCCCGCACATAGCGGGAGCTTAATGCACCGGGCTACCTTTAGTTTATCCTATATTTTCTGAGGTAAAGAAAGTGATGATGCTGTCACACGTACTCCTTCTGGGCTTGAAGTAGCAGCATTTAGCAGTTAGTAGCACAGTCCATTATTCATTCTGTTACTCTGCAGATTATCACAGATATAGCAGTAGTAGCATAATGGGACAATCGACCCTTTATTATTTCTTATTTCTTACAGTACAGTACTGGGGCAATAAGTTAATCATCCATTTATGATTTCTGTCCTATATTTGTTTTTTTTTTTGTTTTTTTTCTTGCGTTGCTCTATTTTTGGTACTTTCACTTAATTCAAGAAGAAATTAGATGAATATGTTACTCCTCGCTATGGTGGATTAGAGGGTTCACCGGAATTCACTAAATTTTTTTTATATATTTAAAAAATTTACTAAATATTTATAAGTATTTATGATTGTGGACTCCGTTATTATGTAGTATTAAGTTGATAAGGTTGATGTAGGAATCTATAAACTTTAAATTCTTGATCCCGCCTCTATCTCCAGAGAAGGTAGAGGGTGAATTGGGAAATTTAATAGCTTAACCTAGGTGTTAATTAGCTTTTGTATACCAAATTAGTTGGGATTTACTTGTTGGAAATTTTACTAGCAACTTGCGAGGTTTGTGGCTAGGGTTCCAAACATAATTAGGTGCTTTCTTGCTCAATTATGACTAAAAATTCAGTGATGATGATATTAGCTTTTGGCATGCTATGATTGTAGCCAGCTCTAGTCCTAACTCCTAAGGCCTGTAAAAACATTTTCTTAATTGTTTTCGCTAGGGTTTAGAGTTTAGCGGTGGCAAAGGTAAGCTCCATACATCAATTTCTATCGGTTAACACATCAAACTTTTTTTTACTCCCTCCGTCTCATTTTAAGTGTCTTAGTTTGACTTGACATGAAATTTAAAAAATAAAGAAAGACTTTTGATTCTTATGGTCTTGAATTAAAGATGTGTGTAGTTCTTTAAATCTTGTGGTCTTAAACTTGATGTTGAAATTGAAAAACTTACTAAATATAGAAAGTGACACTATATTTGGAACAAACCAAAAAGGAAAGTAAGACTGTAGACATAAATTTTTTGTAGAACTCTACAAGATGGGTTCAATCCTGTCACGACCCAAACTGGAGGGCCGTGACGGGCACCCGGACCCTACCCGCCGGGCACCACAGATACATTCTACCCTTAATCATATTTAAACACGGACTGAGCCGTGATAGATAATATAAGGTTTCAACCCAAAAGTCCCAACTTACACATTTATATACCAAGGCCGACAAGGCCATACATGACAACTAACCACATGACACCTATCTACAAGCCTCTAAAGAGTAAAACATACCACGACCAGACCGCAACTCCGAAGCAAAATAGAGTGCTCCAAATACCAGCTAAGCCAGCAACCAACCAATGTGAACCGTCACTCTCTCAATATGAACCTGCGGGCATAAAACGTAGCGTCCCCCGGTAAAAGGGACGTCAGTACGACTGATGTACTGAGTATGTCAGGCCTAAGAATTAATATAGCATAGATATATCATAATCTGAAACAAAAACAGTTGAACTTTAGTAAATGCCTCTGAGGGCCCTAATACATATGCATACATGTTATGCACAATGCAGTATACATATATATCAGCCTCTTCGGGCATCTCCTTACCATAACTGTCACGATCCAAACCAGAGGGCCGCGATGGGCACCCGGACCCTACCCGCCGGGCACCACAAATACATTCTACCCTTAATCATATCTAAACACGGACTGAGCCGTGATAGACAATATGAAGTTCAACCCAACAACCCCAACTTATCTATTTATACCAAGGCCGACAAGGCCTTACACGACAACTAACCACGGGACACTTATCTACAAGCCTCTAAAGAGTATAACATACCACTACCAGATTACGACTCCAAAACAAATAGAGTGCTCTGAATACCAGCTAAACCAATAACCTACTAGTGAACCGTCACCCCCTCAATATGAACCTACGGGCATAAAACGTAGGTCCCCCGATAAAAGGGACGTCAGTACGACTGATGTGATGAGTATGTTACGCATAAGAAATAACATAGCAGAGATATATCATAGTCTGAAACAGAAATCGTTGAACATCAGTAAATGCCTCTCAGGGCCCTAATACACATGCATAAATGTTATGCACAATGCAGTATACATATATATCAGCCTCTCGGGCATTTTTCTTACCATAACAGCCTATGTGGGCATCATACCATATAATGATTAATGAATGTATGCTCAATGCAAATGTTGTATGCTAATGTCCACACATGAATCCTCCCATAACCGCCTCCGTAGGCATCAGGTTATATCGCCACACAAGGGAATCACATCATCACATCATATTGGCCTCTTCGGGCTCTTTTTGTGATAGTCTGTACCAGCTGCAGGTGGTGTGCGTATATAACGCCTTTTCCCCCAATTCCAAACATATATATATATAATATAGTAATGTGCATAACACAAGTGGTCCAGGGTAACATATGAATGCAATGCCAATGAAATGTATGAATAATAATAAACATCCGGAGTGACATAATATCCTTTACACTTTTGGTTAATATTGGGAACATAAACGTCTTTTCCGGTGTGCCTTAATAAGGTCTTAGAAATATATTTGGACATTCTTTCAACATATGAGTCAATAACTTGATCATTCCTAACTACTAAGAGTAGAGTAATTTATGTAGCAACACGATGGTTATGTTTCACACACAAAATTATGCCAAAAGAGCGAAAGAGCCTTGCATACCTTGTTATCGAAATTATCTAAGTTCTGCGGGTCCTTGTAAGCTCTATGAATGATTATCTACATCATACGGGTGATTTAAATTACAATCGAATCAACATACTAGAAACAGATTTATTGAGACATTCTAGCGAACACCTTGAACGCGTAGAACCTATATTCCTTCTATATCGAAATCTACACATGTGGCAAAACACCCAATCCTCTTAATCCTTCTTTTTACTGCTACAATATCAAAAATAGTACAATAATTTCACATGCAACCTCCAATTTCGTGCAAACAGTCCTAGTAACACCTCATTAACCCAACATTTTCGATAATCATCTTAGAACTAGTGGCAAGAATAAAGTTCAGAACTTGTATAAATTTTAGGAACAAGAAAGATTACCTTTGTTAATCATAGCGACGAGAATTGCCGGAAAACCTTTCGACCGTACTGGATTCCGACCGACAGAACCAGAAGCACTGGGATCGTTTTGTTTGAGCCTTGCCGAGACTCAAAGTCTCGGCTTGGTTTCTAAACTTTCAACCTTGCTTCAGGGTTTCAATTCACTGCGAATCATGGCTTAAATGGAGAAGCTAAAGATAAAAAAGATGAAGAAGCTGGCCTGTTGGCCTTGAAGGCTTAAGTTCAGATGGAAAGACATACGGTATGTGTTTTGGAAGCTCTGAAACTGTCAAACAGTTTATTGAGTAGCTGGAAAGGGAATATAGTGGTGGATCCTAAAGTAGTGCTGAGGCTTCACAGAAAATTGATGGTCAGATTGTCACCGACTCAAATAATGAGGTTAATACTAATGATTTTTTCTTGTATTATGGAGTTGCATCGGAAGGAGAGGGTTCTAAAATATCGAACTCTGGAGTTTCAAGCTTTCCCATCACAGGTGTGGCTCCAATTAATATAATTGTCGAGGACCTAAGCGACAGGGGGATCCTGAAAACTCAAAAATATGAAAGTCAACACAGAGATAATTCATGTGGTTCACAAAGGCCCAAAAGAACTATTGTCAAGCCAATTCGTTATAGAGATTAAAATCTTGTCAATACATATTCATGTTTCTTTGCAGGACCATTCGAAGGCGGAAAATCTTCATCATATGAAAAAGCATGAGAAGTCAGGAAAATACTATTAAGATCTTCACCAAGGCACGCCCAAAAGCTTCGTCTGAGTTCTTCCGCGACAAGTTCAGGATAGCTTTCAAAAAATTACTTTAAGGGGGAGTGTGAAAAATTAAAGTTAAAATATCATAGATATTTAGAAGAGTTTCTAGAAAGTTACTTATTGTGATATCTTTGATATTTATACTTAGAAAATGTCTAAAAATTCTAGATACTTAGATATTTGTAGAGGATAGAATCATCTAGATCCTAGAATAATATCCATATGTTCTAGAGTAGTGTTAGAAGATAAGGGTAACTAGACTTTTGTAGATGTATCTAGAACCATCCCTAGACAAGTATAAATAGGGGTGACCTTGAACATTTGTAACCAAGCAAATACAAATCCCAATCGTAAGCTAATACAACCAATACAAACCAATTCAAGTAAACACTTCCTTTTCATATCTTCCTCTTCTTTAGTTGAATCTTTCAATCTTAGTTAACGATCTTGGGCTAGCAGAAGGTCTCTCCAACTTTACTTTTCTTCTCCTAATTCTCTATAGTTTAAATGTGTATAAAATTTCTGCTGTATCCACCTTGTTGATTATTAGCGAATATTCTCAGAATATTCTCTGTATATTTTGTAATTATGATAGATGTATATTTAAGGTAACTTAGGATTCTAATTGTATTAGGAATCAACCTTTGTAAGGTAACTTAGGATTTGTACCATATTAGGAATCAACCTTGTACATCTATATATATTGTGAATAATGAAAGGAATCCCCAAGGAAAATTATTCCATCTTTCATTGATGAAACTCTTAGGAACTACCTAATTTAATTAAAAAGAAAATTTTGCTAATACAGTGTTACCTTTCCTTCGCTAGTTACATCCAATGGAACAGTAAGTTAGAATTTGATAATTCTAATTGTCCTTTTATTTCTACAGTAGTTATTGGAAATTCATGATTTTGCAGAAGACCGATGCTTTTGAAAATTATACAAAGTCCCTTAAATGTTATTGAAAGAAATAACCCCTTGATTATTTTCATTGATTGAATAGACATATATACAAGTTACAAAATAGGAGAATCCTATTCCTATTCTATTTCTAAAACCTTATTCTACCATAATTCTAACTATACAATTATGGTAAGTGTATATCCTAATTATGGTAAGTGTACATCCTAATCTAGGTAATAAATATACTACAATATACACACAATATTCTTTCCATAATATACAAATTCTGTCTACTGTTTTCCAGCCTTCAATCCCGTCTTTGGGTCGGTTGTTGGGTCGCTATCGCCCATCAGCCGAAGGCTTGTCTTGCCTTGTTGCTTGAGGCCCATTGCCGAGAGCTGCACTGCTGCTTGCCACTTCAGTCCACTGATATACATGTGATATATATTCAGTGTATATCACATGTATATTGCTCTGTTTAACACACCCCCGCAGTCATAGCAGGCGGTTTTCAAAAGCTGAGACTGTCCCTAAAATCTTCAAAAAGAACTGCTGGTAGACCCTTTGTAAAGATATCCGCAATTTGATAACGAGCCGGGACATGGCATACGCGAACTTGACCCTTTGTAACCTTTTCACGGACAAAGTGAATGTCCATTTCGATATGTTTGGTGCGTTGGTGTTGAACTGAGTTACCTGAAAGGTAGATGGCACTAATGTTGTCGCAATATACCAAGGTTGCCTTCTGAATGGGACAATGAAGCTCTAAAAGCAAATTACGTAGCCAACATGATTCGGAGACCACATTCGCTACTCCTCGATATTCTGCCTCGGCACTTGAGCGTGATAGAGTTGCCTGACGTTTTGCTGACCAGGAGACCAAGTTGTTGACAAGGAACATACAATAGCCAGAAGTCGACCGTCTGGTGTCGGGACAACCACCCCAATCAGCATCCGTGTAAGAGACAAGTGTGGATGTAGATGAAGGATACAAGTGCAACCCATGGTCCAGTGTCCCCTGAATATACCGAATGATGCGTTTGATTACATTCATGTACTCAACCCTGGGATCATGCATGAATAAACACACCTGCTGAACCGCATACGTAATATCCGGTCTGGTAAAGGTAAGATATTGGAGGGCCCCTGCAAGACTGCGATAGCGGGTCGGGTCCTCGTATGGTGCACCTGCTGCGGCACTTAGCTTTGGGTTTGCATCAACTGGCGTGGAAGTGGACTTACAGGATGACATCCCAGCCCTCTCAATGATCTCAGCAGTATACTTTCGTTGAGACAGAAACAACCCTCCTAAATGACGTTTGACCGCAATCCCCAAAAAATAACTCAAGGGCCCCAAGTCTTTCATAGCAAATTCAGAACTGAGCATGGCCATGATAGACTGGCGCAAAGCATCGGAGGAGGCAGTCAAGATGATATCATCCACATACAACAGAATGTAGGCTAAGGACGAACCACGTCGGTAGATGAACAAGGAATTATCTGACCTGCTGTGAGTGAACCCAATAGTTGAAACAAAATCAGCAAACCTCGTGTACCATGCCCTTGGAGACCGCTTAAGCCCATATAAGGACTTTTTCAACAAACATACACGATGAGGATGGTTTGGATCTCTGAAACCCAACGGCTGATGCATATAGACTGTTTTCTTGAGATCACCGTGTAGGAAAGCATTCTTAACATCCAACTGATGAATTGGCCAAGTCTTTGAAAGAGCCAAGCTAAGCACAATGCGAATGGTAGCCGGTTTGACCACCGGACTAAACGTCTCACCACAATCAATTCCAACCTGCTGAGTCTTACCATCACCAACCAGTCGCGCCTTATGGCGAGCAAATGACCCATCTGAATTCTCTTTATGAGCAAAAATCCACATAGACCTGATAACATTAATACCATATGGACGGGGCACCAACTCCCACGTCTTATTATCAATAAGAGCATTATATTCATCAGTCATAGCAATTTTCCAATTAGGGTCATTTAATGCGGACACAGGATTGCGGGGCAAGGGGGATTTAGAGACATCAGAATGTAAATTAAAATGTCTTTTAGGTGTAAAAATACCCCGCTGACTACGAGTGACCGATCTATGACTCGATGAAGAATTGAGGGAATTTTGGGAATTTTTTGGGCTCGGGACGGATCGCGGTGAGCGATGGGCCTTGGCCCAAATCGAATAATCTGGACTCGTCATTGGACGATTCGAGTGGGTGGGCCAGCCCGATTCTTTGGAACTGCTCGATGGTTGGAATAGCTGGGTGTGGCGGTACTATTGGGCAGCGGCGATGGGCCCGGAGGATTTTGGGTACGGAGATGTCCGAAAAATTCGAATAATATACGGATATTTGGTCATCCAAAAATTATATGACTTAGGTTCGGGAGTATGAACTTTCGTAAATGGGAATTGAGTTTCATCAAAAATGACATGGCGATTGATTATGATTTTCTTGGAGGATAAATCAAAACACTTATAACCACGATGATTTGACGGATAACCCAAAAACACACACGGGGTAGACCGAGCCTGAAGTTTGTTCATTGTGGTGGATGGGAATAACGGATAACACAAGCACCCAAAAATCCGAAGATGAGAATAAGACGGGTTCTTATTATACAGAATTTTTAGGGGGGAAGAATATGTCAGACCTTTAGAAGGAATTATGTTAAGAAGATAAGTGGCCATTTGTAGAGCATGATGCCAAAAATATGGAGGTATGGAGGCATGTATTAGGAGAGTTTGGACAATGTTATTTATGGAATGAATTTTGCGTTCGGCTTTCCCATTTTGTGAAGATGTATAAGGACATGAAAAACGAAAATTTATCCCATTAGTAGCACAAAATTCCCAAAACTCCCTATTGTCATACTCTTTCCCATTATCACACTGAATTTTTTTATTTCTCTTTCGAATTGAGTACGAATGGACGCTCTAAATTTGATGAAGACGGAAAATACTTGTGATTTATTCGCAATTGGAAACGTCCACAAAAATCTAGAATAATCATCTAAAAAGAGAACATAATATCGATGACCCATTAAACTAAGAACAGGAGATGTCCATAAGTCGCTATGAATAATATCAAATGGCATAGACGTATGAGAATTGGAGTCTACAAATGGCAAGTTAACAATTTTTTCTAATGAACAAGACTGACAAATTGGAGTACGACTCGTACCCTTACAAGAAATAAAGCTATTTTTATCTAAAGCTGATAAAATAGAAGATCCCGGATGACCCAGACGAGCATGCCACATGGAAGGAGAGATGGCTGCAAAAGCTGACGGCAAGGCTGGACTCGATGGACTGAAACCATGCATGATAGGATCCAGATCCCCCCTACTATTACACCTCATGAGATGACTCCCCGTCTTGAAATCCTTCACAGAGAAACCGAAAGGATCAAATTCAACAGAAACAGAAATGTCATTTGTGAACTTTCGGACAGACACTAAATTTTTAATCAATTTAGGAGCATGTAAAGTATTTTTCAAGAGGAGTGGTGGATTGGGGGGAGATAATATTTTCTGACCATACCCTAGAATTGGAATAGAACTGCCATTACCAACAATTATCCCCCGAGGGGTGCTCAAATTGGAATAAGATGAGAGTACATGATTCGGAAGTCATGTGAGTAGTGGCCCCGGTGTCCATGTACCAATTTGGGTCCGGTTGAGTCAATCCCAACGTGTGCATCGCGGCCTCGATGCTCGGCCTGAGCGGGCTCGCCGCATGATGGGCTTGCGGAGGTCGGGGCCCAAGAACTCCTGGCCGTCTTTGGAACCGGGCCGTAACTCATCGTTCTTTGCCGCTGAGCCGCCAGCGGGCCGCCATCGCTGGGTATTGGGCCTGATCGTTGGCTGCCACCACCGCCGGAAATTCTGCGTTGTGATCGTTGGCCCACGACCCACTGCCCCAGCCCCACTGCCATGGGCCCCACTGCTAGGCTCAGAGGGGGTGGTGGGCCACTGTTCACTGTATGGGACCCACCGCCTGCTTGCTGACCACCGGAACCACCACTAGAACCACCGCGTTTGCCCCCACGGTTTTTGTTATTATTCTTTCGATTATTCTTGCCGCCACCATTGTTATGGTTTTGGCCTGAATTATTAACAAAACCTGAAGGATTAGGAGAGGACGCCATCATGACAACTGGGCTTGCTCTGGTAGCCGCTTTTTTAGCCAAACCGGCTTCTTCCAACGTAAGCATGGAACGGGCTTGATGGAAGTCTGGAAGAGGGTTGCTTTGGCGAATGAGAGTTCCAACACCATTATAGGCCTACGAAAGACCGCAACCAATCGTAGAACTAGACGATTATTCGTTATCGTGCGCCAACATTACAGAGTTGATCCGCCAACTCCTTTAGTTTCTTGCAATATGCGAACGTTGAAATTCGTCCATTCGAACGAGAGAATTCTGCCGAGTGTGACGACACGGGAATGTTGGTTGTCTTGGAATATGTCACGCAATCTATTCCATGCAGCCATAGCCGTGGTATCTGGCTCAATAATCGTCTGTAGAAGGTCCACTGAAATAGTGGCGTATATCCACTGAAGAACGGTAGCATCAAGTGTAATCCATAACTCAAGATCCTCCACAGGAAGGGGTCTAGCGGGAGGAATGATATGGTGAAGAACTTGATAAGATATAGCGTGAATTTTAAACAACTCCGCCCACGTTGCATATTGCACGTTTTCCATTTCAAGGACAATAGAGACACTTAGCTTGATATTGGAAACCGTGAGGGCAGGGTGAAAATTGTTCTTAGACATATTGATAAGAACAAAGTAGGAGGGGAAATTTAAGAGAGGTTTTTGAGAGCAGTACATTTAATTTTGGAAGAGAAACCCGAGGGGAAGGGGGTGTCTCGGCCGAGGGGTCCAAAAAATTTTGGGAGAGAAATTTTTTTGTAAAACCTAGTCTTTTGATACCATGAAAGAAATAATCCCCTTGATTATTTTCATTGATTGAATAGATATATATACAAGTTACAAAATATGAGAATCCTATTCCTATTCTATTTCTAAAACCTTATTCTACCATAATTCTAACTATACAATTATGGTAAGTGTATATCCTAATTATGGTAAGTGTACATCCTAATCTAGGTAACAAATATACTACAATATACACACAATATTCTTTCCATAATATACAAATTCTCTTTCATCGCTTTTCCAAATTTCTTCAATCCCGTCTTTGGGTCAGTCATTGGTCATATCGCCCATCGCCGAGAGGCTTGTCAGATCGACTTGTCAGACTTCTTTGCTTGAGGCCCATCACGAGAGTTGCACTGCTGCTTGCCACTTCAGTCCACTGATATACATGTGATATACACTGCTGTATATTTAGTGTATATCACATGTAGTTTAACAGTTATAGACTTATAAAGTTCCTTTTTAGTACCATACAAGACGGGAAGAAAAAGATATGGGTGATACTTAATTAAGTAGCTGGTTTAAGTTAGTAAGTCCAAGTTGCTGCATGCAAAAATCTCACTGCAAAATAAGGAAAGTGGTCCTTTCTTCGTGTGTGTACTAAGTGACAAGTCTTTTAAGAGCTTCTATATTATTGGTTGGTCCCTTCTCTACAAGAGCATAGCTTCTTCTTTCAATACAATAAAATCTTTTCCACCTAATGCACCACAACTTTGGGATACCAATGTCCACAAGTTTATCTTTTTTCTCTTTTGATACTTAATTAATTAATGAACATTCTTATTTTCATGTGTTTCCAGATCTTTCTTCATTATAACTATGTAAACTATGTCAGCGTCTTTTGAAAATTGCAGAAACAAATTGTAGTTTCCTTATAAGGTATTACCAAGTTTTGTAAAGGATTTCTGATATTCCTTTACTGCTTTACTTGATCTCTATGTTGCTCGGACTATTTAAAAATATTGCCGCATTCATGTCGGATTTTTCAAAATTAGTGCATTTTTGGAAAATTCAATACGAATGCGGTAGTATATATTTTTGGAGAGTCCGAGTAATATAACTCGATCTAGGCCTGGTATGTATAATACTCCATTCGTCACTAGCTAGGCATAGAGTTTAATAAAGAAAGAAATTTTTTTGAAACTTACTCTATCATTTAAGAGAAGTTAAAGCTAGGAGTATTATTTTTCTAAACATTAAAATCACATACTATCTCTTTTTTGGAAATATTAAAAAGTAAAAGATAAATTATCACACAGAAATAGTAACTCTCATGATTAGCCATTTATTTTCTACTACTGCTCTACTAGTAGTTAGCAGAAAAGCAGTAAGCCCTTTTCTTTTTCTAACTCTTGGATGGTCCCTGTGAGGTTAACAGTACCTTTCTTACGCAGCATCATTAAATATTAATATGAAAACTGAAATTAAAATGTGAAAACTGCTAGAATGTCTAGCTTATTGACTAATTGACTATTAAACATTTCTTATTCATGATGGAGTAAGAGAAAATTAAATTTTATTGCATTATTTAACTGGCCTATTGAGCTTACTGCAAAGAATTATCACAACTTAACTACTACTAGTATAAAAAATCTATACACCATCAATACACAAAACTTAAGTGTCACGTGGCCAGAGGTTTACGTGTCAGCATGTGTAAGCACCACATGGCCACGGGTTTGCCATGCTTCTACTTTCTTCTGTGAAATATGGCATAGTGAGAATCTAACATTTCTTCTTTTCCCCTAAACCATAACTTATCCTCTAATTTTATTCTCTGCATATTAGTTGTTTCTCTTGTGTCAAATTTGGTCCAGAAACTCATTAAGACAAGTCAAATGTTATCAAGAGTTGTTCCATGTTGAGGTTGTGCTAGCTGCTGAAGAATCAAAGAGACAAGTTGTACTTTATCTCTTCAAAACCTAATTATGTAAGTTCAACTTATAATAATGACCTTTTATAACCTTTTGATTGTTTATCCAAATCTTAAACCATCTTCCATTCATAGGAAGATTTTCTAGATCTTAGTCCTTCTCACAAAGTCTTGACTTTTAGTAAAATCATTTTGGTTCAACACTTGAGAGCAACCCTAATTTTCTTCACAAGTCTAAATTTATCCAAATTGCGCGTCTATACAAGGATAATTTTTACATAGTCTTCTATTGTCGGGATATTGATCTCCTTATATTCCTTTTTCGTGCAGCATAATTTGCAATCGAACTTTAATTTAACTTCATCTCTGGAGAAATCATTTTCTCGATCTAATAGTTGACTAATGATATTTGTTATGTTGTTAATTTCTAGTAGATCGGTGATGAAGAACGACAGATAATTTATATCATGAATTCAAGTAGAGACAATTTCCAGACGAAGCAAGAATCAGGTGGAACCAATGATAATAGTAGATTGACTTCAAAGGCTACACCATCAAGTTCAAGGCAATGGGGAGTCTTCAAAAATCCAAGAATTGTACGCGTATCGCCTACTTTTGGAGGGAAGGATAGGCACAGCAAGGTGTGCACAATAAGGGGACTTAGAGACAGGAGAATTAGACTTTCAGTGCCCACTGCAATTCAATTGTATGATCTCCAAGACAGGCTTGGGCTTAGCCAACCTAGCAAAGTTGTAGATTGGTTACTCGAAGCAACTAAACATGATATCGATAAGCTTCCACCACTTCCAGTACCACCAGGATACTTCACTCGGTTCCAACAACCGCCTCAGGAGTCTGTTCATGATCTCCAACAACTTCGTTCTCACTTGTTCACCTCGAATTCACCCTATTTGAAAGATAAAATAGGCGATGATCATGCTTTTGATGTAGCTAATTCGAGAGAAAAGGCAAAGGCAATTGATACATCGGGGAAAAACAAGTCGATTGCTTCAAATGAGGAACCAAATATCGGAGGGCAAAGCTTCTTACCATTAAGCAATCGATCTTCTAATTTACCAGGCATGCCCTTTAATTCGTACTATCAATGGGAGCCTAATTCGAATTTGTCTTTAGCTCAGTTTGGACATAATTCGTTTTCATCGTCCCAAATAGAAGAATCTCAAAATGATTTTCCTCTATCATTGGCATCAAGCTCTCATCAATTATATTTCAATCCAATAGCTACAACATTTCAACCTATAGTTCCATCTCCTTATATGACCAATAATCCCCTTAATGAGACTGATCATATGAGGCAGCTCAATCATTTCCATTTCTTAAGTTCAAGTTCACCGCAACATGTCCTTCCAAATCCACTGGTGATGCCAACTCTCAACTTGATCAGTTCCCAAATGAAACCATTCAGTCTCAATGATGATCCCAATGAAACCATTCAGTCTCAATGATGATCCCAGGTGGATTAATTCAAGAGATGATGATGATGATAACCAACCACATGAAGGCGGCGAAAACTAATTCTTATATTGGATCGATCAGAAGAAGAAATTCCAAGAAACTTCTCGCGGAAGTGTTATTAAATTAACCTTTTTCCAAATTGAATGAGCAAACACATTCCTTCTTCCCGGGTACAACAATACAGTAAGACATTCTATCTTTAGTATACTATATACGTTTTAAAAATATTTATCTTTATTCTGAAATACAAAATGTTAATTCAAAGACATGAGTTTCTTTTACCAAATAAAAGTGATTTTTTTCTGTATTTATTCTTTGAGTTTGAGGTTACAGAATGAATTCATCAAAATTATTTTGGTATCTTTGATAAGTTTGGTGTTTACTTTTATGAACCAATGAAATACCTATGGTTTGATACATAATAAATTGTCCATTATTTTTTACAGACAACCGAATAGGTTCGATAATCAATATCCCCTTCTTCATCAATTCTGTAAGAGTTAAATTCCCCTGAATTAGCATTATATCCAAACTCATTTCTCCCCTTTGAACTGACGATATACTAATTTTGGTTGGATTTATCAGTCGAAGCAGGAGACAATACACCTTGATATTCTCGATCATTCTTTGATTCAAATCATCGTTCCATTTCAATTGAAAAAGCAAATAATGTTTCAAGAACAAATCTAGTTTTGCTTCCGTGTTGCTTTTGTATTGTTTTTTCTTTGGCGTGGTAAATTAAATGATGAGTATTATATTTGTAGTTTGTTTTTTGTGGTTCTAAGTGGTATAAATTTTACATTATTCGTTCTAGCTTCTTTTATCATCGGAATTGGATTAACCATTTATACATATTCAAAGTGTCTTTAGCATTATCCTTTGCATTTTGCTTAATATTAATAAGTTGTCATACTGAAGCCTTTCTAAGTGCTACTGCCATTTGCAACATTTAATTGAAGTAGTAACTCATGTCATGTTTCTTTAAAGCCAACAAAATCACATAAGTTATGTTAATTCGTCAATTTCTAATAAAAGGTGGCATTTACAAGTGAATACAAAATCAGTTCATCTTAGTGGTTCTAAGTGGTATCAATGGAATTGGATTAACCAATTATACATATTCAAAGTGTCTTTAGCATTATCTTTTGCATTTTGCTTAAGATTAATAAGAAGTTGTCATACTGAAGCCCTTTCTAAGTGCTACTGCAATTTGCAACATTTAATTGAAGGCCTAGTAACTCATGCCATGGTTTGGTTTAGCCAACAAAATCACATAAGTTATGTTAATTCGTCAATATCTTATAAAAGGTGGCATTTGCAAGTGTACACAAAATTAGTTCATCTTACTTTTAGTTTTGCTCAAGAATTACCTCGTCTCAAAGTTTTGCTCTTGTAAGTATGAATTTTACTATTAATGGTTCTTGGTTTCATGAAAGTTGTTACTTCTTTTATATGCATTTATATCCCTTTTCCAAATTGTGCAGACTAATACTACAAGGTCTAAAATGAAATTGAAACCATTTTTTCACTAAGTTTGGCAACTTATAGTTCACTAGAACTAATTCTGAAATACGTGAAAAGGAGAATAATCCTTTTAAATACTTAAATGTGTAATAATGCTATGGTGCAAATCTTTCTGCTTAGAAGCATATTGAAAAGGCGTCGTATACTGCAGCGTGGATTATAAATTGATGAGCACATATATCTTTGCCATCCCTTTAATTTTCTTCTCTTTCTTTCCCCTATGTAGTTTATTTTTTGCTTCCGTCCGTTCCAGTTATAAAAAGGAATGTGCTCTTCGAAAGCACATTCTATGGCAAGTTTGCGATAGTACTATGAAGTAGTAATTCAGAATGATTTATTTTGAAAAGATAATGAGAGTTCAAAGAATAGAGAAGAAGTTCTAAGAGAACTAATAACTTGCTTATCTTGTAATTAATCAACTGTTATAGACAAATTAAGTTTTCTCTATAATTTGCCATCAGTTTTTTCACTACGTACGTACTCTTTGCTAGTTATTTATTCGAACTAAGAACCTATAGGAGGCTGAGTTAGATTGGCAGAGAACTTAATGTTTGTGAGACCACAACGAAGTTGGGACCAGAATAAGCATGTAAAAGTTGATTCCTGGAGCTTGAAAATGTATTTCATTACATTGGTAATTCTTCTCCTGTATATCCAATTAATAATTAGCTAGCTAGACTGCGATTTGATGAACAGAATGTATAACGGAGTTGAATTTTATGATCTACCATCCGTGAAACTGCCTGCAAATTAAAGAACTTATTCTTGTTACTAATAATTAGTATTACGTACTACGCCCTATTTGCCGACCTAATCTCTCGAGTTTCAACTAATTAACCAACTTAATTGATGATAGTATATGTAGTAGCCATATTGGAAGATATGTACCACCCATGCATGCATGATAAAGTCCACCTCTTACGCTAGTTTATCATCAACTACTTCATTAATGGTATAAACTAGAGATCATACCACACTGCTTCAGCTAAACGACCTAGTAATGGTCCTTATAACTCTCCTTTTGTTTTTATGGAAAAGAGTAAAAAATGCACTTAAACTATGTGAATTGAACAAAATGCCCTCCATTATGTAACAATACGTGTATTTTTGGACCAAATTATTAATAACAGAGACACTTTTAGACCAAACTATTAACAGGGGACATTTTTATTGAAATTCGCATAATTTAAGTACATTTTAACCCTATTCCGTTATTTTTATCCTCTTTTTGATCAAATCATTTTAATTACTATATTCTCATATTCCAAAACCAGAAACTTCATAAGGAAAATCGATCAGCATACATTGGTATCGCTGGCAGTACAATAAATATGTAAAATGGGTTATTTATTAGGAGAAAAGGTCCAAACTTGTCCCTGTATATTATTAGAAATTACTCAATTTATTCCGATTGGAAGTAGAACCTCTTCATTCAAGATCCGATAAAACATCTTGAATTTATGTTGAATCGGTAGATGTATATCCATATATAAATCAAGTAATTTTTTTTTGGTGTGATCAATTAAATAAAAGAATTACAAAAAGCAATTCAAGTTGGTTTTGAAACAATTCATTACATTTTCTTCTAGACTTGATAGTTAAATCAATTTTATATTCAACAACTAGTCACTAGATACGATATGTATCTAGTGCATGTACTTATGCACACATGTATATTTATGTTTATACTAATATGTATGGCCCAATACTATTCAAGACAGGGGCGGATCCACCCTTTAGGGTGGGGTGGCATGACACCCCCTAGATTGGTGAAAAATTTATATACCTATGTTGAATTTTTTAAAACTAGATTAGATATTTGATCCTGCCACCCTCAGTCGCATATTAGACAAAGGTGTCATGGCTAGTAGACCTTTTTGAAAGCTTTCTCGTGTGTAAGACACAAATTTAAATTTATCTTAAATATTTTTCGACTCCCAGCTATTTTCTTTTCGGCTATATCTCAATTCTCTACTTATCTTTTTAATATTTGTATTGTTCTTTTCTCTATTCTATTATTTATCTGTGATCTCTGGCGAGAACACAGAAAAGAAACTTCAAAATCCCTTAAATTAAGCATTTCTCTTAGTCTCAAATCTGTGAGTATTGTTCTTTCAAATCGAAAAACTTGGGTATCAATGGGAATTTTGGATTGAGATTAAAATTCAAATTTTTATAATTTATTTTCTTTATTACTCTCTCCGTCTCAATTTATTTGAAACAGTTAGAACTTCGAGAGTCAACCAAGTTGTTTTTTATCGTAATTTCTTTATATGACTTTTAAATATTTTAAGTTGTTAATTATTGTGATATATAACACTTTTTACTTAGTTTTTAAATATATAAATTTTATTTCAAAAAAAGTTTCTATGTCCAAATTTACGGTCAAAGTTTAGAAGTTTGAATCTCGAAATTTCAATTGTGTCAATTTAAATAGTGGAAGTATATTATAAAAATCTGTGCTATTCTATAATTGTTGAATTCAATTTAAATCCCTTTACTATTAATTGTGATGGAAATTTCGTAAGCATGGCTTAGAAGAAACATGAAATTTATTATTTTCATTTTTGAGATAATTCTACATTTATTTATCGCATGTAATTTACATGTTGAAGAGTTTTTTCTATTATTTTTCTTAGTTTGATTGGTGTAATTCCCTTATTGAAGATGTTATATTACTTGTGCAAGTTCATGTTTAATATACAGAAAATATGTAATTCGCTTGATGAAAATGTTGATTTTAGTTAATAGGTGTGATTCCTGATTTAAAATGCTTATTTATGTTTGTCACTTGTTTGAGTTGTAGTTTTTATATTTGCAAATAAAAAACACCTATTAAATTGACCCGAATAAATCAATAAACTCAAAAGAGACGGATTCGATTTGGATATATGTTCCTAATAAATTCTATATTAGTCATTACAAGATGTACACTAAAGAAAGTTGTGACACCCAAGTTGACTCGGACACCATGATTATCGAAAAAAATATGACACCATCACCTTCAAATCCTAAATTTGCCTTTGATTCAAGATTAAGCCGTACTACTCGAAATTGCTCAAATTTTCCTCTATTATGCTTTTGTTTCTTTTATATCCATTATTACAAATCATCAAGTATTTGCCCTTATCTAATTGATCTCCAACGTGAAATGGGTGGACTCCTTTGTCTCGAAATTCTTGGAGAGAAAAAGGTCTAAATTTAGCCCTAAACTTTTGTCTATGTGCATGGTTTAAAACTAGCCTCAAATTAGAGCTCTCCTAGAGGTCAAGGGCCGAAATGAAACTTTTTCCTTACCATGAGCAGATCTAGTTGTTCAATTTTAAATAATACAAGAGCAAATTCCCTATTTATAATTAAAAAATTGTTGGTCAACATGATCAAGTAATTATACTAGAAACAAGTTAAAAAAGAAACCTAAAGAGGAAAAGGAAGTTTATATGAAATGAGTACAAGCATGGAAGCAAGAAAAGGAAAGGTATTTGGAATCTATAATTCTTCTATGCATAACAGTGAGTGAAAACGAAAGGAGATAAGTAGTGGACATAGATTGAATTGTTTGACACTAGATTCAAGAATTCTTTTTTTAAAAGTTTGGCCATAGCAGCAGCAAACTCCAACTGGGGTAATGTTCTCTTTCTCTAAAGTGGAAAAAAAGTTTCTGTGGTCCTCGTTAGAAAAATGAAATATTAGTACTATATTGCTTTTATTATAAGTTTGGACATGCATGTGATAAGGAGACAAGTAGCTCGTGACAAATGAAATAGGCGTTTGCATATACATTCCAATTTTTTTATTTGAAATTTATGACGTTAGAATGGAAGATTGAGTTATATTTCTTATACTTTTTGCCAAGGAAGAGAAGAGAATAATTTATTTATTTTTCTGAAATTTATGAAAATAGAGTTGAAAAACAAGTTTGGAGCACTTTTTCAAATTTGGAATTCAATTCAAATTTGGATTTGAAAATTTTATAACCAAACAATGATTCTGAAATCAAGGGCGGCTCAATACCATCGGTGGCCTAAAGACAAGCTTCAATTAGAGGCCTTAATTTTTTTCTTTGAAAAAGAACTTTCATATATATTTTTTATTTGAAATCTGCTTTTATAGCTTTTTTAGATGCAAAGTTATGAAAAATTAGTTTATAATCGATTTTTTATTTAAAGTCTATTTTTGTAGCTTTTACAACGAAATTCTCGTTCAATATTCATCTCATTTGCAGTTTTCTTAGTAGAAATCACAACAATTACAAATCATTTTCCTTCATAATTCCTTTTTAAACGTCTCAATTGATCTATAACAACATCAATGTGCATATCTTTTAATAATAAAGTTTTACTAACTGAATTATGTACTAATTGTCAGATTCATTTCACAAATTATGCACACACGTTAATTGATTTTTGGGTCAAACGACCATCTAACAAAATTTCTTTTCGTTTAATGTAAAAAATGTACTTTTTAAACTTGAAAGTATTTTATATATTTTTTTTAAAATTAAGTAATATACAATGTCGATTTAGATAAATTTTACATTATCATGTCATCTTTACATGTTATAATAGGTAAAATTTCAAAATTTAAAAAGGCTTATCTATAGATATTCTTTTAATATGACCCAATAATATAAAATATTATTTACATTAATAATTTATAAACCTTAAACTCAAAAAAATGTATATAACCTTATTGGTAGAAAATGGGGCCCCCAAAAATTAGGGGCCTAAATGTTGTGCTTCACAGACTTTACCCAAAAGTCGGCATTGTGAAAAATTATTCCAAAAAAAAGGTAAACAATTCTCATATCCAAATGACTCCAAAATCGTTTCTCCTCCGGAGCGAATTTATCCTTGTCCAAGAGAAGTTTATTAACATCCATTCATCTTACATTATATAAATATAGTTCAAACTCTTTAAATTATGTGTATATATATATTAAATATTAAATCCGTTTTATAGATATGTATTTTAATTTAGATTGCATTTCCTTTTCGGTGGATAAATAAGAAGAGATCTGGATGCAATTTTTCTTGTCGTAGAAATTAAGAAAAAAATAAAGGGCAGAAAAGAATTACATAGAAAAACTAGTAAGATCTAGAAGTAGTTACGAAGTAATATATTTAATGGCTCCTTTTCTTCTAGCTAAAGGAAAACTATTCCCAAGGGAGAAGGATAATAATGACAAACTTCTATAATCATCTTATTTTAAAAAGTTTTTTTTCAGAATATTTTTCAAAAAAGTATTTTTGATAAAAAATTGTTTGTATTTATAAAATTAATTTAAAAAGCACTTTTGAGCATCAATTAGTGTTTGACCAAACTTTTAAAAAAATATTTTTAAATATATTTTTTTCAAAAAATTACTTTTGGGCAGAGCTTCTGAAAAAAAACTTTTGTTACTCCCTAAAAGCACTTATTTTCTCTCAAAAATTTGGCCAAATACATCACTTTTTTAAAGATTAGCACTTATTAAAAAAATAAGTACTTTTAAAGAAAAATAAGCTTGTCAAATGTGTGATATATATATATATGTGCATGTATGGATTGAATAGTGCAATTGCCCTAAAACTGTGTAATTACACTCAAATTCTAGAAAATTCCATAAATTGGTGTTTTGCTATATTAGAAGTGAATTTAAATTGTTCTATATATGTTCCTAATTCCCAAACCCTGCGGCTGAACTAAAGATAGCACAACTTGTTTGGATGGTTATTACCTGGCCTATTGTATGGTGTTCTTTATTTTAATTATTACTTAAATTTTATTATATCGTATCGTAAATTGATCCATTGTTACGTATTAACAGAAAATCCATTTTTATATAACGACCGAGTTAGTGTGATCGTGTTGTTACTGTCACACCCCAGCTTCAGGGGATGTGGCCGGCACTCGGTGTCTGAATGGTCCGAGCGTAGCACCTGTATATCATAGCATGAACATATAACTGTTTGGGCCGACAAGGCATCAGAATGACAATCACAAGAGAAACTGAAAAACAACCTGAACAAGTGTTAGCAGAACCAACATACATACATATATCATAAGGCCGACAAGGCCACAACTACTCTCAGAAGGCCGGCAAGGCCATAATTATAGTATTATCAAACTACTATCAAACTAACAAGAAGGCCAACTAGGCCATACAAAATGACAATGCATAACCCACTAGTCTACAAGCCTCTAAGAGTCATAAAACAACAATCAGGTCAAAACAGGGCCCCGCCATATCCATAATATGTACATAAATACATACCCAAACTCATACATCAACTTCGGAAGAAGAGGAGTGCTCCAACTTAAGCTGAGTAATGAGGACCCAAGGTCGAATAATATGATATATAACACTTAAAAATTTTCCATCGCCCAGAAAACTGTTCACTTTTACGGTCCGTACAATTTTGTATGGTCCGTAATTTTCTCTATATTTCTCAGATTGACAAACCGTCAATTGCATTGAAAAGTAGACTCTCTGAACTTGAATTTAGATAGGTTATGCACTTCATAATTCTTTATATACTTGAGATATACCCCCGATAAGTTGGGCCAAAAACCAGGTCCGAAATTCTGCCCGTCTTTCCCTGAGTTTTGTCAAAATTAATTTCTTTGATTCGTTTGACCCCGAAATGTTATGAAACATACGTACACTTTTTAAAACTTATTTCCATCTAAAAAATAGTATGTTAGCCTCACTAGGCTTTACGTTACTTTACTTATGAAGTATACGAGGGCGAAAATACGAGGTGTGACATCATTCCCCTCTTAAGAACATTCGTCCTCGAATGTTGGGGTAACTGAACTCTCAAAATTTATTATCCATAGAATTCTTAAAAATTTCGGCAGAGTTTCTTATGTAAATATGACTATCCAATACTTCACAGGGCTATACGATGACATAACATAACATATCGGCCTCACACGACCGTTCATCTATCTAGAAATCAAAAGGATTAACCATAACTCACCTCAACTATCAAGTATCGTAGTCTGGGCTACATCTGTCACTTTTGTCCCGATAACATCAAAGATATAAAGCATACAAGATAAATTTCATCATTACAAAACAAGAAATGGGGCAAGCATATTGCATGAGTGTCGATATAATCGTTTTGCTAGAATATATCAAGGATACCTAGCCTTTATATTTTTCTTAACTTCTCAAATCACTTTCGTTACACTGCTCCCTATTAGAAGCTATCTCTTTAATTCACAATTTTCAGACTCAATGATATAGCATAATAACTTAGGTATATTCATAAGACAATTCTCCGTACTCTGAAAATTCCCGACTAGGGATGTGTGAAATAAATTTCCTATGCTCTGCTGCAACATCGATACGTGAAAAACCGTTTTAGACTTTCTTTAACTCACGGAGGTGACCCTAGCTCATGGGTCACCATACTAGACCTTTAAGTAATCTTATGCAGTCCAATATCTCTGGAATTAACCTTGTTTTGCTAGTCGAATATCATTACACTTTATAGGCAAGAATCTTTAGAAATACTTAATTATAAATGACATTTCTTAGGTCTCACCTTGGCACATCAATAGGTGATTTCTAGAAAATCCTGAATTATTAACACTTAGCCCTTGAATAGGCTTTGTTTTTGTTACCATTTGGTGGGTTAACTCCGGCATCTACACCTTCATAGTCTTATAAGGTTCCATCTAGATGGTAAAATAATAGCCACTGTGATATGTAATTCTTTGTGGGATGGGAGATCCTCCCACTCTCATTCGAAATTTAACATACCTGTTTGCCACATGTCAACGAACGTCCAAAAAGTCACGCATCTGGGTCAAATTCATACTCTGGATAATGCTATGATAGGACCTCTCCATGCCCCCAAACCTTTTTGAAGGAATCTCTAGAAGTTACGGTAGCTAGGACCATTTACCTGCGTAGATAGACATTAGAATGTTCTAAATTCGTGCAGTCTTCTTAATATATTTTACTTGCATAGTTCACTATGACAAGAAATGGGTCATCCTTATAAATCTGTTGTTTATTATCCATTTGGGTAACATCTCTGATAAGAATAGGGTGAGTTCATACTGAACTTTATCCTTGAAACATTTTTCTATTACTATGTCGGGAAATCCATTCTCTAAATCGGTCCACTGGGCCTGGATACTCTGTCTTTGTCTATTGGCAATTAGGTCATTATGCTAAAGCCTAGAAATTCTCCTTGTTGTATCATCACTCCAATACATATCTCTTATACCATGGTACACTTTCGTCTGACCAATGTGAGTAAAATAGCGAGAACAATGCACTTTTGCTCAAATCTTATTCTGTAAATTAGTTAAATTTGGAACATACAATCGACCTAGATATACTGGCTTCCTTTGCTTATAGTACCAATTCTATATTCTCATATGTTGATAACTTTAGCATGATGATTCTATTATCATGGGAGACTTGAAATTGAACCCTTAAACACATTAACTGATAAAGCTCATTTGGCTACCTTTTTCTTTCCTCGGCCTCTAGATAGATTAAGTTGCTCAACTCTCTTACCTTAAGTTTCCTTAAAGGTTATTATCCTGTTCTATTAAACTCTCATTTCAATTTGTACTATAATGGAAATCCTTTACCCTTGTTCTTTTACTTTGACCACTAGGAATGTTACTACTAAGTGCTGGTTAGTAACTCCATCTGTTGTAATTTAGCTTCTGATGCGTCTCTTTCTCGTCGAGGGTCATACTCTACTATACCATTTGAGCTCGTCTTTACCTTTAAGGATATTCATAGATCTCTATATCATCACAATTTTTCTGAGAGGACACCCTTACTATTGTTAAGAGAAACTTATCTCAATTTTGGTTACTATCACCTAAAGGTGTACTGGGTCTTTATGGTTATCAACAATTTCACGTCGTACTTCTAATGCATACTCAGCATTGCCAACCTTAAGTCTTGGGTCTGCATGCCTTCTTGGCTTCTCAATTGCCCTTTAAGCGTAAACGTACTCACTCCCTTATCCATCCTAAATAGGTGCATTTCAATGCATTGGTTTATCTCAACTTCTATCCAGGAGTTCATTGCATACTTGACTTAAGTCTCACCCTAATTTATAACTTTGTCTCTCTTTTTATTCATACAACATACCAACTACAGTTATTGACGTACTTCTCTGTTAGATACACCTATAATTAAGTCAATATATTCGGAGTCTTGGTTAACATCCCTTAGCAATATACTTTTAGCAATATCGCCCTCATATACCCTTATAGGATCTTGGGTATCTTTAATTGTCCACTATTATCCCTATCTTCATATCCATTTTCATTCAGAAATGTCAATTCTGAGCGCGTACTTAATTGCTTGGATCCCTTTTTCAAGCATCCCTAAATTTTTAACTTGAGTCATTTTATATTGGACCTTTATCATTAATTTCCATTGGGGTTGCTTTCTGAAAGTTGTGATCACTTACCGGAGAAGTTAAAACTCCGGGCTCTAAGACCATTTTATACTGTAAAAATTTGTCTCGACTAACAGCTCTTTCGCCCTCATATACCATCTTTTGTCTTAAATCGATTTATCCCTTTCATTTTCTAATTCTGAATATCCCTTCTTGGGATTATATGCCTCTGTCTTCACTTAGAGGGTCATGCTCTTTTATTTTGAGCCTTATATATTCAGCTCCTTTTGAATTTTCTTCTTGATCAATAACAAACTCTTACCGTTGCTTATTTTCTTTAATCAATAGATTGCTACCATTCCTTCCTTAGCGTTGACACTTACATCTCATGTTATAGTCATGTCACATTCGTCAAATTTGGATGACACAATCTGGTTCGTCTTGAAACTTTTTATCGTAACCTTCTCATCTTCTTATTAAACCACCAGATGAATTCTATATCGATTCTTCATCGTACTACCTCCACTTTAGGAGGAGGAGCACTCTCTATTCTTAAGAGACTTCCACCCTGAAAATCATATGATTGTCTTAACTCCTTCCATACTTTTTTCTCTAATCCAATTCCTCTTACTAGGGATTACTAAATCATTTACACGGATAGGACGTCATGCATTCGTAATTGGAATACTCAATCTTGATAGACATTCTATCTTCAAGCCATGACATAAATCTTAAGGGCTCATGTCTTAATAACCTCTAAGGATTCCCCTTTCCTTCGCAGTTTGTTCTTTTACTGCATGATTGCTTATCTTGCAACTTCTCAATATACTTTATCATAACAATATTTTGAAGCTTCAACTCTTTTTCCATCTAACCGAGCGGTCTTACCAATATCAATGCTTATCTTGGTCTAGAGAGCTAAATCATCTAATAAATATATCATGTTAACATTTAGCCGTTCAGACCTCATAGTCATTTCTCATATTCGTTCAGGTGTCCCACTTATATTTGTATCAGTCCCTTGCTATCAATCTAACTTCTTACCTTAGTCCATATATTTGTAACAACATATTTGAGCTACAAACTCTTAGCAAACAATCTACTACAATTTGTAGAGGTTCAAACCCAATAAGGAGATGATAAAACTTACCTTTAAGGATTAAGGTCAGTCCCTTAGCACCCTTTACTTGCACCAAACAACCTCCAAAACCAACAAAGAAGAGATGAGGAATAGTATACTAGGCTTACGATTTTCCGAGGGAGAGCGCCACAACTCCTTTAGAAAAACTTTGGAGGAGCTCAAGGAGCTGCTCGGGGTTGTGGAAAATGAGGAATAAGCTCGAAATCATAGCTCATCGAAAATATAGGGACTTAAAAGTCTGTCATCACCTAGAAATGGGGTACAATTGTACGGTCCATACATTTAGACCATATAACCAGACTTGAAACTTGGAAATTGCAGGAAACGTTACGGTACAAATCCTTAATTGTACAGTCCGTACAATTTTGTACGGTTCGAACCTTTGGGCTATAATTCTGGGAACTTGCTAATTTCGTCGAAATGTATTTTCTTCGATCCGTTTAACTTCTATACCTTCCGATACATCTACAAACAAGTCTTAGCTCATCATTACCCTTCCGTATGTGACTCCTCCAAAACAAGCAATATTTGTCAAATTTTTTGTCGAACATACTTTCGTCACTCCGATAAGTTTTAAATTTTTTTGGAACACACTCAACACTTTTGTAGTCATCCTAAAATCAATACACCACCTTTCTACACTCGTATTACCTTTCATGTATATATGCGGGACAAATATTCACATTCTGAAATATTTTATAATAACTGCACCTCTGGCATCTCATCAAACTGAGGAATCTTTCATTCACTTACTATAAATACGAATGAGACGACATCTTTATGGTAATTGGCATTACGGAAACTGTATAAAGCACGAATTAGATTCGAATTCTTACGACTCATCTCTATTGCACGATCTATGGGATGAAAGAATGGAAATCATTTATAAATGTCCTATAACCTCTCGCTTATAAGTATGGTGCACAACATACCCATAAATAAGTCTCTACTAGACACGACTTGTAGACTCCCTAGGACAGACCTGCTCTGATATCAAGTTTGTCACCCCAGCTTTAGAGATGTGGCCGACACCCGACGCCTGAACGGTCCGAGTGTAGCACCTATATATCATAGTATGAACATATATGTCTGATTCAACAAGGCCTAAGAATGACAATAATAAGAGAAATTGGAAATAACAACCTAAACAAGTAACAACAGAACCAACATGTGTACATATATCATAAGGCCGACAAGGCCACAACTACTCTCAGAAGGCCGGCAAGGCCATAACCATAGTACTATCAGACTAACAAAAAGGCCGACCAGTCCATACAAAACAATAATGCATAACACACTAGTTTACAAGCCTCTAAGAATCATAGAATAACAACAAGGTCGGGACAAGGCCTCGTCATACCTATAATATGTACATAAATGTATATCCAAACTTAGACAACAACTCCGTAAGAAGAGAAGTGCTCCACTTAAGCTGAGTAGTGATCCTACTGAGGAGGTTCATCAAATCGTCTATCTGCATCTGCGGGCATGAGCACAGTGTCCCCCGATAAAAGGGAAATCAGTATGAAAGATGTACTGAATATGTAAGGCATGTAAACATATATAAGAATATAAAGTAAGAGTAAGGTGCATAAGTCAACCTGAAACTCAGAAGAAGGCCTCGGAGGGCACACAACTAATATAACCATGAATATATGCATGTAAGTAAAAATCGGGCCACTCAATGGGGCCATATCATATAGTATCATATCAAAGCCCTTTGTGGGGTGAGCTCATAATAAATTGTCTGGCCATATAGGACGTGGTGGTATCTGCCCAACTGATCAATGATATGCATATATAAGTGCCTGCCCGGCCGACTATAGCATAGCGCGGTGGGATAAAATAGATACATATATATGTGCAATGCAAGACCAAACTCAAAGGACATTACAATCAAAGTCGGAGTGACCTATTGTCGTGATCCACCGACTATCGTCATTGTCACTGCGTTCTTCAACCTTAACTAATCATCAAGAGGCATAACGAATACGGAGAATACGATTAACAAAGAATACTCAAAGGATTAACTTGAACAAGAAGGAGCATATTAACTTTAGACTTCTTTGTAGGAAAACCGTTTCGAGGAAAGTACTTATGTTAAATCATGCCAAAGAGGAAAATTAGCCTTACATACCTTATTTACAAAGTTACAACGTCTCATGAGTTCTTGTACCTTCTACAGACGGCCATCTATATCACACAAAGGGTTGGTGTCAATATCAATTTATATTCTATAGGAAAGTTCATTTAGGCTTTTTATCGAACAACTTATGTACGTAACTTCGTAGGGTCATTTATAGTTCAATTTCAACATATCCTAGCACAGCAACCTTCATCATCACCCCTCCTCATCAAGACAATGCTATCCATGTCTTTACAACTCCATTTAATATCTTAAATCATATAAAAACAGCACACACAACATAGTCTAGTTTCAAGACTTATAGTTACCAACTTCTTCAAGAATTCTCCAACAAATCTTAACTCAATACTTGTATGATATTAAAAATAAGCCAAGGTAGATGTAGCTTACATTGATTACATCAAAATCACTCTGTTCCTTGGATTACTTCAACACCAATATAGCTTCGAAGTCGTCACAACGAGGAAGGAAGAAGGTTACCGATGTTTACGGGATTCTTCACGTCAAACTTGCGTGGTTTATCTTGAAATTTAGTTGCAAATTGATGGAGAACCTTTAAGAGAGTTTTTGGGATGATCTAGGGTCTGATTTGGGGGTAAAAATGAGGACCCAAGGTCGGATAAGATGATATATAGCACTTAAAAAATTTCCCACCGCCCAGAAAAACGGTTCACTTTTACGGTCCGTAATTTTCTCTGTATTTCTCAGATTTACAAACCGTAAATTTCATTGAAAAGTACTCTCTGAACTTGAATTTAGATAGGTTATGAATTCCATAGTTCATTATATACTAGAAGATATACCTCCAATAAGTTGGGGAAAAAACCAGGTCCGAAATTATGCTCGTCTTTCCCCTAGTTTTGACGAACTTAATTTTTTTGATCTGTTTGACCCCGAAATCTTACGAAACATATGTACACTTGTTTAAACTTGTTTTCATCCAAAAAATAGTATGTTAGACTCACATGGCTTTACGTTACTTTACTTACTATGCATACAAGCGCGAAAATGCGGGGTGTAACAGTTACCTTATTTTTTCTTCTCATTTTGCCTTTGTTTATTAACTAATAATCTTATTTTATCATTTATCATACATTTTGAATAATAGCTCTATCTTGTGCCTTGCTTTTCTCGTAGGTTTGCCCTTCAAATTTCTAATATGTGGTATTGTGTAAGGACGGAAAGCAATACAATATATTTAAATATTATATACATCAAAATAATATAATATAATACAATATAAATATATAATACGATACTATATCTTTTCATATGTTTTCGTGAACAGTTTTATTAGATTCTGAGTTCAAAGCCCAATTAGTCTGAACCAAGAAAAGAAAGAAAAGATTTGATGCCACAAATTCCAAAACTTTTTGGTTCAACAAACAACAATCCCACTAAGCACCTGTCATATATCAGTCAAAGTCTCTATTGTGACTTTGCTTCCAAAATTCTCAAAGATGGAAAGATCTATCTCTATGTTGAATGTGTTGTTGTCCTCCGTGTAAAGCCTAAATTAAAGCTGCCACGGGGACAACTAAAAAGTGATAACAAACTACTTTTTCCCTCACTTGAATTATGTTATCATTTCCCTCACCAAATTCTAATGAAATTTTGAAGATCCTATTACAATTTTACAACTATATGGCAGTATTTGTTCTGGATATCATGTCCAAAGCAATTTTTTGTAACTCTCTAGAACATTTTTTGTAAGTTATCACTGGGGGTCCTAAATAATTGTGAATTCGGCCCAACTAACATAAAAACACAAGACCGGCTACAAGGTCCACAGCTTATCAAGAGGTCTTACATTTTGTAAAGTGCACAAGAAGAACAATCAATTTTGGCTCTAACTGCATCATAGGGAAAACCTAACCTTTTTCACCCATTCAAGAAATTATTTTCAATTCTAAGCACCCATTAGAGTGGATGGAGAGGGTTGACTCTGATTCAATATTTCCTCTAGAGTTTAACTAATACTATGCACTGAAAACAAATACTATCAGATCATCTTAACTTTTGTCATATTAGTAATTTGCCTTATGTTTAATGTTACAAATTCCACTTCATATGAAGGATGGTTATAAATAAATATTTTTTTTAGCCGATTTCGCCAATTCTGATCGGGTGCTTTAACCAATGGCGGATCTACGTTGGAGAAGCACCCACTGAGTTTGGTCATATTGTGTTATGTATGCTTACATATATTTAAAAATGTATATAAAGTGACCATGAGCACTCATGTCTAATTTTTATGGTCGTTGTAAAGCTTATACATAAATCAGTGAACCAACGAAATGCTTATGAGGATCTCATATGGGTATTAAACTATGTGTCTTTGTAAGTAGGTCTTCTATTCATCATTCGTAGAGGCCCTTAAAAGTTCGTAGGCTGAAAGAGCCTTTTTGTCTGTCCGGGGGAGGTTCTTTCCTACGTGAGAAGTGGACAAGCCATTTGACACGCTTTGGACAACTGAATTGGCGCGGACTCTGTGACTTCAAAATAGCGGACTATGTGGCCGGTGACGTAAAAGATATGCCTTACCGGAAAGCGACGATATAAAGGAAGGGCTCTTTAGCTTGCTCCGACAGAGTGGGGTATGGTAGCTGCGAGACCTGCTCAACCATAACATTGGGGATGTCGCCCCTATCTCTAAAGGGGCTTATGCACTCCACGACTTTCTTAATGCCTTAAAGTTGAATATGATTCGCGAAGCATCCACAAGACTTATAAATTTTAGATCCGCCGCTGGCTTTAACTATTGAGCCATGGATGAGAAGGCGGCATATTATATGAACTAGCATGCAGATTATGCGAATCAGCTCAACATGTCTGGAAGCATAGTTGAATGTTTGTTTATTAATATTATTATCAGTATTTTACATAGAGTCGTCCTAGTTACTTTTTGGGATGGAGCGTGGAAGAAGAGAAATTCTCAAATGCGTAAAAGGATCCAATGAGTTCAAAAGATTTGAACAAGTAGTCTATTGTTTAGTTCAAGATAAAATACTAGACATAAAAAGTGAGGGATACATGCGGGCAACAAAAAAGTTATAGGAGAAACTGATATAGATGTATACTATAAGTTAAACCCCACCACAAGGTATTACCTATATGACTCTGATTAAAAGTAGCTCAAGGACTAAAGTTAATTACATTACATCATACATAGTAAACAAAACTTGATTAAAAAATAGTTGCGAGTCTATATAAAACTACCGCAGTCTTGACAAAAGATTGTTAAGCTCTAGGACAATATTATCATAACACTCCCACACACGTGGCACATCCTTATCCCTAGCTGCAAAATCCATTCTTGAAACAGTATTGAACAAAATGGAATACATCTTCCTCAATTCAGGCCTTTGTTTACCTGGTTTAGCTTGGATTATAGTATAGATATCTTGTTTAAGTAAAGCTGAGCTTTTTCTCAAAGCCTTTTGAGCTTCTTTCCATGACTCTTCCTCTAACAATTCTTTGACTTGTAATAAACTCAATGCATGTCTTTGAATCCCATTTTCTGCTTCTTCAAGTGTTTGGTCTGGAACTGTTATTCTGAAATCAAAGGCATTTGCACTTTGTGAACTTAGAAGAATGAATGAAGTTGGGACTAGAATTAGACCTGTTCTTCTAGTGAAGTTGTGGGAAGTGAGGGACATTTGGGTTCTGTTTTTTGTTTTGTTTAAGGTAATGGGATTGTTAGGATTAGAAAAAGAAAATGGGATTAATGGTTGGTTTGGTTTTTGAACTAAAGGTAGTAGTGCCATTATAGGATATGGAATTTTTTATTGTTTAATTCAAGATTGAACAAAATATAGATTGGAGAATATCTGAAAAAAATTAAAGTAACTGAAAACAAAATTCTGCACAAGGATAAGCCCGAGCGAACAAATTGAAAAGCATGGGATGGAAAAAAATAATATAATCCCCCGGCGAGGATCGAGCTCGCGACCTTTCGCTTACGAAGCGAACGCGTTACCAGTATGCTACGGAGAAAAAAATAATATAGCCATATATATATATATAGCCCCCGGCGAGGATCGAACTCGCGACCTTTCGCTTACGAAGCGAACGCACTACCACTATGCTACGGAGGCCTGTTGATATAGAAATACAGTATTTTTAAGTTTTTAATTCAACAATCCATTGAACTAGCAATAATTAGCCGATCTAGTTTAGACACATTAGACTAAGCACCTTTGTAATATAAATCAATAGTATATATATTCTTTTATTTTAAAATTAAATACTTAAACCCTAAAATCATACACAAAAAGTGCTTTATCTAACTCTAACCAAGTAAATTTAGAATATCTAAAACGAAATAATAAGAAAGCAAACTAACACAAAAAAGGAGAAATTCTTACATATCAAGTACTTATTACATTTGATAAGAAAAACTAAAAATAGCTTTCAATTGATATACCTTCTAAAGTAATATGTGGTCATTTCCTATTTAAAACTATACGTGATTCAAATCATGTTTATTTTCTTTTCTTTTTTATAAGAAAAAAAGAATCGCGGAAAATGAAAGGAAAAAAGGAACGGTTTTTGAGAAAATATGATCGGTTGAAAGTGAAGACGAAGGAAAGAATCCGAGGGAAAGAGTCAGTGATGGAGGCAACTAAAGGAAAGGGCATTGACCCGATCTATGACAACAAGGGATTGAACTCGAGCGAAGACTGTTAGGCATGGACTGCTAGTGGACTAGAAAGAAGGACTTGTTACATCCTCAAAAGAGTGAGAAGTACGTACCTCAACAAATAGAGAAAAGTCAAGACAAGAAGAAAGTCTCTCTGATTCCTTTCGGAGAGAAACCGGACAGGTTTACTTTCGACGTCGTGTCACTCGTATTTTATCTAGATCTTATCAATGGTACTTTGGGCCTAATTGAAATCAATGGTACTTTGGG
This sequence comes from Anisodus acutangulus, assembly GCA_029783415.1. Lineage (NCBI taxonomy): Eukaryota > Viridiplantae > Streptophyta > Magnoliopsida > Solanales > Solanaceae > Anisodus > Anisodus acutangulus. The sequence continues at coordinate 8,874,288 of CM056497.1, forward strand.
CCTAATTGAACACCAAAAGTTAGTTAATGAGGTGAAGATTGCCTAATACAATTTTGGTGAATATAGACAAATTTCCGTCCCTCTAATGAAGTGAAAATTCCCCAATAGAATATATCGTGCATGATTTTGAAACAAAGAAATTGCTTCCGCAAATGAATCAGAGTACAGGAATGTTTGAATTAGTGGTAAAAGAATCATAAAATATGCACAAGGGGATGCGAAATAGTAATTCACAATGGTACATTTTCTGGACAAGTAGTCTTCATTAGGTATGTTGGTAATACAATTAAGTGGAAATTGTTCCTTTACAATGGATCAAAGACACAAATGAGTATTCCTGAATTATTTTACTACTCAATATAATTAGGTGAAAAGGAAAACTAAGAAAAAAACAAAGAGAAGTCAAGAATGGAAACTACTTTGCAAATAGCTGTCTACGCCTAGTTGGTTTTGCTCTCAAACCAGTACCATCACCTCTCACTATCTCATCAACTAAATCTTTAAAGATCATCCGTTCCACATCCAGGACTACACTCGATATTTCACCTGTAAAAACCGTCCAACTCTCTGAACGATGCATCACATCGTCCAGCAGTATGTTTTTCCACTCATCTTCCTCATCCTCCAAGCTGCATTTTGATGGTTTAGCTTGAAGTTGTTCTATCTCCGAGCACAAGTCCCTCAGAAGCCTTTGAGCATTCAGGGTGCTTTTTGCTAGCTTCTGGGACGTCAACCATGGCTCGTAAGAAGGTCCCACTAACACCAATTTTCCAGCAAGACTCTCATTAACAACATCAAAGATGAGTTTCCTACGTATCTTTTCCTTGGGCTTCGACTGCCTCATCTTATCATTGTAAAATTCCTCCTTAAGTAAAGTGCTTGCCTTGGTTTGTTCCAAGACTAGGAACAGCTCAGGGTTGATCGGGTGACCTGATGGATGGAACTGGAAACTTGTTAGGCTTGAGCCGAGATCCCTGAGAAGGAGTCCTGAAGCTAATAAGATCTCTGAAATGTATCTGTGATCAGGGTTTGTGTTCTCACAGAGAGATGCGATGTAATCCGTGCGAGCCTCATCATGATTGGAGTTCAATCTCCTGAGTTTCTGAACTAAATTCTCGATGTTTTGCAACTTTTTTCTATTGATTTCCGATGAGAGACCAGAATTGGTGGCATCAGTCACAAGAGTATTTGCTCGATCACACTGTGGCGGACTGGAAAATTTATCAGCAATTTTGCAGCTTTCATCTGTCACAAAATAACAGAAATGAGACAAACAAATAGTATCCAACTTCTTAAGCAGTGTATTATCCTGAATAGTCAGGACTGTTTCAATCTCTAGAAACACAAGGGACTCTGACAGCATAATGGAGACTCGTTTTTGATATTTCCAGCTGACATAAGTGACCAGAACATGAAAGCATAAAAGCCGGAACTGACAAATTTAATGCACATAAAGAACATATAGATGAAAGTGCCTTTTTAGCTTAACATGTTATTGTTCATGTTTCACTTTGCTCTATCAAAGTGATTATAGTCACTTTCTCTAGTTGGGTCTGAAACTCCTAAGGAACCAAGTTTGTGCGTTTGCTTTTGCTGTTCTGGAGAGAGATGCTGCTCACTCTTCCACATCCTAAAGACTTCCGTAACTTCTATTTTTCCTTAGGCTGTCCTTGACCTATTTTATTCAGAGTTTTAGTCTCCCTTGTTATATTTCAATTATTTGTATAGCGATGGATGGATCACTATCAAGTGAATATTCATGCAAATGGTTGCCTAGCAAAGAATCTGCATCAGACGTTTATATTTAGCTCACTAAATCTACAAATATATCCCCAACATATTATCCACATAAGATGTTAGTTCTGTTTGTTATTTCCACTCATATTTACATATGTAGACGAACTTTTAATTTTTTTCACAAAAATACAAGGGGAAAGCAGCACCTTTCATGACTTTTGGAGTATGCTTCACAGGAGAGGGTGATTCATCTGTATAGACAGCATTATCAAGAACCGAGACCGGACTTGGATACTCTGGGGCAGGTTCAGCTGACATTTCATCCTCAGAGAGCACCAGAGTTGATTTCTGAAATGGAAGTCACAGCGTCAAGCATGTTATGCTATGCTTCAAGTCCCTATATAAGGCGCAAATAAATTGAAGTTTCTTACCTTCTCTACCAAGTCACATCTCAGGTAATTGGACGCATCAATAGATGAACTCTGCCTGCTTGTCACCTCTTCAGAATCAACTTTTGATTCTGCTACCACATTCCCATTGGAATGACCAGAAATTTTATTCCCACGGCAACTCAAATTCCTTGATTGATCACTACTGATTTCACTCACATGGTCATCATGTTGCTGGATGTTTGAAATTCTTGGCCTTCGTCTTCCACCTGGGGAACTAGCTTCTGTATGTTGCTTGTTTGACTGTCTCCTCGATCTGTTGGAATCAGATGGAGGTGTGGGTGGTCGAGATCTTTTCTCTAGCTCCAGTTTATTCTGTTGCAATCTCGGGCTGATGGATCCTGAGCTCTTTATTGAGCCTGAGGTGCTCTCTTTATGAAACTGTTGGGACCTTGTTGAAATTTGTGGAGGTTTAGAAGTTCTTCTTGCTTCATTGGGATTCACTGGACTGCTAGTTCTAGCGTGTTCTTTAGCAGTTTTGCTCATAGCACTACCCTTTCTATTGGGGAAAGTGGGCAAGCCATCAAGTGGAATCATCGAAGAAGAAGGAATATCAGATTTTCCCACTAATTTTGCTGGCTTCATGATCACTATTGGGGATTCAAAATTCTTTGAAGAATTTATCCCCCTCTTTGTTACTTGATCACTTTGCCTCATTCTCTGGTTTGCCAGTTCCGTACTTTGTGCAGGACTTGCAAACTTCTCTTTCTGACCAGTAAAATTTGAACCCTGCTCCTCTTTTTCTGTCTCTAGGAAGCCCTTCGCCTGCATTGCTTCCAGTATCTGTTTAAGAGCTCTGAGATCCTTGCCTGAATGGGTGAATTCTATATCCTTCCATCTCTTTTCTATCTCACTGTAAACAGAAGGAAAGGGGTGGGCAGCAGGCTTTACTGGAGCTTTTGTTGTCCTGGATATAGGTTTCTCATACACTCGAGTCCTATCAGGCTGTTTCCACGGTGCTGGTTCAATCGGAAACCTGGAGATAGGGTTCATAGCCATATCAGGGTTTCTCCACCGAGGAGAAGTAGGTTCTTTCCAGAGGTTCTTAGAGGAATTATTAGAAGTTCGGATAGGTTTGCACGGATCAGATACTTCTGAAGAACTTGGAAAAGAAACAGCTTCTTCAACTTGCAAAGATTTGCTCAAAGCCGTCTTGCTGTCAGTTGATGACATGGCATCAGGTAGTGGTTCTAGACCCATTAGCTTTGCTACAACACTAGGAGGGCGAGCCTGAGTTCCAGATGTTTGCAGCAGAGTTGGTGACTTTGCATTGGTATTACCACTATCCTTCTGCATAGATTTTGAGAAGTTAGATTTTGGTTCTGAGTTCAAGCCTCGTACTGGACTAACTCTACTGTCCAAGGAAAGTCTCGGTAGCTCTTTAAGCTTTAGAGTGGATTTGGAAGTGGAAATGTCTCGCGATTCAAAGGGTAAAGTACTTGTGTCCCTCCCATCATATGAGAACCGAGGAGCATCTTTTGAGACTGACAATGAAGAAGTATCCTTCGAATGATATGATAATGATCTCGAAAGTTCCCTATGTTCACTTGAATACCAAGGCGCTTCCCGAAGTTTAGCAAGAACTCTGAGAGATTCCTTAAGATCAACTGGCCTTGGGGAATCCCCGGGCTTCGACATTGGTTCTGTCACCTCTTCTTTCATTGTAGGTCCAGCTGAGAACCTCTGAGCTTCTCTATTCATAGAGTCCTTAACCACATCTCGTATGTCAAGAGATTGCCGACCAAATTGTGGTGATGCATTTGGTTGGCCTGAAGCAGCGTCTCTTGAAGGAGTTTCAGCAAAACTTAATCGATCAAAAGCTGAGGGCTCTTGTTGACTTGTTTTATTACAATCAAGAGAAGAAAAGGAAGATGAACGTGAGGAAGATGAGAATGATGGTCTCGACGATTCTGTAGACAATCTTTGTTTATCTTGCACATTCTTGTTTGTGTGGCTTTCCTGCAATGAAAAGCAGTTCCATCAAGCTTTCAAGATATGATAATAAAGAAATTCAGCTGTGTAAAGATACAAGAGATTAACCACTCGCAGATTCGGTCAGACAGAAAGAAAGAAATATGTGGACTTTAATCCCACACTTCAAGTTTTAAAAAAAGAAAGAAATTTACAACAATTTGGTAAAAGTTATCTGAACTACAATTTATAACAGAAAGAAGAAAAGAAACCAAGTTGCTATCAGACATCAGTCAGATGAGCTGTTTGATGTTAATGACCATATACATATCCAAACAGGGGCTTAAATGTAAATATTTTCAAATTAAGAGATAACAAGTTCGCACTAATAACTCTTACCATAGCTGCTGATCTTTGGTATGTGTTAATGTACTCTTTTTCAGAAGTGCCACTGCCGATGTGAGAGCTGCCTGTAAGAAACCGGATACACATGATGTTACCAAAATGAATCTATAACAAATCAATCAAAGAATCCTAGAAGTATTGAAGCACCCCTTGTTATATCATCTAGATGTTAAATACAAGTACAATATCTCAAAAATATCATTTAAAGAATCCTAGAAAAATTTACTTTGACCAGTAGGAAATTGTATGACCAGATGATAAGTTCCGAGTGTTGACATGAGAACATGGATGAAACAGAGAAAAACTCTTCCCTTCAAAGGATAACACAAATACAAGGATGAAATATTGATTTACATTTTCAACAAACAAGCAAATAACATTCAAATGTTGTCGATATAAGAGAAAGTAAACACATTCTACAATGGACCTATAAGATAAATTAGAATTGTGAACTATGAAACATTACCAGAAGTGAGCCTTTTGGGGCTGTTGCCGATAAGGCGCCTACTAGCAAGCATACTATCGCGATCAAATAGTTGCAAGATCCCTGTCATACATCCAATTTGTTTTTGCAGATCTTGGTTGTCTTCAGTCAATGAATGTAAAAGCTTGGCAGCCATAGTTGTAGACTTGTAGTCCCCCTTCCTCTTCAACAACACAAACTGTAAAATACTACTTTTTTCACAGGTCAATCAGTGCATTATCACTCATCTCCAGCTAGTCAAAGTCAAAAGTCATCACAATCACAGCTGGAGTCAGTTCCTCACCACACAAAGCAAAGAACAATCTGGGAAACCTCTCCTAGGCACCATTCTATGCTTTGTGGTTTTATGTAGACCACCAGTTCCCTATTTTCCTAGGAAATGGGTCCAATGAAAACACAAAATGAAGCTTTCACAAGCCTGCAGCTAGAACATAAGCCTTCAGAATGATGAAACAATACCAATCAACTCCAGCAGCATAAATCAGACAATATTATTTTCCACAGCTCTTACTAATAAAGTGTCACTAACTTTCACCTAATTTGCAGGTACTTACCTAATTATATATCAAAATCTTTCAGTTTCCATCATTTAGCAAACACCCCCTAAGCCAAGATTTGATTTTTACAACAGAAAACCAAGCTAATGGACTTGTTTTCTCTAATAACTACACAAATATGCCCAAAATTCACTGCTTCAACTCTTACTAGTGAAAACAAGAACAAACTGAGATACCCAAAGGAACAAATTAAGTTCTTTCCAATAACCAGAAAATTGTGCAAAAAGCAATGCTAACATCAAGTACCTTTTTCAGTTCCCAAGAAAGTGTATATCAGTGCATTAGTGCAAGAACCTAACTCTGTAGATCCATAGGTAAATGTTTCAATGTCGGAGAAGAAAAGGAAGAACAAGAACACGGAGAGATTGAAACAAGTAGTAGTACTGTAGTATTAGAGAGACAGAAAGAGGGGTACATGTGGGTGCCAATGAGTTGATAGTGAGGGAGGAGTTGGCAAGAAATATTAAAGAATTGATAATAGTAGTATACTATTACTCCTAGTAGTATTAAGAATTTTAATGTGGAAGGAAAATGGAGAAGGAGAGAGAGAGAAGGGGTACTTGCAGGCTTTACCCCCTTACCTCTACCATGTGGGAGTTGATTACATGGAGGATGGGGGTGGGTCTAAATCTGTCTGCATCTTCATGTGATGCTGTCAGGTAATGGATGTAAGATCTAATTAACCTCATTTTGCTTTTAACAAATTAGTTCTGAAAACACTACTCCATTTAGCTGCCATGAATCTAGTTTATGCCACTCACTCTCCTATGTCCTGTGGTGTTGAAGTACAATTTTTTTTTAATAACAATGGTATTAGGGTCAGTTTGTGCGCATTTGAATTTTCTATTATCATAAATATTGAATAACTTTTTTCAGATTCATGTTATGAAATTTTATTGGATATGTTGTTGTTAGTATGAATATTGAATGATTTTAATTATTAATATTGTTAGAATCTAACCTCGACATAAAAAGATAGTTTGATTTTTTTATATGATTTTAGACAACACTCAATTCATGATATTATTGAGTTAGGCTTAGAATCATTTTTTTTCTTTTAATTATTATATCGAGTTTCTAGCATTTTGATTTATCCAATATTTGGCGTTATAGGATTTGTTTATGGCTCAAATGTCTAGCCTTGAATTTGTGAAGGGTGGCAAGTCGCTCATTATATGTTTCTAGACAATGTTGATATCATTAATTAGCTTTTGAATTGAATTAGACCGGTAATTCATTTTCTCATGCATATCAATACCTACCTAGATTGTTAAAAATGATTGGAGTACTAATTTTTTTTGTCCCTTTGCCCTTGAGATGAGCAGCAATTCACTTTGGCTGCTCAGTTTTTTTTTCTTTTTTTTTTAAGAAATGGGAGGGAGTCTTTTCAAGAATATTTGTATGTTATAAACACATTAATTAAGCATAACATCTAAGATAATGAGGACGAAAATTTTAGTTTCTGTTCAAAATTGAAGTAGGATAAGTTTTTTAGATTGTTGTTTGCAATTTAAGTTGGACAAGGAAGTCTCATTAGCCTAGCTCATTTACTCTAAACAGTTGATTAGTCATTTGGATAACAAAGCAAAATAATTCACTCTCAACTGCTAATAGGAAGCAATTTACAAAAAGGCCAAAATGAAGTGGTTGTTACAATAAATGCAGAGTTCGGAAAATACTGGAAAGAGTGGACAAGGAATTCAAATATCCCTGCCGATGTATTTTGACATCCCACGACTTCGACAGATCAGACCTATCTTTAATATTGGCTACTGAGATTAAATAATCCCAACTAGCACAAACAATGAGCAGACTAGCTTGTTTTATTTATTTCCAGATTAAATAGTGGCTCGTTTTCTTCCTAAAATTCATGATTAATATTTTTTAATATCAATGCCTCAATCATGGTTTTGGCCAGCCTAAGAACACAATGCACGCGTTTACACAAACTGGCACAAAATTAAATGGCTGGCCGGTACTAATGAAACCACTGATTATCTTGTTGGTACTAAAGGGTTCTTTACGTTTCGGTTATAGTATGTAAAAGAGCGGCAAAACTAGAAATTTTATTAACAGAATTTTGAATATAAGAAAAAAATAATATATATATATATATAAGTTTAAAAAAACCAAAACAAGCGGAAGTGATGACAGAGAGGCACCACCATAAGAGGTATTATTTACGGGTTGACAGTTGACTCAGAACAGATCCAAAACACTCTAACGCCACCATGGCTCAGCGGGTTACAACAGGATCATCAGCCTGAGTTTCAGACATTCCGCATGGGCTGTCCTCTGCCCAATCTTAGTACCTTCTCATATGAATCATTAGCTATATTATAGCATTAGTATCATGATTCTAAGTAGTCTAGTGCAACATAAGTTCAACACAAGGGATTTAGCCGATCATGGGCTAATCCAAAATAAAATATTTGTTATACAATAATTTGACTATATATATATATATATGATATTATCTTCCAACAGAGGAATTCGGAATTAACCTATTGCACCCCTAATTCCGTTTACGTATATAAACCCTTGTGTACAAACTGAAAAATTGCACTCCTGCGGTCCATATAACCTGTTCTTTTCTTCTTTTTAATGTTTTTGCAACTTGCAAGCAAGAGTATTTGTTTAATTTATTATCTATTTTCCCTTATATGTCTTATTTAATTAATAATACTTTCAACTCTACTGATTGAAACAGTAAATTAAGGTGCGGAATTTTAGTAATCTAGTCGGTTAACTATCTAATTTTTTCCCTTGTTGTCTTGTTGGTAAGGGTTTGATTCTCTCCTTTGTAATCTCCTCCCTATTTCCCAAGCAAAAAAAAAATATAGTAAAGGTAAATTTGGATAAAATTAAAAAAAAAATAGCCTCTTATTTTTCTATTACGTCAAATACTTTTAAATTAATTTACTAACAAAACGATTAATGGTGAGATTGAAGGTTATGACTCCTTAATAGAGGTGTGGGGTGTAGTATGCATGAAAAAGAAATTTAATTCAAGCCGCCACAACTTCATGATGAAATTTAAGGCTAATTATACTATTGGTTGTTTGACCCTATTCTAGCAAAATCTTCTGTTTCTAAAATTCAGTTGAACTATAATATCTTTTATTGATTTTCAAAATTTTGAACTATTTAAAAGTTATGTTTATATCACCTACACAATATTTTTACCATCTTTAATTTATTAAAATATGTATCAGTAAAAAAAATTATACGTTTTAGCCTGGAAATTTGCGAGCATGATATGAAAATTTGAAAATTATAAAAAAGTTTGACTAGTTAGTAAAAATAAAATTTTCATAATACAATTATACAAGTAGAATTCTAAGGACCAAGTGTAACCAATAACCTAAAAGTGAAGGATCAAATTACATTAAAAATTTATACTCTTAAGGAAAAAAGGCACAAAAAAATTGAAGCTTTGAAATTGTTCTTTTAGTACAAATTTTAAGTTTTTAACAGATGTAAGTGCAAAATCTACTAAAAAGATAAGGCAACATAGAAATAAGCCTTGATGGGGGCATAGGCGAGTTGATAAATGGTAAGGTGATTGGGATACAACCATTCCGACATCGCGGATTTGAATTCGTGTGGTGACAGTCTTTGCTGAAATATTGCAAGAGTTGTTGCTGGATTCGTGTCCCGTTGGTCCTCTCCCTTGCAGAGCTACCACTCGCACATATCCCTCAATTTACATTCCACCTGGCCAAGAAATCTCTGATACATGTGAGAATTTCGCATTCGGGACTTTTCCCTTCACAAAGAAATAAGCCTTGATGGTTCTCTGTTCTTTTCAGGTTTTTTTCACCTCAAATAAATATGAGAGTACAACGTAGGTGTCTACGTAACAAAAGATTTCATGGCGATTTAGTATCTTTAATTATTTAGCTTATAATTTACGCTTAACGTACGTTGCATGCAAATCATTTACTGTACTATATATCTGCTTTCATAATGATTTAATACTATTCAAGATAGCTTTGTCACGAGAATATTAATTTTCAGGTTTTGCTTTTTCTTCTTTCCCCTTTTTTTCTTTTCTGATTTTGGATCAAACCAAACGGGTAGAGGGGTAGAGTTATAGAAATTATATCATAAAATAGAGAGAGAAAAAATGGTTATACTGTGTTTTTGGGAGTAGAATATATTTTTTTAAATGACATTGATAAATTGTCCCAAATAAATTTTGCATTACGCACTTATGAAAAATAATTTGCAGATTTCCAATGAAAATTAGCCCTTCCTTATTTTATCTTTCTTTTAAACTACCTTTAATTAATTTGCCCAGTTTTTGAGATATTGTTAGAAATATTTATATATATGGAAGTTAATTAAAATACAACGGGAAAAGAATAAACTTGTGGTCCATGGTTACCCAACAAACCCTGTTTGTACTTTGTGCCAAAAAAACGCATAAATTAAAGATATGAAATTCTTATTATTAGATCTTACCAACTTAATAGGTACAGTTGGCGTACGTGTTGACTGTTAAGCATAGAATTAAAAAACACAGGACAATTATATTAAGTTCTTCCTACCAAAACCTTTCTATAATGGTAGTGTTTGTCCAATAATTTCATGGTTGTTATATTAAAATATTGTTATGTGTATATACAGACATTTGATATTCAAATCTCATTTAGTTGTTATAAATAAAAGTACGTAAATAATTATTTTTCTATATTTTTTATATTATAAATAAAATTAATATAGTTGTTTATTAATTTTAAAACCTCAATTGATTTTTATATCTCATCAATTAAAAATTGAAAGACTAATAAATTACAACTAATAAATTCATAACTAGTATACCATACTCATAAATAATTAAAATCTAAGAAATATATGCATTTAAAATTAATTGAGAATTTAAATATTTCAAGTTTGACGTAAGAATTCTATAAATAATATATTTCTCATAAAATTTTATTACTCCACAATATTTGAGTATGGCTATTATAGAGATAATTTTACAAAGAATGTACTGCTATAATAAATGTCATTGTTGTTATAGGTAGAATGTTATTATAAAAAATTAAAATATAACATGAAAAAATCTAACCGTTATAGTGAAATATTGTTATAACGAATGACAATTATAGAGAGATTTGACAGTAAAATTCACCCCAAAATAAATAGTAGTAGTAATATGTATTAGATTCTACGTGTCTTTCAAATCCTAACACGTTGACTGACCTTTCATAATTAGCAAATAAACATATTTTTTTTAATTGTTGTGTTTGTTGGCGCGTGTTTTGTAGACTTAATTTTGAAATAGCATGTTCCTCCCCCCCCCCCCCCCCCCAATTGTTTCAACATGTTTTATGGCTCCAAAGTTTGGGAAATTTCATGCTTATTTCTTTTCTTTTTTTGTCGTTTGGATGAATTATGAAAAGAAAATCATATTTTCGAACTCTGAAGTTATGATCTAAGAAAGAATAAATAAGAAAGTTTTATGGTGACCAATCAACAACATTATAATCCTCTCTTTGTCTCAGGTTCATTTTAAATGTTCTTTTGTAGGCATTAGTGGTAGACCTGAAATTTTCAAAAAGATGAGTTAAAATATAATTTACACCTTTTAATATATATATATATATATAATTTTTTTTATTTTGCAATATAATTTTTCGATAACGATTTATCAATATAATTGACTCGTCTTGAACAAGGGTCTAAGCTCTCACACTACCGAGCAACACACTTTAAGAAAACTACTTAATAGTATTAACCATAAGAGTTTCATTGACTAAATTATATAAATATTCAAACATTTTCTAGAATGTTGTATAAATCATTTATTAGAGTAAGGGTATTTGAAAAAAAATTACTGTCTTTTTTATTTACTAAACCAATACTTATTTTGAACCAAATTTTATTTAATTAAAATAGATGTGGGGGGGGGGGGAGGAATAACTTTTAACAAAGACTGGAAATTAAAGTTTGAGAAATCATAACCATATCTAGCAAATTTTGTGCATGAATAAATAAATAGTAGTAGGACCTATGCACTTTGCATCATGATGAAATAATGTTAAATGTTATATATCAAGGCAAAAAATAAAAAAAAGAGATGTTGATACGTAGATCTAGACAAAGAAACAGAGTGGTTTGAGCAAAGGGAAATAGATGATAGGCACATGCATAAAGTGAATAATAAACCACTCCCACATGCATGTGAGGTGCCTTTAACTCTATTAGGCAATAACCATTTCTTTCAATCCTTCTATGCTTTGATTGCTACATTATGCCCAACTTTTTCTCCCCAATCCTACTTTTACATAACATATAAAAAAATCTTAGTGTAGTTGCGTAAGATTATTTTTTCACCAAAAGTTGGGGTCGACCATCCATAGTCTATCCAACCCAATCATTAATGTGCAATCGCGAACTTGTGAGGAGCCAGAGAGGCCCCACTAATGTTCAATTTTTTTATGATCCGATATTCGATATTTGTATTAGGGCTCTGATTAATTTAAATTCGTGTTGTAAAAGGTTAATCAAATAGGAAAACACTCTATTATTATGAAATTTTTCAGTCTTAGAACTCAAACCTGCTCAAACCTCTGATTAAGGAAATATGACTCGTATTCATCCCACCGCGATCAAATATTTGGAGTATATCGATTGTGTTTATAAGGGGTATCCTTACAAAGCTTTTGTCATTTTCTTCCAAGAAAAGAAGAAAAAGACAAATTAAGGCGGCTACTCATTAAGATAGTGTTTGAGTGTTTATTTATTTTTAAGCACTTTTCGAGATTTGTAATGTTTGACAATGAAAAAAAAATGCTTAAAAACACTTACTTTTAGATATGAAAAATACAAAAATAAGTAGAAAGTCAAAAGTTGGATATTACCAACTTATAACTTTTGACTTAAAAACTACTTTTTAAAAGCCAATCAAAACACCCTCTAATCCTTCTCAAGTAATGATATTTTCTTGAAAGCAAAAGTTTACTCTAATATACTTTTGGCTATCATTTCCAAAGTAAAAGTAAACACTACCTTTTGCTTTTTGCTTCTGAATACCAAACTTCTAAACCTAATTGTTGGAGAATAGTATATCATGAAGATGCACTTTTATAAAAGCCCTAGATTTTGTTTACCTTTTAGGTCATAAAAAAGGGGTCATGCAGACGTAATAAATGTAATTTGGTAAGCAGGAGAGTTTTATCTATTTGTGGCACTTTCATTAAATTGTATTTCATGTGTCACATTTTGTTTTCATTGTGAAAGCAACTAGTTGCTTAAAATTGACAACCCAAAGTTATTGTGCCCGTGACATTAGGGACCATGCAGTCGAGGAAATAAGGATTCTAACAAAAAATAGATGAGGCAGAGAATTTTTTGGATGGAAGGTACTACAAACTAATGTAATTAAGCTTTGCCAGATCATAAAATAAATTCCCAAATCGAAAGCACATGGACAAGTTGATTGTAATTAGTTTACCTAATAACTTCATTAGTTGAGTTGGTTTGGATGAAAGACAAGGCACCTAAAAAATTATTGTCCCATCCTAACCACAAACATTCATTTGCACTATCTTCAACATATTTGGGCTCTTCATAGCTGTCAAAAGGACCCAACTATGGACCACGACGACTATTATTTGGTTGATTATCATAATTGTGGGCTCAATTTTGTTCTGTGCTTCCAGAAATGTGAAGTATAAAAAATTTAAAATTAAGTTCAAATTTTATTTCCTTCTTTTGTTTATTTTTTGGGTGAAGTTGGTTAATGCACATGGAAGCATATGGTTGGTATATATAAATTATGTTAGACTATATATTTATAGCTTCTTAATAATGAAATAAGAGAGTTGGATTTTCTTGAAATATATACTCTAAAATAATACAGTTGAGTTGAATAGACATATTAATCTAAGTGGTTAAGTTATTTATTAGATAGTGATAGGACTAATAAATTCTAACTACCTAGCTAGCTTATTAGAGAACAGAGAGATTGTGATGTTGACAGTGACGAGGAAGGTGAGGATCTAAATCTTGAATTCAAAGGGGCAAAACATTGGCTACATATTTTGTCAGCTAGCTATTATTGCAGCTAATTTGCTTTGCTGGTCACAGGTCACCAGTCTGGAATTTAAGGTACAAAATGCATTCAATAAACTTGGCTTTTTGCGTCATTTTACGAAAACAGTTACCATCCTATTTCATATCTTAGCAATTGAGAGTATTGATGAAAACCTTAATGGAGCAAGTAATATGGAAGAAAGCTAGATAATTAATAACCCATTAAGGTTAAATATTTCTTGTCGTGACCTAAGACAATACAGCTGAGTGATAAAATATGACCAACTTGAGAGTGAGGCATTCAATGAAAAATTAATATCCATTCATCAAGGGGAAAAGGGACAATGAAATAACTTTTCGTCCAAAAAATACAACAAAACAATTGTGTACTTGTGAGCCCCGATACAGCTTGCTATAAGAATATATTTGGCTGAGGAGCAATTACTTTACAGTTTTGGGTCAGGGATTAAGCTACTAAATCCACTAACTGTACCCAAAAAAAAAGCTTTTCAGTGTTGTATCCCCTAAGGTTTACAATACTTGCAAAGCAAAAGGCAAAAAGCAAAAATATCCAATACCAACCAAAGAAGCCATCCCAACTAGAGTAATCCAAAAGATTGGGCCAACTATTAAAAAAAATAGTTGCCAAGTCAAGTATTGCATCAGTACTGGTAAGTTGAGAATCTGCTGGCACTATGTTCTGGAATGTGTGTAGCGGCTTCAATGACTTTGCAGTAGTAACGCCAAGATACATTCTTCTCCGTGATTGGTCGTTGACCAAATGGATTACTCTCTACATACTTCTGAACATTTTCGGCCATGGACAGTCCGTCAACATAAATGCGTAGATCACCCTCCGGCCCTGCGGTCGATTAATGAGATGAAGCTTATTTAATCATTGACAACAGAAGATTGGATATAGTAATACCACATCATTCGAAAAGATTGGATATAATACTATTCAAGTCGTATATTCATGCACTCACAGGGGATACCACTATATTTCCACCCCATACAAATAGAGTAATTACTTTAACCAAGTTTATTCACATTAACGTAAAGCACTTATGGATATAATACAAAGTCTGGATTTGAGAAGCAACAAGGGGAACTATCAAGTACAACTTGAGACCCAGTAAGAAAAGATGAAATCCAAGGACAGAATTCGGCATCAATTTATATGAAAATGTACATCTTGAAAACCCCACCAACCCCGTCATTTTACCAACCAAGAGATGGATGAAGTGAAGTCCAATAGCCGAAGTTGCACTTATAGTATGATTAACTCATCGCGTACGAGAGAGAGAGAGATAGAGAGCGAGAGAGAGACACACCTAGTGAGTCATCTTTCTCATTCGTGTAGCAATATGTATTTGGAAATACTGTTGTGTTTGGCTGAAAATAAGAAAACACCAAGCAAAATCATATACTTCACGATCATGGAGCAAGGGTCCCAGCAACAAGGAAAGGATTAAAACTCACTGGATTACACAAGGCTTTGTGAGGAGAATCGTCCAACAGAAGTGTGTTTGACTCATCATATTCACCCCTCTCCCATGGAAGATCTGGTTCAAACTTCTCCCATAATTTTGCAAGCTTCTTCAAAATAATAGACCTGTCTCTCCTCTTACCAACAACAGGGAAACCGGTATCAGTGCAGTGGGATTGATCCTGCATAACATTCTAAGTTATTGTACTGTGTTGAAAGATATGAATGAAAGAAACTATAACGGGAAAAGGCTAGGGTGTCAATTTAGTTGGTTCACATTCATGATCAAAATTTATGAAATAACAAGTATTTCTTGTCTTTTATTTCCTTGAATTTGTAGGAAGACGTGCCAATATATGAAAAACATATTGAGGGAAACAAACTTTTGATTGATTAAAATAAGCAATGTAGCATGAGAAACAAGAACAAAGCGCTTCAAGGGTTTTATGGTACTAAAATGTCAATTTCAAATCAAATGTAGGGAAGATTATTCATCGAATATTCTGTTAGTCCAATTTACCCGAGCATTAGATCATCTCCTTACGTTCTTTTATCCCGAGATGTCCTCCATGAGACCTACTAAATCAGTCCTCAGGGATTCTAAGATATTTTTCAGTCCTCAAGCAAAAGGGAAAATCGAGAGATAGACAAGAGATGAGTTGAAGAAGACCAATGGAGAACGAGAGAAAAACTCCACAACTATAGTCACCATATTGTGAAGCTATAGTTACTACAAATTTCAAAGGGCAATGCCAATTATTTTCTGCATAGAAGTATACTGGAGCATTCAGCATTGAATTGGGATAGATTTTGGGTAGTGTTCACTTGGCTGATGTAGTAATAAGTGGTGGTTGAATTCCAGATATCAGAAAATAAAGGCAGTTCTTCAACACACAACGATAACATTCAAAATATTGTACTCTAAAAGAAATACAGTCCTTCAAATTACAACAACAAAAAGAATGGGGACCACCTAAAGTACAGCTGAATCCCCAATATCATACAATAAAGACATAACTATTCATTGAAAAGAAAAACAATTATGCCACCCAATCCAAAAACAGCACACACACAAGATTATGTCCATGTATAATTATTCTAGAGCTATTTGCTACCTGACCCAAAATGCAACCACAGGCTGTTTTTGTCCAATGCATTATCAAAGTTTAGAAACAATCTTTAGCTTCATTTATGCTATAGAAAGATACAAGAAAAATAGTGAAATGGAAGAAGAAAGCATAATATAATCTTGGGTGCTCATACGAGAAAGACCAACATTAAGTAGAATTAAATGAAATCATTGTGCTTTTTCACATGGCCTGATTCTTGTTTTAAATAGGTATAATTTCCTAGGGCTGGATGATCTCCATATTTGAGCAACCAGGCATTTAGTGATGCTTGCCAACAAAAGAAAATATAACTGACCATGCACCTGACAATGTATGGTCATTTCAACCGTATATTAAAATTCAAGCTCACAAGATTTTTCTTGTTCCTGGAGCTTTCAGATTAAAGTTCGCAGACTTCACTGACGCTAATTTATGTTACTGAGGAAAAACAAATTTACCCAACAGAAGAGCAATTTTTCCTTGGCATTCCCCAATAGAAAATCAAGAACCAAGTCCACATTCTTCCTGCAATTTTTTGGATAATGCACATTAATAGATTCCACATATAAACTTCTCAAATCTTTAAGTAAACAAAATTCAGAAACTACCTGATCCTCGATGACCAAACACCTACATTAAATTTCTCGAAGCAGAATTGCATAAAATCATCATGAAAAGGTCTTTTGAAAACTGGTAGAACAGATGATAACTCGGTTAGAAGATTTTACAAGAGACAAAGTAGACTTCAGAATGAAATTATTTGCCAACTTCTACCTGCTTTCCCTGAAACAACGGTGTCCACTTTGAAACCATGCAGCACATGTTGAAGCGGAACAATATCAGCAAGGAGTCCATTCAGATCAAGCACTAAAAGTTTTTTATTTGAACGTCTATTAAGTGTTCTGCTCAATGGAGGGACGGTCCTGACATTTGTGATTTCAGTTTTCTCATCTATGAAAGCACACAATCTTGAGGGAGAAGAATTACTTTCAGCTAAAGATTGTCTTTCCCCATCCAAACTTTCATTGGTTGAAGACCCAAAAGCGCAAGCCCTCGCATAACCATCTTTAGCAAATTCCGCATGATGTGCCACATTCTTGATGGAGTCGCATACAGAACTATTACTGTTTTCTCTTGAATTATCCATTGCAAGTATTTTCTTTTCATTCCAATGCTCAACAGATGAACTCTCACCGGCTGCCTTCACTAAAATCTGCCGCACTCCCACTGACGTGGTCCCATCTCTGGTTATCACTTCTTGCAAAATTTCAGAGCAGAATGATAAAGACAATGGGCCTGAGTTAGTGGCTGGTGTTTTGCTCTCTTGAATCACAACAGAGGAGTCAACATTCTCCACGGATGCTCGTAAACTGTTTCCAAGAACACTGGAAATCCTCCTCCTCTTTCTACAATAGGTTATTAATACTCTCGGTCTTGGATGTACTTGTTGACTCCTTGTAACAATGGAAAAATCATTAACCTCAATAAACTCACTGCTTTCAGCAGGCAAAGTGATGTCCACGTTAGTGGATTTTGTTTTGCTCTCTTGAATCACGGCATCCTCCACAATTGCTGGTATACTGCTTTCAAGAGCAACAGAATTCCTTCTCCTCTTCCTGCAATATGTTATTAGCACTTGTCTTGGATACATCTGTCGACTCGTTGTATCAGATGCAAAAACAGTGCTTTCATCAGGCAAAGTGATGTCTACGTTAGTGGACTTTGTTTTGCTCTCCTGAATCACAGCATCCTCCACGATTTCTGGTATACTGCTTGAAGGAGCAGTAGAATTTCTTTTCCTGCAATATGTTATTAGCACTCTTGGTCTTGGATACATCTTGGACTCCTTGTCTCAATTGCAAAATCATTAACCCAATAAACCCTATGCTTTCAGCTAGCAAATGTCTCTGTTAGTGTACTTTGTTTGCTCCCCTGAATCACAATATCCTCCAAACTTGCTTATATACTGCTCGCAAGAGCAATAGAATTCCTTCTCTGCTTCCTGCAATAGGTTATTAGCACTCTTGGTCTAGAATATATTTGTAGACTCCTCGTCTCAATTGCAAAATTAACCTCATTAAACTCACTGTTTTCAGCAGGCAAAATAATGTCTATGTTAGTGGATCTTATTTTGCTCTCTCGTATCACAATAACATCCACAATTGCTGGTATTTATTCTCAAAAAAAAAATCCACAATTGCTGGTATTTATTCTCAAAAAAAAAATCCACAATTGCTGGTATCTGCTGGCACCAGCAATAGAACTCCGCCTCTGTATCCTGCAATAGGTTATCAGCTATCTTGATCTTGTACATATTTGTGGACTCCCCATCTCAATTTCAAAAGCATTAACCTCGATAAACTTGCTGCTTTCAGCAAGCAAAAGTGATGTCAACATTAGTGGCTTTGTTTTGCTCTCTCAAATTACAGCATACTCCACGATTGCCGGTATACTTCATGCAAGAGCAATAGAATTCCTTCTCTGCTTCCTGCAGTAGATTATTAGCACTCTTAGTCTTGGATATATTTGTGGACCTCGTCTCAACTGCAAAATCTTTGACCTCAATAAATTAACTGCTATCAGCAGGAAAACTGATGTCTATGCATGGCAAACTCTCATCACAATGCAACTTGTTTAACATCAAATACAAAGTAACAGACGAGCAATCCTTAGACACGCCAATGTAGAGACCACCACTAGGTGTGACATCTTGACTAATATCACTAGGGTCAGAGGGATTACCTTCTAGTTTCTACTTCCTGCTCACATGTGTTCTTAAGCTGATATACATCAATGTTACTATTGCTTATCACCATATGGAGATATACATCGATGATACTATTGCTTATCACCATATCTCCTTCGCAGCATGTGTTAACTTGCAATTCTGAACTTACACCTTTATATGAAAAGCCTCTTCCCTGCTATTGGAGCAAAAGGTGCATGTTTACAACTAACTATTCTTTTTTTTCGATTGGCAACAAACTATATTACTTTCAAGGGACAGATTCGTCTCTTCAGATTGTTTCTCATTTTCTTTTACCTTTATGTGGACTCATATCCACAAAACAACTTCTTGCTTGTAAACTGGTTTCGTTTAGTAAGAAGACCAGTGACGCGAGTTAATTTCTAGAATTGCATTCCTATGGATCTTCTAAAGATTGGTCAACATCAATTAATCACAAGAAAATTACCCTCCTATTTTGCCTATTTCCTTTTTTTCCACTTTTTGCCCTCCATGTAATCAATGGCGGATGCAAGATTTTAACTTGATAGGTTTAATCTTTAAAATTTACCACTGAACCCTTTGCACTTCTGAAATTAGGTGTTCAAAATGTGTTTATTGAACTTTGGTGATTTTTTACCTATATAGCTAAGTACCATATTAAAATTACACGGTTGAACCCATAGCTTGTTAGCTACATCAGCCACTGCATGTAATATAGGAAGTAACATATTTGTTATGCTTCCCTTCAACGAAAGCAGTACTGCTGTTTACTTTATTTCTCAGTTGACCACATCCTTTTTTTTTTTGATAATGATCTTTTTAGCATCTACATAATCTGGGGGCCTGAGAGCAGCCAATTCCTGGATACTAATTTACTGATATGCATCTTTTTCACATACTAGTCACCTCAATACCAAGTGAAACATCACCACCAACAAGTATTCAAAAATCCCATTGTTACGTATCTATCCCTAAAATTTGAATACATACGCTAACTATATGTCAAGCAATTGGGGCCTGGAGGAGTAGTGGGGACGCGAGTAGTAGGTGGACATGGACAGCAAGTTGCATTAGGTAAGTGGCTAAAGAGGTATTAGGAGCGTCGACGGGTTTCTCTGGTGGGTACAAAGGGGACTGGTGGTGGAATGAGGTGCAAGGGAAAGTAAAAAAAAGGCGGCGTACTTGCAGCTAGGGGAAAGTCAAGACGAGGAAGAGAAAAAGGCGAATAGGGAGCGGTACAAGGTGGCGAGGAAGGAGGCGAAGTTAGCGGTTACGGCGGCGAAGACGGCAGCGTTTGAATGCTTGTATGAAGAGTTAGGGGACAAAGGCGGGGACAAGAAACTATACAGGCTATCCAAGGCGAGAGAGAGGAAGGTCCGCGACCTGGACCAAGTGAAATGCATCAAAGATAAGGAGGGCAATGTATTGGTGGCGGAGGAGCATATTAGATGAAGGTGGCAGACGTACTTCCACAAACTTTTGAATGAAGAGGGGGACAGGATTATCATGCTGGGTGATCTGGAACACTCCGAGAGTCATCGAGATTTTTGGTGATCTGGTAGGATATGGCGAGTCTTCAGCTTACCAAGGACGTGATCACATGACCTAGATAGGAGGGTGTGTAAGTCAAGGATTAGGGAAGAGGGTTATTAGGATTAGTATTATTTTCCTTTCGTGTAGGATCAATATCATTTTTATTTTAGTATCCTCATATTTCTTATTCTTAATTTTCTATTCCTACTTGCTTGTTTCTTTCACTTCGTTGTCTTATTTTCTTGTTGCTAATACTGTTGCTTTTTCATTTCTCCATATACTCCACCTGGTGGGATTATATTGGGTATGTTGTTGTTGTTGTATGTGTCAAGCAATGTTTACTAACAATAATATAACAAATGAAACGGATAAACTGTAAAGAATGGATGTTGGGCCTAACTCAACCCCAAAAGCTAGCTTGTAGGGTGAGGATTGTCCAAGTCCATATAAGGAGTCCATGTTCCCATTCCATATCTGATGTGGGACTCTTAACATAAACTAGGTTAGTTTTTTTCTTCTCCAAATAAAGCTAACATGAGTTTTAGAGCAAACAAAACACTCCCTAGCCAATACTTCAAAAAAGACAAATACTTGCTAGGATTAGTAAACTCAAAACGTCACCTCACTGTCCAATTTCTTCAAGTCCTTGTACTAGAGTTTTGCCAACTTAATTGCAAGTCCACTTACAGAATTGCTTGATACCACGTCACAGTTCCAAAAAGAGGAAATACATATAAATTAACAGGTGCAGTTTATTAAGCACAAGCAAAACAAAGTAAGATGTGTATAGGAGAGTTTTTTTAGAGCATAATACACCTTCAGTTTCGAGCATTACTATATTTCAAACACTACATATACATGAACAAGCACACTCAGATTACTGAACAATATCCAGAATGAAGTAAAGTTGAAACCATTAAAACCCAAATATACAAATCAAGCACTTCAATCTATTAGAAAAATAAATAAAAAAGTTGCAGAAACAAACTAAAATTTAGAGGAATGGATACCTGAAGTATATGATGAGAGAATAATACCTAGCTACTTCAAGTTGTTGTCTTTAAAGGTGATGAGGTTTCTGAAAGAAGAGAGTAGAGTAGAGTTGAGTTGGGGAGTAAAGAAGACGAAGGATCTCAAGTAACGGGTTCACTTTTGGTATTCCAAGAGATTGGAGGGTCTCAGAATTAATATTGGAGGAAATACATAAAAACAAGCTTAAAAGGAGTGGAGAAATATCTTTTTCATTTTTTTCTTTTATCAATTTTGTTTTCCTCGTTATTTTTGTATATTATGGATGAAATATTAAAACTATTTCGGATGAACAGATTAAATGCGTGAATTCATTAAAAATAAATTTAATACGTTAGGCTTCGTATACAAAATAAAAGGAAAAGATAAAATTCACATAAAAGGCTAAAAAAAAATCTATTTTATTTGTTACAAAATAGTTTTGTTACACTAAACATAGGAGTGAGGTTCATATATTATTTGATACCATAGGACACGCATGTGCTACAAGTCGAAGCCGCAAGGAAGATCTATGAAAGTCTCCCAACAATTTATTTTTATGGAAATTTAACAAAAAATTGTTCTCTAGAATAAAATTAGAAATATATCATCAATCATCAACTTTTGCTATGGCTGATTTACAATGAACTGATTTCACAAAATGCAACGACAACTTCGCAAAACTAAGATGAGATGTAAGTATTATCTTTGTATTTTCGAAAGTCAAATAGTTGGTTATTGAAAACGAAGAATTAAGAAAGAAAAGAAGGAAACAAATTTTTGACCGAAGTAATACATTATTTAAATCAATTAGCGAAAATAATACAGTTTTTTAAAAATTTACAAAACAAGAATAAATGTGTTTCATAGTAACGTTTTAGCATTATTTCATTTTAAAAATTTAACGGAAAAAACTGACAGTTAATGTAGTAAACGGAGGGTATAGAAAGTTACGGCCAGTAATATTTTCATAATTCATTACTCACAATAACGTTTTAGGCCTAAAACGTTACTCTGAGTAATGAGTAATGACTGTATAGCAAAAAGTTATCGCTAATATCCTTCTCATTTGAGATTTTCTCAAACTTCTGCCTATATGCCGTGACACCCCAATACTATTTATAATTGGTAGAAAATGAAGAAACATAAAAGATCATCAAAAAAATGTGCTATTTGTTTGTACCTTTCAGCAGTTAGAATTGGCAACCTCGTTCAAGCTGTCAAAATTTAGAGGATAACTACAAACTTTAATGGATCATGGGCACAAATGCCCTTATTTTGGGCTGGTTTTTAATTTTTACTATTTACATATGAATATTTTAAAATTTTCCCTTTAGTTTTTAAGTCAATAACATTAGGGCGAACTACTCTCCCATCTCACATAGTCTAGGGTTTTTTTTCAATTATCTTTTTCCCCAACCTTATCTTTCTCTCTTCTTTGAGATCCGTGTATCAACAATGATAAATTTCAAAAACTCTTAAATTATTTGAGTATTTTGAGTACATTAATAGTCATAGAAACCAGGCAAGAAGTATTTGGATCAATTGTAACATCTCCAAACATCAAACTCAGACAAAAAATCTATGTCCAAACATGATTCCGATCTAAAATTTCATAAAAAAATAAAAATTATCCATGGCCAAACTGGCATTGTGAATCTCCCCCTCTTTAATTACTGATGCTCTCCTTTTGATATGATGTTGTTCAGTAGTAACATATAAATTCTCTCTTAAATTTGACAAAATAATCCGATTGCAACTAGCATTTTAACCACCCGTGTCGTAATATTCTTAGTCAAAATCAAGTCACAGCTCAATTCTACAATATGAATTGCAACAAATCCAGTTCAATGAAATTAATTAAATTAACTCCTAGTCCTAAAGAACAAATACCCTTCATAATATTTCAGTATATTGTCCAGTTGAATTTTTCGAAATCCGAAATGCAATTCAAAGATCCGGAAATTGGACCAAATAAACCTAACATAAAGGAAAATACATAAATATAAAGGAAGTACAGAATATATATGTGAAGTTGCCGAAAAGGGGTTATCTTCTTGTTGTTGTTCATCAAAGGGATTGTCATTGTAATAACGTCCAGCATGACCAAATTACCCCTAAGAAAATCACAAATTAATGGAAAGAGAAATGCAAATGTGAAAGATCTGGAGATCGGGTTGAAGGTAAACTCTACCTTGCGAATTCAAATTCTACCTTAAGAAACTCTACCTTAAAGAAGAGTTTGTCTTCATAGTTAAGGCAAACTTTACCTTATAAGGTAGAGTTTGTTTGCAGACAAATTCTACCTTAAGGCATACAAATTCTACCTTAAGGTAGAGAACTCTACTACAGAACTCTACCTTAAGGCACAGTTTGTCTTCATGCATAAGGCATAAGGTAGAGTTTGCAGACAAAATCTACCTTGTGAATCCAAACACTACCTTAAGGCATGCAAACTCTACCTTAAGGCATTGTTCCTCAATTCCAATTTCATATATCTTCCAGAATTCTAAACCAAACCCATGTGAGGATTATGAAAAAAATGAAGTTGTGTTTTTAGGTTGGAGAGTATTTTTGTCTTAAAATATTCATTAAATGCAAGAAAGGCAAAAATTAAAGACCAGCCCATTTGAAGTAGGGGTGAGCACGGGTACAGGGTACCCAGATATCCGACCGGAACCGACACTAACGGGTAGATTCCGGGTAGATATATTATAATAACGGATAGGGTCCGAGTCCTAAAATTAGAAACCGATCAATGTCTTTCGGTTCCGGCAATTAGAGCCAGGGTACCCGAAACCGATACCCTGAACCTATGAAATATTAAATATTTTTACTTTTTAAATTCCATTATTTTTAGTTAATAAAAGGAGGCCCTAAATATACTCTAGAAGGCGGTGCTCATTCTAACATTCTCTAGAAAGCCCTAAAAACTCTCTCTCTCTCTCTCTCTCTCACACACATACACAGTTCGGCGAAAATTGAAGATCAAAGATTGAAGTCGAAGATCAAAGATTAAAGATTGAAGCTCGAATTGACGGTAAGCTCGACTCAATTTGAAGATTTTTATTTTATTTTTATTTAAGGTTTTGAATCAAGCTCGACTCTATGAAAATCAAAGCTTTTTATCTGGTTATCTGAGGTTTGTGTAATTAATTTCGATTTTATCTATTTATTTGAGATTTGTGTATAGGATTTCGATTTTCTCCATATATTATTTTCTGTTGTTGAATGCAATTTTTCAGTCAACATCAGTTGCATGTGGATTCTAATGATTGTGATAAATTAATACCAGTTGCATATGGATTCTAACGAATGGTTGCACAAAGTTTAGGGTTTATGTTATTTTAGGGTATCAATCTCGATGTGTATATTGTGCTAATTCCGAAAGAGAAATTGTGTGCACTTCACTTCTCTGTTAATCCCAAAAGAGAATTCCCAAAATTTATTGCGAAGAAAATCTGAAACGGTGTACTGAACTTTAGCAGAGACCTGCAACTTCATTCATTTATTCAATAATATGGATTCTGCAATTCCATATTTTAGAATTGATATGAGGAAACAAATGTGTACTTCCTGTTTATTTTAGATTCATCAATTAATTAGCATATAGTACTTGATGTATATTTTAGAATCTAGCGGAAAGTCTGAAATACTTATGTTAAGCTTATAATTGATATGAGAAAACAAAGATGGATCATTATAATTGATATGAGAAAACATGTTCAGTTGTGCTTATTGTTTTGAACTATAAGTCAGGTCCAACAATTTTAGGAACGACACAGTGTAAAAGTGTTCATTTCATCGGATTGTTACCGGGTACTCGGGAATCATTACCCGGAACCGCAGGGTTGTGCTTATTGTTTTGAACTATAAGTCAGGTCCAACAATTTTAGGAACGACACAGTGTAAAAGTGTTCATTTCCATCGGATTGTTACCGGGTACTCGGGAACCTATCCGGAACCGCAGGATCCGGGTAGGTTCCGGGTAATGATTGCTACGGGTAGGTTCCGGATAGTAAATTTAGGAACTGATCTTTTACTGGATAGGGTCCGGATAGTTCCAAAAAGTTAGGGTACCCGGATCCGCTCACCCCTAATTTGAAGGGCAGAAATTAAAGACCAGCTGGTTTGAAGGCCAAACCGTGTAATTTTTTGAACTTTAATTCCATCGTTCCCTTCTTTAAACCAGTCCAACATGAATTACCTTCTTCAGGCCAGTCCAATATATATATATATTGAATTACCTTCTTCAGGCCAGTCCAATATATATATACAGAGAGAGAGAGAATCGAAAATGCACAATAAAGATAAACAACACATTGCTACCTCTACCCAAAATTACACGGTATAATACATAAAACATAATTTAGATACTAATCCGCTTCATACATTCAACCGGCACTCCTCTCTCAATAATACGTGTTCCTTCCTACCAGCAACACCACCTTTTCCTCGCCTATGAACAGGGGGATGTAAATGGTCAGCTTGTACCCCATCTCTTCTATAGCCAACTAGACCCTTGATCCCGCACCATTGCACGAAACATGTATAATCCTCATATGATGGAAGATCACTGACTGATTTTCTTTATCAACTATCAAATGAATATAATGTGTCTGTGCAAAATAAATTAATTCTATGAGGCCAAGCTTAGGCAGAATGAATTAATATAATTAATATGACACAACACAAACTCAAAATGAATATGACAAACTTAAATTAGGCAGAAACAATAAACTCTTGTGGTCTGACCATTCTCAGGACACCTGCACATAGCGGGACCTAAGGGCACCGGGCTGCATTTTTAAATTAGGCAGAAACAGACCAAGTAGGTAGAATAAAAAGGTTGCCCGCTGCACTAAGCTCTCGCTATGCGTGGGGTCCGGTGAAATGCCGGACCACAAGGGTCTATTGTACGCAGCCTTAAACCAACTGAAAACGAATATGACAAGATGTGGGAGCAACCAAAAGACAAGAGCAAGTAGAATAGTACTAAGCTTTACATTAAGTATTTATGAAAAGCCAGCACTGTGGATAACCTAAGACCAAACATTTACTTCCCGTCAAGTTTACGCCAAATTTATTTAGTTAACATGGTTAAAAAAACTTATTTTCCAATCGATTTTTGGAATGACGAACTCTTCATTGGGTCTAATTCTACTACAGCTGATACTCTGCCCTCCCTAAATACTGCAAGCTTGACAAACCTTCTGATCAATATACTGATTATGCCATGAATATTGTATGTAATTAGTAAGTTGCACAAAGCAAACCGGAACTAGTTTAAATCATAAGAAACTGCTCCTGCACCATTGTCTTATAATCAATTTCTTTTTGTCAATTAGACTCAAATCAGTTCAACACTAATTACTATCCACAATCCTTTATAGTCTTAAGAAACGACAATCAAATGTCATATATTTGCACCACCAATTTCATGCTTATTAGTCGTATTCCACACCATATTTAGCATTTTAGTCATATCTCCTTAGTCCAAAACTTGAAGTCTTCAGCCAAGACACCTCAAAACTAACTATGGCCAACATACATATCAAGGTCCAAGTAATATAGGATTATCAAGCAAATATCAACTATATTTATCCATCAAAATTTTAGAAATTAAATCACTAGAGCTAACAAAATAAATTTAGTCAACAGTGCTAAAACTTCATATCCTAACTAAGTCAAAATAAACTTTGCAACATGAAATTATCAATGCACAAGGGTGCTATACTGCTTTAGTTTATCCATTTATGATTTTCAGGCAAGCGAGGTAGCGACGAGATATAGGTGAATATGTTAAATAGAGTGCAATAGAAATACAAAGAAAAAGGGTATTGCTTGATTAAAAGAATACCTAAATCGCATGAAGAAAATAAATTCGAAGCAAAGTGAGATGAGACACAGAACAATATTTCAGCAGGTCTTCGGTGCAGTTGGGCTTCGACGCTGGTCGAAGTTCGAACTGTGTGAAACTCCGTGTTTTTCGGCGGTAGCTTCGAGCTAGTTGGGCTCTTTGGAGACAAATCCGGCTAAGGTTGTATCGGGCACCCACAAAGTAAGTAAAATCTTAATTACACCTAAAGCCTAAAATGTTAACAAACTACTAATCAAATATTACTGGCATTAAATTTTGATCGCTTCAATCCGTATATACTCAACTCATTTTAATATGCTCAAATTTAGCCCAATCTGCACATTTGATTAACACCCTTAGCTACACTTATCATGTCAATATTTTCGCTCATACTATTAGACGGAGTGATTTCAACAATCACTATTAATCTTTTTAAATCACATGGGGGAGGGAGAAAAGGAAAAAGAGGAAGGATATGCCATGAAATTTGAACCCTCCCCTTTAATTGTGAAAGTAGTGATTAGTGAATTTATCAAGTGAATTAGCGTTGGACCACGATTTAATCAACCATTTTTTTTATTTATTTATTTTAAGCGATCACTTTAACTACAGTTTTACGACTAATTTAATCCCGAAATAGTAATCACGTGAACTAGCCGGCACAGGCGAGTTGTTAAGTGGCAATGTGATTGGGGTATAACCACTCCGACGTCGCGGG
This sequence comes from Anisodus acutangulus, assembly GCA_029783415.1. Taxonomy (NCBI): domain Eukaryota; kingdom Viridiplantae; phylum Streptophyta; class Magnoliopsida; order Solanales; family Solanaceae; genus Anisodus; species Anisodus acutangulus. The sequence continues at coordinate 8,902,322 of CM056497.1, forward strand.
TTCGAATCCGTGTGGTGACAGTCTTTGCTGAAATATTGCAAGGGTTATTGCTGGGTTCGTGTCCCGTTGGTTCTCTCTCTTACAGGACTATCACTCGCACATATCCATTAATTTACATTTCACCTGACCAAAAAAAGTTTAGCCTTCGGGACTTTTCCCTTCACAAAGTAATCACGTGAACTAGACCAGACAAAGTTAAAAAAGACAGGCAGGTAGGGGTCAAAAAAGAAAACTAATAAAATTACAAAACCGACCTCCCATTATTCCGTTATTTGCACAATAGTCCAGCCATGCAAGCAGGCACCCACTCACTACCGTGCCGTTAGTTGTACCTATAAAGCCCTACTTGCTCTTCAATCAATTTCTCTCCACAGATCTGATCCGAACTACTCAGGTACATGCTCTCTCTTTTTGCTCTTATTATTCCGTTTGAATCTCATTTGTGTTGTAGTTCGTTTTCATCTGGATCGGCGTTTTTGGTTTAGAATTTATGCATTATTCATTTTTTTTAATGTTTTTTTAAGTTATCGTTGTTTCGGATCTGAGTTTAGAATGCTGCTAATATGACGAGTTTGAAGTTTTAGCGATTTATGATTCCTTGTCGGTTGATTTTCATTCATGATAAACTGTTTTATGTGTAGTTGATTATCATGCATCTATATAAGTGTGTGTGCAATGTACATCGCTGACTGATAAATTTCATAAATGTGATAGAATTAATTGAATATTTGACTAGGCAGTTGTTATTAGCGTTATTGTGTGATGTTTTTGGTTCTGGATGATTTAACAACTATTACGCGTGCATTTTCCGTAACCTGATGTTAATTTTGCAATTTGCAATGCTGTATAAAGTGCTGGAGATTGTGTTTTTGTGTAAATTTCCAGTGTATTAGTACTAGACGAGATTTCCTTGGTTTGCAAGGTTTGTTTGCTAATTGATGGATGTTATTTGGTTTCGGTAGATGGATGAGTCGATGATAATAATAAATCTGGCTCAATGAAAGAAAATATAGTTTGTCCTATTAAGATCCACTTAGATACATAACAATGACATAGTTGCAGAAGTAGCACTCATATCTATCTGAATCTATGATATTAGAAGTCATAGCTTTGTATCCATTTAGACAAATTACATGCCTGTTGATGGATGTTATTTGGTTTCGGTAGATGGATGAGTCGATGATAATAATAAATCTGGCTCAATGAAAGAAAATATAGTTTCGTAACATGCATGTAATTTGTCTAAATGGATACAAAGCTATGACTTCTAATATCATAGATTCAGATAGATATGAGTGCTACTTCTGCAACTATGTCATTGTTATGTATCTAAGTGGATCTTAATAGGACAAACTTATATGTATGCGTGTATGTTCACAATATTTATTGCCAGTCTTAATGTTATCCTACACTAAGAAAGGGCAGCCGGTGCATTAAGCTCCCGCTATGTGCGGGGTCCGGGAAGGGCCAGACCACAAGGGTCTATTGTACGTAGCATTACCCTGCATTTCTGCAAGAGGTTGTTTCCACGACTCGAACTTGTAGTCACATGGCTGCAACTTTACCAGTTATACCAAGGCTCCCCTTTTGTCTTAATGTTATCCTACACTGTAGTTATATATTACCAAGTTCTGAATTGTCTTTGTACTGATAAAACAAAGGTTCTGAATATTATCTTTTTGATATCTCAATAAGGTTGCTTAGTTTCTTATAGGGGGTGGTTCATGGGAAGGAAAAGTAATTTACTGAAGTTTTGGAATTTGAGATGTTTATGTTCCTGTAATCTCTTTTTAATTTTTTCTCAACTTTCAACTTGTTATGAACCTGGAGCAATCCATTTAGACTAAATCCCCATATGTGATTCTGTTAATTTAGTTTACATGTCACACACACACACATATTATAGTTCATCTTTACGAGGTACACTGCAGTGGGTCATAGAGCTTATTTGTACTTCAAAGGCGTTGTTTACAATGTCTTGTAATCTTTTATGAGAATGTGTGCTGCTGCTTTGAGCAGAATCAATCATTTAAAAGTTGAGAGATCATGGGTCGTGGAGTCAGCAGCGGTGGAGGACAGAGTTCCCTGGGTTATCTCTTTGGAGATGGTGAGGCTCCAAAACCTACTACCAACAAGGTAGCAGCTCCACAGAATCAGGGACCTACTACAAGCGATCCACAGAAACCTACTGCAACTGCACCAGCTCCAAATGTTAATAAGCAGATTCCAGCTGGCATTCAGCAGGGGCGCAATGCCAATAACTATTTCCGTGCAGATGGACAAAACACTGGAAATTTCCTCACGGTAAGATGCAAATCATCTTTCTTTCAAAGGGTTTTACAACGTCCTTGCAGATTACTTATACCCTACTTATTGGTTCTTTCTTTATGATTCTCCCGGCTTGATCAAATGAATTAGTTTTTGAAATGACTGCTTTCAGAAGGTGAATATGACACGGAAGCAGATTTTTAATGAAGAAATTTCTTTTCCATTCTCTATTTAGTTCAGTACTATATTCTTCGTACATTCTTGATGCTATCACCTCCTTCAATTCTTGCTGCTTCAGTAGTAGCACTTCCGCTTTCCAAGTAGGTCAATCAAAGCCATAAACAGGATAGGTTCCCTTGTTACCTTTTACCATTTTCGTGAGTGTGATCGAGGATAAAAACATCTAAAAAAAATAATTCTGAAAGATGTTCTTTTCCATTAGTTATTTAGTTCAGTACTGCATGCTTCTTGCATTCTTGATTCTGTCACATCACACTTCTGTCAATTGCTGCTGCCCAAGTTGTAGCACTTCCGCTTTCCGCTTTCCAATCATCTGGGATTGTCGCCATCATAACATTTTACCAACTTTCAGGGAGGGTAACATGAGGACTGAACCATCTGTTCTAAATATATTCTTTTCCATTCTTCATCTAGCTCAGTAGCATATGCTTCTTGTGTTGCTAATTCTCTCACACCTTATTCCTTTCTTGTCTAGCTCACAGAGTGATATTGTCTTGTCAATTGAATGTTTGAACCTTGTTCTCTTTTCAGGATCGCCCATCTACCAAAGTGCATGCTGCCCCAGGTGGTGGATCTTCCCTAGGTTACCTGTTTGGCGATGGCAAGAACTAGTTCCTTCTGTCCAAAGATGAAACTGTGTAGTCGTGAAAAATGATGAGACTGCTGTTACTCTATGTGGGTTTATTTTGTGTGTGGGGAAAACAGTGTCAGCTTATCCAATTGTAACATGATAACTCTTTTCTATTCACTGTTGGGATATACCCAAAGCTTCAACTGTGAACAATCCTCAATGCATGCTTAAGGAAATCAAGTTTTCAGTTCGTGCTACTGTTGTTTTAGGTTGCTATTATTTTAAAAAACTGAACGAAATCTCCCAAAGTGATTATGGATGCATTATGCTAAATCAAATGCTCTTTTCCTTTTTTAAAGGGCAAAGGTACAAATATATCCCTCAATTTTGTGATTTAGAACAGATATATTTTTGTTATAAAAGTAGTGGATATATACCCATGTTATAAAATTGTGCAAATATACCTTTTTTGCTAACGGTTTTTTTTAAGATCATTTATCTTATTTTCGAATTAAAAAAAATGCCACGGGCTTTAAAAAAGCCATTTTTTTAGTAGACATATTTCTCTAAAGTATTTTTCCTATTGGGTTGGGTATGGTTCATTTAAAAATATAGGTGGCCTTATTTTTTTAAAGCCACAGAGATATTTTTTAAAATAAATCAGATCCGATCCATTAGAAAAAAATTACCATGTGTCTAGAAAAATGTCGTACTAAAAGACTTTACAGCGATGAGATGTTTTTTTAATTAAAAAATAAGCTAAACGATTTTTAAAAAAAAATTATTAGCGAAAATGATATATTTACTTCATTTGTGTAACTGTAGTACACCATTTTATAACGCCAGGGGTATACATCCACTACTTTTATAACGGGATATATCTGCTCTAAATAACCATTGTCCTTTTTAAATGTATTAGTAATATTATGATATCGACAATTGAAAATATTCGGAGTGGTAATTATTTGAATGCCATTATATTATAATTACGACTGAAAGCATTTTAAGTTTATACACATTCCTCAGTTCAAAAATATGTAACTCACAAGCAGCCGACTTATTCATATTCTTGTCATTAGATGCCTTAAATCATGTAATATCTTTAGTAAGTGCTCTTATAGGAGCAGAACATGGTAAACTGCACAAAATGATTATGAAACGGGGAGGCGGATGCACTATTGGTAAATTGTTTCGCTCCAGCTTTAGCTGGTGACAACACCACAGTGAATAATAATATGAGTGGTATCAGATGGTATTTGATACTACTTGTTGCTTATAAAATCATATGATCCATTGGAAATCTTTACCCAAAAATATCCTCACATAAACATGAGGAAATTGAAAAAGTGAATCCTCAAGCAGGTTGTAGAGATAAAGTTGTTCAATGCCCTCGGCCATCTCGCAAATGGTTTCTCATATTGGCAACTCAAAAAGGTCTAGTCAGTATTCTAATTATCTACAAACAATTCACAATCGAGCTATTAACAAAAGAAGAATCATTCGATCTAAAATCAATTTTACTCCAATTTTTCGATGCATCATATGGCTATGGAGACCTCCTCGTCAACCCTCGTCCACTCCCGTGAAAAGACAGACAAACAAGGGAAAAAAGAGAAGAAACATGAGTGTTTTATGAAGTGAATAAAGAAAACTACGTTTATATGATGACAATCTTTTCTTTTGGGAAGCATGTGACCGTCCCGGGGCTGTATAGAAAGGGAAATTCTAGGAAATAACCATCTTAAGGACAAAATTGCACAAAGCTGATCAGTGTTCCATTGATTCTTATCTGCAAAAAGGAATAATGCAAAAGGTTAACTAACAATCTATAACATAATAAGCACAATATGTACCAGTTAGTTGAGGAGCAGAAAGTCCGATGCAATCTATTTAAGGTGTGAACTTAACAAACTTTACACCAAGTTTATTGTGAGTAATGCAATTGTTATAGGAGCCTAAATGATACACTAAGAAGAGGTCTGGGAACAAGCATATCTTTAAGTCTAACATTGGCAATCAATACTCAATAGTGTCTATCTTTAGAAATAATACATTTCTAAATTAAATGTTTAGTAGTAAATTTAACAATACAAATAGTCATTCTTTTCGAGATACTAAAGATAGCACAATCAACCAGAAGAAACTAATTTAACAACTCTATAAGAAGAGATTCATGCCGGGGCGTTCGACTAGAGAAGTCATTCCTCTTATTATGAGGTTGGTGGAGCAGTATAGGGAGAGGAAGAGACTTACATATGGTTTTCATCGACCTTGAGAAGGCATACGACAACGTCCCTAGGGAGGTTCTATAGAGATGTTTGGAGGTTAGAGGTGTACCTGTGGCGTACACTAGGGCGATCAAAGATATGTATGATGGAGCCAAGATCAAGGTACGAACAGTAGGAGACTCGGAGCACTTCCTAGTGATGATGGGGATGCACTAGGGATCAGCTCTTAGCCCATTCTTATTTGCCTTGGTGATGGATGGACTGACGCGACAAATCTAAGGGGAGGTGTCATGGTATATGTTATTAGCAGACGACGGTCCTGATTGATGAGACTCACAGCGGAGTGAACGCTAAACTGGAGGTTTGAAAACATACTCTGGAGTCTAAAGGGTTCAGACTGGGTGGGACCAAGACAGAATACTTGAAGTGCAAGTTCAGTAACGGGAGCGACCTTGAGACATGCGTGGAGGTGAGGCTTGGTACTCTGGTCATTCCAAAAAAAGAAAGCTTCAAATACCTCGGGTCTATTATCCAAGGGAATGGAAAGATTGATGACGATGTCACACATCGTATCGTATTGGGGCAGGGGATGAAATAGAGGCTCACATCTGGAGTCTTGTGCGATAAAAAGGTGCCACCAAAACTTAAAAGGCAAGTTCTATAGAGTGGTGGTTAGACCGACTATGTTGTATGGAGCGGAGTGTTGGCCGGTCAAGACTTCGTACACCAAAAAGATGAAAGTTGCAGAGATGAGGATGTTGAGATGGATGTGTGGGCATACAAGGAGGGATAGAATTAAAAATGATGACATTCGGGACAGAGTGAGAGTGGCTTCGATGGAGGATAAGATACGGGAAGCGAGGTTGAGATGGTTCGGGCACGTGCAGAGCAGAGACACAAATGCCCCAGTGCGGAGGTGTGAGAGGTTGACTATGGACTGGTTCAGGAGGGATAGAGGTAGGCCGAAGAAGTATTGTGGAGAGGTGATTAGATCGGATATGTGCAACTTACTGAGGACATGACCTTAGATAGGGGGTTATGGAGGACACATATTAGGGTAGTAGATAGTCCAGCGTAGTCCTACTTACACTTACAAGCTGGTAGTTATAGTGTTATTATTGTAGGCCCGCTTAGCCTATCATACTAGTAGGCGCAATATTGTTTTATAGTTCCATGTCGTTTGATTTATGGTGTTATGTGTTCTCTAGTATACTTTGTTTATCTTATTTACCTGCGTTAGTTACTGCTTCTTTTCTCAGAATGTGTTATCATTGCTTATTCGCTTTTGATACCAGCATTTTCATACTGCTTTAAATTTCTTATCCGGGTCTGACCGTTTTTCTTGTTTTGCTTATGCTTGTGTTTTGTCTGGAGCCGAGGGTCTTTCGGAAACAGCCGCTCTACCTACCAAGGTAGAGGTAAGGTCTGCGTACACTCTACCATCTCCAGACCCACGTTGTGAGATTTAACTGGATATGTTGTTGTTGTTGTTGTTATAAGAAGAGATGATAGGAATTTCATACATATCTATTGATTGAAAAGCAAAGATTTTATTTCTGGCAGAAAAGGGGAAAACCACGTATCAAAGGACTCCCAAGTACTTGTTATTCATTTAATGAATTGGCTTCAAGTATTTAATTAAAACGATAAATGCACGAAGGCATTTAACATGTTTCATTTTGTTTCTACTTTTTACATGGTTTTGGAACAAAAACAAAATGGTAATAAATGTTTGCAAAGCACAGATATGAACTGGATTTAACTTACACATTTGTCAGAAATAGAGTAAATCAGAAGTCAAGACAGATATTAACATAGTAAATCAGAAGTCAAGACAGATATTAACTAGTATTTCATTTAATCACATGTGCATTTGCCGTCGACTTTCAAAAGAACTCTACAATTTAAAAAGACACAGGGCAAGAGCAGCACAGCCTAAATGTAGAAATCCTGTTTTGCCTTATTGCTCGAGTGTATAGCCAGCAGGCACAGACAAGGGAAGATAAGATCAACTAGCTTTAAGGGTCTAACAGGCAAACAGCACAGTCTCAAGCAGTTCTTTTCTACCTTTTCCTTTTGAAGTCAGAACTGGGAAGTTTTTTAATCACAACGTGAAAATAGCAACATTATGTATGCTCGAGTGTATAGCCAGCAGGCACAGACAAGGGAAGATAAGATCAACTAGCTTTAAGGGTCTAACAGGCATACAGCTCAGTCTCAAGCAGTTCTTTTCTACCTTTTCCTTTTGAAGTCAGAACTGGGAAGTTTTTTAATCACAACGTGAAAATAGCAACATTATGTGATGTTTACTATTGAAGTCTCATGAGATCGGTACGACGGTACCCAAGTAAGGAAAGATTTTAAATGAGCAAAACGAGAATATAATGCTTTTGCATCCAGATGAAAAGAAGAGGAAGCTTAAGAAAATTTAAATGGAAATAACCTACTACTGTACAAGGGACACTAATCCATTAATAAAGACAGAACCAGAAAATTCCCCTGCCATGTGATCTGTGACATGATCTAAATGCTAGAAACATGCAAAGGTCACTAGAATTTAAAGAGGGTTCTATATTAAGAACACATCATAAAGATGTGGAAACGCAGAAGACGGCCAATATTATCCCCCTGTGAAGGGAGCTAGCTTAGATTCTAAAGAATGCAATCAAATCCTGTCATAATAATAGTTGTCACTATGCTATGAGTCTTGACACATTTTATCTTAATTGTCTCCATTGAGTAGTCTCTGTTCCCTTATTTTCTTTTGGTGCACACAAAAAGTTCCTTGTTTTATAGATGATTGGATGGAGTTTGTAGAGAATCACATCTTGTCGTAGATGCTTTACCCTTTGGTATACCCCTTGTATACAACCAGTTTGGCCATATTTATGAATGAAGATATATTTACCTCATAAAAAAATCTTAGTTGTCTCTAAGGTGGATAACGCTAAGGCGTCCCCGATTGTGTGGTTCATGGAATTAGCAGCGTCTAGTTCTGCCGTGGCCAGTTCGACCACACCTTTGTCTACTGATTAATGACTAATTTAGACTATCCATGGACTTGAGGAATTTAAGTTGAACAAGAGACAACACGGTTCACATATGGCATGAGAGTTTTACGCTGAAGAATTGGATATCAGAGTTCAGCAGATCTTCCTGAATATGTGTTCTTAAAGAAGAAAGATAGATTTAAAAGCAGAGGCCATAAACACTTGAAGAAAATGAGTGAATCCATCTTGATAAAAAGGCAAGTTCAAAAAAAAGAACATTGCTCTGGAGTCTGGATTCTATAACAAGTCAAACATTTCGAACTAACCATCAACAGTTCCTTCAGTAAACTAAGAGTCTGAAAGAATAATTTCATATGCAAATCCTGATTGGTCAAAACAAGATAGAAGTAAAATCAGTAGCATTTTATCTTTTACTATATATGAAGTCTGAAAGTAACAGCGCAGGACTAGGATGGTAGTTTTCTGACTTCAAAAAGTTGTATAAGACATCTTTTATAACCAAGAAATCCCCGAGGCCAGTACAACATGTACCTTCAGAAAGGATTCATGAGTCATTTGTTGCAAAAGCATTCTCCTTAAAGACCTTAGCACCACAATCTACTGCATTACTCACCCTACTGCTTTCCAAATTCACAGCATGTATTGAAGATGACTTTGAGACGTCATGAACCTGCTATATCGCACTTGATCAGAAATCATCTCAAAGTAAAAGTTCAGAAATAACCAGCTTCACTAAATAAAGAGGTACATAGAGTGAATCATGCAAGACAAGAATCCAGCCGTAATGTTAGATATGTAGCTCTAATGGTAATTATAATTCTTTAGGCTATTCACTCAGAAACCAACCCCTGTGTGTAGAGCAGGTAATTATAAAGGCCAGTTATAAAAAGGAAAAGAAACGTGGATGTTAGAAAAGAAATCAGAACTTTAAAATTCTCAACGTGAAGGAAATGCTTTCTTTTTTGTTTCACATTACTGCAGAGTGAAGAGAAGAGAAAAAGAGAGTGGAAAACGACTTATTTGAAGAGAGAGAGAACCAAAAGCTTGAAGCCTTGAACCATGGTGTGTGTTATTTGCCGATGATATTATGTTAATTGATGAAATCAGCAAGGTTCCAATCAAAATCTTGAACTTTGGAGAAGCACTTTAGAGAGTAAGAGTATTAGGATAAGTAGAACTAAAATTGAATACATGTACATCAAGTTTAGTTAGCATGAGAAAAGTGAAGTTGAGGTGAGACTAGATCGGATTGCGAGGCCAAAAAGGCAAACAATTGAGATATCTAGCCTCGTACTTTCAAGAGAATGGAATGATATATGAAGTTGTTACTAATAAAATTAAATTTGGATGGTTAAAATGGAGAAGTGATATCGGAGTGTGTGTTATGTTATAGAAGGATGCCTACCAAAGTGAAAGGTAAGTTCTACATAACATAATAAGACCAACAACGTTATATGGTAGTGAATATTGGGCCGCTAAAGTTCAACATATCTATAAGATAAGAGTGTTGCAGAGATGTGGATGCTAAGATGGATGTGGGGTCATACAAGTTTAGATAAGATTAAAAATGACCACGCCAAAGGGTGCAAGTAGCACGCATTGAGGATAACATGAGAGGGTAACTTGAGATGGTTTGGTCATATCTTGTACGTATGTCTCGAACTACAGATGCACCGGCCGATAGGTGAGAAACTATGGTGTGTGAAGGTGTTTAAAAGGGACGGTGTAGACCTAAAATCACGTGGAAGGAAGTTGTATCAAAAGACCTACAAATTCTTGGAATCAATGCAGATATAGCTAAAGATGGGCATAATGGAAGAAAGGAAAAAAATCCATATAGGTGATATGGTATCTACTAGTTGGAATAGATTTTAGTCTTGTTGGAGAACTTCTAATATTATCATAGTTACTATTATACTTGCATCTAACTTATTTTTTTACTTTTATTATCTGATATGATGATGAGATGAGTTGAGCTTAAATGGAGATATGAGGATTCATATAGCCGACTCCAACTTGTTTGGAACTGAGGCGTAGTTGTTATTGCAGGCTAGAAGCAAACTTAAGCATGTGATTGAAGAGGACTACTACTTGTGGATTAATGTCTCAAATTACCAAGAAGAGAATACATCAGAGCATGGTCATAAAAGCCTATATCATTAACCAAACTTGAAACAATCCAGATTTGTTGCTAACTCATAAGCTTTGTATAGAATTTTTGCTATACAGTCTAATGGTCATCACAAATTCCTCATGTAAATTCAAGAGGATGAAGATTGAATTTTTGGCATGTAAGTGTCATGCCCTCACGACTGGCATTTGTTTTTGACAATGGTAACAGCTTGTATTAAAATCCAAAAAAGGCTGTGAAGCCAGCACTTACAGGAGTAAAAGAAAGCAAAAACTGCTATTCTAGGTAGATATCTACTGGAAAAAAGGAAAACTATAAAGACTCTAGGACTTGAAGAAGAGCCTCAGTGTCTTCTGTGTATTCTTGTTTAATCCAAAAATGAAATAGCAAAATACAACTAAGTTTTATCTTTTGGATTGGGTTGTTTTTGCCTTCAAAACATCTAACTGGCATTATAACTGAAGAAGAGGATGAAGATTGAATTCTTGGAATAGAAGTGGCAAGCCCTAAAATTGTTGCTTATTAGCTGCAATCACCCATGGTTGCACGTCAAATGCTAAAACTAATTCCACAATATAGGAAATGCTGCAAGGTGCAATAAGAAAAATGACCTGCCCAAGCCAACGAGAAAGGAGATTCTGTTCTTGTGCAGCCAAGCCGGTACTAGTACAAATTCTTCTTTAAGATGGTATGCACGATTAAACTATTTATTCCACACAAAGAAGGAATACCTCATGGGCTGGTGAAGCATAAGAGTGGGGTGGACTCTTCATTTCAGTTGTAGCATCTCCAACTGGGGCCTGATTTCTGATAGGATTCCCACCAGGGGCATCTGCTTGCCGGAGGTCGTCTACATTTGTTTCTGCAGGTCTTTTAACTCCTCTAGCAGAATTATGGTCGCCATTCTGCTTTGCTCTATCTGTTTCACCACTTCCCGTATTCCTAATTTTAAAAAGGCAATAAGTGAACTAAAAATTTGATAAATACTTAAATTCTGCTACTCTTATCTATCAAATGTTGAAATCAGATGATCATGCACCTTGTAAAATCATTATGGGGAATCTGTTCAGGTCTTGGTTTGTCGGAAAATACTACTCCACGAAGCGGGAATCCATTTATTACAGTTTCAACGGTATAGCCATTTGGAAAACTCTTTGTGACCTTGGCGTGAAACATCATCCTCTCCATAGGAGTCTGGAATTCGTTCAAAAAAATGTTCTGCTGACCTGCACAATATCGGTGCACCTTCAGAGGTCAGTTCAACACCCGTGACACCACTGTTTCCCTGCTTCAAGAATTAAATGCACTACAAATTGTATCACTTGTACAGAGTCTACACAGAGAATATACTCCTTCCATTTCAATTTGTTTGTCTTAGTTTGACTCGGCACAGAGGTTAAGAAAATAAAGACGACTTTTGAATCTTGTGGTCTAAAACTAAAGATGTATGTAATGTGCCAAAATGCGTCTTAAATATGCCATGTAGGAAATAAACATCCAGTTACATTTTTCCAATGCTCTACGATCCCCAAACCTAGTCGACATCTAATGTTTTCATAATAATAAATTTTAGTTATCTCATTTTCAAAGTAAGAAAGCAAACAAATTGTCTGAATTTTTTTTTTATTTGATAAGCTAAAGTTTTATTAACAGAAGTACCAAGCTGGTACAAAAGATACATCAGAAGCAGACAGTGCCTACAGAAATAAACATCCAGTTACATTTTTCCTAGCAAATCTAGAAAGTCCATGAACTGATCTATACTCTCCACTAAAGACCTCTTACACCAATAAAACAGATTTTGAAGACAACTATCCCTTAATATAGAAATGTGAATCTTTTTGTTCTCAAAGCAAGCATCCTCGCACAAATGCCCCTATTTCGGGGTGGTCTTCAATTTTAGCCCCTCAAATTTGTGGTCTTTTATTTTTGCCCTTCAGTGTTTTTGGCGCAACATAATTTCACGGTGTAGGGTTTATGGTACTTTCAAACACAGATTGATAGAGACAAAACGGTACTCAGACCAAAGCCACAAATTGAATCTTTAAAAGAGAGAAGAGAGATACCAAATAAAATATCACATATTAAATCTTTAATTTCAAACACAGATTGATAGAGACAAAACGGTACTCAGATCAAAGACCACAAATTGAACCTTTCAAAAGAGAGAAAAGAGATGCCAAATAAAAAATCACCTATAAAATCTTACCAGGAGAGAGCAAATCGAGAGAGGAGAGATGAGGCCTAACTGAGAGAGAAAGGGAGTGAAGACTGAACAGAATCAGATTTAGTTTTCCTTTTTGTGGCAAAAGACAAAAGCCCCATTCTCAGGTGTCAAATGGGCAGGTCGGGCTGAATTTGGATGGGTCAAAATGGGCCGAGTTAATAAATGAGCGGGCTATTGACCCACCCAAAAGTTACTTGTGCTGAGACGGGTTGGGCCGAAATGGGCTAAAATGCGGGTCAATGAGGTCATGATTAAAATTAAGGGTATCTAACAGCTCTCACTTTGGTAATGAAATTAGTTAGTTACCAAAAAAGACAAGGGTATCTAAGGAGAATAATATATGGAGACAATGCTAACCTAGTATATATATATATATATATATATATATATATATATATAGGATCCTCATGGAGGCTTGCTAAGAAGGATTATCATTCAATCATTCCTCTCTGAAGTTAATCCTGTCTGTAAGGTCTTCCCTTACCAAACATATTGTCAAATTAGATGATTAAAGAATGGCTGGCTAAAAACAATTAAAGTAATCACATTGAAAAAGAAAAAAGTAACTCATAAATGCATTAACAAGGAGCGCCTTCAGTAAGACAATTCTCAGGGACTACAAGGTGGGAAACTACAAAGTAAAATCAACAAGATATGACAAAATTCCTCACTTGGCAGTTGGTTATGAACATTAGCGTTATTATCAAATCCAACAAGAGCATTACCATAAGGAGAAGCTGAAGCTTGGTGCTCTTGGCACTTTAACTTCAGCTGCTTCTTCAAAGACATCTTCTCTGACCTTCTTTCATCCCGTTCAGTCTCTCTAGCAAGGCCTAGTAATATGAATACAAAACAAGATTCAGATATTTCTCAACGGGATATCTATAAAGTTCTAAATAAATGTTGTAACGGACCTGTATATAGATAATACATGTCCTCCAAGGGTTGAAGGTTCTTATCACAACCACCTACGAATACAAGAGCACCTCCCAGGTGTGGATCTAAGCAATCCCCAGCTACTGAAAATCTGGCGGATGGGCCCTCACCAGTGGGCATGACCTCACTCCATGTACCAGCAGCTGCATGGACATTCAGAAGATACAACAGTATACAGTCAATTGAATATCATGTATCTCTTTAGACAACAATCATGAAAAACAGCAGAGAGAGTCGGAGAAACTCTCAGTTTAGAGGTTAACACAGTAGCATGTATTTCCTGAATATAATTCTTAGGAGTTTATGATTCTAAATGATGAATGCTAATTAAGATCCACCAAGCATCATTTGCAAAATATATTAATAACAATGTAGAAAGATTTCACAAATTTGATGAGCTAAACCAAAATTCATACAGTTCAATGTATGAAAGATAGTGAAATTAATCAATTAAACTAGCCGTTTGCTAGACTGTATCTGCTTCTCCCAATTGTTTGAGCAATTTGCACTGAATTTTAGAAACACATTATGTTACCCCATACATAAAGAGATCTCTCCAAACAAGAGAGAAATTTAGACCAAAATTTGCCCGGATATTTGGTTTAGAAGAAAGTAATTGCATTTGTTCCTACTCAAATGCTCTATCCCTCATCAAGTATTACCACAAACAATAAGATGGGTCAATGGTAAATAATGCAATTGAAAGTTGAAGGGGAAAAACATGGGGTACATTCCAGATTAATAAAAGTCCCGTCATCAGGGGGAAAATGCACTTGAAGAACCACAAAGACGAACTCATGTTCTGAAACTTCAGCATGAGAAATGATAAATGCTGATTGAAGAAGAGCAACAAATAGAAAAAGAGAAAGCATTCTGACAACACAAAAAATAAAGCATGACCAATATTCCTATCATTTTTAACCACATCTATTCTCATTAGACAACATGAAAGTTGGGCCCATCTCCCCTCGTCCCCAACGCTAGAAGAAAAACAGAAACATCTACACAAAGAGTATAACCCCTGGCTCCATCTCTGCCATTATCACCAGCTCTGGTCCATTTCAAATATTGTAACTGTAGTCCAATCCTACTTTCAGAAGGAGTTGTGGACTTATCATGGCCATCCATACTTTACCTGACGTCGCATTACTTCTTCCACCAGCCCTCTTCGTTATATCCTTGTGTTTTTCTGTTATTTGATATTTTTATTCTTCTCCCCCTTTTATAGTATGGGGACTAGAGGCTTGATGGAACAGCTAAGTCATCACAGTGTGATGGTTTCATTTGTTTGGTTTTTCATAGATAGGAAAAGAGTTAACAAGCTATATGATCCAACAAATAACATACCAACATCAAGCATGTAAACATCATCAAATAGGCTCTGATCATTAGCGAAACCACCAAAGACAAGCAAGTTCTTGCCCAATGAAACGGTCGTATGCCCAGCTCGTGGTGGCAAAATCTGGCCCGTAGTGTTCAACTTGCACCAAGCAAGGGTATCTATGGAAACATGATGCCAAAAATAGTCATAAAATGCACACCTAGTACTCATAAAATAACTATGATACAAGTGTAACCTTATCTATATTTAACTTGAAGAGCGAGTTTCATAAATACCCGTGTCAAGTACATGAACGTCTGACAGATAGAAATTGTTTGTGTCTTCCCCACCTATGATTATGATTTTACTGTTCCATGATGAACAGGAATGGCTCTCACGCTTACTTGGCGGAGTGCCTGATGGCGCAATGTGTTTCCAGACAAACGTCTCTGAAAAATGACAAGTATTAAAAAAACTTGTTTATGAAATCCCACCACCAAGGATTTATTCAAGACCATAAACTTTATAGAAAAGAAAAGCAAGAGCTGTATGAGATCTTGAAACTGGATTTCTAACTATTGTGCAAGACTTGTGTTTTATGCAGCAGTAGAATAGAAAATGCATATGAACACAATAGGATAAGAAGTTAAGAACAAGCTGTGTTCACCTTAGAAGAGATCATCTTCTCAACCACCGAGTTCCTCTCAGAATATAAGCTATTAGATGGCGGAAGTTTCTTTTACAAGTAGTTACAATGGCTAGTGTTCAATTCCTAACAGAACTACTGTTATTTCTTCACTTCCTCTTCCACTGCTACCACAAGTTAGAATTTGTATTCCTATCCTCCCCAATATCCTCATATTTCTATCAATAGTTCCATGGTTTTTAAAGTTGTCACACCATCACATTGTTACGCGAAAGTCATAACGAAAAAATCTCCATACTTGCACAGACCATACTACCTAAGTGCAGTCTACCATTACCCACCTTAATAACAGAGAGACAGAGAGAGACAGAGAGAGAGAAATAGACCTGTATTCAATACGTAAACATCGTCATAGTATATTTCAGTGTCATCGAATTTGCCACATCCACCAAATATGAAAAGCCGTTTACCAATAAGTGCTGCACTATGGCCTTCCCTTGGATTAGGGCGATCTCCTCTTAGACTGGGTGATATCCATGTATTCGAAGCTAAAAGAATGTAGATTCAGCGATTAGGTAGTGTGTAAATCATTGGGAACAACTGATAGAATTCCTAATATCTGCTAACTTTCAACATTCAAACAAAGAGAAGAACAGAACAATTTTCATCACATGATATCATCTCTATGAAAAACATTGCACTTTTGAAAATAACAAGTTATCGTGAAGCTCTTTCATTTTTTTCTGATATGAAGGGGCACCCTAAATCCTGTAAATAGCCCCAGATCTATGCAATAAAGAACTATCTCGGATCTGAACTGGTTAACCAGAGTATTGATGGCGATTTTCCACTCTCGTAGAACAAAGTGCAACATAACTTCCTAGATAACTAGAATTACTGCACTTCATGGATTTTCTTATTAACACAATTGTTTTTGTCCACATTTTTTGTACTACACAGCAACAAAGAAATGCAGATAAAGCAGCACAAAATGTAATGACTTACGGAATTGTCCTCATACTATAAGACTATAGATCAAATTTATTTTAGCATTACACAGACAACAGATGCAACTATTAAAAGATTAAGCAATAAAAAAATGGTCTTTAAGATCAAAAGCACTAACAAGTGTCCAAGATATGCAAATCGTTAAGAGGCTCTCTCCCATTTGTGCCCCCAAACACAAACAGATTATCTCCAATGGATGTACAACTGTGGCTGTCCCTGGGTGACGGCAATGTTCCCTTCATCAATGGCTCGCTCCACATTCTATTAACTGAAAAGAACAGAACAATGTAAGTATAGATTTATAAAGCCTCTCCTATCCCTGATGAAACAAAACTTGGGTATATATCCGCAAGTGAGTATGAGTAAGACCAATAGCAAGAACTAAATGAACTCAAAACACACATTGATCAGTGACAGCAATGGAAAGGTGAAATTCCTGAAACCCATCCAAGAACTAAAACTGAAATTGTAAATCAAGAACATAAAGCCCAAATTCTTCAGGAAAAAAATTCATATAAGAAAACCCTAAACACACATAGATCAGTGACAAAACTAAATGAACTCTAAACACACATTGATCAGTGACAGCAATGGAAAGGTGAAATTCCTGAAACTCATTCAAGAACTAACACTAATATTGTAAACCATCAAGATTCAAGAACATAAAGCCCAAAATCTTCAGGAAAAAATTCATATACGAAAACCCTAAACACACATAGATCAGTGACAGAACTAAATGAACTCTAAACACACATTGATCAGTAACAGCAATGGTAAGGTGAAACTCCTGAAACCCATTCAAGAACTAACACTAAAATTGTAAACCATCAAGAACATAAAGCCCAAAAAAACTTAAAGAACCAAACTGAAAAACGCCACAAGAAAACAAGAATTATCAGAAACAATTTCAAGAAACAAGAATGCAAGTAAATAAATTTCACTTGAAAAAAGGAACAAAAGAAACAAAATGAACTGACCAGTGTCAAAGACATGAACTTTGTTGGTATGTTTGTTGTCTTTGCCATAACCACCAAAGACATAGAGAAGCCTACCACCTTGTACAGCGTTACAGGTGTGGCCCCACCTTTTACCAGGCCCACCACCTCCATTTCCAGCCACCTTTTCCCATCTCATCATGCTTAACAACTCCACTCAAAAACCAAACAAACAAACAGCACTAATCTAATCTAATCAAAAACCAAGATTCTTGATTGGGGCAAAAGAAAATGAAATGTGTTAACAAGGTGTGTGCGTGGGGAGAAGGAGAGTGTTTGCTATGCTATACCAAGATTTGATTAAGGTTAATTGGGGTTTATGGCGCTTCTATTGTAATTTGTTAACATGCAGTGACAGGGCCAAAGAGAAACGGTTCATTACATTTACAAATAGGGAGATGGTGTGGCCACAAAGACCAAAATAGGCTTCTTCTTTTTTTTTTTAGCAAATGACCCGAAATAATCTTTAGGCCCAAAAATTTAAAATTTCACTCTATACTCTTCTCCCACTTTTTCTGGCCCCCGCCCATATAAAAACTGGGTAACAATGGAAGAAAGTAAACTACTGCATCTTTCATTCTTAAGCACTTCTACAATTAAGTTGCTATTTGATTATCTTTTCTTTCGTTTGTTTTGTTTGTTTTTGTGAAGGGCGTGGAGCTATGCTACTTATATGAGAAGAGCTCTTAGAAAAACTCTTTCGCTGAGCATTCCAAACCAAACCTCTTAAAAACCTATAAAAGATGGAATAAACCTCATTTTACTGCCTTTTTATGAGGAGATTCGAAACTCAAATTGAACAAAACTCTAGTTGTTTCACCTACAACAAACTGGACTCTCTAAAGTAGCCGTCTTCTAATGATTTCAGATCTTTATTTTGTTTGAGCCTTCAAAAAATATTCCAACACATGTATAATATATGTATAATTAGTAAGTATGTGTTAATTGAGTAATCAAAAAATATCTCAAAATATGTAGAATATGTGTATAATTAATAAGTATACATTAAAGTTGTATGCGTATAAAGTAGTTGTTGAATCTTCGTCCACGCTTCTTTTTCTATGGTTGTGAAATCATCAGATCTATGGTTGTTTGGCACAAATCTGACCGGGAAAAATTTCTGATAGTCTCCGTTTTTTCTTATAATCCTTGCTTGCGGATAAATAGTGTATAATAACTGTATAATATGTGTACACATTATACACTGATTATATATTTATTATACACAAATTATACAACAATGATACATTTTGCCCACATGTACTGTAGAGATACATATTTTATACATCAATGATACAGTTTCTATACATATACAGTATTGAGACATTATATACAACAATGATATAATTTTCTATACACATATTGTAGAGATACATATTCTATACATCAATGATATAATTTCTATTCATATACAACATTGATACATATTTTAGACAACAAAGATATGATTTTTTATACAGATACGGTAGGGATACATATTTTATACATCAATGACATAGTTTCTATATATATACAGTGTTGATACATATTCTATATAACAGTGATACAATTTCTATACACATACTGTTGGGATACATATTATATACATTAATGACACATTTTTTATACATATACAATAGTGATACATATTTTATACTACAACGATACAATTTCTATACATATGATGGGAGAAAAAAAAAGATAGAGAGAATGTGTGGGTAAGGTGATGTAAGGGTTGCAAGAAGAGAAATTAGGGTTTTGGGTTTTGGAGGTTTAAGTTATAAAAAAGAGTACCATTGATAAACTATTACATTATCAAAGAATGTTCAAATTTTTGAAATGTTTAGTTTATTAACACTTTTACCACGCTTCTATTTAATATACAATAAAAAGTTATTAAAAATCAACAAATAGAGCTTAAGCTTAATTTTGATATTTTTATATCATATTTAGCAAATTATAAAAATAATTTTAAAAAAAATGAGTCATATTTTAGATATATATAACTTTTGTTTTCATTTGCAAAAGAGAAAAGTTATAAAATATATTTTTTATTAATTTTAATTTTAATAAATAAGCTAGTGACTTTAGTATGTTTCTTATGTTATTTCTTACTGTAATCTAAGTATATAATTATTTTTTTATATTTCTTAATCTAAAATATTTATTTAATATTTTTTTGTATTTTTTTTATCTTTACAAAAGGAAGAGAAAGACAAAAATAAATAAAGAACAAAAAACGAAGAAGACAAATTAAACAAAAAAGGAAATTAAAATTAAAAGGAAACAAACAAATAACAAAAAACAGAGACAGTTAAGATATTGATGAAAAATAAGAGACAAACAGTTGTCAAAAACTTTAAAAGGAGACTAGAAAATGGGTTGAGGTTAGTTTAGGGCTACAAAATGAGTTTTGGAGAAACTTGGGTCATTGGGTGTCAATAGTTTCACTTGATGGCTAATTGTGTCCTTAACAGGCGTCACAATCCCCGGACGCTGCATTGGGGAGTGGAAATTGTACTAATTTCACAAATATTGGGGACTATTGTATAAATATAGATAAGTTATATATGAGAGTCTATTTGCTCCAGCCGTGAAAGCAGTCACTATTATTTGTATTTAGATTATAGACATTACACACTTTGAGATGCGGCCTTTTCCCACCTCACTAAGACCATGATGTTTTTTGCACAAAGTTGTCTATTTCTTAATCTATGAGAGCCGAAATCAAATAATGTGATGAGAAATTGAGAACCATATTATATTCTTTTATTTTAGGGGTGTTGGTGTTAAAACAAATTAGTAAGTAAATAAATAAAACAATAATTTGCGGTTTATAATTTGCTTAGTTCAAGATATAGTTAAACAACTGTCATAACGAAATTTTAAAGTCATGTTGAGGCTGAGTTACTTCTCGCGCAATAAATATTCGTGTTCTCTCTGAAACTTAAGTGTCGTGACATAGCTAATCAAATATTTTGTTTAGTTCAAAATATGTTTAAGCAACGGACATAACGAACTTTTGAAGTCAAGTTTAGGACAAAGTACTTCTTACACAATCATAATCTCTACATCTAAATGGTGTGATGTAAGCTAATCAATATTTTCCTTAGTTCAGAATATGGTTAAGTACCAGTCATAACTAACTTTATTGGAATACGTTAAGTCTATTTATGATAATATATGATTTATAGTCCTATTAGAATAGAGTTACCATTTACCCTATTAAATTAGGAAAAGGAGAATCTTACCCATATCTATATAAGGAGATCATTATGATGAATGAAAGGTAGAAAAAATTCTTCCATTATTCTTGTCTCTCTAAATTCTTGCTCCTGTCTCGATTTTAACATGGTATCAGATCCACATTAAAAAGAACACAAAAACCATACAACAATGACATGTGACGGTAAAGAAATCGGCGATACCAGCAAAGGAATTGCTCGTGAAGAAAATAAAACCCAACGAAAAACAATTTCTCCTTATGACATTACGTCGAATGATAACTATGGAATTGTGGTGACATAAGTCCAATTGAAGTGGAAAATTTATGAAGAATGGGCTAGATCCATGAGGACAGCCCTAAGAGCAAGAAAGAAGTTCGGCTTCGTCGACGGTACAATCAAGAAATCTGACGAAGAGTCGCCAGACTTGGAAGATTGGTGGACTATAAACTCAGTCTTGGTGTCGTGGATTCGCAACACCATAGAACCGATGCTTTGTTCGACAATTACACATAAAGATGAAGCAGAAGAATTATGGACGAGAATCCGAGAGAGGTTCACCGTTATTAACGGCCCGCGGATGCAAAAACTAAAGGCAGAACTAGCAGAGTACAAGCTAAAGTAAAGATCATAGTAGATTGCCATGGAAAACTCACTAAGTTGTGGGAGAAATTGCTGAATTAAGAACAAATCCCAACTTGTACATGCGAAAGTGCACGTGCAGTCTAGGAAGGTCCTGGAAGCAAAAAGAGAAGAAGAAAAAGTGCATATTTTCCTCATGGGATTGGATGAGGGACGTATAGAACGGTGAGGTCGAACATACTGGCCCAGAAACCGCTGCCGTCATTAAACAAGATATATTCGAAGTTGGTGCAAAAAGAGTGTATGAGAGGAATCACACGAAAAATAGAGGATCGGAGTGAAACCATGGCTTTTTTCGTACAGGAAAGAAACCCTTACTGAGACCAAGGTAAATAAAAGCATAATGGTGCATTCTGCACATATTGAAAGAGATTCGGACATGTTGAAGACATATGTTTTTGACTCATTAGTTATCTGGATTGGTGGTCAAGAAATAAAAAAAAAGATGAGAAAACTAGAGGAAGAAGACGAGGACAACAACAACAACAAAGGAGTGAACCGGGATCAGATTGTGAAAGAGGAAACTATCGGGCTAACACTGTTGTTGTCAAAGAAGAAACTCCGACGGAGATAGGATCGGTGAACACTATGGCATAGAATTTCATAATTTGAGCGATGAAATTCAAAAGACTGTGATTCACATGTTGAATTCCCAAAGAATAAACTCAAATGGAAATATGGATAGTAAGACCGAAAACTCATCCCGGATCATAGACTCTGGAGCTACCAACTAAGTGACAGGTAATCCATAGGAAATGAGCAATAAGTGAGACATTCCTAAGTGTCTGGTTGGTCTTCCGAACAGAAGTAGCTTGGTGGCTATAAAAGAAGGAACAATCAGGCTAAATAACAGGATATGGTTGAAAAATGTTCTTTATGTTCGGATTTGACATGCAATTTAATTTTTGTATCACAACTAGTTGATTATTTAAATTGTGATGTGACGTTTAATAAAATTGTGTGTGGTATACTGGACTCCACCACGAGGAAGCTGATTCGAAAGGGTGAGCGTCGATGTGAACTTTACTATTTTTGGAATGTGCCGCTGATACGGGATATGAAGGCAGAGGTAGTTGATTGATTATGTCACGCCCCAAACCATGGCCTAACACCCCTGATGATATGGGACTTATGAAACATTTGATACTGAAGCAATCATGCTGAGCATATCCATCTCCCTGAAACTCAGCACATGCACTGTGAAGTGCAGGACCCATGCAAAAGGAACGTTAGTACATTTGAATTGTACTATATGTAAAACAACTAAAAGAATAAGCAGGCCCCTGAAATAATAGGGACATGAACTAAAACTGAAACATGAGCATGAACATGAGTATAATATAACATGTGCAAAATCTGTAAAGTGTATATTTGTATATATATATCTATATATCCGTGGGGAGAGCATAAGTAAAACCTACATGAACCACCATATCTCTATCCGATCAGCTAAGTCATCTCATACCTTTCCGGAGTACGAGACATTCACATGAACATGATGGATCTAATAATCCCAAAAGGTTTAATAAAAATGTATCATCATCTGGTGGAGTGACCCTTATCCTACGTTGGCATACGTAGTTTCAGGTTGTCTGAGCCTTCTCGGTAATTTGTGCAACTTCTAAAATATGTACTTGAAAATAGTTGGCTTGAAAGCCCATGAATTTCATGAAATAACTTATAAACATAACTTGTAAATTTATAATTTAGCATGTGAAGAAATACATAATATAACTTGTGTAAATCATGAGAAACATATATGACTTCATGGAACTGAATGATAATTATCATAGCTTGTAATTAAGAACTCATAAGAATCAAAGCATGAGTTCATGTTTTACGAACAGGTTCATGACAATCACAATTGACATATCATAAATGTAAATAACGACAACATGATATATATATATATATATATATATAATTGATCCTGAATATAGGGTTATTATGAACTTGAACAAAACCTTAGGTTTGAAAATTTGTGTTTCATAGATTACATGTGGCGTGGGGAAGAACAATGATGTCCCCACGTGGATAGAAGCTCTACATACTTTACTCGCTTCCAAACTTGTATTAAAAATTCAGACTTCAAAAGAACTCCAAAGATTGCACCTTAAAACCTTGAATTGGGTTTAACCTGAAAACCCTATGTTAAGAGTGATGAACTTCCCTTAGGAATTGATTATACTTGATTAGAATTTCATGAAAATACATGGAAAAGACTTACATTGAGTTATAGGGATGATGTGAGAAGAGAACTTCATTATAGGGCTTGGGGAAATAAGAAAACTGAGTTTTGGAACTAAGTGTGCGTATTTATACTTTTTGCTGTCGGAAGGATTTGACGGCCGTATTCGACGGTCCATCAAATTTTCTATGGTCCAACCATGGATCATCAAATTTTATACGGTTCGCATAATCGAACCATCAAATTAATTTAATTAATTTCCAACTTTTTCAGTTACCTCAAAAATCTGAAAGTTTGAGACGACAAAAAAGAACGGACCGTCAATAATTGTACAGTTAGTAAAAATCAATGAAGTTTCGTCAATTTCCAGAACAAAATTGATGGTACACTTTGACGTTCCGTAAAATATTTTACGATCCGTCAATCCTAGCGTCAAATTGAATTTGCAGAACTAAAACTAGTTTTCAACTTTAAACTTTCCATTTTAGTTTATCCCTGAATCATAAACATGGCTTAGTTTAGAGGTACGAGGTGTTACAATATCTCCCACTTGGGATCATCCATCCTCGAATGATGTATCATGATTAAGAATGAAACTGGACATAACATGAGTACATGAACGTGAAGAAACATAACATGAAATATGAGAATTGAACTGACATGATTACATAAAAACATGAACATGAGGACATGGAATAGGAGTACTGAATATATGAATGTGAAACATGGGATATGGATATGCAAGGAACATGACATGAATACCGAAGGCATTCACCTTGATCATTTTCTGCTTGTTTCTCAAATAAGTGCGGATATGTGGACTTCATGTCTTCTTCGGCTTCCAATGTAGCCTCATCAATATTCTGACTTCTCCACAACACTTTCACTAAGGCAACTTCCTTAGGTCACAACTTTTGAATCTGACGATCCAAGATCGCCACAAGGGATCTCTTCATAGATCAAACCATCCTTAACTTTAATGGAGTCGGTAGGGACAACCAACGACGGGTCTCCCACACACTTTTTCAATATGGGTACATAAAACACCGGATGCACAATAACTAAATCTTGTGGCAATTCAAGTTCATAAGCCACCTGGCCAACTCTACTCAAAATCATGTATGGCCCAATATATCTGGACTGAGCTTCCCTTTCTTTCCAAACCTTATGACATCTTTCATAGGTAAAACTTCTAGAAATACCCAATCATCAACAAGAAACTCCAAAAGTCTCTACACCTCACATCTAAATAGAACTTCTGGCGACTCTGAGCTATTTTCAAATGCTCCTGAATCAACTTGCCTTTCTCCAAAGCCTGATAGACCAAGTTTGGTCCTAACAACTCTGCTTCACCAACCTCGAACCAATCAATCGGTGATCAACACCATCGCTCATATAGAGCTTCGAATGGTGTCATTTGGATACTAGCATGGTAACTGTTATTATAAGAAAATTTAATGAGAGGCAAATCATCATCCCAATTACCTTTCAAATCGAGAACACATGCCCTCAACATATCCTCAATGGTCTGAATAGTACGTTTTACCTGGCCATCTGTCTGAGGATAAAAAGTTGTGCTGAGATTTACCTTGGTACCCAATACTTTCTGATATAAATTGAGCACCACGATCGGAAATAATGGACACTAGGTCCCATAAAGCCTGACAATTTCTCTGATATACAACTTAGCATAATTCTCTGCTAAATATGTGGTCTTAAATGACAAGAAGTGGGCTAATTTAGTAAGTCGGTCCACAATCACCCAAATTGAATCATGCCTTCAGGCTGAGTGAGGCAGACCTGTTATGAAGTCCATGTTTATAATTTCTCATTTTTAAATTGGAATATCAATATTCTAAGTCAACCCACTAGGCCTCTGGTGCTCGACTTTTATCTGCTGATAATTCGGACACTTGGCTAAAAAATCTGCCACATTTCTCTTCATATCGTTCCACAAAATAAATCTCATTAAGATCATGATACATCTTGGTAGAACTTTGGTGAATAGAATACCTGGAATTATGTGTTTCTTCCATGATTCGCTCTCTGAGTTTGTCCACATGGTGAACACATAACCTGTCTCGGTACCTCAAAGTACTATCATCTCCCCATTGTTCAAAAGTTGTAGTCGTGTACCTGTGAATCCCCTCTTTCAGTTGCAACAAATAGGAATCACTAAACTGTTTCTCCTTCACTTCGGCTACTAAGGAGGATTCAGACTTGTTCTGAACAACAGCAATACCATCTTCAGAGTCATTGAGTTAAACCCCTAGATTTGCTAGTCGATGAATTTCCTTTGTCATGGTTCTCTTACCTTCTTCAACATGAGCTAAATTTTTCATGAATCACCGACTAAGACCATCATCTACCACGCTCGATTTTCCTAGGTGGTAGAGAACATCTACATCATAATCTTTTATCAATTGGAGCCATCTCATCTGTCTGAGATTCAACTCCCGTTGCTTGAAAATATACTGAAGGATCTTGTGGTCTGTGAAAATATTGACGTGAACTACATACAAATAATGACGCCAAATCTTGAGTGCAAAAATCACGGCTGTCAATTCTAAGTCATGAATCAAATAATTTTTTTCATGAGGTTTAAGCTATTTGGATGCATAAGCTATAACCTTACAATGCTGCATTAAAACACACCCAAGACCAACTCCCGAAGTGTCACAATATACTACAAACCCCTCGGTTTCCTCTAGCAATGTTAACATTAGAGCAGAAGTCAGTCTCGTTTCAATTCTTTGAAACTACACTCACATGCATCTAACCACTAAAATTTGACTTTCTTCTGAGTCAATTTGGTCAATAGAGCTGAGATGGAAGAAAAACCTTATACGAATCACCTGTAATAGTCTGCCATACCCAAGAAACTCCGAATATCTGAAGCAGAAGTGGGTATGGGTAAATTTTTAACATCTATTTTCTGAAAATCCACTTGGACGCCTTTGCCTGAAATCACATGGCCTAAGAATTCCACTGACTTAAGCCAAAATTCACATTTGAAAAATTTAGCATAAGGCTTGTGGTCCTGTAGTGTCCGCAATACTATTCTGAGATGTTCTGCATGATCAGCCTCACCACGAGAATAAACCAGAATATCATCAATGAAGACAATGATGAAAAGATCAAGATAAGGCTTGAAAACCCTATTCATAAGGTCCATGAAAGCTGCTAGAGCATTTGTCAATCTGAATGACATAACACAAAATCGAAATGACCATAACGGGAAGACGGTTTTTGGAATATCAACTTTCTTAACCTTAAGTTGATGGTACCATGATCTAAGGTCAATACTGGAATAACACTGAGCACTCTGAAGTGGTCAAATAAATCATCGAATCTGGGTAGAGGATATTTGTTCTTAATGGTGACCTTGTTCAACCCTCGATAGTCAATGCACATACGCAAAGACACATTTTCTTTCGAACAAACAAGACTGGTGCACCCCATGGTGAGACACTTGGTCTAATAAACCCCTTATCAATGAGATATTTCAACTTGGCCTTTAGTTTTCTTAACTTTGCTGGAGCCATTTTGTATGGCAGAATAGATACCATCTTAGTGCCAAAAAATAGATCAATTCCAAATTCAATCTCCCTATCGGGAGGAACTCCGGGAAGATCTTCTAGAAAGACTTCTGGAAACTCATTAACAATTGGTACGGACTGAAGAGTTGGGGTCTGGGTATCTGCATCCCTAACCCAAATTAGATGATAAATATACCCATTGGATATCTTCTTTCTAGCTTTAAGATAGGAAATAAACATCATATGGGTGTTATTGCATCACCCTTCCATTCTATGAATGGTTCACTGTGAAATTCAAATTTTACAATTTCGGTTCTACAACCTACTGTGACATAACATGAAGACAACCAATCCATACCCACGATTACATCAAAGTCTACCATTTCTAACTCTATCAAATCGGCTATGATAATGCGGTAATAGACTTTAACTGGATAACCCCTATACACCCGCCTGACTATAACTGACTCGCCAACCGGAGTGGATACTTCAAAAGGTACATGCAACTTTTCTGGTTCTATCTCAAAAATTTTAGCAATAAAAAGGGTTACATATGACAGTGAATACAGGATTCATAAGGACATAAACGTCAAAAGTGAGTACGGTGAGTATACTTGTGACCACATCTACATGGGCCTCTATATCATGATAGCATACAAACGGTTTGGACCTCCGCTTTTGTTACCATATTTAGCCGCACCACGCCTTGATTAGGCCTAAGAATTATGAGGAATTATAGATTTTACGGATTGAGCCACGATACCTCTTGTACCCTACCTCACTGATGGGTAGTCTCGCTGAAAGTGACCTCGTTGGCCACACCCAAAACAGACATCCATACCCAAGCGACACTCTCCTGGGTGCCTCTTACCACACTGGATTGCTGAAAGTACCTTGACCCACACTAGCATATGACTGGGAGCCTAATGCTCTGAAGTTCTGTCTCTTGTTATTATTCCTTAACTTTGGGATTGGGCATTGGTTGAAGATGGAGTAGGTCCGGATGACCTGTTCTTGATGTATTTTCTGCCTCCACCTCTCCCATAACTGAAGTGACCTGAAGACTTAGCTCTCTTATTGAACTCCATGTCCTTCTATTTCTGCAAGGCTTTCTCTTTCTTCAACCTGCTCTCATTACCCTATACGAAAAAACCATCTTTGTAATAGTCATCTCTATATTTTGGGATTTGATATTAGATGCATCGTACAAATGAGGATTAGATCATACACAAAATGCCTAACTCTGGCCCTCATGTCTGGGACCATATGTGGAGCATACTTTGTAAAAAAGACAAACTGAGGATAGTATTCCTGAACACTTTTGCCTTTCTGTTTGAGCTTCTCAAATTCTATAGCATTTGCCTCCCTGACCTCAATTGGTAGAGAATGCTCAATAAAAGCATCAGAAATCTCATCCCAAGTTGCTGGAGATGCATCTTCCCCGCAAGACTGTTCTCACGACTCATACCAAATGTTGGCAACATCTTGCAACTAATAGGCTCCCAACTCTACTGCCTCTATCTCATTAGCATGCATAACACGAAAGATTTTCTAAAGCCATTCAATAAAATTATATGGATCATCTGGCGTGCTTAAACCTGTGAATACCGGAGGGTCCATTCGCAAAAATTCCCGAGTCCTGAAGCTGGATGACTCTCCATTCATTCCCATACATGGAGTCATTCTTGACGTTGGGCTTAAGTAGCCACAAGTTGGATGAGTAACTGAATAGCTTCCATAACACCAGAGTCAATAGAACTAAGCGGTGAAACTGGAATCTCCGCAGGCCCTATAACATCGCGTGGGGGTGTTGTACCCGAATTGGCTCCCTAAGCCTGAGCATCTTCCTTGCGAGTAGTACTAGAGGCAACTCGCTTGATGGTGATTGTTTTTTTTTCGCATGTATTTTCTGAAATATGTAATATGCACGAGTTAGAAGGATGTCCTAAAAGTATTACTCTAACTGTACGATCTAGAGTATGAAAGAAGTGAGGCAATCCTAAATGTCTTGGTGGTCAACTGTTTACATGCATGGGCCCTCACACACATAAAAATGACCCTACTAGACACGGTTTCATAGACTTCCCGATACGCTTAAACCTAGTGCTCTGATACCAAGCTTTGTCACGCCCCGAACCATGGCCTGAAAAAATACGACACACGGTGCATGACTGCATGTGATCGAGTGAATCATATGGCTTGCTTGTCAACGTGGGCATCAAAACTTGCTAAAGTTATGACTTTTAAAACATGTAAAAACGTATGCTGAAAACATAGTCTGAAATATAATAAGCGAAAATATATGAAAATATCATAAGTCTGAATAATTGAAAAATTAACATGACATGATAATTAGCCTAGTCTATGAAACTTCTGACAACACGATTCTGCAAAACTGTTTACCAAGACAAGACCCTGACATACCTCTACTAATAATGCATAATCATAAGATAACTAAACCGACACCATGAAGTGTAGGTCCCATGCAAAAGGGACGTTAGTACATTTGAATTGTACTGTATGTAAAACAACTAAAAGAATAAGCAGACACGTGAAATAATAGGGACATGAACTGAAATTGAAACATGAGCATGAAATGAGTATTTTAACATGTGCAAAATCTATAAACTGTATATATGTATATATATATATATATCTGTATATCTGTGGGGAGAGCATTAGTAAAACCGACATGAACCACTACGCGTGTATGTGTAGTTTGATCTCTGCCCGATCATCTCAGCCATCTCGTACCTTGTCGAAGGACGAAATATGAACATGAACATGAACATGATTAATTCAATAATCCCACAAGGGATAATAAGAAGGTATCGTCCTCTGGCGGAGCGATTCGTATCCTACGTTGGCATACATAGTTTCAGGTTGTTTGAACCTTCTCGGTAATTTGTGCAACTCCCAAAATATGTACATGAAAATAGTTGGCTTAAAAGCCCATGAATTTCATGAAATAACTTGTAAACATAACTTGTAAATTTATAATTTAGCATGTGAAGCAATACATAATATAACTTGTATAAATTATGAGAAACACATATGACTTCATGGAACTGAATGATAATGATCATAACTTGTATTTAAGAATTCATTGGAATCAAGGCATGTGTTCATGGATTACGGTCAGGTTCATGACAATCACAATTGTCATATCATGAATGTAAATAACGACAACATGATATATATATATATATATATATATATATATTGAACCTGAATATAGGATTATTATGAACTTGAACAAAACCATAGATTTGAAGAATTAGTGTTTCATAGATTACATGTGGCGTGGGGAAGAACAATGATGTCCCCATGTGGATAGAAGCTCTACATACCTTACTCGCTTCTAAACTTGTATTAAAAATCTGAACTTTGAAGAAGAACTTCAAAGATTGCACCTTGAAATCTTGAATTGGGTTTAACTTGAAAACCCTAGGTTAAGAGTGGTGAATTTCGCTTAGGAATTGATTATACTTGATTAGAATTGCATGAAAATATATGAAAAGGACTTACCTTGAGTTATGATGATGATGGGAGAAGGGAACTTCGTTTTAGAGCTTGGGAAAATAAGAAAATTGATTTTTGAAACTAAGTGTGCGTATTTATACTTTTTGCTGTCAGAAGGATTTGACGGCCGTATTCGACGGTACGTCAAATTTTTTACCGTCTAACTATGGACTGTCAAATTTTATATGGTACGTATAATCGGACTGTCAAATTAATTTAATTAATTTCAACTTTTTCAGTAACCTCAAAAACCTGAAAGTTTGAGATGGCCAAAAAGGATAGACCGTCAATAATTGTATGATCCGTAAAAATCCACTGGGTTCCGTCAATTTCTAGAACAAAATCGACGGTACACTTTGACGGTCCGTAAAATATTTTACTGTCCGTCAATCCTGGCGTCAAATTGGATCTGCAGAACTAAAACTGGTTTTCAACTTTAAACTCACCGTTTTGGTTTCTTAAATCCATGAATCATAAACATGGCTTGGTTTAGAGGTACGAGGTGTTACAATTCGATCTTTAGCACAAACGGTTGGGTCATCCTTCAGCACAAGTAACGAAGTCTATTACGATATTAGGCTTAAATAAGAGTGGTGATAGATTGAATAGAGAATGTGATGTATGCCAATGAGCAAAGCAAAAGAGAAATATTTTTCCTTTAAGTGATAATGTTGCTTCGGTTTCTTTTGAGATGATCCATTATGATTTTAGGGACCATATAGAACCCCTTCCTCTTGTGGTGCTTCATATTTTTTTACTATTGTGGATGATTGTTCACGAGTCTATCTTTCTCTTAGATGATAAGAAAAGAAGTGTCTCAAACCTTGAAGAATTTCTTCGCTCTTGTGGAGAGGCAGTTCGGAAAAAGGGTGAAGATAGTTAGAAGTGATAACAGAACTGAGTGTACGTGTATGAAGACTTACTTCTTCGAATATGGAATTCTGTTTCAAACATCTTACATAGGGACAACTCAGCAGAATGGAAGAGTCGAAAGAAAACACCGGCACATTCTTAATGTGGCACGAGCATTAAGATTTCAGGTTCATCTTTTGATTAAATTCTAGGAGCATGTGTTTTGCCTGCGGGGTATTTGATCAATAGAGCACCGTCTTCGATTTTGAATGAAAACCCCCCTATGAATTTTTGTACGGGAATGCCTCCCAGTATGATCACTTAAAGGTGATAGGGTCACTATGATACACACACACACAAAAGGAAAAATAAGGGACATGTTTGAGAGTCGAAGTCGCAGGTGTGTCTTCTTGGGATACCCATACGGAAAGAAGGGTTGGACATTGTATGACTTAAAGAACGACAAATTTTTTATCTCAACAGATGTGGATTTCTACGAGACTAAGTTCCCATTCGTTGTAAGACCGGGCAACTTAACCGACAACATAGAAGCAATACCGAACGTAGGAGAATCTCTGGAACAAAGTTGTGTTAACGTGGACGAAACGGGGGGAGTAATAAACTAACACAACTTCAAAAAAGACATGATTGATGATATAGGTACGAATGAAACTCAGATGGATGGAGTACGGACACCGAATGCCTAACCTACGGATCATCAGGATTTAGACCGGACATAGGCCAGTTTAGATAGAGATAACATGGAGAAAGTACAACCACAAGGTATCCGTACCAATGAAATACACCCAGACGAACATCAGGGTTGAGGTAAATATCAAAAGCATGAATCAATCCGGCTACGCGACTACGTCACTGAACCTTTCTGGAAACAAAGTCCATCAACTCATCCACCCAATCCTCAGCAATCCTCCGATGTATCTTATCATTTAGCTAACTATATATCATGTGATAATTTTTCCCTGCAACACCAAAGGTTTCTTGTAGTAATTACCACATAAACCGAACCAAAAACCTTTTCGGAGGCAATGAAAAAGGAACACTAAAAAGTAGTCATGCGGCAAGAGATCCAAGCATTGAAGGATAATGGAATATGGACATTAGAAACTTTGCCACCAGATAAGAAAACACTCGAATGTAGATGAGTGTACAAAATCAAGTACAACTCTGATAGCACAATCGAGCAATATAAAGCTCATTTGGTCATTTTCGAAAATAAATAGGAGGAAGGAATTGACTATAATGAAACTTTTGTTCTGGTTTCTAAGGTAGTAACTATCCAGACCTTCTTGGCTGTTGCGGCTGCGCAAAATTGGGAGTTGCATCAGATGGATGTACATAATAATTTCTTACACGACAAACTTACAGAGGAAGTTTATATGAAATTTCCACAGGGATTCGTGTTCATAATTCAGGCAAGTATGTCGACTCCAAAAATCTTCGTATGGTCTGAAGCAAGCTACAAGGTGTTAGTTTACAAAATTGTCAAATGCTTCGATGAAATATGGGTTCAAACAGTTGTACTATGATTATTCTCTATTCATTATGCACTGGGGAGGTATGCAACTTACCGTCTTAATCTATGTGGATGACTTGATTATCTCCAGAAATGACAATAGTGTCATTGAACTATTCAAAGACTATCTCCGCATATGTTTTCTCATGAAGGATTTGGACCCTCTGAAGTACTTTGTGGGAGTTGAAATTGCACGTGGATCAACTGGGTTGTTTCTCAGTCAACGAAAATATGCTTTGGATATAATCTCTGAGTCCAGTTTACAGGGACCTAAACCAATTAATACTTCTATAGAACAGAATCACGGGTTGGCGTTGGCTAAATGAGCTACTTTAGGAGATCTGAAATCATACCAGCATCTGTTCGGTAGACTAATATACATCAGTTTCACGAGACTTGAGTTGTCGTATTGCGTGCATGTTCTATCCCAATTCATGCAGCAACCAAAGGAAGCACATTGGAATGCGGCTCTCCGTGTGATGCGATACTTGAAGAAGAACTTAGGACAAAACATTGTGATGAGAAAAAATTGTGATCTCAAATTGTACGGATGGTGTGATTCGGACTGGGCCGGATGTCTATTGCCTAAAAAATCACTTACCTGTTGATTTATATCCCTTGAAAATTCACCCGTATCATGAAAAACTAAGAAGCAATACATTATCTCTCGTTCGTCAGCAGAGGCAGAATATCAGTCAATGGTAATGACAATATGTGAATTGAAATGTTAAAGGGAATTTTACCTAGTTTGGGTGTTGAACATAAATTTCCGGTGAAAATGTATTGTGATAGTCAAGCAACATTGTATATTGCGTGAAATTTGGTGTTTCATGAATTGACTAAACACATTGAAGTCGACTGTCACTATATCCGGGACGCGCTCCAATCCGGAATAATACTTCACATTCATGTGTCAACCAGTGATCAATTGACTGATGTGTTTACAAAGGCTTTGGACAAATCACAACATAAATATTTGCTTAGCAAGTTAGGCATTCGAGACCCTCATGCTCCAACTTGAGAGGGGTATTAGAATAGGTTAAGTGTATTTATGGTAATATAGAATTTGTAGTACTATTAGAATATGGTTACCCTTTACCCTATTAGACTAGAAAAAAGAGGATCTTACCTCTATATAAGGATGTCATTACGATGAATGAAAGATAGAAAGAATTCTCCTATTATTCTTGTCTCTCTAAATTCTCGTCCCTGTCTCGATTTTAACAAACTTTTAAAGTCAAGTTTAGGATATACTACTTCTCATGCAATAAATTTTTGTTCATAATCTCTACTTTTAAGTGTAGTGACATAAGATAATCAATATGTTGTTTAGTTTAAGATATGGTCAATCAATGGTGATAATTAACCCTTTAAGTCAAATTTAGGACAAATTACATTTAAGACGGTGATTATTTTTTTCATAATTTATACATTTCAATACAGTGAAGTAAGCTAATTAATCTTTGATATTGGTTAAAAAGGTGTTCGATTCGCTTGATGATAAAACTGGTTAAGTTACTAAATAGTCTAATTAGTCTACTTAGCTACTTCAATTATGGTAGTTCTTTATAAAATTTATGGCAGACTGGGGTAAGGGAAAAGTGAGGAATAAAATTTGACTCTTATGCGGTTGTACAAACCGTTTTATTCCTTTTTTCTCTCGTCGCGTCACTATCTCTATAACTCTTTCTTCCTCCTTTAACTCATATATATGGCTATCACCTACGTTAAAATAGTATTCTATATTGCATGTTCAAGTCATTTAGCGCCTTCCTTCCCAATGGTGTAGGCGGTGATGGGTGACGGCGAGAGAAAAAGAGAAAAAAAAGGGAAAGAGAAGACGGTGGACAATGGTGTTGGGGAGATACAATGAGTAAGGAGGAAGAAAGAATAATTGTTAGTGGCGGGAAGAGAGAAAGAAGTAACAAAAAATTTTAAAAAATCAAAATTAGGGGAAGGAACAAATAGCCCTTGCACGATGTGAACGGATCAGTTTCATCCTGAATTACGCGAAAGGTTCAAATTTACCCTTCATTTTTTTAAAAAGAATTAATCCATAATTATGTGATACGTGGCATCACCAGATGCTAAGCTTCCATCGTTTAAAATTAAACAAAAAATCATTTCATTTCGCTTAGTTCAGGGGTCAATTTGACCCCAACTAATAAAGTCGAGGACATATTTGACCCCAACAGTTAACGGAGGACAAATTTATTCAATTTCACATAGTTCAAGAGCAAATTTAATCTTTTCCCCTTTACTTTAAATCAACAACAACATACCCAGTGTAATCCCATGAGTGGGGTATGGAGAGGGTAGAGTGTACGCAGACCTTAGGCAGGTAGTGAGACTGTTTCGAAAGACCCTTGACTCAAGTAAAGCAGAAACAAGATCAAGATAGCAAGAAAATTAAAGCAAAAGAGACAACAAGTAGTAATAGGAAATTAAGGAGAAGAAATATGTGAATACTAAAGTAAAAGTACAAGAAAATGCCGGAAATAATACTGATCCAACAAGAAAAATAATACTAATCCTACTACTAGCTTTTTACCCTAATCCTCGACCTCCACACTCTCCTATTTAGGGTCATATACTCAGTAAGCTGAAGGCTTGCCATATACTGTATGATCATCTCTCCCCGATAGTTCTTCGGCCTACCTCTACCTCTCTTCCAACCCTCCATCGCCGGTTTCTCACATTTCCTCACCGGAGCGTTTGTGTCTCTCCTCTGGACATATCCGAACCATCTTGGCCTTGCCTCTTGCATCTTGTCTGTCACGGAGGTCACTCCCACCTTATGTCGAATTTATGACCATATCTCTCCTTGTCAGCTCACACATCCATCTCAATATTCTCATTTCCTTAACTTTCATCTTTTGGACATGAGAGTTTTTGACTAGCTAACACTCTCAAAATCATTGAGAAACTTATTTATGGAATTTTTGAAAGAGTTTTAGCCTTCTTGCATGGACTTGGGATTGCTTTGATGATGGGCAGGCCTTTTCTTCGCATAGGACTTCCCTCATCGGTGTTTTTATAAGATATCCATGATTTCTCTCTATTTGTAATTCAATACAAAAATCAATTGGTTCTGTTAAATTAGATATATGTTGTGTATTATCAACGATGCCCCATACTTGTCTCATTATTAGTCAAATAAATCAAATATCTATCGTAAAAGATATACATCTACTAAATAATCTTGTCATTCTTAACCTTATATTATAATCTTCACGTTATAATTTCGGAATAACTTATTTGCAAATAAAAACAAACCCAGAAATGGAATTGTAACCCAAAGCTGAAGAGGAAAGGTTGTTGGGAAGTAAAGACGAGTGTGTCTGGTTAAGACGTTAAGTT
The DNA here is from genome assembly GCA_029783415.1 of Anisodus acutangulus. Classification (NCBI taxonomy): domain Eukaryota; kingdom Viridiplantae; phylum Streptophyta; class Magnoliopsida; order Solanales; family Solanaceae; genus Anisodus; species Anisodus acutangulus. The sequence goes on from CM056497.1 coordinate 8,938,744, forward strand.
AAGGAGTACCAAAAGTGGAGGAGGCAAATAGCAATTAATGGAAATGCCTGGAAAAAGAACTCTTTTTCAGAAAGTTAATTAAAGGATGACGCCTCTGTTGTCTGCATACAAGACAGAATTCGTCTTTTCTCTACTGTGCTAACAAATGACCAACTGACAGAAAGTGCTACTTGTCATAATGGGTTGTCCATTAGGACGATCTCATTTAAGATATAAGTCTAAATTCTACTAGTGTATAGAATACCCCCTAGTATATCGATGCAATCAGAAAATTTATTAAGTAATTAAAAATAAATCTACTGATAAATATCAGTAGTAGTACTAATTAGCAATCTGACAAAGTAGTGTGAAATTAACTTGTTCACATATTAAATTCACTGATTACACTATGGGTGCGTATAACTTAAATTCTTAAACTGGCATGTATATTTCTAAACTCGCTGCGTGCAATTCCAAGGCATAATGACATAGGGAATCCCATAACTCGCTCAAAAACCCTTTAGCATGTATCGACCAGTGAAATGGTTAAATCCAGCAGTGGCGCATGCATTATTTGTGCACACGATATCAAACTATAGTGACAGATCGACATTTATGGAATGATGACTTGTTCCTTACACTTTCTATATGTGAATGCAAGATTACTGAACATTTGTGCTTGCTCTAACTCAGTTTATCAAGTGGCTTTGAACAAAGATGAAAACTAGCTATCAGATTTGTGTCCCTGCAACTGCCTCCTCACCAGATTTGTGTAGATCCCATTCTTGTTTAGAAGGTCATCATGTGTGCCACTTTCGACTATTTGACCATCGGAAACAACAGCTACAGTGTTTGCGCTCTTGACTGTCGAAAGCCTATGAGCTATGACAAGAACGGTTCTACCTTTCATCAAGGAATCCATGGCATCCTGCATAGCATATACACACATTTATACAAGAGATCTTATGTCATTTAGTAGAAGAATCAAAGGACATTAAGGCAGGCAGGTATCAAATTAAAAGCAGACCTGAACAAGATATTCACTTTCAGCATCCAGAGCACTCGTGGCCTCATCCAACAATAAAATTGTTGGGTTCATGAGCAGCGCTCTAGCTATTGCAATTCTCTGTTTCTGACCACCAGAAAGTCTCAATCCTCGTTCTCCGACATGGGTTTGATATTGTTCGGGAAATTTGCATACAAATTCATGAGCGTTAGCCATTTTCTGCTCAACACAGCCAAGTGATAACAGTTGGAATATTTGCAGAAGACTGCAATCAAACATTAACGACATTGAAACTTACAGCTGCTTTTTCTATATCATCACTGCTCGCTTTGCCACCCAATCCATAGGAAATATTTTCTTCGATGGAACAGTTAAAAAGAACAGGTTCCTGGCTCACTATGCTAACCTGAAATTTTTTCAGAAGAAATATGTACTTAGGAATCTGTAACTTGTAAAAGCTATTAGCTTCAAGAACTTTGTATCTAGTTCCAGTGTTACCTTATGGTGTAGGTGCTTATGAGATATTTCAACCAGAGAAACCCCATTGAGCAAGATCTTCCCTTTAACGGGATCATAGAATCTTTCTATCAAATTTGCTATTGTAGTCTGCAACAAAGAATTCATGAGTTCTCCCTCCTTTTGAGGAACAATAGAAACTTAAATGGAACTTTAATGACACAGGGTCTTACCTTTCCACCACCACTTGGACCAACGAGTGCAACCTTTGAACCAGATTGTAGTTTCAATGTTATACCCTGAATCCACATAAGGTTTTCCCTTTTCTGTCAACAACCATTTTTGTTCATGTAGGTATACTAATAATATATAAGAGGATATGATCCTCACCTTGAGGACCATGTGGCTAGGACGGGAGGGGTAGGCGAACCAGACATCATCCAATTCTACCTCTGCAGCTTGATCACTGTAAAAAAAGCAACCAACATTTTATTTAATCTTGTGGGGTGAGTCAGCTATAGAAGAACAATCAGAATATGATAATCACAATTTTGCCTCTGATCATGAGAATCAGAGAGGTTGAGTGCATCATGCTGAAAGTTCTGATATGATGGAACAAAATATATTGTAATGAGGAAGTGCATGGATGCATGTCAGAATTGAGGATACCAGAACAGCTTGATGCAGCAGGACAGGCCAGCTTTATCGAAATTTTGGCAAACATCAACAAAAAAAAGAATTTGCTATTACAATGCGAGAACCAACAAATGAGCACACCATCAAAATGCACGCTTTTATTTCTAAGACAGCTGAATATTCCATTATAAACAGAAATTTTGACATCCAGAAAAGTTAAAGGCATTTACACATTTGTCACCAGTTGCATATTACCAGATGATTTATCAAGCATCTGTTCACAAATTGTCTTCCCATGAACCTAATTACTCCCCCAGTCACCATTTATAATGGATGATGGTGTTTGACTGGCACAGAGTTTAAGAAACAAAGAAAGACTTTTGAAACTAGTGGTTTAAATAAGTCATAGTTGTGTGATTATAAATCATCTCATTAAGGAAAAATGGTCTTTTTTTTGGACTAACTAAAAAGGAAAGAGTGTCACATAAATTGGGATGGAGGGAGCATTGTTTATGCCACAGTTCCTCATGAAGCTGGAATTTTAGCGGTACAGATTGAACAGCGAACTATTGGATTATGAGAATAAAGGAACTAACCCCAATGGACATTGGTTTCCTGATTTTGGCATGGAAGATGTGCGATCCAAGAGCTGAAAAACCCGTCTGCTGGCTCCAGCAGCTTTCATTGCTACAGTATATAATCCAGAAAGTCCAGAAACGGATGATCCAACTGTAAGAATGTACAATTGTTTACATCAACAAAGGATCTAAGATAGAAATTGGTAAATGTTAAAATATTACATAAGTTACGGGCATCAGAGGTACATTTCACTTCAGACATTCATTAAAAGACAACCAACGAGGGAGTCACCTGTCAAGCTATAGAGTATGAAGGATGTAAGAGCTCCAGGTGTCATAGCGCCTTGGATAGTCAGAGTGGCTCCATATATTACTACTACAATAACTGATAGAGTAGATGCTGCATTTAAGCTTCCAGAGAAAAGGCCAACCACTTTCTGCAGAAGAAAACACGAGATATCAGGTTTTCCTTCTCATCCTCCTACCATCTCTCTCTCTCCCTTATTTCTTGTCAGAGGTGGAAGAATTAAGCAAACTCACAGCTTGTCCAAGTCCAAGCTTTAAGGTCTCATCAACTTTCTCTGAATAGCGTGAAATCTCATAATCTTCCTGCGCAAATGATCTCACTGTGCGTATGGCGCCAAAAGTTTCCTAAACACAAAATTCAGCTTGATTACATGAAAATAAATTCTCGCGATTGATAAAAGTCTAGGATAATTTGTTGCTTAGAATATTGAGAAACATAAGAAAAAAATGAGGTGATAAAGGATAAATACTTTTGAAACAAAATAAAAGATACATAGTAACAACCAACAAACATGTACTTCCCATCTGCAAGACTGCCAAGACGCCAGCAGCAACTTGAACTCAACAGAATTAAGTAACAACAATTTGTAGTATCATTTATTTGTTGATAGTTATCACACAGCTTCAAGGGAGTATAAATAACACGACTTCTCTCGGATTGCAATCAAACATTATTTCCAGAGGATGTTAGATTTAGTTTCTACAAGCTCCTTTTGAAGTACAATGGTTCATTGCTAGGGGTCCAAACAGCAATCACTCTGTCAATGCAAATTTGGGAAGTTTACTTCCCAAGAATACAACTGTGTATCTAACATGCAGGAAGGAACATTACCAGAACCAGTGAACGTTAACATACTTCGTGTAGAAACGAATATCTATATGAGCAGAGTGACAAACCTCAGCAATGGACGAGGCTACTGCTGCAGCAGCTTGAGTTTTGTGGGAAAGTTCACGCATGTAGCGACCAAATCTGCGTACTGCAACTGACATGACTGGTACAACAGCTAGCGACAACACTATATTTATATTTAACAAATCAGTAAGAATATAAGAGAATAAAAAGAAACTAGAAGGTAATAGGAAATCAAATACTATCTTCTCTTAAAAAGTTTTTATCCCCTTACATGTTAATTTCCATGATGTTTGAAACATAAACCCAAGACCAATAAATGCAGTAGCAAGATTCCTCAAAGCCTCTGAAAGATTAGTAGTTGCGGCATTCTTTATGATCTGGGTATCTTCAGATAGCCTACTGAGGAGCTCCCCTGTTCGAGTAACATCGAAGAAAGCTATCTCCTGAAGAATGCATTTGTCTTTCAGAAAAATCTCGAGGATGGAAAGAAAAACAAGACCAACTCTAACAAAGTGAGAAAGATAAAACATAATTAGAGCAAATTAGCCAGGAGTATGTCTTTACCTGGTGAACAAGGTGACTTAGCAGGTTCTTTCTCAACCGGGCTACAACCCTTTCACTAGCCGAAGAGAATAGCCATGATCGAAACGCTGTGCAAACAGAACTGAAAGAGGCAGTTGTTGCAAAGTTAGATATAACAAAATGCAATTGTAGGGAAAACCATACTGGAGAGCCTAGTGTCTCATTATGCCCCCTTCCCCCCGAAAGCCTAAAATAGTAGGATACAACATCCAAGCAATGATTCAAGTTACTGATAATTAAATTGAAGATTTTCTTCAGCAGCATTGAAAAGCGAGAATACCCAACGATGACAATCAGAAAGATTTCAAGTATTGTGTTCTTGACTGCATTTAGAGCTTCTGATTTCTGTTCAGGTGTTTGGATATCACCTGAAACAATATCAATTATCTTTCCCCCAAATTTTGGCTGCAAATTGAGCATTATAAAGTCAGTGATAAGAAAATCTAGGAGGTCCATCTTTGCTTCAGTAGAAAAACAGTGAATTGAAAGAGGTACCTACAATCAAAATGCTTGATGTTGCTGCAATCATCAAAGCAATTGTCGCAAATACCAAATTTCCTGCTTCAGGCTTCGCCTGCAAAACAGGTGCATGTTAAAAGTTCGAGTTAACTCTAGTGTGCACACAGTTTGCCAACTACAGACACGAAAAACATCTACTTACAAGTGAAAGAACTCTGCCAAATCCCACATTTGGTGCCTGAAGATGAAGATGATGTTAGCTACTTGTACCCAACCATGGTTAGAAATATACATAATAACAAAATAATTACCAGAACAGAATCACCATGCTCAAGGTCTCCGAGCTGACCATTTTCAGCATCATTTCTCTTTCTCCCTAACTATAAAGATGATATGAACAGTAAAAAACCAAAAAAAAGAAGAAGCTAAAAGACAAGTATCTCCCTACCCAATCAAATTCTCAAAACTACTAAGGAGATGCTCCTCAGTCCTCACCATTAGCAAAATAAAATATTATTTACAATAGCAACTCAACATAGTGCATCACAAAGAAAATTACATGCTCTATGATTACACCAACATACCCAGTGTAATCCCATAAGTGGGGTCCGGAAAGAGTAGGATGTACGTAGACCTTACCCCTACCTTACATGCTCTATGATTAGGAATCTCAAACAATTTATAACATAGAGACAACATTTTTAAGCAATAAACTTATCCTTAAGCCTAACCGACAAGAAAAATGGATTAAGTCGAGTTTCAATTGCCATGTAGATATTCTAACCAAGCTAAACACCTAGAAGCCTAGGACTGTACTTTCCATTTAGACAGTTCCATCAACTCTAAGATAGCATTGAACCATAAAATCCCATGCAAATACAATCAAAACTTGGATTAATTTGGTGACAATTATAAAACATCATGACCTAACTGCCTAAATTCGCAGACAATTTCAACTCATGCGAGGTGACACAGTAAAATAATTGCTACGTACGATTAAAATAGGATTAACTACATAAAAATGACGGATGTACAGAGGCCCATGAATGCAAATTAGCAAAAAAAACAACAATAAAAAGTGGATTTAACTTACAGCAGGTCTGTCTAACAGAGGAGTTCTCGCATTACCCAAGCCATGGCCGTGCATTCCTGAATGGTAGTCCATGGATGAGTTTAACTTGTGAGTGAGTGTGGTGGTCACAGGTACACCTCCAAATTTAATTGAAAATCAAAATGGAACAAAGTGTGCGAGGGAATGGTGAAATGGGTGGGTGTTGTACTCCAATTTGGCTTAAATAAAATTGTCGTCTAGTATTGATAGGTTATTACTTATTAGTAGGGAATTTCTTGGAACCAAGACGCATGACCCCATGTGAATAAAAACAAATTTTCCCGAGGTAATTGCTTATGTCACTTGCAGGCTATGGAGATTTGAAAGCATATAAATTTTGTCTATAATTTTGTGCGCGTCACACTTTATATTACTCTAATATTGTCTTTTGATTTATTTATGTTATTATATGTGCGCTTGTACTTTAATTGTATAATTTTGTGTTAGTTATATTATTATTTCTTATTTAGTATTTTTTCATGATTTAATTACTTCTGTCATTTCTTACTCCAAAAGGTGAAATCTTCCACCCCACACACCCCGGTCCGACAGATCTGTGAATAAGGTAAATCATGGTGACTCAATTGATTTCAAATGTTAGACCAGTACCATGCTGCGCACAAGGACCCTCCTTTGTTTCAATTATGTGGCTTACAAATATACACAATTTGTATTTTAGGTTACCTTTGCCTGATTTTTTTCCTTCAATCAAATGTTGTATTTTGGGGGATTTTACTGCCTTGATGCTGGTAAGCCACAGGAAAATTAGGCACTACAAATGGCTGAAATAACAAGAAATGAATTGCTTCCTCGAACTTCTTTCAAAGACGAAATAAGTCGTTAAAATTGCCGTGATATCATGTGGGCCCAACCCGGCCTGCATCTTTTGACTTGTTATCATCTTTTATTCTTTTTCGTCTGCAAAATAAATGGATAAATATTTATCCGCGTTTGCACTAAAACAATTCAACTTATTTTAATTAAATAATTTAATGAAGTAAAGTATAAATTAATTGTAATTATTATAAAGTCTATACAAATACATGATAAGCTATCTACTGGTTTGCACTTTTTAGTGTTGTTAGTTTTCACGTATCACTTGAAAGAATATGGTAGTTCATTGGATAACAAAAGCTACTAAATTGAACTTGCAATACGTCGGTTCAATTACAACTTATTGACTACTAAACTGTTCTATTGAGACTATGAGATTTATATATATTATGGGTGTGCATTCAATTTTTCGATTCGCTATTCAATTTTAATATTTTAATATTCAGTTTTTAAAAAGCACAATCCAATCCGAATCAAAATTAATTTGGTTCAGTTCAATTTTTCTCTTTTCAGTTCGATTTCTTCCTATTTAGTTATTCGATTTCATCATATAAGATAATTAACATATCGAATAGATATCGAATAGACATATTTAAATGGCGAAAATGAATAAATATTATAAAAAATGAAAAGTGATCATGTCAAATCTCTTAAATATATTTTTAATATAAGTCACGAGTAAAACTTTGAAAACAATATTTAAAAGTATATAAATACATGTCCATAACCTAACTATTGAGAATGAGTCATTTTATACTCTAACACAAATAGATCACTAAGTAAGAAATGTTGAAAGTGGTAAAACACTCAAACTCAAACTCAAACTTCATTAAATGGTAATATATGTTAAATAATATATATATATATATATATATCGAGTTTTTCCATTTTTCAAATTTTATTTTTCTAAATTCGAAACCGAACAAAAAAAATAAAAAAAAATTAAGTTCTCAATCTAAAACCAAAATAAAAATCCTAAATACCAATTCAATTTAAAATTCAGTTTGATTTGATTTGATTTTCCGATTTAATCCGAATAATGCACCCCCTAATATATACTTACTAATAATTTAAATATGGACTTCAAATTTTGTGGGAAAACGGAAAGACATGGAAATGGCCTATAATTTTTAATGAGCAGTTGCTAGGAAATTCAATATGAAGCAAGTCTATGCGTTGACTCAAGTCTTGTTCTACAGAATATTCGCACATTTTAAAGTAGTAAAGTCTACTCATATAATATCAATTTTCGTGGCTTACACTTTTTACCTAAATTTATTAGCCTATAGGATAACATGTCATGCTTATCCACTATTTACTTAAGCAAATAGCCTATTAGAATAATTATGTATATGGTATCTTTGTAGATACCATGAAATGAAGACCTGCATTTAGTATTTAGAATTGGGCCTCTTCCTAAACAGAATTACATGCAGGCCCATTGGTCTGTCTACATTGCAATTATATTTGACCCTATGTCCAAAGTATTTTGAATAATTAACTAAATTGGTAGCCTATATAAGCTATAAATTCAAAATAAACAAGTATTTTTGGTTCAACATCTCTCGGCTTTCGCACCCACTTGCTGCTCCCTGCGACAATCCCATTGCGAGCATCCAATACTTATGTAAGTAACTAAGAGCCTCTCAGGTCAATCGGCTAAAAAATATTTATTTTGAGAAGTGTTTTTTTTTAAATGTATAGAAACAGTTTGTGTTTAGTTAATTCATTTGAAAAATACTTTTAAGAAGTAGATTATGTTTGACTAATCTTCTTAAAAATATGTTTTTAAGTGTTTAATTACGAAAAGTGACAAGTATCAATGAACATTTACTATTATCTTATCCACTATTTACTATACAAGTATCAAAACAGGAGTGGAAATTATCTTAAATTACTTTCATAACAAAACCTTACAAAGTAAAATAAAAGGGAAAAAGAAACTTACAAAGTCAATGCTAGATAAATTCTTAAATTGATACGCCACGTAATTTTCAAATTCCCAGTTCCAACTTATGTTATACTTATTGAAGAAATGTCACAATGGAGACATAAGTACAATTTAATGTTGTAGGGTACAATGAAAATGAAATTTTTGTATCTAACTGTGAAGTATGATAAGTATTGCCCAAAGAGGGCAATTGCCTCTTCGTCCAAGTTACTACTGTATAAACTTAACAACTACCAACTTTTAGTATACTTCAAAATATAGATACTGCGATCTCAAAATGCCGCATTTGCCTAAACATTATCAAAATTGTACCAGCCAATTTTTCTCTCTCTCTCTCTCGTGATTAGGATATTGGAATTCCGAATTACACAGATGATATCAGTCAAAATGTTCTAAAACTTTTTTTGGTTCTATATGTTAGATATAAGTAATAATAGAGGAAATATAAGTTTATTTGGTAATTAAATAAATTATTAAAAAAGAAATAATTAAATAAAAAATCTGTAAGAGTTGAGTAGATTGGGTTATATATGACCCATTGTTTAATCCAGTTTGACCCAATCCATCGTAGCCCAAGCAACTTTTGGTGGGTTAATAACTCATCTATTTATTAACGGGTCATTTGGACTTTTCCCCCATGTATTTAACCGTTCTTTAATTTTTGCCCCTCAAAGCAAATGACTTTTTTGCAGGGCATAACTTTGAATTTTTGCATCATAATACCCCATAAGCTATGTCCGCGCCCTTAAAGTAGTTATGTCCTGCTAGACATAAGTTCGATTTTGAAGGGTAAAAATTAAAGACCAATCCATTTGATAGGCAAAATTATAGACCAACCCTTTGAAGGGAAAATCGTGCAATTAAATGTTTATTAAACCATCCCATTTAAACTCGTGCAACGTCCAATCCGCTTGTTTGACACCCCTAAACGAATTTATGATTTATGGGGTGAAATTGTGCATACCTTTCATTTGAATCTCCTTCGCTGAAAAACTACATTGTACATATAAGTTCTGAATTATGATATATATGTAGGGATTTGTTGGGTTCGTAAATCAAATAGTAAGCACATCAGAGGTTTAAAATTTCTTACCCAACAACAATCCTGGCATGACTTATACAATAATCATGTTATATGTTCAAAACATGATAAAAGAAAACTTACAGGTTTTCGTACGCGGGATTCAACACTAAGGTATCCACGCGATTTGTTTCCTCGATTGCAAGATCTAACTCCAGTGTATTTCCTATTCAAGAAAGCTAGGAAATCTTGCTTTAGGAGCTAGAAGTTTTTTTTTTGTAACCCCATAATTATGGGGTATGTGTTGTATATATATAAGTTCATGACGAAATCTAAACAGATCTAAAATAGGAAAACATGGGTCCATGTTAATGTTCAGTGGACCAGGCCAACTGGTCCACTTCACACGCCCAAAGTGGACGGCCAAGCTCCCATTTTGGGCAAGTAATTTCTGGCCCAATTGCTTCCCTGTATTTATCCGAGTACCCATATAATATATCCAACACATTTAATTAAATCCCAAATCCAATTCGACTTAATTAAATAATTTCTATCAAACAGAAATATTCTATAATTATTATAAATTAAATATCTCTATTCTCAATCGAATATTTAATATTTTCTCAATACACTCTTAGATCGAAGAGGCAATCACATATAGTGTGACCATATAGGCCTTCACATATCAACATTAATCTAATTAAGGTCCATACGAAACTCCTAGATTGCGTCGTATGACGAACTCAATATGTGAACTACGTTTACATGAATCCAACAAACTTGACATTTATGCGGAACTATAAATTCCTTTCATTCGCGACACACTCGATTAAGCTTAGGATTTGCCAAGTGTCTATCCAAATGGCTTAATCACTTTATTTCACATTTATTAGTTGACAACTAGACCATATTCTAAATATGCCTCTTGCACTGGCCAGTGACTTTAGTCAACCTAATAACATTGAGAAGTTGAGTGCTCTCTCGAATTTCCAATCGAGGAATGAATCCTATTCTTGGCTCAACTACCACCTTGATTTATATCCTGATGCACCCAATACAAGCCGTATCTTTTTCAGAAGGAGTTTAAGCTTAGAACTTGGTCAAAGTACATCATTCTATAAACAAGGTGTGTATTGACCTCAAGTCAATGGACTTTTATATTCCACACGTCACTAACACTATAGATATGTATAACACATAGTTTATCGGCAGGGTATATCAATACTTTTTCAAAGTATCCACGTGTCCATCACGAGTAACCATTACTCGTAGCTGTGAGACATACTACATTCTCCAAGAATGTGATGCAGACCACATGTCGACTTATAACATATCATCGATATCCCATTCTCGATGATCATTAGTCGAGGCTATTTTGAGAGTTACGTTCTATCATTAATATCTCACTCTATTAATGACAATGTAAGCTCAAGGGATGCACATATATGAATAATTGCAAATGCTATAATTATTAATCTAATTAATAATACGAATGTGTTCAAGTACATTTTTGTCCCTAATGTAGATTGTCTCTAGGACATATATATATATATATATTGACTTTTTTATATTCTTTTTCCTTTATATTTTGAATCTTTTAATGAAAATATTAATTTCAGTACTGCATACACTTGTATATGTTAAATCTTAAATAGTACTAATGTTTATTTATATGAAATCTGAAGCAGTTATCATAAGTAACGAATGGAATGTAATTTTGCGTCCATCTCAAATTTGTACGATTTGCCACAAGGTTTTCTTGAACTATATCCAATGTAGCAGCTTCTATTTTATTACTGTCCTACATCCTTTGATCCAATTCTTTACCTTCCTAATTTGGCCTATGTCATTAGTTTGTTTGAACAAATCTTTAAAAATTTAAAAGTATTTATATTATTAGAGATAAAGGTGCTTTGCTAAAAATTTTAAAAAGAAGAAGAAGATGATGATTTTGAGTAGTAGTAAAAAACTATTGTGCGCACGATGAGAAGTAAATTTGTAGGCTCCCAAACCCATTGGAAGCAGAAAAATAGATTTAAAATTTTCAAGACAAAAATTTATATTAATCAAACTTATCCATTCTTTAGTAGGCGTTTGGACATGTTGAAATTAGCAAGGATTTCCCCTCCATTATCGATTCAAATGTTGAAAAAATGAGAGGGAAAACCCTAGCTCAAAGCAAAAGGGAAAGTGGTTCACAAACGACTAAGTTAATAAAGTCGTTATGTGCTGAAGATATTATCGGGGCAAGTACAGTTATTGTATCAAGTACGAATTGTGTTATACAAACAATGAAGTAAATGAGAAAGGCCCAAGCTGACAATCACATAGCAGATTCGAGGTTTCAGATCTGAGCTTTCTTCATCTTCTTTTATTTTTCTTCTCACTGCTTGATTTTTCCTTTTCTTCTGAGCTCAAACAATTCCAGCTACTGTTGTTGTTTCTTCACCGTTGGACAACAGTAGTCCATATTTTCAACCCTTCAGACTCACTCTATGTTTGAAGGAAAAAGATATGGAGGCTGGAGAAAAATTGTACTCATTGCTCTTTTAACCAAGAATCAATAGAACCAACAAATTCGCTGTTGTCACTAGCAATGACTTCAATCTATGGAGCACATGCAATGACATGGTGATCTCTTGGTTGCTCTAGAAATATTTCTACAATATCATATACTCTAAAATGAACACAGCTCCTCTCCAGTACTTGATCCATCCATTTTGTCCGGTACACGGCTAGTTTTATGACACCTGTTCATTTAATGATCCAAGGGTCACCAGTTAATTAAAATTATTCCTTAAATCATGATTAAGACCCAAAGAACTTACGGATGAGAGACAGTATCGAAAATATTGCTAAAGCTTTATTTTAGATTGGAAAGAGATTATTTTACCATGAATAGAGTTTACTCAAGAGAGAAACAATGCAAGAATCACCAAACACGGAAGATCAAATCATTTACAAGGTACAACCACGACAAAAGATCGCAAGGAAAAAGAAAGATAAGTTGATGAGTAAATTTTCTCCAGAGAACAAGTGGTAACATTAAAACAGGTTTTTACACCATTTTTGTTGCTTCAAACTGTGAATCTTGTAGACTAGTGGAAATTCTCAATATGAAAGAATGCGTAGAATGTGTTTGATAAAATATCTCGATTGGACTTATTGAAAATATTACAGTAAGAAATTGGGATGCTTAAAGCATATTATACATTGAATAAAGCTCACAAATTATTTCACATAAATTTGATTGACATGTTTCTATTAACCCGTTGACATAAACATACGTATTCGTGGCCGAAAAAATTCTCTGCGCACAAGCGATGACATGATAAATTAAATTTTCTCTCCATTTGTTAATTAAAAAATAGACTCCATTGGTATATCATCTCATTTGTTACTTCCATATGTTTTGTGATTCATTCTTTAGACTTGCGTTTTAATCAATTTTCTTAAAATTACAACTTTTTTAAAAAATCCAAGAGTACAGATTATGTTGTTTCATGCTGTGCCTTTATTTTAGATTTATAATGATTGCATCTAGCGAGTCTCAAAGTGGACGTAACGTGCCCATAAGACTTGGGATGGAATTTAATTCAGATAAGTATGCATATGAATATTACAATGAATACGCTGCTATCATTGGTTTTAGTGTTATAAAAGAACATGCAAACAAACATAAAGTTCATGGGTATGTGACTTGAAGAAAATTTACTTGTTATAAAGAAGGCTATCTAAACACAGACAAACGAAAGCTGACGATTCAAAAACATAGAAAGGAAACAAGGACGGGGTGCCTAGCTCATATTACTATTAATCGTCAATCAAATGAAAAGTTTCGCATCACTTCATTTGTAGAAGAACATAATCATCCTCTTGTTGATTCTTCTTTGGCTCATATGTTACCTTCACAAAGAAAGATAAAAGTTGCTTAAGCATATGAAGTAGACTTATTAAATGATTTTGGAATACGTCCTAAAGCTTCATTTGAATATACTGCTAGTCAATGTGGAGGATAATGTTTTCTAGGTTACACAAGGAGAGATATCAAGAACTATCTTAGAGACAAAAGAAAAGATAATTTGAAATATGGAGTGGCTCGTAATTTGGTGGGCTACACTAGAAGATCCCGCTTTTCAATTTTCGGTAGACTTAGATAATGATGGTTTGATAACTAATGTATTTTGGGCTGAACAGAAAGATGATAAGTGATTTTAAGATTTATGGAGATGTTGTGTCCTTTGATACAACGAACAAATAAAGAGTATTGACCCTGGACATTATTTGTTGGTTTGAATAATCATAGGGAAATGGTCATATTTGATGCAGCCCTTTTATACGAAGAAACGACTATATCGTTTGAATGACTTTTTACTGCATTCTTTAGGATTATGTCTGCCAATAAACCTCAAACGTTCATGACTGATCAAGATTCTGCAATAGTTGCTGCTGTCTCATCAGTAATGCCAGAGACATATCATCGCCTATAAATATGGCACTTGAAAGAAATGTGTTTAAACATCTTAATCATATCTTTAGAGCTAATGCATCATTTCCAAGAGGTTTTAGTAATTATGAGTACGGGGAGGAATTTTTAAGCGCATGTCAGGAAATGCTTGAGAAATATGACCTTGAGGATAATAGCTGGTTGAAAAACACGTTTTCTACAAGGGAGAAATGGTCCATGACATATGGAAGGAATACATTCTCATCAGGTATGCGAAGCACACAATTAAGTGAGAGTTTTAATGGATCTTTGAGGGGGTATTTAAAATCTGATTTAGATATTGTTCAATTTTTTAAACATTTTCAAAGATCAGTTGATGATAAGCGTGCCAATGAAAATAAATCAAATTTCGACATGACTCAAATAATATCTATTTTAAAGGTTAAATTTCCTTTATTGATTCATGGTAGAGAAATATACACCCCAACTATATTTGACATGTTTCAAAATGAATGAGAAAGGTCATTGTTAGTTACAATCAAAGACTTCTATGATGATGAGGAATCTGTGAAATGTTAAGGAGCATGTAGTAACAATTAAGCAATCAATAACTCAAGTTTCTTGCAGCTGCAGATTGTTTGAGTTTAAGGTATACTATATAGACATGCTTTAAAGATCTTGGATATACCTGTACATTATATATTAAAGAGGTGGACAAAAGATGTTACCAATATGAATGAGATAGATGTTCGTCTAGTAGCAAAAGACTATGATCTAAAAGTTGAAGTTACTGTGAGGTATAGACACTTATGCCAAACGTTTGTCCAAATTTAGAAATCCAAAGAAGGATATGAGTTGGCTGCAAAGCGTGCTAATGGGATAATTGCGAAGTTGAAGAATATAAACAAGAGAGATGAATCAAATGAAAAGTCAGCCCCAATCAATAATATTCAGAATGGGCCGAGTGAGACATTTTTTGTTGATAATGTAAATGTTACAAAAGTGGCTGGATTAAAAAGAAAACAATCAACTCGTCAATATAATACTCGACCAAAGAGTTTTGTGGAAAAGACCCAAAAGAAGAACAAGACTTCGTTACCAAAATCTCCTCAATGCCAAGTAGACCAACAATTAGACCACCTTTCATATCTCAAAGCCTCACGTCCACCTTTATCCGATGCATCAATAACTACGGTATGACACGATATTTTTATATATTTTCTTGTTTATTGTTATAACATAAAATCTTATATTATCTTTTAAATAATAGGGAACGATAGAAGGAAGTGTCCTTCACAATTATTTCAATGATCATCCAATGAAAGTATGACTCAAACTCCTAAGAGTTAGTGATCAAAATTTATGATACTTTTCATATATGTTTTTGTTCTAATAAGTTTGCTACATATATATGACTCTTTTTTTCAAAATTGCAGGATGTTTCATTTGATGATTTAAACAAGTATTCTTAACGTTGATAGAGGCAACTTCAAAAAAACGGATGTTACATGGTGATAATAATTTTTGCGAACCTAGTCATGATCTCGAAATTCAAGATTTGTGCTTCAGTATCGTTGTTATTTACAGAGATAGCAACTTGATTTTATTCGATAGATTTTACATGCAATTTTGGAATTCTTCTCTATGTTTGAATTTGTTTTCGCATCAAGGCTAGATAGTTATTTATTTTTGCGACAATCTAGTAACAACTTACTGTTATGAATTGTTATACTGATCATTTTTAATTTGATTGAGAGTTTGGTGTAATATTGTTCCTTGAGGCAATCATAGAGAATATCTTTTTTATCATAATCTGTAATGTTGTTCAATGTTAGCCTCGTAGAAGCATGTTCGAGTTTCTTACTGTCAGTGGCAAATCAGATTGACTGTAACAATTGTACCACGAACACTTATAAAACTAGAAATTTTTTTCTTTTCACATTCTGGAAATAAGTCGGGGCCCTTTTACCAAGTCTACCAGATAGAAGATGATAGTACGGCTCTTCAGTTTTTTGAGCTGATGTTTCACTGTCAACTCGTCAAGTCTCTCTCCTGAAGAAATCAGGCAAAATTCAAGTTTAATCGAGTTGTTTTATGTGGATTCTGTGTAAAAGGACACGGACGAGTTCTTTGTTAAATGATCGTGGTTTTTACTCTGATTTTTAAAGTGATTTACGACACTGATTTTAACTAACAGAGGTTCTGATGTCCTTTTTTTTGTTCCCACATAGTGTCTGGTGTTTGAAAGTAATTTTTTGCAATTGGTTTGGTGTTAGGCAACTTGACCATCTCAAAGAAGCATTTTTCCCCATCTGATTTCTCTGTTTTAAACACGCTCATATTTAGTATACACACATTTTTGTTTTCTTTTTTCTTCATAACTGACTTTTACTCAACTGTCTTCTACCGCACTGTCCTCGCTCCTTTTTGACACATCAGTTTACACACTACAACAAAAATAACTTTAACCAGAAAAATTCAATTGGTGATTTTTCTTGTTATTTTCCAATTCTTCTCGATTTTTTCAAAGATTATGGCAATGTTGAAATTGCATCATGGATGGAATTTGATATTGGGCGAAAAAATTGATTTTTCCGTCAGGTGAAGAGGCAGATTTTTGAGATTTGAAGGAATGAAAAACAGAGGACTCGTCTTGCTGCAATAGCATTGAAAGTTGTTACTTTTGTAACAACAAAATGATAATAGTTCTAAACTAGCTTACTAAACATAAGTTAGAGCTGTGGTGATGAACATTTGTTCATATGTATATCAGTAGTTCAATTAAATGGGTACTGTATGCCATCTAGTTTTGTAAGGACAACCCCATAGATGAGGTGAAACTAAAATATTGTCCTGCAAAGGTAGTGTATAGAGAGAAATTCATAATTTCAGAGTGTATATAGAAGGCTTGTCATTCAATAATTCTTAGAAGTCAGTCTCAAAGTGCTTACTATCCAACATTAATTCACACAGAATAGATTCTTCTGAGCGTAATTCGGTATTCTGGATATTCCGAATATCAAACGAGACTAATATCTCGTATCGGATATCAAATTACGGAATACTGAATTATTGAAATTTTTGATTTGTTAATTTGATTTTCGGTAATTTATGCTCAGCCCTATCTATGAGCTTGTGATTTGGGGAGGGGATGTTTAGCCATTTTTGGAGGCTTAAACCATGCGAAAAGTTTTTAAAAAGTCTGGCCATGAAGTGAAATTATTCTTCCTTTTTGGTTGCCAACAAAGAACGACAGAGAAGTAAATTTATCTCATTCTGTTTGAACCCAGCAATATTTTGATTATCCTATTCATGGTAAGATAATCTCTTTCCAATCTAAAATAAAGCTTTAGCAATATTTTCGGTAGTCTCTGCTCACCCGTAAGTTCTGTAGGTCTTAACCATGGTAAACAGTTTGTTTTACCTAAATTAATGATGACTCTTGGATCATTAAATGGACAGGTGTCATAAAACTAGCAGCGTACTGGACAAAATGGATGGATGAAGTACTGGAGAGGAGTTGGGTTCCTCTAAAACTACAGTAGATCTGTGGAATGATCTTGAGGTAAGGTTTGGTCAGCCAAATGGTGCCAAACTTTATCACCTGCAGAAAAAAATAAATTATTTAACTGTCTTCAAATGATATTGCCACTTACTATACTAATATAAAAGGGCTGTGGGATGAACTGGATACTTTATATACCAAATGTCTGTGTTTATGTGTATGTGACTGTGGAGGAAAAGCTAAGGTGGTAAAGTCTGTTCAAGATGACAGACTGATTCAGTTCCTCATGATACTGAATGACACCTTTGGTGCAGCAAAAAGCAATGTTATTATGATGAATCCCTTACCCTCAGTCAGTCAGGCTTATGCCTTGCTCATACAAGACGTGAAACAAAGAGAGGTGTCTGTGAACTCTCACTTTCCTAACAATTCCTCTTCTTTTCTAGTTGCAAACAACAACAATTCAGGAGGACAAAACTTTGGTCAAAGAGTTCATGGTTCTGAGTATAAGGGAAAGAAGAACAACCCTGTGTGTTCATTTTGCAAGAAAGTGGGACACACAGTTGATAGATGTTACAAGGTGATAGAATTTTCTACTGATTTTAAATTTACCAAGAGCAAAGGATACAAAAAAAATGCCAAAAACAACTTTGCTCAACCTGGAGATGAGGGAGGATACCTTAGTTATTCTTTTAGTGATGTGTTGAACCAGCTAAACAAGAAACAATTTGCTCAACTAGTCCAACTGCTCAACCAAGTGAAGGTTAACCAACAAGTTCCCTCAAGCTCAGAGGCTAATGCTAATGCTACATTTGCTGGTAATGCTTTGAATAAATCCATTTTCTGTTTGATTTCCATCAATTCTAACCCCTGAATTTTAAATTCAAGGGCTACTCAGCATATGTCATCTGATTCTACTCTTTTTCATTAATCTTAAGTCATTACCTCATTCAGTCAATGTAAATCTTACAAATAGTTTTAAGGTGAAGGCAACTCATGCAGGAAGTGTTTGTTATTTCCTGATTTGATCATTCACAAAGTTCTTTATGTGTCTTCTTTTAAGTTAAATCTCTTGCCTATTTCTCTGCCACTCAATGTGTTTTGCAGGCCCCTTCAGTAAGGAGGCCTCTGATTCTTGGTCAAGATAAGCATGGTCTCTATCAGCTGTTTCCTTCAAATTCTCAACCTAAGAGTCTTTTCAAGACCAAAGCAGTTTCTTTTTCAGTTTCTAGCTTTCCTAGTTGTAACTTTGTTCCTGTTTCAGTTTCAATCAAAGATAGTAGTAATGTTCAATTATGGCATGTAAGACTTGGGGATATATCTTTTACATCAATGAAAAATCTCAGTTGTTTCCATTGTAAGTCTCTTTCTGATTGTGAGTGTGAAGTATGTCCTCTTGCTAGGCAAGCAAGATTACCTTTCTCTTTAAGCACTATAAAGTCTACATCTATTTTTGAATTAATCCACATTGATACATGGGATTCCTATAATAAGACTACTTATAATGAGTATAAATACTTTTTAACCATTGTGAATGACTATAGTAGGGGAACTTGGACCTACCTTCTCCACTCTAAGGAAAATGCTTTTACTATATTGAAACAATTTTTGACAATGATAGAGAGACAGTTTGGGACTAAAGTCAAGAAAATAAGATCAGATAATGCCCTAGAGTTGGGAAAGGGAACTATTACCTCTGAGTTTCTTTCTTCCCAGGGGATTTTGCACCAAACATCATGTATTTTTACTCCACAATAAAATAGAGTTGTGAAAAGAAAACATAGGCATTTGTTGGAAACTTCTAGATCTTTGCTATTTCAATCACACTTACCTATAACTTATTGGGGGGGGGGGGATGTTTGTTGACTGCCACTTTTCTAATAAACAGATATCCCTCTAGAGTTTTAAATGAGAAGTCACATGTGAAATGATATTCAAGAAATTCCCTGATTACCAATACCTAAGATCTTTTGGTTGCCTTTGTTATGCCTCTATTTTAGCTCACAACAGATCCAAGTTTTCTCGTAGAGTTGTACCTTGTGCTTTCATTGGTTACCCTTATGGACAAAAGGGATACAAAGTTTTGGATCTCAAGACACGAAAAATCTGTGTGTACAGGCATGTTTCATTTCATGAGAACAAGTTTCCTTTTAAATCTTTGGGTCAGTCTAGTTATGATTTTATATTTTCTCCTTCTTCTATGTCTTCTGATCCTACAGTCAATGTGCCAAGTGCATTAGATGATAAAATACTGGTGCAATCCCAAGTCCCTGTTGATCACACTTCTATTCAATCCTTACACATGATGACTCTCAAACACCTATTCAAGACACTACTGAAGATGAGTCTGTTGTTGAACCTGCAGATGTATCTGAGTCACCTCAAAATCAACCCTCTCCTACTCCACCTAGAAGAACAACTAAAGAACACAAAGAACCAGCTTACCTATCAGACTATGTATGCAACAGTGTGTATTTAACTGATGTCTCTTCATCTTGTTTTACTTCTCCTATATCCCCCATTGCCTACTCTTTTGCTGCCTTGTCCTCTGCAAATCAACAGATTTTCAATTCTATTTCTAACATATTAGAACCTAATAGTTTTGTTCAAGCATCACAACATCGTGGATGGCAGCAGGCTATGTCTAAAGAAATTGAGGCCTTAGAGTTAAATCACACTTGGGAAGTAGTGGAATTGCCTAAAGGGAAAAGAGCTTTACCTTGCAAGTAGATCTACAAGGTAAAGCACAAATCATATGGAAGCATTGAGAGGTTGAAAGCTAGATTGGTTGTTAGAGGAGATATTCAAAGAGAGGAAATAGATTTCACCGAGACTTTTTTCCCAGTGGTGAAAATGACAACTATCAGGGCTATTTTGATAATTGCAGTAAAGAAAAAATGGGATCTTTATCAACTAGATGTGAATAATGTCTTCTTGCATGGTGACCTCAATGAGGAAGTTTATATGAGGTTCCCAGCAGGCATGAAATCACCTAGTCTCAATCATGTATGTAGGCTAAGAAAGTCTCTTTATGGTTTGAGGCAAGCCTCTAGGCAATGGTATGTCAGGCTTGGAGGGGCATTGATTTTTGAAGGATTTGTTGCTTGTTTAAATGATTATTCATTTTTTATCAAGAAATCAGCTGATCTCATTGCCATTGTGGCAGTGTAGGTTGATGATATAATTTTGACAGGCAGTGATGTTTTAGAAATGGATCAGATTAAGTCATTTTTTGATACAGAATTCAAAGTCAAGGATCTTGGACCCTCGCTTATTTTCTTGGAATTGAGATGGTAAGGGAGGATCATGGTCTTATTTTGACACAAAGGATGTTCACAATGAGATCGCTTAGTGAATTTGATGTTTCACACCTTCATTTGGTTTCATCACCTCTTGATCCAACACAAAAACTTTTAGCTAAGTTTGGAGAGCTAATATCAGATCCTACTACCTACAGAAGGCTCATTGGTAAGCTAAATTACCTCACACACTCGACCTGATCTATCATTTACAGTACAACACCTCAGTCAATACATGCACCACCTCGCACCACTTATTTCGCTGCAGCTTTACGGGTGGTTAGATACTTGAGGAACGATCCAGGTCAAGGGTTATTCCTATCCTCTGCTCCATATTTTTACATCCTAGCATTTTGTGATGCAGATTGGGGTGCATGCATCGACTCAAGAAGATCTATCAGTGGTTTTGTGTTGGGATTTTACAAGGATTGCAAGAAACGGAAATTACAATTTTTGTTGAACAAGAAGACCGGAAACTGCTTTGATTTTGCTGAGTCGAGTGTGGCACTCTGTCCTTAAGACAATATTGCCCCGTATGTATCCTTTATACGTTCCGGACAATTCGTCTCCCAAGATAAAACAGCAATGGAACTATTGAGCAAAGGAAACTCAAAAGCTACCGTGAAGAATATTGAATAACGAAATTATGCTTGGAAGATTAGGAAGAAACTGCTTTGCTTTACTTTCTGCTTTGTGTAAATTCGTGTATGTCTAGTGTCCTCAACAATGGTGTAAGGGGTGTTTATATAGGAGGAAGAGGGGCTGTTGGACTGCCTCCATAACAACCATTATTGGCCAAATAATGACCATTATGGAGGTAGTAAAGCCACCAAATAAATGGAGAAAATGGCCAACGGATTGGCCATTAGTGGAGGTGTAATTCAGCCAAAATAAATGGCTGAATTGAGTCTTTGAACGTTTACGCTTACGGACCGTCGAAATTCGATTTTCGAAAAACTTGAGGACCAAAGCGTACATCTTGAAACCAGGACCAAAGCGTACATCTTGAAACTTCAGGGATCAAACTGCACATCTGAAAGAATTCTGGTCCAAACTGCACATCTGAAACTTCTGGGATCAAACTGTACTTCTGACAAAGTTTTCTGGCCCAAAAAGATAATATCAGAAAGCCCACGACCCATGACCCACGACCCGTGGACCCGTGGACCCGAGGACCCGAGAACCCGGAACCGGAGCCGGACCGGACGGGCGGGCGGCGGCGGCGCGCGTGTGGTCTTTCCTTGAACCGAAGCACATCTAGTCCCAAACCCCAAACACATTTCGAGTCTTATATACACAACAATTCTTTCTTCCTCTACCGATGAGGGAGAATTGAACACAACACCACACTTTCCATGCTTCAAACACCTCACTTCGTGAACCAATATCTCTTTCATTTCTCAATGAAATTTGACGATTCTTGGCCCTACGGTTATCTACGTACTTAGTACATCATGCATGTGTGAAGAACCGGATTCTCCAACATACGTAACACTAGTGTTTAAGCCGTTAAAGTTGGTCGGTCGCAACTCCCGCCAAAGGCTAATTTCCAACAATCCCCTCTTGAAAGAGATTTTGGCGCACTCACATGGTGTCTTTTCATTTCCAGCAATATTTCAACGGACCGATGTTGCATAAGGAGAGGTAGCATCAGCTTTGAACCTTCCATAGTTGAATACCATCGGACTTACTTGCTGCGTGGTGAGCGTGATGTCTTGAACCGTCGGTGTTTAGTGTAAGCCAAGTCAATGGTACCAACACAACAAATTCCCTCACTCTCTTCTTCGTAATGTTTTGTCCGTTTTGGCCATGGACAACGTCTTGGATTCTTAAGTGCGTTCATTTTGAGGCGGAGTCCTCGCACTTAAATAGGTGGTCTCCTACAAGGTATCCTGCTATACCCCACTTCACAAGTGTTAGGAACCATTAAAAGTTTCCCAAAACCTAACCTCAACTGTTGAGGAGCATTACAGGTTTTGAAAACTTAACCTTTACCCACACTGGAGATAGGACTTAAAGGCTATCGCGGGGGCGGCTTTGGATTTGGAGTTTCTTTTCGTAAATCACTATCCGAAGTGCTCATACTTCCACCGGCGATCAATCGAACCTTTACAACCGTTTTCCCATTGAACCAAATTACCGGGATCTCCGGTTCGTAAGGTTGGGTTACCAGTATTAGTTCTTATATTTTGGGTTTTAAGCCCGTTTCCACCAAACGAGCAAGCCATCGATCTTTGGGTAAGCCGCTTTGTCAAAGTGCGCTATATTATCCTTAGACTTGATGTAATCAATGGATATTATACCCGTGGTGATCGGTTGCCTAACGGTCTTATGCCTCCGTCGAATATGACGAGACTTGCCGTTGTACATAGCATTAGTGCCGCGTTCCTAGAGCCGACGGTATCGCGGTGGATCATTACCGAAGATGCGGGTTTGTTCCAACACGGAACATCATCTAAGAAGTCATGAAGCCACTCGGCTTCTTCTCCGCTTTGTCTAAAGCGATAAACTCCGATTCCATTGTGGATCGGGCGATGCAAGTTTGCTTAGAGGATTTCCAAGACCACGGCACCACCAATTGTAAATACATACCCACCGGTGGACTTGGTGTTCTCTATATCGAGATATCCGGTTGCATCACTGTACCCTCTAGTACAATTTGGATATCTCGAATAGTATAACCCGTAATTTAACGTGTATTTCGTATTGTAATACCCGATTCAACGCCTTCCGGTGGTTATCACTCGGATTACGGGTGAACCTAGCCAACTTATTGACTGCGTAAGCAATATCGGGTCAGTGCGGTTTGTTATATACATCAAACTACCGATCACTGCGCATATCGCTCTGGTATACAGGTGCACCAAGATTTTATCAAGCTTTTGATTTGTATCCATTGGTGACTTTATCGGTGAACTGTCTAACATCTCAAACTTTCTCAAAACATCCTCGATGTAGTGAGACTGAGATAAGACCGGCCGTCAGGCGTCTTAGAGATCTTAATCCCTAAGATGACATCTGCGATACCCATATCCTTCATGTCGAAGCATTGTTTCAACATGTTCTTAGTCTCTAGGATTACCCTAGATCGCTTCACGTGATTAACATGTCATCTACATACAGGCATATCATAACAAACGAGTCAGAGTTACCTTTCGTGTAAACACATTTATCACACTCATTAATGGCGAACCCCTTCGATAGTAGAGTACTATCAAACTTTTCGTGCCATTGCTTCGGGGCTTGTTTCAGCCCGTACAGAGATTTGATAAGTCGACAGACTTTCTTCTCTTGCCCTTGAACCACGTACCCCTCGGGTTGGTCCATATAGATTTCTTCTTCCAAATCGCCGTTTAGGAAGGCTGTCTTAACATCCATCCGTGTATCTCAAGGTCACGCAAAGGCTGCGATCGCAATAAATACCCGTATGGATGTCATTCGGGATACCGGGAGTAGGTATCAAAGTAGTCAAAGCCTTACGCCTGGCCGATAGCCCTTGACTACCAACCTGGCCTTGTACTTGTCTATAGACCCATCTGCCTTGTATTTCGTTTGAGTATCCACTTACACCCCAACGGTTTATTTCGGAGGAAGATCAACCAACTCCCAAGTATGGTTGTGCGAGAATGGAGCTTATTTCACTCTCGATAGCTTCTTTCCAGGCGGTGCTTACGGAGTTGACAACGCCTTAGCAATTGTCCTTGGTTCATCATTAACCATATAAGCTACAAAGTCGGGACCAAAAGATTTATCCTTCCTGGCCCTTTTACTTCGCCTTAGATCCATCTCTGGAGTCTCCAAGTTACGAGAATCGGAACACTAGATTCGGATGTTCACCACTTCGAGATTCGCTAGATCTGAACCATTCGTGATCCGGCGATCAAGGACTCCGGTTCTTGAGAGCTTTGTGCATAACTTCGTTTGAGAGAGATTATGTCTTTCTCCTTTCTAGGAAAGGTACTTTCAAAGAATAGAGCATTCCTTGATTCCATTATTGTACCCTGGTGGATATCCGAATATCCGACTTATGCACTAGAAGCGATAAGCACTCTTTGTTATTTGCATATCCAATGAATATGCAATCTACGATCTTAGGCCCAATCTTGACAGCTTTGGCTTGGGTACTTCAACCTTTGCCAGACAACCCCACACCTTAAAGTATTTGTAGGTGGGTTTCTTTCCTTTCCATGATTCATATGGAGTTTTGTCCTTACCCTTATGTGGGACTCTGTTAAGAATCATATTAGCGATGGGACGGCTTCTCCCCACATGTTTTGGGAAGACCGGAATTGATAAGCAAGGCATTCATCATTTCCTTTAATGTGCGGTTCTTACGTTCGCCACACCGCTTGATTGAGGTGAGTATGGAGCCGTCATTTGATGAATAATGCCTTCTTGGGCACAAGTATTCCTCAAAAAGGCGCTACATATTCTCCCTCTATCGCTACGAATGGATTTAATCCGTAGGCTAAGTTGATTCTCAACTTCTGCTTTGTAACGTCGAAACGCTTCAAAGGCTTCATCCTTACTTTTCAACAAGTAAAGGTAACAATACCTTGTGCTATCATCTATAAATGTCACAAAGTACTTGTTCCCCCCTCTAGTTTGTGCAAACTTCAAATCACATATATCTGTGTGAATAAGTTCTAGAGAGCGGTATTCCTTTCGACGGATCGAAAGGAAGCTTAGTAAGTTTTGCCTCTACGCACACCTCACACTTATGTTGAGGGTTTACGTCGATAGACGGCAACAACTCCATCTTTACCAGCCTTTGAATAGACTTGTAGTTAACGTGTCCTAATCTATGATGCCATAAATTAGAAGACTCAAGCAAATAAGAAGAAGGTTCAACTTTATTTCCTTGGACGCAATCTGACATGGCATTCACTTTGAAGAGGCCTTCACAGACGAAGCCCCTCCCCACAAATGTGCCATTTTTTGTGAGTACAAATTTATTTGATTCAAACACTAGCCTAAACCAAAGATTAACCAATAAAGGTCCGAAACTAGATTTCTTCTAATCTGGGGCGTGCATCACTTCGCCGGTGAGTTCCTTGCGGAAGTCATCTTCAGACCACCTTTCCAACCCCTAGCACGTCCGAAGAAGCGTTGTTGCCCATGAACGACTTCTTGCCGGAGACCGGAGTGTACGTGGAGAAGGCATCTTTGTTGGAAAAGATGTGTCTTGTTGCACCTGTGTCCACCCACCACTGCATTGGATTCTCCACCAAGTTGGCTTCTAGCACCACGGTAGAGATCCTCAATCATGTCATCCAGGGCGTGTCCTTGACGGCGTTAAGCTTGAGCCTTGCCTTCGACTTGGCTTTACGCTGTTGCTCAGTCTTGAGCTTGCGGCATTCCTTGATCCTGTGACCAGGTTTCCCACAGTGATGACAGTTACCTCTGAACGTCTCCGCTGCGGGGGCTTTGCCGTCTTTGTGGAACTTCCGCTTGTTGCTTGTTTTTCCCTTTGGCCTCAGCCAGATTCGCCTTTGCCTCAGAATGTTGTCTACTCTTTGGCAAGGTCTTCTTATTATCTTCCTGAATTTGCAGTTTGATAACAAGCTCTTCAAAGGTCATTTCCTTTGTCTTGAGTTTCAAGTAACTCATAAACTCATTCCACGAAGGAGGTAACTTTTCAACCAGTGATGCAACCAAAAGCGCTCGTTTGGCTTTAGTCCTTCCAAATCCAGGTGATGTAAAATCATTTGGAATTCCTGGACTTGGGACATCAACGTTTCTTTGTCCACCATTTGGAATTTTAGAAATTTCCCATCGATGAACTTCTTAGTACCCGCATCTTGTGCGTTGTACTTCTTTTGCAGTTTTTCCCACAGCTCTTTGGCGGTGCCAACGGTAGAATATACCGTGTAGAGAGGGTCTGCCAAGCGATTCGAAGATATAGTTCTTGCACATGAACTCGCTATGATTCCACGCATCACGAACCATCTTCATGCCGTTAATGACATGGATACCAAGGCCCCCTTCACCCGTTTCAGCAGGCGAAGAGTCCATTTCATCTCCAGCTTGTGAAGGATCTTCCGTAAGGAACCGCCATGCCCATAATCATTAAGTAAACGGCATCTTTTGCTGCCATCTTTTAAATTCTGATCCCATGAACTTTTCAGGGCGATCATGGTGGTGTGAAGAAGAGGGGGGAGCTCCAACAGTCGGGAAGGCGGCGATTTCACGCTTGAACATGAGCCGCGGCGGCGATGAAAGGCGGAGGGGTTCTTGCCTTGGCGATGGCGGCGATGGGGAAGGCGACAACGCGTTGCCAGAGGCGGCGGCGATGGCGGCAACATCGGTCATATTTCCAGCCATGTTATTGCAGTTACCGTAAGCAAGATATTGTCTTAAGTTGTTGGGATTTTACAAGGATTGCAAGAAACGGAAATTACAATTTTTGTTGAACAAGAAGACCGGAAACTGCTTTGATTTTGCTGAGTCGAGTGTGGCACTCTGTCCTTAAGACAATATTGCCCCGTATGTATCCTTTATACGTTCCGGACAATTCGTCTCCCAAGATAAAACAGCAATGGAACTATTGAGCAAAGGAAACTCAAAAGCTACCGTGAAGAATATTGAATAACGAAATGATGCTTGGAAGATTAGGAAGAAACTGCTTTGCTTTACTTTCTGCTTTGTGTAAATTCGTGTATGTCTAGTGTCCTCAACAATGGTGTAAGGGGTGTTTATATAGGAGGAAGAGGGGCTGTTGGGTGCCTCCATAATGACCATTATTGGCCAAATAATGACCATTATGGAGGTAGTAAAGCCACCAAATAAATGGAGAAAATGGCCAACGGATTGGCCATTAGTGGAGGTGTAATTCAGCCAAAATAAATGGTGAATTGAGTCTTTGAAACGTTTACGTGCAGACCGTCGAAATTCTGATTTTCGAAAACTTCAGGACCAAACTGTACATCTTGAAACCAGGACCAAACTGTACATCTTGAAACTTCAGGGATCAAATCGCACATCTGAAAGAATTCTCGTCCAAATCGCACATCTGAAACTTCGGGATCAAACTGCATTTGACAAAGTTTTACGGCCCAAAGATAATATCGAAAGCCCACGACCCGACCCGTGGACCAGGCCGACCGACGGGCGGCGGCGCAAGGCGTGTGGTCTTTCCTTGAACCGAAGCACATCTAGGTCCTCCCTCCTTTAAACACATGGGATACCCCTTGGGGTCCCAAACCCCAAACACATTTCGAGTCTTATATACACAACAATTCTTTCTTCCTCTACCGATGAGGGAGAATTGAACACAACACCACACTTTCCATGCTTCAAACACCTCACTTCGTGAACCAATATCTCTTTCATTTCTCAATGAAATTTGACGATTCTTGGCCCTACGGTTATCTACGTACTTAGTACATCATGCATGTGTGAAGAACCGGATTCTCCAACATACGTAACACTAGTGTTTAAGCCGTTAAAGTTGGTCGGTCGCAACTCCCGCCAAAGGCTAATTTCCAACATTTTGTTTTTTATCACATTTGGGAGTTCTCCCCTTTCGTGAAAGTCTAAGAAACAAGAATCAGTGTCACTATCCTTAGCAGAAATTACTTGGCTGATTCATTTTCTACACAATCTAGGTGTGTCTCCTTCACTCTGACAGCCAGTTCGCAATCCTGTCTTCCACGAGCGTACAAAGCACGTAGAATTGGACTGTCATTTCATCCGGCAGCAGTATCTCGCCGGTCTCATCTCTCTCACATCCTCACAACTCGCCGATCTTTTCACAAAGTCTTTATCCGGCGTATCTCACCAATCCTTGCTCGGCAAGTTGTGTCTCGTATCCCTCCCCTCCAACTTGAGGGGGGATCTTGAAAGTAGCAAGGATTGCCCCTCCATTATCGATTCAAATGTTGAAGAAATGAGAGGGAAAACCCTAGCTCAAAGCAAAAGGGAAAGTAGTTCACAAACGACTAAGTTAAAGTCGTTATGTGCTGAAGATATTATCCGGTCAAGTATATTGGGCCAAGTACGAATTGTGTTGATGATGGGCCAAGTACAAACAATGAAGTAAATGAGAAAGGCCCAAGCTGACTATCACATGGCATTTCTCGTGCAAATTCTCAGCAATGATGGTGTTTGATGTGTCTGAGAAATGTCAGCCCTTGGATTGAAATATGATTACACTTGTACAATAGACAAAAGGAATATTTTATGATGTCATAGTTTGTTACAAGGATAGCCAATAGGAAAATGTATAGATATTTTATTCTTTCATTTTACATTGCATAGTATATGTGTGTACAGTGTCAATGAAAATCATCCGGAAAAATCTTAATTTTGCAGTCTTCAATTCTTCACATTTCTTCACGATTTCATATTATGATATGAAATGAACGTTTGGACTAGAGATGCCGGTGGATCCTGGACCCGGTCTGGATCCAGATCCGTTTTATAGGATATGAATTTTCAAAATGTGGACCCGACGGATTCGGATCGGATCTGGATCCGTTTCTGACGGATCGGATATGGATTTGGATCTTGTATTTGAGATCCGTATCCGGTCTAGATCCGACCCGTGGATCCGTTTTTTATTAAATATATTCATAACCTAGAATATAATTTTATAAGTATTTTCTTAAAATTGCTAAGCACATCTTTGCAAGTTTAATTCTCAAAACAAGTTTAATTTATCCCCGCGTTAACTCAAAAACCAAAAAATAAAGAGGTAATTTCGATAATAAAATCAATGTTATATTAGTGAATGACTAACATCTCCATAGACACTAGTTAAAATTATATTCACTTCATTTATGAAAATTCCAAATACATGCAAGTTCTACATTGTGGAAATACTAGTCAGTATTTTCCACAAATATTGTCATTGTCCAACATTTTCAATTAATAGCTCACAATCAAAACGAGACAACGAACAAAATATCTCATATGAACATTTCAAAATTGAAACACAGTAAACTGTTAGTTAAGTAAAAATCGTTTGTCAGTTCAAAAAAAAATTCTTATCAAGGTTACATTTTTAGCAAGACAAATTTTTTTACATGTGGATCCAGATTCGATCCGTGGACTCGGCGGATCCGGATTTGGATATGATTTTTATGGACCCGATGGATCTGGATTCGAATCTGGATCTGGATCTAGTAGGATCTTGTCCAGATCCGATCCATTGCCATCCCTAGTTTGGACATGCGATTTCATCTATGATTTCCTCTAATGAGATAAAATTTCAAATCATCAAATAGGCATGATTTGGGTTTCAAATCATGATTTTAAATTTTTTAAATGTAAAAGTTGACCCATAAATTTTATATTTTGTAAAAATAGATTCATAAGTTGGTGTATATATTTATCAATCATGTTTATCAAATATTAAAAGATCTACAAATTGATAGTATATTTATAACAAATTTACTCTTACCAACCATGTCAGAGGATTATATTAAAGAGTAATTACACTACAACTGATGTTCAATTTTCCATTTTATTGAACTAAAGTTTGATACGATATTGTATTTTTTTAGAAATGCCTTCTAGTAGCGTATTAGTTTTGTTATGAACTATGACTTGCTCATTTGGTAAGATTGTATAAGAATTGAGAAATTTTTTATGTTCTTTTCACAACCTGTGGGGTTTTTATGTCTATAAGAAAAAATATAACTTAAGAAATTCAAATTGCATGTCCAAACAAAATATCTCCAAATTGAATATTCTATTAAATAGAAGTAATTCATCATCATTCGGTTAGGTTTTAACTTCAAATCATCACGATTTCATCTCATAATTTTAAATCATGTCCAAACGGCTCCTTAGTTTCATCCATTTGACTCTCACACTCTCCTTAATCAAATTAAGATTGATAAACTTAATTGAAGTCTTTCATCATAAATATTTTAAATTATTTATCAATCAAATTGAATCTTCGAAAACACTTTTAAAAAAAATTGGCCTAGTACTATTATACTTGAAGGAAATTAATCCCATGAATTTATTTCATGTCAAGTATACAATAAATATACAATTATACACAAGCAATCTAGGCTATCCTAAGAATATGCTAATCATGATAATTGATATAATCATCCTAATTATATGATTTAATTACAATATGATTGATATGATGTGATATGATGGACATAATTAGGGATTCCCTAATTATCTCAACGGTCCCTCGCAGTCTTAGCGGAAAGTAATGCTGAGACTGTCTTTGAAATCATCAAACAGTACGCGCGGAAGACCTTTGGTGAAAATATCAGCAATCTGATAACGTGACGGTACATGGAGAGCACAAACTTGTTCACGTGCAACCTTTTCACGGACAAAAAAGATATTCATTTCTATGTGTTTTGTGCGCTGATGCTGAACAGGGTTACCTGATAAATATATCACACTCACATTATCAGAATAAACCATGGTTGTTTTTTCAATTGGACTATGAAGTTCTAACAGAACATTACGGAGCCAACATGATTCGGAGACCACATTAGCTACCCCTCGATTTTCTGCTTCAGCACTTGACCGAGATAGTGTCAGTTGGTGTTTCGACGATCATGAAATGAGGTTGTCTCCTAGGAATACACAATAACCAGAGGTGAAACGTCGTGTGTCTAGGCAGCCACCCCAATCAACATCTGTATAAGATGTGAGTCCAGAAATGGTGGACTTATACATATGCAATCCAAAATCAAGAGTACCCTTAACATACCGCAGAATTCGTTTAAGAGCCCCCATATTTTCTTCCTCCGGATCATGCATATGTAAACAAACTTATTGAACTGCATATGAGATATCAGGTCTCGTGAAGGTGAGATACTGCAATGCCCCTGCTAAGCTGCGGTAATGTGTTGGGTCACTGTATGAGTACCTGTAGAGTTACTCAATTTCACCTTTATATCAATCGGAGTATGTGACGGTTTGCATGAGGACATACCGGTTTTTCAATCATTTCCTCAACATATTTCTTTTGACAGAGAAACATACCACCTGCATATTGAGTTACAACAATGCCCAAAAAATAGTTTAAAGGACCTAAATCCTTCATAGTAAATTTCGAGGCAAGGAAGGATTTAATAGACCGGCGAAGTGACTCAGATGATGCTGTGAGAATGATGTCATCCACATAGAGAAAAATATATGCTATGTCATTCCATTTCTTATAAATGAACAAAGACTGATCAGACTTACTGTGTGAGAACCCCAATGTGGATACAAACCCAATAAACCTGTTATACCATACCCTGGGAGCCTGTTTCAAACCATATAATGATTTTTTCAACAGGAAAACATCATCTGAATGTGTAGGATCTCTAAAACCCAAAGGCTGGTGCATGTAAACTGTTTCCTGTAGGTGACCATGTAAAAAGGCATTCTTGACGTCTAACTGATGAATGGACCATGATTTTGACAGAGCCAGACTAAGAACAGTCCTGATAGTTGTTGTCTTAACTACCAGACTGAATATTTCACCGCAATCTATGCCAACATGCTGAGACATGCCATCACCAACAAGACGAGCTTTGTGTCTCGCAAAAGAGCTATCAGAATTCTTTTTATGACAGAAAACCCACATAGACTGTATTATGTTCACATTAGATGGACGAGGCACTAATTTCCACATCTTATTTTTAATAAGAGCATCAATTTAGTCTAACATGATAACTTTCCAATTCGGGTCTGATAGGGCTACTTTGGGATTTTTGGGAAGAGATGATGGTTAGACCGAAGATGTTAGGTTAAACTGACACTTGGGCCGAAAAATCCCATGAATGGCACAAGTTTCGAATGGTCCAAGGTTGGACTAATACCGAAGGTTGGGCAGTGGACTTTTGGTTTGTGAATTGGGTCGAGGGGAGGTCCGATATTGGGCCAAAACCGAAGGCTGAGATAATGGGTTTACGGTTTGGGAATTGGGTCGAAGGGGGGGGGGTTAAGATTTTAGGCCAGAAGAGTTGGACCTGTTGGACTGGTTGGGGACACGGATGAGGGAGTAGTGGGCTCCCTCTTGTGGGCCTGCCAGTCACGTTATATGGACTGGGTCGAGGCCGAAGAGGAGGAGGCAATGGGCTCCTCAATTCGGGCTGGCCCAATACCATTTCATTGATGGGCCGCTATAGTTGGTGATGTATTTTGGGCTGGACCAATATGAGTTTGGGTATTGAGATGGTGATGTAAAATTGGATGTATTTCGTCGTCCAAAAATTCGTATGAAGGCGGGGATGCCACATGAGATTTAGCAAACGGGAATGTGAACTCATAAAAAACAACGTGACGAGAGATGATGATATTCCCATTCAACATATCATAACACTTATATCCCCTATGATTTTGTGGGTATCCCAAAAAGACAAAAGGGGTGGAACATGCATGAAGTTTGTTAATGGTTGTGGACGAAAACAAGGGATAACACAAACACCCAAAAATCCTCAAATGTGCATAAGAAGGAAGACGATGTTATAACATTTCTGTAGGTGATATGTTTGAAAGTAGTTTGCTAGGAAGAATGTTTAAAAGATATTTGGTCATTTGAAGTGTATGATGCCAAAAGACCGGTGGTGTGGACGAATGCACAAGAAGTGTGCAGATTATATTGTTGATTGTTCTAATTTTTCTTTCGGCTTTCCCATTTTGAGGAGAAGTCTGTGGACATGAAAGACGCAAGGACATCCCATTTTGAGGAGAAGTCTGTGGACATGAAAGACGCAAAGACATCCCATTTTGGTGACAAAATTCTTTAAATTGGGCATTTATGAATTCCCTCCCATTGTCACATTGAAAACTTTTAACGAATTTCTTAAATTGGGTTTTGATAAAAATACTATATTGTTTTAAAACGATGAATACCTGCGATTTCTTTCCCGAGGGAAAAGTCCACAGAAAATTTGAATAATCATACAAAATAAGCATATAATATTTATGACATGCTGAACTTAAAATCGAGGATGTCCACAAATCTCAATGCATAAGATCAAATGGCATAACCGCCTGGATCCCGATCCCGCCTCGACCCGATTCCGACGGGATCGGGATGGGACTTCGGCAAATCCCGCCAAACCCGATCCCGCCTGACCCGACCCGATCCCGCCCCAACCCCGCCAAACCCAGCCCGCCGGTCCCGATCCCAGCCCACTAGCCACCCCTAGATTCATGTTATTCATGACTTGTTCAATATCCGTTGGAGCATAACATTCGGAAGATGGTCTATGGGCTACAAAATCTTATTGCGGACGAGAGCCAAGAACCCCGGGCTGTCTGCAGCGAGAGATCCGCCCATCAACCGCGGATACAGAAGGGTGGGCGCAGCCCATCTTGCGGCCGCCATTGCCGCGGCTGCCAGGCCCACGGTGGGTACTACCCCCACTGCCCGCTGGCCGGCTGGGCTGCTGCTAGTGGGGTCTATTTTGACCCTGCTGGCCGCGGTTGTTGCTTTCGGCGGCGACATGTCCTCCACCCCGACCTTGCCCCTTGCCACCATTATTTTTCCCTTTGTTATTGTTACGATTTTGACCCATTATTTTGTCGGTTTGAACCATTACCGGAATTAGAATTTTGAGTGCCAAAATCATCATTATACGTGTTGGTAGAAATAAGAGTGGTGCCGACATTCGTTGCCGCCCCCGTCACCTATTTTTGCTTTCGGGTTTCTTTGAGAATCAATATCGACCTAGCCTCACAGAATGGTGGTAAGGGATTGCTTTATTGAATGAACGTAGCAACACCATCAAATTATTCATTCAATCCCGCAATCAATTGGATAACTAACCTTTGATTTGTCACCGACGCACCAACATTTGAAAGTTGATCAGCAAGCATTTTCAACTCTTGAAAATATGTGGAGACATTTGAAAAATCATCCAATTTTACATTGGTGAATTGGTTTTCAAGATATACCGCCCGAGAAATTTTATTATCTTGAAAAATATTTTGTAAACGTTCCCAAGCCTGTTGAGCCGTAGTCTGGTTCCAAAATGGTGTGCAAAAGGTCATTAGAGATTGTGTCGTAAATCCATTGAAGGACTATAGCATCTAAACGAGATCATAAATTTGGGTCAACAACAGTGGTCTCCGATGAAGACTTATACTGAATAATATGGTCTATAACCTCATTTGCTCGGCAATGGATTTTAAACAACTCCGCCCAAGAAGAGTATTATCCTTTTTCCATCTCAAGGGTAATATGAATAAAATTCTTGACGTTGTTTACGACAATAGCGGGATGAATTTTTTTTTTGTCAGCCATTGTTGCCCAAGAAAATACAAGAAAAAAGTGTAGAAAAGAATTATTTTGGTGTGTAGAATAAATGAGATGAAGAACCCTAATTAGGGTTTGTTTGTAGAGGGCCAAAATTACTAGGGTTTGTTCTAGGGTTAGGGTTAGGAGGAGGACGAAAAGAAGGTGGTTTCGGCTTAGGGTTTTGACACACCAAAGTAGTTTTCAGGTAGGTTAAGAGAGGGGCGGCCGACGAGAAGACTAGGGCAAAAAAAATGGGGAGTTTTTTTGTGGCTCTTGATACCATGAAGGAAATTAATTACATGAGTT
The DNA here is from genome assembly GCA_029783415.1 of Anisodus acutangulus. Taxonomy (NCBI): domain Eukaryota; kingdom Viridiplantae; phylum Streptophyta; class Magnoliopsida; order Solanales; family Solanaceae; genus Anisodus; species Anisodus acutangulus. Next base: position 8,974,285 of record CM056497.1, read on the forward strand.
TATTTCATGCCAAGTATACAATATATATATATATATATATATATATACAATTATATACAATCAATCTAGGCTATCCTAAAAATATACTAATCATGATAATTGATCTAATCATCCTAATTATATGATTTAATTACAATATGATTGATATGATGAAAATAATTAGGGATCATGTCTCTAATTATCTTAACAATACTAACCACTTCTTTAAAGCAAAAAAAAAAAAACTGCTATATATTCTCCCTCCCACCCGCCACCCCACCCCACCCCATGGCACGAACTCACCCACAAATCATAAGAAACCGACAAAATCACTTCCACTATGTTCAAACTTATAATAATTGGAAGCAAATCTATATCTAAAATTGGAAGAACAAAAGCAAATCTTCGTTGGCATGTTATCTTGGTAACATTAGGCCAAACGTAAATTAACAAATTTAACTTAAAACACGAGTATCAAACATGTTTAATTATAGATTTGTCTCCATCAAGGTAGGAATCTAATAATTTAGTATTTATAAAAGGGGGGAATATAAGTCGGAAACAAAAGGTGATGGATGCTATAATTAAGAGTGCTTAGCAGCTGTATTACGAGGCTGCTAACTACACTTGCTGTGAGGAGCGGAGCTAGAAGGTTAGATTTGAATTCATTAATTTTAGTTTAATTCTATTTTTAATTAATAAATTTATTAAATATGTATAAAAGTGAAATTCAAAACCCAATGCTAATACTCGAAGTCGTAATTTTAGAAATTAAAACTCATAAAGTGAAGGAAATCAATTTCATGGTCTATTTCATTCCAATCTTGAAATATATATACAAGTATATAATGCTAATGTTAAGGAAGACATATCTAATTGTCCTAAAATACATGATACTAATTTACAATCACATCCTAAATTATGTGATTACAATTTATATGATTTGAGATAATTATGGAATGACCCCATAATTATCCTAACATTGTCTATTTCATTCCAATCTTGAAATATATATACAAGTATATAATGCTAATGTTAAAGAAGACCTATCTAATTATCCTAAAATACATGATACTAATTTACAATCACATCCTAATCATCCTAATTTATATGATTACAATTTATATGATTTGAGATGACCCCATAATTATCCTAACAGTCCTCTGCAGTCTTAGCGGAAGGTTATCGTATGCTGAGACTATCCCTGAAATAATCAAATAGTACGTGCGGAAGATCTTTGGTGAAAATGTCAGCAATCTGATAACGGGATGGTACATGGAGAACTCAGACTTGTCCACGTGCAACCTTTTCTTGGACAAATAATATATCCATTTCTATGTGTTTTGTGCGTTGATGTTGGACAGGATTACCGGATAAGTATATTGCACTCACATTATCACAATAAACCACGATTGCTTTTTAAATCAGACAATTTAGCTCTAAAAGAAGATTACGGAGCCAACATAATTCAACAACCATATTGGCTACCTTTCGATATTCTGCTTCAGCGCTCGACCGAGACATCGTCGGTTGTCGTTTTGACGACCATGAAATGAGATTGTCTCCCAAAAACATGCAATAACCAGAGGTAGACCACCGTGTGTCCGGGCAGCCACCCCAATCCGCATGAGAGACTCGAAATGGAGGACTTATACAGATGCAAACCAATATGAAGAGTCCCATTAACATATTGCAGAATTCTCTTGAGAGCCCCCATATGTTCTTCCTTCGGATCATGCATATGTAAACATACTTGCTGGACCGCATAGGAGATATCAGGTCTCGTGAAGGTCAGATACTGCAAGGCTCCTGCTAGGCTGCGGTAATGTGTTGGATCGATGTATGAAAGTGCCTATAGAGTTACTCAATTTGGCCTTTGTATCAATCGATGTATGTGATGGTTTGCAAGAGGACATTCTAGCTTTGTCAATTATTTCCTCGGCATATTTCTTTTGACTGAGGAACAGACCACCTGCATATTGAGTTACAACAATGCCTAAAAAAGTAATTTAAAGGACCCAAATCCTTCATTGTAAATTCTGCTATAAAAAGAGACATAATAGACTGGCAAAGTGATGTAGATGATGCAGTAAGAATAATGTCATCTACATATAGAAGGATATATGCCATGTCACTACCCTTTCTATAAATGGACAAGGATTGATCTGACTTGCTGTGTGAGAAACCCAGTTTGGAGACAAACCTTGCAAACCTATTATATCATGCCCAGTGAGCCTGTTTCGAGCCATATAAAGATTTTTTCAACAGGCAAACATAATCTGGATGAGTAGAATCTCGGAAACCCAAGGGCTGGTGCATGTACACCGTCTCCTGTAAGTGGCCATGTAAGAATGCATTATGAATCGGAGTTTGAAGAAGGGAAGGGAGAAGGAGCCCTTTTGACATTCAACTGATGAATGGACCGGGATTTTGAAAGTGCAAGGCTAAGAATAATCTTGACAGTTGCTGGCTTAACCACCGGACTGAATGTTTTACCACAATCTACGCCAACCTGCTGAGACCTGTCATCACCAACAATATGAGCTTTGTATCTCACAAAAGAGCCATTAAAATTCCTTTTTATGATAGAAAACCCATATAGACCTGATTATGTTAACATTAGGTGGATGGTGCACAAATTTCCACGTCTTATTTTTAATAAGAGCAGCAATTTCGTCTAACATGACAACTTTCCAATTCGGGTCTGATAGGGCTGCTTTGGAATTTTTGGAATGAGGTGATGGTTGGACCGAAGATGTCATGTTAAAATGACACTTGGGCCAAAAAATCCCGTGCATGGCATGGGTTTGAATGGTCTGTGGGTGGGCTAAAATCGAAGACTGGGGATTATGGCTCTTGGGTATGGTAGTGGGCCGATGGGTGGTCGGATTTTAGGCCAAGGTCGGTTATTAGTTATTTGGATTTTCTGTTGGGTTATTGGCCGAGAGATGACAGGATTGTGGGCCTGAAGCACTGGGACTGGAAGCTAGGTCGGGGACACGGGCTAGCCATGAGAAGTGGACTGGGCAGAGGCCGACGGTAAAGAGGTAGTGACCTCCACACCACGGATTAGCCCAGTCCTATTTTGTGGTTGGGCCGATAAGGTGGGAGGATTATTTTGGGCCGATCCCATTCGATTTTGGGTATGGAGATGATGTTGTAAAATTGGATGCATTCCGGTGTCTAAAAATCATACGAAGGTGATGATGCCACATGAGAATAGCAAACGGGAATGTAGACTCATAAAAAATTACGTGATGAGAGATAATGATTTTTTCGTTCGTCATATCATAACATTTATATCCCTTATAATTTTGTGGGTATCCCAAAAAACACACAAGTAGTTGAACGGGCCTGAAGTTTGTGAATGGTTGTGGACAGAAACAAGGGATACACAAACACCATCAAATGTGTAAAAGATGGGAGACGATGGTACAAAATTTGTGTAGGTGATATGTTGGAGAGTATTTTGCTAAGGAGAATATTTAACAGATATCTGGCAATTTGAAGTGCGTGATGCCAAAAAATCAGTGGTGTGGACGAATGCACAAGAAGAGACCTAATGATATTGTTAATTGTTCGAATTTTTCTTTCGGCTTTTCCATTTTGAGGTGATGCATGTGGACATGAAAGACGCAAAGACATCCCATTTTGGTGACAAAAAGCATTAAATTGGGTATTTATGAATTTCCTCCCATTGTCACATTGAAAACATTTAATGGATTTTCCAAATTAGGTTTTGATAAAAACACTAAATTATTTAAAAATTGTGAAGACTTGCGATTTCTGTCCCAAGGGAAATGTCCACAGAAAATTCAAATAATCATCTAGAATAAGCATATAATATTTATGACATGCAGAACTCAAAACTGGTGATGTCCACAAATCACAATGCACAAGATCAAAAGGCATAAACGTATTTAAAGTAGATAATAAAAAGGAAGTTTAACATGCTTCCCAAACACACAAGTTTGGCAAACAGAAGAGGCCAAAAGTTTGTTACAAGCAACAAAATTGTTCTTTCTAAGAGTGTTGAACACCGGTGCTCCCGGGTGTCCCAACCGATTATGCCATACTGTAGGGAAAATAGCTGCATATGTCATTGGTTTGGTCACGTGGTTTTTGGAAGTGGTAGTGATGGAATACAAGTCCCCCGTGCTATTAAATCTCATTAGTGGCATCCCCGTCTGAAAACCCTTCACAGAAAACCCAAAAGGATCAAAATTCACAGAAACATTAATGTCAATTGTAAAATGTCGTACATATATCAAGTTTTTAATTATATTTGGTGCATGTAATACATTTTTCAAATATAACGGTGGGTGAGGGGAGGATAGTTTACTTGACCAATACCACGAATTGGAATTTTCTGCCCACAATAATATTTTTATTATTATTCATATTAAAATAAGATGAGAGATTACCTTGAGATGCCGTCATGTGAGACGTAGCCCCTGTGTCTATGTACCACAACTCATCCGGAACATTCAGATTCATGTTGTTCATGGCTTGTTCGCTATAGATGGGAGCATATCTTACAAAAGCCCACGGTGGATGGGAACCTAGAATTCCGGACTGTCGATTTGTGGATGATGGACTGGCCCACGATGAGGTGGGGGTATGGGCACGGTGGGGAAGTCCATTGCGGTGCCCAAGCCCACGGCTGGTACTGCCCCCTGGCCCCCGCCGGACTAGGCTTGCGGCTGCCACTGGCTGGGCCGCCACTGCCTCGGTTGTTGCCGCTACTGCCGGTGGGTTGGCCACCACCCCTTCCACGACCTTTTCCGCCATTATTTTCACCTTTGTTGTTGTTGCGATTTAACCCCCATTTTTACCATTATTGTTGCGATTTCTGGTTCCTCCCGAACTAGAATTAGGTGTCACAAAATCTGCGAAATAGGAGTTGGTAGAGACAAGAGTTGTTCCGGTGGTGGATGCCCCGGAGGCTGTCTGCTTTGCCTTGCTAGTTTCTTCGAGAATCAACCTCGAACGAGCCTCGTAAAATGGAGGCAACAAATTACTCTATTGAATGAATGTAGCAATCCCATATACTGTTTATTCAACCGTGCAATCAATTGAAGAACCAACCTTTGATTTGTCACCGGTGAACCAACGTTAGATAGTTGGCCTGCAAGTACCTTCAACTCTTGACAATAGGCGGAAACGTTGGAGAAGTCATCCAATTTAACGTTGGTGAATTTGTGTTCAAGATATACCGCCCTAGAAAGTTTATTATCTTGAAAAATATTTTGTAAACGTTCCCGCGCCTGTTTAGCCGTAGAGTTCGATTCTAATATGGTATGCAAAAGATCATTTGACATAGTGTCATAAATCCATTGAAGGACTATAACATCTAAACGAGGCCATACCTTTTTGTCTACCTCAGTGGTGTCCGATGATGATTCGGAAGGGATGATATGGTCTATTACCTCATATGTGCGGTAGTGAATTTTGAATAATTCCGCCCAAGAGGTGTATTGCCCTTTTTCCATCTCAAGTGTTATGAAAATAAAGTTCTTGACGCTGGATGAAATTTTTGTTTTCCGGCCATAATTTTCCACGAAAAGACAAACAAGAATGAAAGAAAGAGAGAAAGGTGTTTTGTGATTGGAGGAATTTGAGGAGAAAACCCTAATGGTGTCGACTAGGGTTTAGAAAAAGGAGAAGAGAGAAAAAAAAATTAGGGATTGCTGGTTTTAGGGTAGCCGATGGTGGGGTGTAGTAGTTTAGGATTTTGTTTTTGAAAACTAGGTTAGGGTTTGTAGTATAACGAAACCCTAGGTGTGGTGGCTAGGGTAGGCCGACGAGAGGGAGGGGTAGGTTTAGGGCAAAAATATTTTGACTCTTGATACCATGAAAAAACAATTTCATGGTCTATTTCATTCCAATCTTGAAATATATATACAAGTATATAATGCTAATGTTAAGAAAGACCTATCTAATTATCCTAAAATACATGGTACTAATTTATAATCACATCCTAATCATTTTAAATTATGTGTACAATTTATATGATTTGATTATGATTTGAGATAATTATGGGATGGGCCCATAATTATCCTAACATAAAGTTCAAATCCTTACTTTACCTCTTTATTTGCTGCATAAATTCTTCAATAGAGAATGAATCAACAACGAATTCTTTTTCGTTAGTATGAAATATTGCATGGATACAAATCTTATATTTTCGTCAAAAAGAAAGCGTCGGAAGTTGGTGTGTGTGGCTGCCTCAAAAAAGCACTAGCCCTTTAATTCTTTCTTTTAAGAACAACTTTTCTTTTTTGGCATTTAATGCATGTTTCAATACTGCTGGTCGGATCAAGAAATTGATTTGAAGTGAAGAAATTATACCCACAAAATTAAAGTTAGATTTGGATTCTCAAATTTAGGCTGATACAAGGCCTATATAAAGATGGACTAGCAAAAGAAAAAGCAAATATTTGGATTTTACTTTATAGTTATTGCATCATGGGTCATGACTGACAGCATAAAACTTACTAGTATCAATTTAAACTCCCTGTATCTTAGAATCACTTTGGCATTTAATTTTCTTTCACGGTAACATATGCTTTACATGAGGCTACGCAGGAGGAATTTAGTTGAGTCATATAAAGAAAAACATGTTGTAAGTCTTAAAATAGAAAAGAACATGGTACAACATGATTGACGTTTTGACATGAATTGATTGATATTTGAAGTTAAGTTGCAAAGATATATTTATAAATCAAAATTGTGTTTGAACATGAAAACACAATTGAAATTTGCTGAATGAAAACTTAGATTCAAAATTGTAAACCTATTTTTCAAGTTCATATTTCAAATTTAAAGTTGAAGTAACAAAAAGTTACTTGAATTTTTTTTCAAATATTATTTCAAATTCTTTAAACAAGAACTAGGAACAATTGAGTTATTAAATTTAAATTATTAATCTGCTTCTCCCATGGAATACTATTGGACATAATGAACGTCACTGTTCTTGTAAAAGGAAGGGACCAGACTTGAGTCAACCTTCACCAAATTAAATTTGTCGTAACTAGGAACGTTGCAACTTGTGCCTTTTGATGAAGATATTATTAACCACTTGCAACTTTGCGACTAGTAGTACTTTTTTCTATTCGCTTGATCATATAATTTTATTGACGACACCAAGCAAGCACATTTTTTTGAATTGCAAGTGGTTGGAACTTGTTGATCAGATATAGGATTCCGATTCCTATTTGGGTTAGACTACGAAGATTTTCTTTTGATAGAACTATAGTACAGGCATAACAAGAATATGAAGTTTACGGAATGACCTCAAGTTACAACAATAACATACTAAGTGAAATTTCACAAGTTAATATACAATAATAATGTATAGGGTTTACCATCAAAATAGACATTTAGCATATCTTTTAGTACATATACATGAGTTGACAAAAGTTATTGAGTTCACGTGAATCAGAACTGTCAGAGACAGATGTAGCATACCGACATCAGGTTCATCTGAACTCATTACTTTCTAAGACAAAACATAAATTTACATGTAAACATTTGTGTACACTTTTCATTGATGAATGAGAATGCAAAATAAAATATATCGCATTCATTCTCTCGAATTGATTGCGTAGATGAGAATGCAAAGTAAAAGTTACTACTCTCGAATGAATGTGAAGATGAGAATGCAATGTACAATTACCACATTCATTCTCTAGAATTTATTGTGGAGAATGTAACTTTGGCCTTAATGAGAATTATCAGCTAACCAATGGGTTGCTTTAATTCTTCACCGTAACTCTCAATTACAACTATAAATTGGAAGTCTTCTACTATGAGAAAAAAAAACACAAAAAAGAAATTCTCTTTTCTTTATTAACTCTTTCCTCCATTAACTCCCCCTTCATTGGCTTTCCTTCTTCGTGAATTTCGGGACAATTGGTTTTGTGCAACCTCCAAACTTTCAGCAACTAGTGAAGTGTTTAGGAGTGTTGTGGAACCTTATGGAGCGAGCGGTCTTAACGATTTGCACCAGAGTCGGACCAAAATCACTTTTAAGGCAGTGGCTTGCCAGTTGCCACAACGTAGTGTTATGATTCTATTTTTTTGTTCAATTTCTCATTGATATTGCTAATATTTCCAACAATTTAAAAGCGATTTATTTTATACAACATTGATCAGTAGCATATGGAGAGGTAAAATAATTTTTACACATATTTTAGTGATGAAAGGTAAAATACTTTTATTTCCTCTCTAAGAATGTGGTCATGAAAACAAAGAACATATGAATTGATTCCTTATTATGGATGCCTTAATTTGAAAACTTTTCAATTGGGAAATGTTAGTTCATCATAAACAATTAAAAAAAAAGAACTCACAGAAGCATACATGGTGAAACATCATAAAGTGTCATTAATTTACACATTAAATATTTGGAGTTATGAACATGGAAAAAATGAGAGTTGTGATTGTTAATTGTTATTAAGGGTAGAAGTTGAAAAAGGTGTGAGTTATGGAGATCTTTTATGGAGATATGATTTACGTCTTAACTTAGAGTTAATTGGAAATCATTCGCAGTATTCTTGAAACCGTCTGATAGCACAGTTTCAGGAAAACTAATAAATTAATAGTGAATTAATACCAAATTATATGATGAATCTTGCACTTGGTATACATGAAGAAAACCGAGACAATAATAATTTTCTTTGAGAATAGAATTGTCATATTTCAACAGGAAGACAAACACAACTTAAAAATACAAGAAAAGAAAGTGACAGAAATCGGGTTCTACTTTCTTAAAACTCCACTCCTATTTATTTATAAATTTACTCTTGTATTTCTTACCAAAGACCACATATCTTTTGTTTTTTTTTACTGATTTTCTGTGGAAAAGAATTTTATAGCTAAAATAACATTTGTAATGGACTTTCAAACCAAATCTCCCAAGAGACACAAAGGTGTCGTTGATTATGGATTGTATCTATAGTTTCATCAGATAATTAGGCAGTGTTTTTATTAGTTTAATAATCATGTGCGGGTGATTATTGCGTACACTAGTGGTTAGTGTTTGTAGGACATGTTAAAGAAACTATAAACATGGGGCATCCTTGCTTCTTATCTTTCATACAGTGTATGTTTTTGCTTGTGAAAGAACCCTTATAATACAAATTATGTGCCAACTGCAAAAAGAGAACTATTAAATATCATATATTTAGCTATCACAGTGTGCTGTTCTAAACCATATTTGACACATCTAAAAGATCCGGCTGAAATATTGCAGGACATTTCATAATTAATTATCGTATGATTAAATATGAGTTTGTGCTCCTGGCTGCTAGTGTAAATGGGGATCCACAAAAACTCCCTTGAAATTGCCTAATCTTGCCTTTTTCTACTTGCCTTTTTTTGCGTTTACCTAATGCCAGCATCATGGCAAATAATGATGTATAAGGGCATAAATTAAAGATAGCATGCTTCATCTTAAAGAAACCTCCATAAATTTACGTTTATTATACACGAAAAAACTGCTTTGTGGAACAAGGAAACACGATCTTGTGCCCATGAAAATGACACAAAGGTTGCTTTTTTCTTATGCATTATTTAGAGGGTAACTTAATATGTGTACGTATTCTTTTAGTATGAACTAAGAACATCTTTCTTTAAGATCATCATTTCTTGATGAGTTGCAGCGAAGAATTGGTTCAATATAGAAGATGACAGGACAAAATATGGGTCAAAAAAAGTTTTAAGAAATAATAAAAGAGAGAAGAATCATGCCGTTCACGCTTGGGAAATTTGGATAATGAAATAGAATTGCATGCCATTCTCATTCTTTATCTGTTAATTTGGAGCACATTTGCTGTGAATGGTAAAACTAACCACGTTCCTAAGAGTAGTTTGCTATTTCATTTTTCTTTTGGCTTAGGAGCTGTGGTTCAGGGGCACATAACTAACTATGAGGGCAGTAAAGAAAAGAAAATACAGGGTCAACATTGAAATAGAACAATGAGTATCCAACAAAGACTGCTGCCATAAAATCTGCAATGTTATTTTGACAAGCAATGGTTGAGAATAGGCACAACACACATATCTACATTAATTATACAACCTCAAATTTTAGTTATTTAAAGATGAAAACTGGGATTAAACCAAAAAGTACCGTGTTATTGAAGTATACTAAACATTGAAAAGTTGGAAGGAATCAACCACAGTATGTAGTCTATCCTTCATCTTCTCCCATCTCCTCTCATTTGCCCCAGTTGTCAGTGTATAGAACTTTCCTGCAATAGGATTCATCATTCAAATGGAAATATTAGGAAATTTATGCATACTCAAATTCCATGTCAAAGCAGAGAAGAAAGAACTTGGCATGATACAGTGATTTTAGATGCGAGAGTAGCAAATACAATAGTAGGGGACCAGGTTACACAGACAATGGAACCAGGGAAGTCTTGGGTCTGGCCGGCATTAACCTCTCATTTAAATTTAAATTAAACAGTGAAAAGCATCTCATCAATTCAAAACATTCATGAGGTAATCACTGTAATAACTTACCATCAAGTTGCTTTTCACTGCATGAAAGATTCAAAGTTCTAGATACAAAGCAATCAGGCTTCGAAGAGAGCAGATAAACAGAATAAATATAACAGTCGATAGTAGTTGTACAACAACCACCCAGTGAAATCCCACAAAGTGGGGTCTGAGGAGGGTAGAGTGTATGCAGACCTTACCCCTACCTTGGGAGGTAGAGAGGTTGTTTCCGATAGACCCTCGGCATAAAGTCGATAGTAGTTATACTGCTTGAATAATAGAAATTATTGACAGCATCAGCATTTTGGTTTTCAGGGGTTTGAACCCAGTTTCTATAATTCACTTCTTTCTCTGTTATCCCTAATAAACAAAAAGGCCTAAATCAACTAACATGCTGACAAAAAAGACGGTCACTGATGTCTGATCACTTGCATGATGAATTTTGAGGTAGAAGTCATCTTAAAAAGCCTTATTTTTAATGTAGATAAAACCATCTATATATGTTATCATATAATTAATTGATGGAAACAAAACTATGGTGGTAGCTGATGAATGAGAATATAGGAGACTGAAATAGTTGTTGCTAAGTTGACGATCACGCAGGTTACCAAAAAAAATCACTGCATATCAGTTTTTCAGGCTCAGAGGAATGGCTTCGAGATTTAAATTTCTGCATCTTTCAACTAATTAGTACTAAACAGTAGTGCAAGAACTTGGCAGGTAACCAAGTTCTACTCCAGAGAGTCAGGGAGGTGAGACCCTTTTAATCAGATTGCAGAAGGAATTTGAGACATCCAAGTCAGCAAAGAAGTAAAAATTTCTCCATAGCATACAGATCATCAATGAAAACCTAAGATACGTTTAATACCATTGCCAATGCAGACTGCAGTGAGGGCATGCCGAGTATAATTTGGGGCTTGTGCAGTAAACTCGAACGTGTAATAGGTTTTGCCATCAACATCACGCTACAAAATGATCAGACAAGATCATGAAATAAATTTAGATACATCAAATGGTTATGTAAAAGCTGATATTAGACAATACAAACATGATAAAAAGTAGTAAGCATGTGAGGAAAATAATAGCTTGCAGAATTATGCAAACACATGATCAATTTTATCCCAATTCTCATTTTTCTAACGAAGCCATCATTTCCTTAGAGTCAATAGTGCGCACCAAGAAGATGCTTATCATTTGACAAAACAAAAAGCCAAGCGTCACCAGTTCTTATGAAGAATCTACACACTGTTGAAGTAAAGCAGGTAGAAAAGTCAAGCTGTGAAGCTGTTTACTGGAAATGTCAACATTCCACGTGTATCAGATATAAAAGTTGTTCAGAATTTAATTTTCTTTTCTTAATAGGTTAAAAATGTATTCCTTTCATCAGTACAAAAGAGAACCAGATGAGCTAGACGACTAAATGACAGTATGGCTCTCTCTCTCTCTCTTCTTCATTCTTTGGGAGTTATGTAGGTTGAGGTTTTACATAGTTTTAGTAAAATCCTATTACCTTCTGGAAAGACTGCAAAAAGGAGCAGAACTAGGTGGAATTACTTGTTTTAGTGAGTTTAAATATTTCCTCGTGATATCTTTCAAGTATGACAACGAGGTGACATGTACCAATGCAGGGAAATAAGTTATCTCGTAATAGCTATATGTCATTTCTACATATGATAGTAGTTGCAGAAGTAGCGGAGCTTTACTCCGGTGAAACCAATCTAAGCAATTTATGACCTCAATTCAAGAATAACTAGAAATTGAATCGTCGGAAGAGTGAATCATTTATGTGTGTTGATTAGGAAACTGATAGTTTATTTTCCTAATCAGTAAAATACATATAACAAGAAGGTCACGCTCTACTGAAGCACTGAAAAATATTGATCAGGATTTCTCGTTTATCTTACATGATCTACTATGTCAACAGATGATCCTTGGTAGATATCCTTCAGTACCTCATAAAATAACTAGCATGCTAGAAATTTAATCCAATGCAAGATGCTTAAAAATATGCCAAGAGATCAAATAGGAAAGGATACTCTGAATCATAGAACTGTAATGAACTATACGATCAACCAATATTTATCGAATTTGATTCAGAGTCAAAAGAAATTGTTGAATCATGAAGCGGACGGCATTTATACTAATTAGAAGGATGGCAGAGAACAAAGAACTCATGATGTCAAGCATAGGAGGGTATTTTGCAGTTCAATAATGCCAGTAAAATGGAAATTATTTTTGACTTTTTGTCATTACTTGGTAATTATCCAAAAAAAAGGTTAGGAAAAAACAAATCACTCCTTGGTAGAAAATGAAGAGAGGCCGGTTTTCTGTAAACTAAAATTTCATCCTATATTCGTACTCTCCAAATAGACATGAGTACCAATAGAGAGCTATGAGAATATTGGAACACAGGACACCAGTCCAAATAATGCACTGAATCATATTTGTCACAACATGAACTATAAAAAGATGGAGATAAATACATTCCCTTTCAAGCAAAGTTAAAGGACAACTTCTGAATAGAAGGTTCATTGAACTAGAAGTAGAATGATGAAATTTCACGATTAACTGCTAAACATTAAGAAAAAAGGATAGAAAGGACAAAAGAGAAAGAACTATAACTTGACATTTGTGACTTGAGCATATTAACATTTTTACCTCTTGTTTTAAGTTCATCGAAAACTGCAACAGCGGCGCCCACATTGTGAATGCGAACATTCATGTTCCTTCTAACTTAAGTAGCACTGAGCTAAGAAATAATTCGCTTCTAGTTTTAAGTTCATGGATTCTAGCTTGTGATTAAGGTGTACTTGTTGTTGCATCAACATAGCTTTACAATTCATAAAGATATATAAATGTGTTGACCAATTGATTTGATCCAGAATAAAGATATATAAAGTGGGTTTCATCAGAGATGATAGGGTTCTGAAAGGTTTATTCAACAGTAACACCAATGATAGCTCAGCACGAGAAGCACTCAAAGATCAATTACAAATTTTAAGTGATGGAAGAAATATCAAACCACTTACCTCTGATGCTTCAATCAGTTTTGTTTTCTGAGAAGGTGACGCTAAAAACTTTTTTATTAAAATTTCAGCAACCTGCAATATGAATAGCCTCTGGTCAGGGACACATTCATGAGTTCCCAAAATCACAAATTAACAAGAAATCCACTAAAAATCTAACTATCCCTTGGGGTAAAATAATGCAAAACATCCAAACAGTTGTATGTAGCCTTTTTTATGTAAATATCTGGGATAAATGATTTAAACAAACCTGTTGTGGAGAACCAAAATCTCGTATGCCCTCTTTACTGCTTGGTACCAAATTTACGCTAACACTTTCTAGTGGCTCAATAACATCTTTGAAAACTTTATCTTCACCTTCAACAACAACTTCCTGGGCAAGGGGAAAAAATGAACAACTGACTCAATGGATAAGACAAGTTTAATTTAGATGGGGAAAAGTGGTTCAGAAATTGAAAATTGCAATTATAATATTTTACAAAAATTAGTTGAATTATATAGAAGTCGACTATTTCTAAGGAATTTATGAAGTAAAAAAAAAATTGCTAAACCCACAAATGCAGCTCCATACTCCTGTTTCTCCAGCACATTATTTACATAATTATCATATTGGAACAAAAGACAACCGTAAAAGAAAACCAACAGAGAACATTAAAGGTAATCAAGTGCAGAATGACCTGCCACCCAAAAGGATAGAGGAATGAGTATCCATCCTTCTTGTCCGTGACAGGCAGAAATCCCTTCTTATTTTCTGCAGCAACTGATCCACATCAAAGGGTGTACTCTTAGGATATCAGCCATTAAAATTTCAAGAATCAACAAGAGACATGAAGATAACCGTCTGAGATACATCACAATTTCATTTCTACAAACTTTGAATCAAAAGTATAGGGAATCAAAAGGTAAAGACACTGCATGAAGACTTTTACATGATGTTGGTGTCTGAGAAGTCATCAGCAACAACGGGGCAATTGTTGATCCGATTGCAAGAAATCGACGCCTCCCAAGTCCATCTGTAAGGAAACGGATAGAGGAAAATAGTGATTAGTCCATCTTTGGTGCCAAAAAGTTCAATCAGCATAGGACAAGATGATATACTGCCAGCACTATTCTCACATCATATTGCCTATTATGAACATATCAAGCATCTGGGATGACATTTAATTCAAGCTCAAAGAACTCAAATGCAAAGTCATCCAACAAACAACATCGCAGATCATGGATGCAAAGATGTTAATATCAACCGAGTCATGCATTATTACTAAAGCTTTGTCCTTCAAATAGAATTTAGTTTATTCATCATTAAGAAATTATATCCTCTACCTGAAGTAGATTCCATTTATGCTCAAGACAGCAGGTTAAACTGAATGAACTAATAGGGCAAGTTACACATTTGGCCCGTTGGCCAAAAATAATTACATTCGCTAGCCAAATATAAAAAAAAATATACACCATTTAGTATAAAGATAATGTATATTTTTTGTATATTACATTAATATACAAAAAATATACATTTGCTGGATATTGTTTTGGTGGGCGGCTATTTATGTCAATTTCTCTTAATATAATCATATAGAAACGAGTGGAGATTACATTATGGAACTAAATAACCCTGCTTTGGACAGCATAAGACTATTGACTCAGCTAAACTGGATCCTGCAAAGAAGTTTACAGGAACTATGAAACTGTGTACTCTTCCTTCACTTTGCATTGGACTGTTATTATAAAACTAAAAGATTGAGAGTAGGAAAAAAATTAATACGTCGTCTGAGTTAAGTCATTGAACTAAAGTTTAATGCTCAATCCACATTTCATCTCATTAGCCAAGGCCTTCCTTAGAAGGATCTGATTTGACAGCTTGATCAGAATTTGTTAACAAAATTTGAAAATTCACGTGTTTGATCCATGAAAAAAAAAGTGTGTTAAGAAGATATAATTAAGTAAATAAACATGTGATCTATCTAATTTCTTGTCACACACTTTTGACAAAGAGTACACTAACCTTGGCAAGAAGAAGTGGAAGTTTCGGTCAAATGCTCTGACCTGATAACACATCCAGGAGCCCTACGGTTGTGACCATTCTTCCTAAACCATCCCAGTTGATGCATCACATCCACCTTTATAAGTGAAGATGAACTTTAAAAAAAAGTGGATACATTGTCTGTGTTAAAGCTAGTTAATAAATAAAACTAGCAAAGTTGGTGTGAATGAGAAATGGAAGGCAACCTTTCCGAACAGTCACCAACCTATTCCGAAGAGGCACCTTCAAGGCTATATAAACTAAGGCAATGCCTCATTTTAAAGATACCAAAAACCAAAAATTTCTGCATCTGAAATTCTGCATTCTTTTTCCACAAATAAAACTATCGAGTCTTACTGTGTTTCGTTGCCAACTTTGAGTTCGTCGAAGTCGAAGGCGTTTGACGTACCGCTACTCCTGCGACAGGTATATCCGTTTTATCCTGGGAGGAAGTAATCCATAACCTCGAGATGCAGTGAGGGGATTAAATTCCTTAAGGACACACAAAGTGAATTCTCGTGGTCTCGGATATTTTTTACTTCAGATTATTTTTCCGCTGCTTTTTCCCGGTTTTTTGTCTTTCCGCTTGGTTTCGCTTTTTCTGATTTTTGAACACAGGCACAACAACAAGCTTAAGGAATTTAGTCATTATTTCTGTGTTCATTTGTTCTTGTTTAACAATTACTGAGCATCTTGGAAAAAAAAAAAGTGTTTGTTTATTGTTTCGATGTAACGAACTTGTATGTTGTTTGGAGACTAAAATCTTGATTTTCTACTCCTGCTGAGATTAAAGTTTCCATAACTTTCTACTCCTTTGGGTACTTGATTTGAAGATATAAAAACTTCATCAAGTATACAACATACAATTTACTGGGAAAAAAAAAAGGTGTATGTTTGTTGTTTCGATGTAACGAACTTGTATGTTGTTTGGAGACTAAAATCTTCGGATTTTCTACTCCGGTTGAGATTAAAGTTTCCATAACTTTCTACTCCGTTGGGTACTTGATTTGAAGATATAAAAACTTCATCAAGTATACAACATACAATTTACTGAAAAAAAAAAAAAAAAAAGGTGTTTGTTGTTTCGGTGTAACGAACTAACATGTTGTTTGGAGACTAAAATCTTCGAATTTTTTACTCCGGTTGAGATTAAAGTTTTTATAATTTTCTACTCATTTGGGTACTTGATTTGAAGATATAAAAACTTCATCAAGTATACAACATACAATTTACTGCATTTCGTTTCAAGGATTTTAAATCTGTTTGTGTAACCTTGATTCGGTTTGAAGAAATAAAATCTTCACCATTGTGTATTACATCCGTCATTGTCCAAACCGATTCGGTTTGAAGTCTTCACCGTTTATTAAATTTTTCTGCTGTTTCGCTTATGCATGAAATGGGAGACATAACTCCAAATTTGAATGCTATCAAGCATCGCCACACTAGCCCCCATGGTTGGTTCTACGAGCAATGTCAAGGCCTCTCCAACAGATCAGCACCAAAGACCCCCGGCAGAGAAGCCTGGAAAATTCACCTAATTGATTTCAAACGATGGCAACAAAAGATGTTCTTCTATTTAACTACTTTAAACCTCCAAAAGTTTATTAAGGAGGTCGCTCCGATTTTGCTTAATCAACACCGAGAATGAACGTTTTGTTGTAACCGAGGCATGGAAGCACTCAGATTTTTGTGCAAGAATTATATTCTTAGCGGATCGAGGATGATCTTTACAACGTCTATAGTAATGTGGAAACATCAAAAGATCTATGGGATGCGTTGGAAAAGAAATATAAAATGTAAGATACCGGATTAAAGAAATTTATCGCCGCCAAGTTTACGGACTACAAAATGGTAGATGACAAGTCCGTTGTTACTCAAGTTCAAGAGTTGCAGGTTATCATCCACGATCTACTCATTTGAAGGTTTGGTGATTAGTGGGGCGTTTCAAGTTCTTGGCGATAATAGAGAAGTCGCCTCCTTCATGGAAGGACTTAAAAATTACTTGAAACACAAGCGAAAGGAGATGACACCGAGGATCTCATCGTCCGCTTGAGAATCGAGGAAGATAACAAGGCAATGGAGAAGAAGGCAAATGTGAGATCAACCATAGGGAGCACATATTGTTGAAACCGCCCAACTAATCAAAAGAGGAAAAATGCATCGGGACCAAGGAGCTATCCCAACAAGAAGAAATTCAAGGAAAGCGCCACAATTGTGGAAAAATCGGACACAAAGTTGCGGTATGGTCGTGGTTCAAAAGGTAAAGAAGAAGGGTCAGGCTAACATGGTTGAAACAAACGAGGAAGTTGATGACTTGTGCGCTATGTTGTCTGAGTGTAACTTAGTGGGAAATCCGAAAGAGTGGTGGATTGACTCTGGCGCCACTCGCCACATTTGTGCTGTTAGAGAAGCCTTTGCTTTATATGCTCCCGCCGGGCCCGACGATACCATATATATGGGAAATTCTGCAACGGCCAAAATTGAAGGTTATGGAAAGATCTTTGAAGATGACATCTGGTAAGGTGGTGACTCTTAACAACGTCTGTCATGTTCTGAAATTAGGAAAAATCTAGTATCTACCGTGACTTCTAGTAAAGAACGGTTTTAAGTGTGTTTTTGTTTCTCGACAAGGTTGTAATAAGTAAGAACGAGATGTACATAGGAAAAGGTTACCTCACGCAGGGCCTTTTCAAACCGAATGTAATGGTCGTTGCCTATAATAATAAAGTTTCGCCGTCTTACTTACTTGAGTCAAATAATTTATGGCATTCACGTTTAGGACATGTCAATTACGTAACCTTGCGAAAAATGATTAGTTTGGAAGTATTGCCTAAGTTTGAATGCAATCAATCAAAATGTCAAATCTATGTTGAGTCTAAGTATGTTAAACATCCTTATAAGTCGCTTGAAAGGAATTCAAGTCCTTTAGACTTAATCCATACAGATATTTGTGACATGAAGTCAATCCCATCTCGCGGTGGAAAGAAGTATTTCATAACTTTTATCGACGATAGTACGCGGTATTGCTACGTTTATTTACTTAATAGTAAAGATGAAGCAATTGAAGCATTCAGCAATACAAAATCAAGTTGAGACTCAACTTAACAAAAAGATTAAAATGATAAGGAGTGATAGGGCGGTGAATATGAATCTCCTTTTGAACAAATATGTTTGGAATATGGCATTATTCATCAAACAATCGCTTCTTACTCGCCACAATCAAACGGAATTGTGGAAAGAAAAATAGAACCTGAAAGAAATGATGAATGCCACATTAATAAGTTCTGTTTACCCCTAACTTGTGGGGAAGCCATTCTAACAAATGCAGCCGAATACTCAATCGAGTGCCTCATAGCAAAACAAAATCTATTCCATACTAAAAGTGGAAAGGAAGGAAGCCCAATTTGGGATACTTCAAAGTGTGGGGTGTTTGGCCAAGGTGCAAATTCCTAAACCCAAAAGGGTAAAATAGGACCTAAAACCATTGATTGTGTTTTCATAGGATATGCCACAAATAGTAAGGCATATCGATTTACGGTTCACAAATCAGAAAATCCCGACATTCGTAAATACGGTAATTGAATCGAGATAATCTTGACTTCTTTGAAACCATATATCCGTATAAAAAGGAATGTGAGTCGTCTAGCAAAGAATCTAAACGACCTCGGGAAGAAACAAAGGAAAATATTCCTGATGAGGAAAAGCGAGACGCAAAGAAACGCCAAAGGACGTCTACTTCATTTGGACCGTAATTTCTAACATTTTTGTTGGAGAATGAGCCTCGAACCTTCAACGAAGCTATGTCTTCATCGGAAGCTCAATTTTGGAAAGAGGCAATCAATAGTGAGATAGAATCCATCTTAAACAACCATACTTGGGAATTGGTTGACCTTCCTCCAAGGAATAAACCTTTAGGTTCCAAATGGATTTTCAAGCTAAAATGAAAGGCGATGGTACTATTGATAAATATAAGGCAAGACTAGTTGTTAAAGGGTTTAAACAACGAGAAGGTCTTGATTACTTTGATACATACTCGCGTGAACGAGGATTACATCTATTCGGGTGTTAGTAGCGTTAGTCATGGTACGGTCTTGAAATCCATCAAATGGATGTGAAAACAAATTTTCTTAAATGGAGAGTTAGAGGAAGAAATTTACATGGAACAACCTGAGGGTTTGTAGTTCCAGGGAAAGAGAAGAAGGTGTGTCGACTTGTTAAGTCTCTTTACGGACTAAAACAAGCACCCAAACAAGTGGCATGCAAAATTTGACCATACAATCTTTGTCAAATGGATTCAAGATAAATGAGTGTGATAAATGTGTCTACATTAAGAACACTCCAAACCACGTAGTCATTGTTTGTTTATGCGTGGATGATATGTTGATAATGAGTAACGACATTGCTAACATAAATGCTACTAAGCGCATGCTTGCTAGTAAGTTTGATATGAAAGACTTAGGAGTTGCCGATTTAATTCGGGAATTAAAATCCATAAGACTCCTCAAGGTCTAGCATTGTCTCAATCTCGTTATGTTGAACCGCTCCTTGAAAAGTTCAAGTATTTGGACTTTAAAGTTGCAAAGACACCAATTGATATGACCCTTGCTCTTGCAAAGAATAAAGCTGAAAGTCATTCTCAATTGGATTATGCCAGAGTGTTGGGAAGTTTGATGTATATCATGAATCAGACGCGACCGATATTGCATGTGCTATAAGTAAACTAAGTCGCTACACTAGTAATCCCACCAAAAACATTGGTGGCAATGAAACGAAGTTTTGGGGTATTTAAAACATACTCAAAACTTTGCTTTGCATTATAACAGTATCCTGCAGCTATTGAAGGATACAAGTGATGCAAATCGATCACCGTTCAATCAAAACTAAATCCACAAGTGGATATGTTTTTACCATAGGTGGAGGAGCGGTGTCTTGGAAGTCATCCAAATGCATATGTATCGCCCGCTCTACAATGGAATCTGAGTTCATAGCTTTAGACAAAGTCGGTGAAGAAGCTGAATGGCTCCGGAATTTCTTAGAAGATATTCCATTTTGGCCCAAACCGTTGGCTCCTATATGCATACATTGCGATAGCCAAGCGGCAATAGGAAGAGCCGGGAGCCTTATGTACAACGGAAAGTCTCGTCACATACGACGAAGACATAATACCGTTAGACAACTACTCTCTAGTGGAATTATCACAATTGACTATGTTAAGTCAAGAGATAATGTGTCGGATCCACTAACTAAAGGCCTAACTAGAGAGGTAGTTGAAAGATCATCAAGGGGAATGGGACTATGGCCGAGGACAAGTCATCGTGACGGTAACTCTACCTAGAAGACTGGAGATCCCAAGATCTAGGTTCAAAGAGATCAAACAAAGTCATTAATGACGGTTCAACATTGTCACAATAACTCTTTGGTCCATTCTCGTGATGAGACAATGTTCAGTACCAGGATAAAGCATTGCGTCTTTTTAATGGTTCCTAAGTTTGGTACGGGGTATATCAAATAGTGTATCTACGGGATGACACATTTAGGAATCACCTATGTAAGTGTGAAGTGTAAGCCGCTTCAAGGAGAATTCTGTAAGGCCAATTCTCTACGCACTTATGAACCAGGCAAAGGTTCATGGTCAAACGAACAAAACAATGAGAACCAAAGACAGTTAAAGGGTTAATTGTGTGACATGTGGTTGTCTAGGTATACACCAAAGCTCGACGGTTCAAGGATATCACATCTACCGATTGACCGAGTATATCCGACATATGTTCACTACGGAAAGTTCAAAGAGAAATCTACTTATCCATATGCGATTAATCCTTGCTTACGAATCACACAGTTTTTTGTCATGCATGTTTTTCATCATATAGCCATTCCCCATTCATGTGGGGGATTGTTAAAGCTAGTTAATAAATAAAACTAGCCAAGTTGGTGTGAATGAGAAATGGAAGGCAACCTTTCCGAACAGTCACCAACCTATTCCGAAGAGGCACCTTCAAGGCTATATAAACTAAGGCAATGCCTCATTTTAAAGATACCAAAAACCAAAAATTTCTGCATCTGAAATTCTGCATTCTTTTTCCACAAATAAAACTATCGAGTCTTACTGTGTTTCGTTGCCAACTTTGAGTTCGTCGAAGTCGAAGGCGTTTGACGTACCGCTACTCCTGCGACAGGTATATCCGTTTTATCCTGGGAGGAAGTAATCCATAACCTCGGGTACAGTGAGGGGATTAAATTCCTTAAGGACACACAGTGAATTCTGTGGTCTCGGATATTTTTTTACTTCTGTATTATTTTTCCAGTTTCTGTTTTTCCTGGTTTTTTGTCTTTCCGTTTGGTTTCTGTTTTCCTGATTTTTGAACACAGGCACAACAACAGTCTGTTCTAAGCAAAGATTGAAGAAAATTTCGGTAACGGTACCTGAGATAATGCATTTGGAAAGCACCCATGATACAGAGTGGTATACTTTTGCAGTAACACCATCTCTCAAAATTCTAATCGAAACCTGCGAAATGATAAACAAAAATGCTACATATTAGGTAGCCAATCAAAGTTATACTCAAATTCTTTCCAATTAGGTTCTGGAAGAACAAACATTGACACATAATCGAGGATTAATTAATGAGGTTTAGAAGGAAGTAAAATATTGATACAGTTATCTTACAATGTCGCTACCGGTGAAGGGGCGTCTTTGCCAGCGTGGTTTCAGTTTCTGCAATATTCACATCATCCAATTATCCACCCGCCTCTTCTGCTCTCCACCCATTAATTTATATGCAAAAGACTTAAATACTCTCTATTATTTTTTATATTAAATTTTCCTCTCCAACTTTGATTAAAAAATATCGGAATTGGCTGAAAATTATCCTCCCCAAACCTATTGGACCTTACTCTAATTTAAACTTTAAAGTGACTTCAGCTATTGTAGGCAAACAAATAAACTTGAATTACTCCGTACCATATAAGAAACAAAAAATAAAGATAAATGAATTTACTAATAATTTGCTTAAATTGAGTCATCGTAGG
Organism: Anisodus acutangulus; assembly: GCA_029783415.1. NCBI lineage: Eukaryota > Viridiplantae > Streptophyta > Magnoliopsida > Solanales > Solanaceae > Anisodus > Anisodus acutangulus. The sequence continues at coordinate 8,996,845 of CM056497.1, forward strand.
TGAAATGGACTCCTAATGTGAAATTATATGAACTTTTTACTTAAATATGTGTCATTAATTCAGTGGTCCACATATAATTAGGTCCAACTCATTCACAACCTAATCCATTAATTCAAATAAAAAAACTATTAATTAGAATTGATTCATTAAAAAAATTGAAATTAAAATTTACACCATAGCTCTGAAATTATTATGTCGTACGTCAAACTTCATACCTCAAAATTTGACGTTCAATTGCATTACACTAAATACTCATACCTATTACTCCGTAACATTATGACTTATGAGTATGTTCTAAGTTAAATTTGGATATTTGATAATATTAAATCAGTAACATTATGATTTAAAGCTTCAACTGGCTTTCCTCACACTTGTTTAAAGAATTACTGAATTTTTTTCTTTCTAAAAAGAATCAATATTTGGTAAAGGTACTCTCTTCATATAATTTCTTATGAAGAAATATACATAAAAGAGAACTATGAAGACAACACTCAGATTATAAAAGACCGGTGGTGACTGACGATAGTAAAGAGACCTTTAATGGAGCTCGAAATACGAGGAGCCATTTGTTAGACAATCGAGTAAGTGTGGAAAATTTAAGGTTAAGCGGGTAATATTTAAGGAATAGGGAAAAATGAGTAGTACTATTTTAAGTATTGGATGACCATACTATATCATTTACAGATTATTTTTTAATTTTATCTTTCAAAAATAATTATGGAATTTGAAATTCAGAAATGAAAATTTTATGGTAATGTTTTTAAAAATATTGCAATGACAAATCTTTAATTACACGAAAAAAAGGTTATTCATGAAACAGTCAATTTTCAGGTTACAGAGGTAATCGAAAGGCCCAAAACCAGCAGACTCCCTGTAGTAGCAGTTAGAGAGGGTTTAACACTTCCGCCATAGCCGTCCCCTTTCCCCTTTCTCTCTCACTCACTACACACAGTTAAAAGTTAAAACAATGTGTCGTCTCACTTCCCCATTAACACGTCTCCACCTCCATCGTTGCATTTGTTCATCAGCCACCAATCAATCCCACCAACAACAACTATCCCTCCTTTCCCTTTCCAAACCCCACTTATTCACTTCACCATTTTCTTTATCCCTTTATTCCAGATCATTCTCTACCCAACCTAATGAACAAGAAACAACAACTGCTCAGTCACTTTCATCTGAGCTTGTTAAAGAACTTGATACTGAATCTTTATCTATTCCACAAAGACTCGATCTTTCCTTCTCCCACATCACTTTAACCCCTACCCTAATCCTTACCACACTCAATCTTTCCCCAGATGCAGGCAGAACTGCGTTAGGGTTGTTTAAATGAATTAAGTCTAAGGAAAGTTTCAATCTTGATGATGAGGTTGTGTCTTACTTTGTTGATTATTTTGGTAAGAGAAAGGATTTTAAAGCTGCCAATGATGTAGTTATCGAAGGTCTAGGGATAGCTGGCCGAAAGACGTTGGAATCAATGGTTGATAGACTTGTAAGGGCTGGGAGACCTACTCAAACAGTGGCATTTTTTGAAAATATGGAGAAAGATTATGGGTTGGTTCGGGATTTAGATTCTTTGAAGTTGGTTGTTGCTAAGTTGTGTGAACATGGTTTTGCTAGCTATGCTGAGAAAATGGTGAAGAGTTTGGCTAGTGAGTTCTTTCCGGATGAATATATATGTGATATGTTGATTAGGGGTTGGTGTATTGATGGGAAACTTGATGGGGCACAAAGGTTAGCTGGGGAGATGTATAGAGGAGGGTTTGAGATTGGAACGTCTGCGTATAATGGGATTCTTGATTGTGTTTGTAAATTATGTAGGAAGAAGGATCCTTTCCGGCTTCAAAACGAGGCGGAGAATGTGTTACTTGAAATGGAGGAGAAGGGTGTTCCGAGAGACGTGGAAACCTTTAATGTTTTGATTACGAATTTATGTAAGATCAGGAAAACAGAGGATGCTTTGAATCTGTTTTATAAGATGGGGGAGTGGGGTTGTAACCCTGATGAGACGGCGTTTCTCACTCTTATTAGGAGCTTGTACCAGGCTGCTAGGGTTGATAGAATGAAGTCTGCGGGATTTGGGGATGCACTTGATAAGAAGGCGTACTATGATTTCTTGAAAATATTATGTGGGATTGAGAGGATTGATCACGCTATGAGTGTCTTCGCAAAGATGAAAGAATATGGTTGCAAGCCGGGGTTAAAGACATACAACATCTCTCCTTAACAAATAGTAACATTCTTAAATCCTTCGTATGACCATGAGTGTATAGGTTCTCTTGTGACGGATAAATGATAAATCTATATTACTTAGTAACTGGGGCTGGCCAGTGGGCCGGGTCGGCCTGGTCCCGCCAAAAAAAAATGGAACGTGACTCGAACTCGGGACGAGACCTGGGCTCGTCCCGCCCCAGGCTCGATCCCTCCTAACCTGCCCCGATCCCCTTTGCAAAAATGATCGTTGCACGATCATTTTATAAAATGACCGTTGTTCAACGGCTATTTTTGGCCTCCCCAACCCCCTTAATATTTATTTTTAATCCCTATGTTAATATATTTACACTTTAACCCAATTTTCAACTATAAATATCTCATTTTCTCTTCATCTTTCTCACAAATCTTCCAACAATTTCTCTAATCTCTCAATTTATCTCTCTACAATTCTACATTACCTAAATATTATATTTTTTTGCTCATTTATATCAAAGTTAAAAAAATTGGGAGTGAAGTTGGTAACTAGCTTGAGGATCATCCATCGAGCAAAGTTTCAATTTTCAACATCGATTACAAGTCGACGTTACGTCGGCTTTTGGTACATTCGTTCATTCTTTAAATTATTATTGTTACTTTATCTTAATTATCACACTTAATTTTATTATCTTTAACTATTTATTTGCATAATCAAAATGGAAGGATTAAGAGGTATGTTTAAGGGTAAGGGTGTTTCATCTAGTATGGGTAACAAGGGCAGTGGTACTTCTTCTAGTCATCATATTCCTCGGCAGGATGATTTGATTGATTACACGCATATAGTTGAAACTAAAATTTTTAATGATATACCATTAGACGATGAGATATATTCTGCAACTCAATCAGACTTTAATTTAGAAGATAATCTAGATAACACACCCATTAATCTAGATGACACACTCACTAGTGCACCTCAAACTGAAACTGAAACGCCTCTTATTCCCCCTAGTATGAGACGAGGCCCCACACAACGAAAATTAAAATATGATGCATGAGATTTTTTTGATAGGGACCAATAGAATCAAATAGTTAGATGCCAAATTTGTAAAAAAAATTATAAATTTAAAATGAGAAAAGGTCAGGGTGGAACGGGAGGTTTATTGAGACATGTACAAAGTTTTCATAAAGCTAGGTGGGATGAATACGAGGCTACAAAGTCGGGTGCGCCAATGCGCTCTCAGTCGGGACAAGGTTCACATAATGTTCCGGACCAAGTACAAGGTCAAATTAACTCGACGATGAGGGAATTGTAGGTCCTAAATACGATAAAAATAGAGATAGGGAAACAATAGCAAAATTAGTTGCGGTGGGGGGTTTGCCTTTTTCATTTCCTTCCTCTCTTGGTTTTATTCACGACATTAGATAATTGTACAATCCTGCTTTTAACGGTTTTCCCAGATCAATTGTTAGGAGAGACGTTTTTAAATTTGCACATGAATATCAACAATATATACGGTATTCATTATATCATTTTTCTGGCAAAGTATATATCACGTCTGATATAGGACGTAGTACTAACGACCATGATTATTTAACTGTAACATGTCATTGGATAGATTATAAATGGTCTATGCAAAAACGTATTTTAGCATATAGATATATTGATGATAAGCACACTGGAAGTTTTATTGCAGAGAATATTCATCAAATTTGCGAGTATTATGGTATAACTGACAAAATAATGACAATTACGTTAGATAATGCTTCTTCTAATAATTATGCTATTAGACTTTTAAAAGATGTATTAACTCCATATTTTTTTTATCATTTTCATATAAAATGTGTGTGTCATATCTATAACTTAGTTGTAAAGGGTGGTCTATCACTTTTTGAAAACATTCTTAATAAAGTACAATTTGCTATAAATTTTATTTTTAGAAGTAATAGAATACAAAGAAAAAATAATATAAAAAAATTTATCACGATTGTGCTATTCTTTATATGAACAACTACTTGTTGCTTATGATTATAGAAGACCTATAACTCTATTTTTTAACGCCCATAATCGAAATTCAACTGATATGGTTGTAGATAACGATTGGAAAAAATTTCAGACCTTATTGTATTTTTAGAGAATTTTTTTCAAGCTACTAAAGAATTTTCCGTTATTTATTATCCTACTATTTCAACTATGTTATTTTATATAACTCTAATATTTTTGTTACTTAGTGAATATATGGAAACACCATCTTATAAGGCACCTATTAAAAAATGTTTAGCAAATTTTAAAAATATTTTTTTTCTATTCCAACTATTTATATTGTTGGTGTTGTATTAAATTTGACTATTATAATAGACGGTTGTAAAATACTTATTGAAACTATTTATGATTACATAGCAGTACTTCCACCTGCAACCCCAAAAAATCCAAATGACCAATCATCTAAGGAACCAACTAAAGAAGAAGTTTTGTGTAGCATACAAGATGAATGTAAAAAAGTATATACGCATTACCAACAAGAAAGTGCTAGCAACCAACCGGCTTCCATATCATCTTCTTCTTCTTCTTCAATACAACCTCAAAAAAGATGTGGTGTTTCTGCGGCTAGTATTGAAAGTCTTAGAAATAGAATGTTTAGTGGTACCACTACTAATCAATTTAGTGAGTTTGATGTTTTTGTTTTGCAGTGCGTTGTACCGGACCAAGCAGTTCTCAATAAAGAAGGACGTATAGACTTGCTGAAATACTGGAGGGAGAATGAGAAGACAATTCCGACACTATCAAAGATGGTCAGAGGTGTGTTGAACATTCAAGCGTCATCAACAGCGTCTGAAAGCACTTTTTCTGCCGGAAGATTTCAAATAGGAGAGCACAGACACTCATTAGCGGGAGACAGCTTGGAGATTGCAGTTTTATTCAGAGATTGGATACGAGCGGAGCGTAGAAGGTGCGGTCAACCGGAGATCAACGAAGAAGACGACGAAAACTACAACGAAATCTTATCCGACGGAGGTGAAAACGACGTCGAGCAATTTGACCAACAAATTTCAATTCCAACTGAAGAACCACAAGACATTGTGAAGAAACTAGAAAATGTGTTTATAAATATGTGATTTTTTTAATTGCAATTTTATATTTACTATGTTATTTGCAACTTTCAACACCACAAAGTTGCAATTTTGAAATTGTATTACAAAAAAATTATATTTTTATTAAATAATATAAGAGGCACAAAAACAGTCTTTCGTTGTTTTTATTACACTATCTTGTTCAATTATTGAGGTGTTTATATATGTTATTTTTTAAAATTAAGTGAAAAAAAAGGAAAACCCGATCCCGCCCCGCTCCCGGCCCGATAAGACCGGTCCCCTTTTCCGACGGGATGGAACATCGGTTGATCCCGCCGGGACCCGCCCCGTTGGCCAGCCTTATTTGTAACTAGATTAATTGGCAGTCGTTGGTGTTGAATGCAGTGTGCATCTGTCTGTATAGGCACACATATATTGAATGGAATCCTCAGCTCTGGTGCTCTTTAGTCCTTAAGCTGCTTCTTCTAGCATATCTTGCGCATTAACTTTCTCATCTATGCTGTGAATTAGAAGTGTTAATTTATTACACTGCAGTTTGTTAAGTTCTTGATTTCCAATTTATTGTAATAGTTAGTTTATCATTTCTACCATTGTAATAGTTACTTACTTCCCGTTCTCTGCAACAATTGTATCCCAACATCATCTTCACATCTAAACGAATTACCTTAACTGGGTTTGTTGCACGATGATGGAGAAGCCGTGAATGATGGAGACTGAATGGATAAAAATATTCAATATGTTGTGGTTGAATACAGGGACGAAGCCAACCAATTTTTTCTGAGGGGGCTAGTACTATATTATACAAATTTTAAAAAGTAGGTAATAATTTAAATTCTAAATAACATAAATACAAATCGTTCAAGAATAATGAAAATATAATCACAGTTTTTCTCCACGAGATTTCATAGTCTGAAACCGTTGCATAACGACTTCGTTACTGATCTCATACAAAATTCTGTTCTCAATATAAGGTACTAATAAATTATTAAGCCAATCGTCCGATATTCGATTTCGCAGTCGATCTTTGATGATGCTCATAGCAGAAAAGACTCTCTCTACACTTGTAGTAGCAACTAGCAAGGTTAATGCTAGGGTAAGAAGCGTGTAAACCAAAGGATAGATTCCGTGTCTTTTTATTTCCACCATCTTCTTTGCAAGATCTCCAATGCCAACAATTTCTGAAAACTCAATGCTACTACACACATCCATAATATAAGTCTCAAGTTGATTATCAAGTAACTCTAGATCATGTGAAGAAAACTCCCGAGGATACAATCGAGCAAACTTGACGAGACTTTCCTTGTTGAAAGCAAAGAATGAATTGCTAGGATTAAGACACCCAACAAAAATAAGCAATTCAACATTTGTCACAGAAAATCGGCTATTTAACTCTATAAGTTGTTTGTCCAAAAAATCATAAAAGCACTCGATGCGAAAATAAGTATCGTTAGTCTTTTCTTCAGTTCTCCGTTTGGACCGCCGAGGAGATACATACTTTTCATTCATGTTAGGGACAACAATATCATGATTAGAACAAAATAAAGAAACTTCATTAACTAGAGAATCTCATCCATTTTCTCTCAAATATTGCAATCTTTGCTTTGAAATCTCCACTAATCTCATAGCATTCTCTATCTCTTGCTCTTTTTTTTTTTGCAATGCTAATGACAACTCATTGGTAATCGCCAATACTTTTTTCATCAAATGCATAGCGAATGCAAACTCAAATGATTGTAATGCATTTAAAGATATGTTTGCATCAACTCTTTGCTCCGGATCATCCATTATAAGATCAAGTACTTCAATAACAGATGAAAACATGCCAATGATTCTAACTAAAGTATTATAATGCGAGCTCCAACGAGTATCACATGGACGTTGCAAGTTAGTTTCTTGGTTTAGCCCACGCCCACTAACAAGTTCTCCATTAATTAGTGTTTCCATTACTTTTTGACTTTGTATGTCTTTGATAATATCATGCCTCTTACTCGAACCTCCAACCATAATTACAACCCTTGGTGTAATTTCAAAAAGATATTGAGGAAGAAAGTGAAACTTTGCAACCGCTACTAAACTCAACTGAAGCTGATGAGCAAAGCAATGAACATAAAAGGCACATGAATTTTCATTCAAAATAAGAGTTTTCAAGCCTTTAAGCTTACTTTGCATGTTGGTTGCTCCATTATAGCCTTGACCTCTCAACCTTGATATGCTTAAACCATGATCATAGAGTAATCCTTCGACAATCTCCTTGAGTAAAGTTGCAGTTGTATTTGGAACATGTTTTATACCAAGAAAACGTTCAATTATCCGTCCCTCATTGTTCACATATATTAAACAAATTGTCATTTGGTCCTTCATTGATGCATCACGTGACTCATCAATCAAGATTGTAAAAAATTTATCACCGATATCTTTGATGATCACAGAAGTAGTTTCAGCAACAAAAGCTTTATAAATATCTTTCTGAATATCAGATGAAACTAATTGTGAAGTTAGAGGAGCATTTTCAAATGAGGCATTCTTTATTTGTTCATTATTATCAGCAAGCAAATGAAAAACTTTAAGATAGTTGCCCTTATTTCTCGACAGCTCAGATTCATCTCTACCTCGAAATGATAGTCATTGATTCAAACATAAACGCATAGATGTAACAGCTGCATTCAACCGAATACGGTAGTTGATTCCCTCTTTATTTGCTTTATGAGTAAATAGAGTAGAAACACTTCCTGTAAGGTTTTGATTCATTAGATCTTGGCATTTCTTTTTTGATTGATTATGAAAACTGATATGTCCTCCAACATGAACATCAAATCTCTCCTTTTTTGAATTATTGAATCCAACTCCGACAAATGAATCTGCCCCACCTTGATTATTTTGAGTCCTAAAAAGATAGCAGTAAAGTCAATATGCTCTATCTTCCGTTATGCTATACTCCAACCAATCTGGATATTTGTCAAACCAAGTTTCAACAAACCTACTTTTTTGAATTTTATCATCTGGTTGACTCCATGAAAAGTTGTGGTTTCTAGGTTGAAACGGTCCCTTTAATAGATAAGCTCGTCTTACTCTATCTCTATGATTAAAATCGTAACTCCATATTGTTGGTCGCTTTCCAGGGTCTGTCTGGAGATTTTTGAAGTCAATTTCAACATTTGAATGTCTCTTTTGAGCATTTGATTTAGAAGAATCAACAATTGCAGACTTTTTTGAAAGAAATTTCTCCATCAATACAATCTTTAAATCCACAACAATAATGTTCTACAGAAATCCAAAACTATATGATCATTTATCAAACACTAATTAATTCAAATAATAATAAATTTGCACTAATTATGATTCACAAAAAAATAACTATTATAATGAAATTGAATAGATGATGGAAAAATTTTACATGTACTAAATAAAGATGAGTAGCGTAAAAATCAAAGTCTTGAAGAAGATCACAAGAAAAAAATCGGAAGAACTGAAGAAGAATCGTCAATTTCTAAGTTGGTCTCGAGCGTGAAACCTTGAAGAAGACAAAGTGTTTTTTATTTTAATAGAGAAAGACATCGCTATTTTTTAATCAGCACATACGCTGACTTTGTTGTGTATTCATAGACTAGTGTTTTTTCTTTTGTTGGACTTATGAATTTCCTTTTGCAAATTTATTAGGTTTGGATAATTTAAGAGTAGCAAAAGGTTGGAGACTAATATTTTTTTATGGGTGGGGGGCTTTTTGACAATTATTAATATAATAATAGTAATTTTTTTTTTGTTGGGGCCTATAACCCTAGTGGGCACGTGAGCCTTCATCCCCGGTTGAATATAGTGAATATGCTTGGCAGTTGTGCATGGATCATGGAAAAAGACCAGGACATGAGGAGGATGTCTCTTCTGCAGCAAATATGGATGAGACGAGGTAGAATTTCGGTGTGATGACTTATCATAAGTTCATAACGATACATTTTTTTTATTCTTGAATATCGCATTTATGCCAAGTGTCATCTCAATGGAAATTTTCTCAAATTTCAACGAAAATTTTATTTAATAGAAGAAAGATGTGCAAAAGCCAAAGTACTAGTATATTAATGTTTATTGAGAACTCTATATAATTATAAAGTAATGATCCCCTCTTTACTAGCCGTGTCTTGACCAAATATGATAATGAAGACGATTAAGGTGCAACTGATAAATGCCACGACTTAACCATAGAACAATGCAATTAAAAACCCAATGTATAAACTATTCACTAATACTTTACTGGGGGAGAGAGCATTTGAAAGGTAGTCCCTATAAAGAAAAGAAATTGACAACCTCAATAATTTATTTTAAGTCACTTGCTAATGCTGTGACATTGACTTGGTTTGCCTTTCTATTTTCTAAGCCCAAAAATGCCACGAGGGCCTGTGAATTAACCTTCCAAGTCAAGTAAGCACCAAGAATGAAAAGAGAAACCCGCAAGGATGGCCAAGTTGGTGTAGCAGTAGAGCGCGGGACCGCAATGTTACGAGTTCGATCCCTGCATAAATCTTCTTGGTTGAGCCTGTCACACATGGTTTGCCAAGTGTGGTTAATCGGCTGACGTGGTTTGCGGGCTATTGCGTCAGTCCGGAGTTTACCCTGTGCGCACTCGAATGAGTAGCAACTGCGGATTCCTTCGTCAACAACAAAAAAAAGAATGAAAAGAGAAAGAAAGAAGATGTCAACACGTCAGCTTAATTATCCAATTTTAGGCTGCCTATTACCTAATTAAACCCACTTTGGATGCTTATTAATCATAATCATATGCACATACAATGGCCAATCATATTCCACGAAGTATACCCATTCAAAATGTATATTTCATTCATGTTATGATAGTCAGTGCAATTCTCAATCTGCCTCTAATATCTTACACTTCGCTAGAGAGGTATTGTCCGGAGAATATCTATTCGGACGAATGTTTACGGTAAATCAAACGATTGTAATAGGTACAAACTAAAATAAGAATATTTATTGCTAAATAATACTCACTTTTCCAGTTTTACTTGTCCACTATACTAAATATAATTGTCTAATTTTACTTGTCCACTTTAGAAAATCAAGATATAATTTACCACTTCATACCTATTTTATCCTTATCATTTATTATTGAATTGACAAGTTCAAGAAAATTTTAGTGGTCGCACAACTTTTAAAATATATTTTGTTTATTTCAATGATTAAGTTACTTAGCAATAATTAGGGGTGATATAATAAAATTATCATTATATTTTTGGCTCCTTAATAGACGTGCCAAGTCAAAATATGACAAGTAAAAATAGACGGAGAGAGTAGTTAGATATGAAAAAATATTTAACCTTCTTAACATATTTCATCATATTATCTCTCTTCAATAAATATTTGCTTCATCAAGGATGAGAACCTCTTAAATGTTGTTAATTAATATAATGGTAAAATAAAAAAAATTATTTTATTTAAGTTAAATAAAATAATAATTATTTTAAAATAAATATTTTTAATAAGTAGGACAAGTATTAACCTCTTTACTCCATTTCCTTTTCTCAATGTTCTTCAACAAGCCAAACAAGGAGAGAACTGACAAGGGAAATAAGATTCCTTCTTTTCTTTTTCCAAAATTTGCAAGGAATGGCTATCAATGGTCCTTTATTTTCCCTCTGTTAGAAAGGTTCCTTTTTATGTTCCCCCTCTTATTACCGTAGTTTTAATGGGAAACGCTGAAAATTGCCTTAGAAGCTACCATGCATTAATTAGTGTCGTAAATTAAATTTCGAGTAAATCATAATCACAGTTGACCACTAACACAACTGAGAAAAAAAGGAAAAAAAATAATAAGCTCATCTGTTGACACTGACAGTTGGCTCTATAAAGTGTATTTCACCCCTCCCCATTTTTTCATTTTCTTTTTGGCCCCTTCCCATTTGAACATCACAAAAGGCTAACTCCATGCCACTACACATTCTAATGCATTTCTTTCTCTTTTTTCCTACTAGTCTGCCAACCAGCATCCCCCAAACACAAAATAGCATTTGTCATTTGTCACCCTTCTCAAGTTAAAGAATCCACAAACTCTCCACCAAGTTTTTATTTTGGCTCATCAATGGAGGAAGTCTGCCTATGTCTCTTTTCCAGCTCAAGATCAATCACTAAATTTAGCAGTTTTGCTCTTCTCATAGCATTCTTGGTTTCTCTTTTATGCTTTACGTCTACAGGTGAGTGACTGCATAACGTGTTTAATTATTTCATCTATCATCATATCATTTACCACTACCTAATCAAGTGTTACCTTAAAAAAAAATTGTTTGTACTTATCTTTCAATTCTTTGGACATATCTTGGGTTTGCTTCATAATGTAATATTGCTAATGTAAATTCTTGAACACTGTTTCATTGAATAGGAAAGAAGAGAGTCAAGATTACAGTTACACATAAAGGGATTACGATAATCTTGAAAATCTTGTTTCCTTTTACTCTTGTGGGTGGACATAAAAGTAATTTTCTTATTTGGCATTCGTGCAGTTGGTTTGGATATTGGAGTTTCTTTATTGATGGAATAAGAATGTCCTGCACGTTTGATGTGCATGCTCAGCTTTGTTTACTCCTAGGCACACTGGAACACTCTAGAGCAGTTTGACCATCTTATTAAAATAAATGACTTTATTTTTTATTTTATTTTATCTTCCCCCCATTGGTTTTAGCTGAGGTTCTCTCGACTCTTTTTTGTTTTATTCTTTGTTTTCGACGATTTCTGTTTCCATGTGTTTTGCTTTGTAACTAACGTACTATTTAAGATGTTTTCTGAAAAAAGCTGATCTAAGGACTCGTTTGGCCCTGTGAAATTTTCATTTTTTTTCCTGAAACTTTTTTCATTTTTTTTAAAAATCCGCATTTGATCTTGAAAATTCAAAAAAATAGCTAAAATGTTTGTTTTCTACCTTTTTAACTTTTATTACATTCAACCAACCAAATATTCTTTTATGAAAACTATAACCAAACACAACTCCATTTGCGACTCCAACTTCAAAATTTCAAATAAAATAAAAAAATATTTGATTTTTATGGCCAAACGCCTACTAAGTCTAAGTCTGATAGACAAACTTCAAGTTGGTGGTTTAGAAGCAATAAATATTTGTTAATAATATTTTCTGTTGTCTTAGGATCCTTGACTTAGCCAATATCACATTATAATATTAAATTCACTTGCTTATGTTTTTTAAGTCAACATTTGCATTCATAATGATCGGAACATTGATATTGTAGCAATTAATCTGATGCACATTCATCAAGCCGTGGTTTTACTGAATTTTTGTTGGTTATTGCTGAGTTAGTTCACATTGGTGATATTAGATTCACGTACATAATCTTAGATTTGTAATATTAAATTTACCTCTGACTTTTACATTTATAATGCTCGGGACATCAAAACAGTACCGTGATCTGTGGCTTATGCATTTTTTGTTGGCCAGGTGTATGAGTTAGTTCAGATTACTGATTGTTGTTGGCTCAGTCATGAAGACGAGTTCTAAAAAAATTATTTGTCTCTACGAAGAACAAACTTTGGGATACAAAATAATCTCCGAGAACTAATAGAAATTAAACCGCTATTTATACTATTTGTTTGGTATCCTTGAGCTCGAATAAAGAAGTTCACTATTTGTTGGATATTGTTGCAGACGCTTATGATGCACTCGATCCCAATGGAAATATTACCGTCAAGTGGGATGTTATATCGTGGACTCCAGATGGATATACTGTGAGTGTATATGCTCTTATATTTTACTAATGACATATTCTTCAAGATCTCTCAGCAAAGGCAGATATGATCTTATGTAGAACGAACATGATTTCAGATGTATCATTGTCTGATTTCCAAGCTAATTGGATTCTCAAACCAATACTCAAGGACTTTCACTTTGATCCCTCACTCAAGAAAAAAAAGACATAAATTTATGTCCTTTCCTAATATGCTTTGACTGAAACAGGATAAAACAAACTAACCCCTCATGGTGGTTCAAGTATTGAATTATGTTCTTACTGTAGCTCTTTCTGCAGAGTACAAAGGCCCCTTATATAATCTTTCCAATCCAAATATTTTTAATTTATCAAAGGTTTGGGGAACCATAAGACTAAGCTGAAACTGATTTTTTTTTTATAAGTTCTCTTTGAGTTTGCATTATTTCTTTATCTATTTGAATTAGTGCAAACATGGAAGTTCAATTTCTTTTTGGTAGGAATATCACTTGTCACTTAAAATACCAATCATAGCTTATAATGAAGTTTATCACAGTTGTGTTTGACCCAAAATTGTTTTTTCCTTTGAATTAAGCAGGCTGTTGTTACAATATATAACTTCCAAAAGTATCGTCATATTCAAGCACCAGGGTGGAAACTGGGTTGGACATGGGCCAAAAAAGAAGTAATTTGGCGTGCAGTCGGAGGTCAAGCTACGGAGCAAGGAGACTGTTCAAGATTCAAAGGGAACATCCCTCATTGCTGCAAAAGGGACCCAACCATTGTCGACCTGTTGCCAGGAACTCCGTATAACCAGCAAATTGCAAATTGCTGCAAAGGTGGAGTAATTAGCTCGTGGGTTCAAGACCCGGAGAAAGCTGTTAGCGCATTCCAGTTCACTGTCGGTCAAGCAGGAACAAGTAACAAAACAGTGAGGTTGCCAAAAAACTTCACCCTCAAGGCACCGGGACCTGGATATACCTGTGGACCTGCAACAAAGGGGAAACCAACCAAGTTTCCAACACCAGATGGAAGGAGGTTCACTCAAGCTTTGAGTAAGTTACAGTTGGTTATAAATCTTTGAGTATGCAAAAATAGTTTCTTTCGGTGGTTGCATATTTTTCTTTTTCAATTAAGTATATTGTTGTTTCTACCCTTTTCCTTTACTTTCTCAAGACATTAGAGACATGACACATCCGCAAATGATACATACCTCTTTGACCATGAAATTTTCCAAGTTTGCACTAGTAAAAGGTATAATCATATTAGTTGCATCTTTTTCCTTGCAGTGACATGGAATGTTACTTGCACCTATTCGCAGTTCCTAGCTCAGAAGACACCTACTTGTTGTGTCTCACTGTCCTCTTTCTACAACGACAACATTATAAATTGTCCGACTTGCACATGTGGTTGCCAAAATAACATAACTCATCCAGGAACATGCTTAGAGTGAGCGAACACCATCTTTAATCTCAAATTCTCCATTTCTCTTTTATTTCGGTTTCCAGAAGTTCTTAATATTCATTTGATGTTTTTTTATGCTCTCTGACAGACAGGACTCCCCTTATTTAGCTTCAGCACTTCTAAGTTCCGGAAAGAATGATTACAGACCTCTGGTCCAATGTACTCCTCATATGTGTCCCATTAGAGTTCATTGGCATGTTAAGACAAACTATAAAGCTTACTGGAGGGTAAAAATCACAATAACAAATTTTAACTACAGAATGAATTATTCGCAGTGGAATCTTGTTGTTCAGCACCCCAACTTTGACAATCTCACCCAGATATTCAGCTTTAATTTTGATCCACTGGTCCCGTATGGTTCCATTAGTGAGTAATCTTTGCCCTTGACATTGAAATATAACTTTTCCTTTATATTTTAGCTTTCTAACTGATTCGATCATTTGAAATTGATCTTCTACAGATGATACTGCTATGTTTTGGGGAATCAAATATTACAATGATCTGCTAATGCAGAGTGGACCTTCTGGAAATGTGCAATCAGAGGTCATACTTCAGAAGGATAAATCGAAGTTCACCTTTGAAAATGGATGGGCTTTCCCTCATAGGGTTTACTTTAATGGTGACAATTGTGTTATGCCACCTTCGGATGCCTATCCATACTTACCAAATTCTAGTGCCCACAGTGCGCTTACTCTAATTCACGCTTTGGCAGCAATTTTGATATTTCTTATACTACTATATTCACATAACTTGTAAAATTATAAGAAATGCAATTGAGAATTTTCATTTCTTCCAATGAAGAGAATGTTCTACTCATGTTTATATCAACACTAAATGTCTTCCGTAAATTTAAAGCATCACCAGTTCGATTTCTTGAAGTTCAACATATGCTTTGTATATACACATCGTAACACTTTATGATTAATGTGTTGGTGTTCTACACTTTGAGAATCTTGATGTACAATATTGAATGATGTTGAGAAAACTTCATAATTGGCAGAAAGCAAGAATGTTATACATAAGGAAACTCTTATCTCCCAGATATACAATAAAATGAACAAGTTTCAATTTCATTTTTCTCTCCGCATGCATGCAATATATGATAAATATACTTGTGATATACACGGTGTATACACTACCTTGTGTATACCGTGTATATCACGGATTCACAAGGAAAGTAGGAAACTGATATACACGGTATACCAGCCGTGTATATCCATGTTTGGTAAGGTATTAGTTGTATTTAATTAGGCATTGTACACTTACCATAATTATAGTATTCTTGTACAAACTAGAATATGGTTATGGAAATTGTAAATTGTATATATACTCATTCATTAATGAAAATAATCAAGAAATTATTTCTTTCATGGTATCAGAACTCTAGGTCTCACATACCTCATTCTCCAAAAGCTTCCGCTTCTCTCGGCTGCCTTCGAATTCCGAGCCCTTCCTCTCTTCCCAATTTTTTCTTCCAAATCCCTCAATCACCTTTGGTCTTTCGTTATGTCGACGTCAAAGAACCTGTTTCATCCTACCCTTATTGTTTATAACATCAAGAACAACATCCCTATTGTTCTTGAGATGGAAAACGTCCAATATACGACATGGGCAGAGTTGTTTAAAATTTACACTATCTCGCATCAAGTCCTCCATCACATAATTCATCCCGTTATCCCTCCTCATGCGGAGGATCCTCGGTTATGGATCACTCTTGATGCTACCGTTCTTCAGTGGATTTACTCCACTATTTCTATCGACCTTTTACATATGATCATTGAACCAGACATTACGACTATGGCTACCTGGAATAAATTGCGTGATATATTCCAGGACAACCAACATTCCCGCGTTGTCACCCTTGAGCAGGAATTTTCCCAAGTCAGCATGTACGATTTTCCAAATATTTCGCCTTATTGTAAGTGGCTCAAGGAATTGGCGGACCAACTCCGTAACGTTGGAGCGCCCGTTATCAATAATCGTCTTGTTCTACAAATAGTTGTAGGTCTATCTGAGTCCTATAATGGCGTGGGGACTCTCCTCTGTCAAAGTAATCCACTTCCACCTTTTTATCAAGCCCGTTCGATGCTCACGTTAGAAGAAGCTGATTTGGCCAAAAAGACGGCTACCGGCGCTAGTCCCGTGTTCATGATGACTTCTCCGCTAATTCTCAAGGTTTTGTTGATAATTCGGGCCAAAACCATGTTCATAGTGGAGTCAAGAAAAATTGGAAAAATAATGGCAAAAATCGCGGTGGCAATCGTGGTGGTTCGGACGGTGGTGGGGGCGGCCAGAACAGTGGCAGTGGGCCGCAGGCCAACGACCCCTATTTTCCAGCTTCTCCCGTCTGTGGACAGTGGGCCGCCCAGTATTCCTTCCGGCCCAATTCGACACCATCTAGTGGCTTCCGCAAGTCTGTGGATAGTGGGCCGCCCAGCAGTCCTTCCGGCCCAATTCGACACCATCTAGTGGCTTCCGCAACTTCACTAGGCCGGGGCAGCAAACAGGTGTGCTTGGGCCTCGGCCTCCATATGCCTATCATGTTGCAGGCCCCACTCCGATTCCGACACGTACAGATAGTGAAGCCGCCATACATACACTTGAATTGAATATTCCCGACGTGAATTGGTAAATGGACACCGGTGCCACTTCTCACATGACATCCGACCAAGGTACTCTCTCGTCTTATTCCAATTTGAGCAAAAATTGTGGCATAATTGTTGGTAATGGCAACTCAATTCCAATTCGTAGTTACGGTCATAAAACTTTGTCTCTCCCCATCCATCTCTTGTCTTAAAAAATGCCCTTCATGCCCCTAACTTAATTAAAAATTTTGGTGTATGTCCTTAAATTCACCACTGATAATTGTGTTTCTGTTGATTTTGATCATTTTGGATTTTTTGTGAAGGATTTCAAGACGGGGATACCTCTCATGAGATGTGATAGTAGGGGAGATCTTTATCCTATCACGCTCGCATCCAGTCTCTCGAGTCAGACATTGTCATCTACTTTTGTAGCTCTAGCTCCTTCCTTGTGGCATGCACGTTTGGGTCACCGTGGGTCGTCCATTGTTTCGTCCTTACATAAAAACAATTTTATTTCTTGTAAGGGTACGCGTAGTACTCCAATTTGTCAATCCTGTCCTTTAGGAAAACATGTTAGATTACCATTTGTAGCCTCTACTTCTAGTACTTTAATGTCATTTGATATTATTCATGGCGATCTATGAACATCTCCCGTTTTAAGTTCTGTGGGCCATCATTATTATGTTCTATTTTTGGATGATTATTCTAATTTTTTATGGACCTTTCCGTTAGCGAAAAAATCTCAAGTTTTTTCCACATTCTTAAATTTTCGAGCATTCATCCGTACCCAATTCGAACGGAAAATAAAAAATATTCAATGTGATAACTGCAACAAATATGATAATGGGTTGTTTCGGGAATTTTTTGAAAATAATGGCATAGTTTTTCGTTTCTCTTGTCCTCATACGTCCTCACAAAATGGGAAAGTCGAACGAAAAATTCATATAATTAATAATATTGTCTGAACTTTATTGGTCCATGCTTCCGTACCCCCTTCATTTTGGCATCATGCTCTACAAATGACTACTTATCTTCTTAACATACTTCCTACCAAAGGTTTGGCATATTCATCCCCTATTCAAATCCTATATAATAAGACTCTTTCGTATTCACATCTTCGGGTTATTGGGTGCTTATGTTATCCACTATTTCCGTCAACTACAATTAACAAACTTCAGGCCCGTTCTATCCCTTGCGTGTTTTTGGGTTATCCGTCTAATTATCGTGGTTACAAAAGTTTTTATTTATTCTCTAATAAAATCATCATTAGTCGCCATGTTATTTTTTATGAAATCCATTTTTCGTTTGCTAAAGTGAGTAGTCCCGTGCCTAGTTCGTTTAATTTTTTGAATGACGACGTCTCCCCGTATATTATCTATCATTTATCATACTTGTCCCGCACCCGAAATCCGTCTGCGGGCCCACTGCCCGATGGACCTACAGTACCGTCGCCTCAGCCCAGTCATCCCGTCACGGGTACAGTAACTGGGCTGCATATCCAACCCAGTTTTGCCCCTGCTTTTGTTTCAAGTCCCGGTACCGATTCTAGTGTTGGGCCAGCAGGCCCACTACCTACTGGCCAGTCCGTTACCCTTCTGAATTTTTCCCAAAAGCTACTCAATTCTCCTCCGAGTCACAGAACGGTCACTCGTAGTATTTTTAAACCAAAGAGACATTTTAATCTAAATTCTAGGGGTGAGCGGGTCCGGGTACCCTAATATTTTTGAACTACCCAGACCCTACCCGGTAAAAGATCAGTTCCTAAATTTACTATCCGGAACCTACCCGTAGCAATCATTACCCGGCTCGTAGCAATCATTACCCGGAACCTACCCGGATACCCTGTAAATAAAAAACACAAATTAAGCAACAATTTTAAGCCTATGAGAATAAAAAAGAGTTCTAAAATAATTTCATCAAGTAGTTTTTAGCCTGCAATCGGAGTTTTTAGTACCCTTATAAGAAGTTTTAGAAAACTTATTCATTGTAGAAAAACTAATTCTGTAACCAAAACCTAAAATTGCAAGCCAAATTTGACACTCAATTAATTGAACGTGTTGATTTCAAAATAAATTTGAAAATATCGGAATTAAACTTATTTTCGTGTTCATAAGCTCTTCGATACAAAAGAAAAGCTTTATTATACTAGTAAATCCCTAAATTTCATCTTCACAACTATAAAAATATACACAAATTTTAAAAATAGATTTACATTTCAAATAAAAAAGTAATACAAATTGAAGATGAGTATCGCCTGAAATAGAAATGTACATATGATATTAAAAAGAAATTGAAGAGTTAGATATGAACCCATATGCATTTTAGGAATGACGTGAACACAACCAAAGGAGAGAAAGAGGCAAAGGTGAAGCTTCAATGACGACAACGATGAAAGTACCTGAGAGAAAGCTTCAACAACGACGACGATGAAGCTCGGTGGTGTAGCTAAAACGCCATTGTTATTGAGAGAGTTTTGGGTGTTTTCTCTTAGGGCACAAAGAGCATTCTAGAATAAAGGAGTGAAAAAGCTAAAATATTTACATCTTGGGGTGAGGAAAATCAATGTGCAGGCGTGCAACAAACAATTTTGGAGAAAGTTAAAAGTGGTCCAAATGTTTTTAAAAAAAGTAAAAATATTTAATATTTTATAGGTTCCGGATATCGGTTCCGGGTCCGAGTACCCTGTCTCTATTTGCCGAAACCGGATCCGGATCCGACATTGATCGGTTCCTAATTTTACTACCTGGACCCTACCCATTATTATAATATATCTACCCGGAACCTACCCGTTAGTGTCGGTTCCGATCGGATATCTGGGTAACCTGTACCCGTGCTCACCCCTACTAAATTCTACTGTTCTGAAATCCCCCTACCCCGTAACCCAGTGTCTGCGTTGAATGTCCCAAATTGGAAATTGTCCATAAACGACGAATATGATGCTCATATTGAAAATAAGACGTGGGAGTTGGTGCCCCATCTTTCTGGTGTTAGTATTATTCGGTTTATGTGGATTTTCACTCATAAAGATAATTCTGATTGTTCTTTTGCGAGACATAAGGCTCGTCTTGTAGGTGATGGTAAGACTCAGCAGGTTGGCATAGATTGTGGTGAGACTTTTAGTCCGGTGGTCAAACCAGCTACCATTCGCATTGTTCTCAGTCTGGCTTTGTCGAAAGCATGTCCCATTCATCAATTGGATCTGAAGAATGCTTTCTTACATAGTGATCTTAAGGAGACCGTTTACATGCATCAACCCTTGAAATTTTGAGACCCCAAATATCTTCATCATGTCTGTTTATTGAAGAAGTCTTTGTATGGACTTAAGCAACCCCACGGGCTTGGTATAAGAGATTTGCAGAGTATGTTTCGTCGATTGGGTTCTCTCACAGCATGTATGATAATTCATTGTTCATATATAATCGCGGTACTTCCCTGACGTATAATTTGCTATATGTGGATGATATTATCTTGACTGCCACTTCTGATGTTTTGCGCAAGTCTATCATGACAATACTTAGTTCTGAGTTTTCTATGAAAGACTTAGGGCCCTTGAGTTACTTCTTGGAGATTGTTATCACTTGTCATGCAGATGGGTTATTCTAACCACAACAGAAGTATGTCGCTGAGATCATTGAGCGAGCTGGTATGTCCTCGTGTAAGTTTACTTCCACTCCAGTTGATACTAAACCCAAGCAGGGTGCTACGGCTGGCTCACCTTACGAGGATCTCACCCACTATCGCAGTCTTGCTGGCGCACTTCAGTATCTTACTTTCACGCGATCGGATATTACGTATGCAGTACAACATGTGTGTTGGTTTATGCATGATCCTAGGGTTGAGCACATGAATGCACTCAAACGTATTATACGATACCTCCAGGGTACACTTGACTATGGCTTGCATCTCTATCCGTCGTCAACCTCTACGCTTGTCTCGTATACCGATGCTGATTGGGGTGGTTGTCCAGACACCAGACACTCCACGTCTGGTTATTGTATGTTTCTAGGTAATAACTTGGTCTCATGGTCTGCAAAGCGACAATCTACATTATCACGCTCTAGTGCGGCGGCCGATATCGTGAGGTAGCCAATGTGGTATCTGAATCATGTTGGTTACAAAATCTTCTATTAGAACTTCATTGTCCCATTCATAAAGCTACTTTGGTTTATTGTGATAATATTAGTGCAGTCTATCTTTCTGATAATCCGATTCAACACCAGGGCACTAAACACATCGAGATGGATATCCACTTTGTTCGCGAAAAGGTAGCTCGTGGACAAGTATGCGTGTGTCATGTCCCTTCCAGGTATCAAATTGCAGCATCCTTACCAAAGGTTTTCCCTTGGTTCTATTCGATGATTTTAGGGACAGTCTCAGCATACGACGATCGTCCGCTATGACTGCGGGGGTGTGATAAATATACCCGTGATATATACGGTGTATACACTACCTTGTGTATACCGTGTATATCACGGATTCACAAGGAAAGTAGGAAACTGATATACACGACATGTTTGGTAAGGTATTAGTTGTATTTAATTAGGCATTGTACACTTAACATAATTGTAGTATTCTTATACAAATAAAATAGAATTTTGGGAGTAGAATAGGAATATGATTTTCATATTATGAAAATTGTAAATTGTATCTATATTCATTCATTAATGAAAATAATAAAGGGATTATTTCTTTCAATATATAACAACCTAAGCAAGCTCTTGATGACGGAACACAATCTAAATGTTACGAGAAGCACCAGTAAAATATGTTGTTGCTGCCATTGAGTGATTTTTTCCGTTACCAGGAGAGGAAAATCATCAAAATCGTGCAAATTGCAGTGCTTGAAAATGAAAATGGTATTTTTTCACCAGAGTTGGGCAAAATTGGGTATGAATCTGGAGGGGGAAGTTTGCATTCATCTCCATTAAAGTAGACTCTCCGGGGAAATCCCCATCCTGACTTCAGCGTAAATGTATTCTTATCCTTTTGCATAAGCACCTCAGACTGAACATTACCCGAAGGTCCAGCTTCCATCAACAGATCATTGTAAAATTTCATACCATAGAACATGCCAGTGTCATCTGTGTATCAAGAAATGATTGTTAAGTTCATTTCAATTGAGAAAAAGACTAAATTCACATTCATATGTACTCACTAATGGATTGGTAGGGCACGAGAGGCTTGTAGTTGAAGCTGAAAACTTGAGTCACATTGTTGAGATTAGGATGTTGTGCCACAAGTGTCCACTGTGTATGGTTCAATCTGTAATTGAAATTAGTGATAGCAATCTTGACTCTCCAATAATCCTTGTAATTGATCTTAACGTGCCAATGCACTCGTATTGGGCACATATGGTGTGTGCATTGCAGCAATGGTTCATTATCCTTTTTTGGAGTGTTTATTCCCTTTCTTTTCAGTTTTTCTGAGTCGCTCCTGCATCATCAAAATCCCAGTACACTAATTAGAAAATGTTAAATGGGAAAGCTCGACATATGCAAAGGATACTTACATGATGCAGTTGTGTGTATGATGGCAACCACAAGCACAGGATGGGCAAGGAGTGATGGTGTCGTTGTAGAAAGTTGAGAAAGAAACACAACAACTCGGGTACTTTGATGACTGAAATTGAGAATAGGTGCATGTCACATTCCAGGTCACTGCAAGTAATTATACATCAACCTGATTGCTTATTTAAAATGCCGAAAAACAGAGGAAAAAATAGAAGCAAAAAAGGGGAAACTTACTCAATGCTTGAGTTTTTCGCCTATGATCTGCAGTGAGGAAAACAGTGGATGGAACTATCTTTGCAGGGCCACAAGTGTAGCCTGGTCCTGGACCAAGTAAACTGAAATTCTTGGGTAGTTTTACTGTCTTGTTTGATGTTCCAGCAAGTCCAACACTAATCTGAAAGGAAGATACTGACTCGGAAGGTTCTTCGCCCCAAGACGCAAGCACGCCACCTTTACAGCAGTTGCTGAACTGTTGGTTAAATGGAACTCCAGGAAGCAAGTCGACAAGTACCGGGTCCTTCTTGCAGCAGTGTGGTACATTTCCTTTAAACTTGGAACAGTCACCTTGTTCTGTTGTTTGTGCTCCCACAATGGACCATATCACTTCTTTCTTTGGCCAGTTCCATCCTAAAGTCCACCCAGGGCTCATAATATGCCGATACATTTGGAAATTATTCATTGTTACTACAGCCTGGATGAATATTTCAGCTTGTCATTACTCGTATAATCATTCACGTCAAATCAGCATTATGAAGATACTTACCACATAGCCATCTGGTGTCCAAGACATGATATCCCATTTTATTGTGATGTTACCAAATGGATCCAATGGATCAAATGCATCTGGAGGTCCAAAAGGAAGAAAAGAATATAGAATTGATTACAAAATGGGCCATAAAAATATACAATCTCTTATATATATATATATATATAAGTATGTACTTTACCTGCATGAGGCAAGATAGAAGACAAGAAGACCGCGGAGAATATTAGCTTTGCTAGAGGAAATAAGAGTTGGCATTGATGGGAGTAATCGTTTCCCTCAAAAGATATTCTTTTCTGAGACATCCTTAGTATAGTGTTTCTTGATGTTTAAGGATCTTATGATTTTACTAAAAGAGTGAAGTTGGAGTATTAAAAGAGAGGGAATTTTAGCTTATGATGATGGCACACCTAATGGTTGTTAGGTGCTTTATGCCATAATATCATTTTCTCACTCCCACTATAATTCTCTCTCACCTATTTTTGTATCTTTTGAGGGTCATGAAGTTGAGAAAGGCAGGAGAAAACTGGGACATTTGAACGCAATAGCTAAGCAGTCATTTCCTAGGTGGGATATATATCATCAGTTCTGATTAGTGAGTTCACTGTAGCAAAACTGGCCCTTTGTTGTAGATGTTAAGTCATAATTGTTCTTGATTATGTCTAATAAATTTTTTAAGCCTACTACACCTAACATTGAAAGAATCCTGATTTGATGGGAATATTAAGCAATCATTATCTATAACTGTCCAAAACCGAACCCTTGAAGTTGTAAAAATGAATCTAAAGAGCGGAGACTTTTTTTCTTCTTGTGTGTATATATGTCTTTCTCTTTAAACTTAAACTAATCTTCATGAGAGGATTTTACATTGTTAAGAGTAGGGTAGCTGTGTTTCAAGTTGAAGAAATCCTAACGAAGTTGCATGTGAGCTCAAATGGCTCGAATAAAAGTATTTTGAATTAGGAATTTGAAGCTTCTTGAACATTGTTACATAAGTGAACAAGGATGTGTTACAATTTGAGTGACACCGACTCTGTGCACATGGCTCTTCAGAGTTATGCTTCTTTAACTAATTCACTCTAGCAGACATGAAAGGAAATATTTTCAGTAATTTTTTCATGAATACAATAATATATACATTAATAGAGGACTAATTCTAGGCTACAATTTTGATAGACTATCTTAAAAATATACTAATTATATTTACATCCTAATTACATGGTATATGATTTGATTTGATTGGATTATGGAAATAATAGATGATTATTTCCATAATTATCTAACAGTCCCCCGCAGTCTTAGCGGGAGGTTCTCGTATGCCTCTGTCCCTGAAATTATCAAAGAGTATATGCGGAAGACCTTTCGTGAATATATCTGCAATCTAATAGCGGGACGGTACATGGAGAACACGGACTTGTTCACGTGAAACCTTTTCGCGGACAAACAATATATCCATTTCTATGTATTTTATGTGTTGATGTTGGACAGGGTTACCTGACAAATATATCGCACTCACATTATCACAATAAATCACAGTTGTTTTTTCGATCGGACAATGAAGTTCCAAAAGAAGATTACGGAGCCAACATGATTCAGAGACCACATTAGCTACCCCTCGATATTCTGCTTCAGCACTAGACCGAGATAGTGTTGGTTGACGTTTTGACGACCACGAAATTAGGTTGTCTCCTCGAAACACATAATAACCAGAGGTGGAACGCCTTGTGTCCGGGTAGCCACTCCAATCAGCATCTGTATAAGATGTGAGACCAGAAATGATTGAGTTATACAGATGCAACCTAAAATCAAGAGTACCCTTAACATACCACATAATTCGTTTGAGAGCCCCCGTATGTTCTTCTTTCGTGTCATGCATATATAAACAAACATATTGGACTGCATAAGAGATATGTCTCGTAAAGGTGAGATACTGAATGATCCTGCTAAGCTGTGGTAATGTGTTGGATCAGAGTATGGAGAACTTGTAGAGTTACTCAATTTGGCCTTGGTATCAACATGCGTATGTAACAGTTTGCAAGATGACATATCAGCTTTGTCAATTATCTCCTCGGTATATTTCCTTTGACAAAGAAACAGACCACCTGCATATTGAGTTACAACAATACCCAAAAAATAGTTTAAGGGGCCCAAATCCTTCATAGCAAATTCCGAAGCAAGGAGGGACATAATAGACTGGCGAAGTGACTTATATAATGTTGTGAGGATGATGTCATCAACATAGAGAAGAATGTATGTCATGCCATTCCCTTTCTTATAAATGAACAAATACTGGTCAGATTTGCTATGTGAGAACCCCAGTGTGGAGATGAACCCTGCAAACCTGTTATACCACGCCCTGGGACCTGTTTTAAACCATATAATAATTTTTTCAACAAGCACACATAATCAGGATGAATAGGATCTCGGAAATCCAAAGGTTGGTGCATGTAAACTGTTTTCTGTAGGTGACCATGTAGAAATACATTCTTTACGTCCAACTGATGAATGGATCATGATTTTAATAAAGCCAGACTAAGAACTGTCATGATAGTCACTGGTTTAACTATTGGGCAGAAAGTTTCACCGCAATCCATGTCAACCTGCTGAGACCTGCCATCACCAACAAGAATGTATTATGTTCACATTAGATAGATGGGGAACCAACTCCCACGCCTTATTTTTAATAAGAGCATAAATTTCCTCTAACATGGCAGCTTTCCAATTCAGATCTGATAGGGCAACTTTTGGATTTTTTGGGATTGGTAATGGTTGGACTGAGAATGTTAAATTAAAATAATGTTTGGGCCAAAAATGTGGGGCTGGGGTTGTGGACTCTTGGGAACAGTGATGGGCCGAGAGGGACTGACCGGGTGGGCTTATGGTATTGGGCCTATTTTTCGGGTTGGTGAAGTAGAGGAGAAGGGGGTAGTGGGCTCCCTCATTTGGACCAACAGGTTTCGGGAACAGTGTTGGGCCGAGGCCGAGGAAGAGGGAGCAGTGGGCTCCCATAATCGGACTAGCCTGGTAGCATTTTATGGCCGGACCGTAGCATTTTGGCGCCCAACTTGGGCTGGTCCAGTCTGGACTGATGGTAGGGACGAGGGAGCAATATGCCCCCTCGTTTGGGATTGGTGAGATGGGCTATTTAGATGGTAATTCAATAGTGGATGTAGCCTCTCGTCCAAAAAATCGTATGAAGGCGGGGACGACGTGGGAGAGTTAGCAAACGGGAATGTGGACTCATCGAAAACAACGTGACGAGGGATGATAATTTTTCCATTAGCCATGTCATAACACTTATAACCCCCTATGATTTTGTGGGTATCCCAAAAAGACACACGGAGTGGAACGGACTTGAAGTTTGTTTATGATTGTGGAGGGAAACAATGGATAGCACAAACACCCGAAAATCCTCAAATGTGTATAAGAAGGAATACGATAGTACACAATTTGTGTGGATGATAAGTTATAGAGTAGCTTGCTAGGAAGAATGTTTAAAAATATGTGGCCATTTGAAGAGCATGATGCCAAAATGATGGTGGTATGGACGAATGCGTAAGAAGTGTACGAATTAAATTGTTGATTGTTCGTATTTTCCTTTCGACTTTCCTATTTTGAGGAGAAGTATGGGGACATGAGAGACGCAATGACATACCATTTTGGTGATAAAATTCTTTAAATTGGTCATTTATGAATTCTCTCACATTGTCACATTGAAAGCATTTGATGGACTTCTCAAATTGGGTTTGGATGAAAACACTAAATTGCTTAAAAACAATGGGGACTTGCGATTTTTTTTCAATGAGAAATGTCCATAGAAAATTAGAATAATCATCTAAAATAAGCATATAGTACTTATGACCTACCGAACTTAAAATCAGGAATGTCCACAAATCACTATGCATGATATCAAATGACATAATAGTTTTTGAAGTAGATAAAGAAAACGGAAATTTAACATGCTTCTCAAACACGCAAGACTGGTAAACATGGGAATCCACAACTTGGTGGCAGAGAGGCTAAGAACTGAGAGTAAGTGCAAAACACTCTCCATGTCACTGCATATTGAGCATAAAGATTCAGGCTTAGCAAATATAGTACTACTATTTACTTCATGTGGAAAGTATTATTGGGTCGGATCCATCCATAAGGTATGTGTACACTTTATCCTCTCCAGACCCCATTTATGAGATTTCACTGGGTATGTTGTTGTTGTCCACCCATAAGGGGTGCTAGATGACTCATGAGCTCATAATTATTCCTCCACATAAAATCCTAGAGCTAGCCTATATAAACATAATTATGGGTGTTTAAGAGGGTTAATCCATAATATAGAGACGACTATGATTCACACATAAAATATATCTATGCATTAGTTAGAGGGATATCTAGATTATGGGAATTGATCATCTTTGTGAGAATTCCAGATGACCGGCGACACAAGTCGTGGTTGCTGCAGATCCGCTTCCGCTATAGAGAAGCTCGTAAGTCTCCAAACTAGTATTTACGCTTCAAATATTACATTGGCGTCAGAGCCATATGCTCGTGTTCCGAGGTTGACATGATTAGTATGCAAAACATAGTTTTTAGGGTTTTTAATTTTAAACCCGTAACTTAATTGCATTATTTCATATCTATAAATGTCTAGTTTTTGCATGAAACCTTACGCCTTTTATAGATCTCATCGAGAGCTTTCCGTCGATATGTGGATCATATTTTTTGGCCTTGTAGTTTGTGAGATATTGAATTTTAAAGTTTTAGGGTTTAATTATTACGAATTTAACCCCAAAAATTCAATAAACTCGATTTTATGCAATTTTCGTGCAAATTGACTTGGGTAGTATGTTACCCATATGTTTTTTACCAAAATCATATAATCATTTGTGATTTTATTTAAAATTTGGGTAGAATTTTAAGGAAAATCCTCTAGAATTTGTTTACAACAAAACCCATCAATGTTTGATCAAATGGATCGATCTTTGAATGTTTTTTCTTGAATTTGATGGTTCAAATCATTCCTAGAATATGTTTAGGACATAAAAAGTTTACATAGATTGAAACCTAGGGATATATCCAATAAAATACACCAACACAAAATTGGGATAGAATTTCCCATTGGTTGAGGCTGGTAACTTGTAAACAGTCCTGGGCCGCCTGGCTTACCCGAGGTGTCGTATTAGAACAAGAAAAATGTATAGCCCAATGGTTACAGCAAAATATAGGCCCACCAGCATTAGCTTTTCTTTACCGATGCGTCCACGTGTCTTTTTACTATTGGTCTGATGAATCAGTCTCCTATCGTATTGGCTGCTTTGAAGAATTTTCCGTTCTTCTGATAAAATAGGCAGAATGGATTGGGACGCTTCTAAATTTGGTGACTTTTATTTAGTATAAACCCTATAGAGAGTGTATTCACGCTCTTTATCACATCGGGATCAAGAATATCATATGATTAAATTTAGAGAATAATTAAGTAAACACATAATTTAGACGTACCCTAAATAAAAGATGGCAAATTCAGGGTCCCCAGTCATTGTGTCATTAAAATATTATCCATTTTTCATAAGGAACGAGCCTCGCATAGTCGCATATTGAATTAAATAACGGTGTTCAATTGACATTAAAATTTTTCTTTTCTTTTTTCTAAATTATTCCTAGTGAATTTAGATCATGTGTTTGCTGGAGGGTCTTAAATTCACAAAAATCCATCATCACAAGTAACGGGTAAAGGGCGAGAAGATAAAGAGTACCAGGTGCATCCGTGTTCACATGTTTCAAGGAGGAAAGTTTAGTTCTCAATCGCATTAGTACAGAAGCAGAACAATACCAAGGAGATTAGTATTTTTGAAACTTCACAATAAGAGAATCAAATTTAATTACCTTTTCCCTTTCAAAGTTCATCTGTAGGTATGGCAAAAATCAAAGCATGAGAAAAGGGAGAGAATACCGAAAAACCATAGGAATGGGTGGAATTGGAAAGCTTTCATAAATCGTTGCCTGATTCCAAATAATAAATCAGAAGATAACAGAAAAAAAAGCTTTCCAACCCACCAATCCCAATAGATTTTCGGATAAACTCATCTCCCGTTTCAGATCTGCTAAACTCACCCTGTAAGTGATGATGGAGAGGCAAGACTTTTTATAAAGGGGAGAAGGAGGGTAGGAGTAGGACAAGTGTGGTGTGGCGGAAAGAGCTAGGAAAGCTGACCTCTTAATAGTGTGAACTCTGACATATGGATAAGCATTCTCATCACTTGTTTAATCCTCCGGTCCCCCCCCCCCCCCCCACCCATTTTATTTGCCCTTCACCTACCATGGAAAATTACTTTTGTATACTACTACATTTAATATAGAATACTCTAATCTCATATAAGAAATAAAGACTATTTTCTAATTATCTTCCTTCACAAGAAATAACATGGGACTTATACTTATTACTTTGTCAACATGAGATATTATTGCCCAAAGAATAATGAAAATGCAAATGCTGATGTGGTGGCACCGTGGCAATTGATGTTCATGGTACATTATTGCTTCAATTTTTGGCTCTCAAATTCAACCATTTGGGAAGTCGATCATTGATGTGACATGGATGTTGTATAATAGTACTCTTTTATTATGAGAAATATTAACTGGTGTAGTTACTATCTAGGGAATTTCGTTATGAACTTGGTCAATGAGATTTCTCAGAATTTATTTAATTTTGTCAATCGGCATTTTTTTTAGTAATAAACTGTGAAATATTACCATAGACAAACAAATATATACAAATTAAAGAGCACCCCAGAGACTTTTACCACCTTAGGAAGGGTGCAATCATCTCCAAGGCCTCAACCAGAAACCAAACCACTAATTACAAAGCTTCTGAAGTAAATAACTACACTTTTTTGCTCTCTTTGAGTGTCTAAAGTATCCTTACTTCTCTTGTATTTTCAATTGTATCTGTTTTGCTGCTATCTCTGGCTGTACACTTTTGTTTTTGAATAGCTTCCAGGTATGGTAAACCAACCCTCCCACAACTGTTGTGACAAACTCCTTCCAGTGCCTGCCATTGATCCAAGTCAAGAACTGATGTATGCCCTTCTTCTGCAATGTAATACCAGCCCACTGTTTCATTTTATTCTTCAGTTCTATTTACCCAACTACATTCTGCAAACAAATGTAATTGAGTTTCCTTTTTGTCATCCTCACACAGACAACACATTGGGAAATCAATCGGAATATTCATTTTACTCATTCTTTCCTTAGTCAGCAGTCTCTCCCGGTTTGCAAGCCATAAGATAAACTTGTGCCTTGGCATAAGTAAAGAATTCCATACCAATTCAGCTTCCAACACTTTTGGGTGACTTCCTATCATTGCATTATAATTATTACCAATTGAATACTTCCCATTAGCAGTTAAACAATAGGTGTCATTGCTATACCAATTCATCATATCAATTTTAAGAGCATTCAACTTTCTCCAGTATCAACTACTATCAGCCGGGGGTATATGTGTCCAAAAATCTTGATTGTTTTTCATATACAAACCATGAACCCACCTTATCCACAAACTATCAGCTTTTGTTGCCAATTGCCACACTAACTTACCCACTGAAGCCACATTCCACACCCTACAACTCTTTAATCGGCATTTTGTTAAAACATGGAATTTCTTTGACTTGCTGGTTTTTTGAATTGTTAAATATACACGTGATATACACTTACCATAAGTAGTGTATATCACGGTTTTGTAGCTATATTGTACCCAGTGTATATCAAGGTTTTGTGGCTGATTTGTAGTGTAAATAATTGTATTAATTAGTATTGTACACTTACAATAATTATAGGATTCTTGTACTACTAGGGTTTTGGAAGTAGAATAAGAATAGGATTTTCCTATTATGGAAAATTGTAAAATGTATATATACTCTTTCATTAATGAAAATAATCAAGGGATTATATTCTTTCATGGTATCAGATCCGTGTTCGATATTGCCTTTTCTCTTCCCCAATTTTCTTCCAAATCCCTTCATCACGTCGTTCGTTGCTATTATGGCTAAGAACACATTTCACCTTGCCCTTACTATTTCTAACATCAATAATCACATCCCTATCATTCTTGAAATAGAAAACGTTCAATACGCGACGTGGGCCGAACTGTTCAAAGTTCACGCACGCTCGCATCAAGTCCTCAATCACATTATCCCCGCGGCTCCTGCGGATACAGGGGTCTCTAAACCCGAGGATGATCCTCAATTATGGACAACTCTTGATACTACCGTTCTTCAGTGGATTTACTCCACTATATCTACTGACCTGCTGCAAACGATTATCGAACCAGACGCTACGACGATGGAAGCTTAGAATAGAGTACGTGATATATTTCAAGATTATCAAAATTCTCGTGTTGTTACCCTTGAGCAGGAATTCTCTCACGTCAATATAAAAGATTTCCCCAACGTTTCAGCATATTGCAAAAGGTTGAAAGAATTGGCGGACCAACTCTGCAACGCTGGTGCGCCCGTTACCAACGACCGTCTTGTCCTTCAAATGGTTGCAGGCCTATCTGAGGCCTATAATAGCGTCGGTACGCTTCTACGTCAGAGCAGCCTCTTTTGCAGTTTTATCAGACTCGTTTCATGCTCACGCTCAAAGAAGCCGGATTGGCTAAGAAAGCGGCCACTAGGGCCCCGCCCGTCATCATGATGACCAAGTCTAATTTTTCTCCCTCTGTTTCCAACAATTCCGACCAAAACCGCAACAACGATGGCGGCAAAAAGGGTCAGAATCGCAAAAACAATGGTAAAAACCGTGGTGGAAATCCAAGTGGAAACAACGGGGGTGGCAATGGTCCTCAGGGAAGTGGGCCGCAAGCCAACTAGCCATAGCCCTGGGCCCATGGCCGTGGAACTGGGCCAGTGGGCCTATGCCCAACAACCCCTATTTTTCGTCATACACAGCCCAACCGAACTGGGCCCAGTTTCAGTAACCCAGCAGGCCCAACTATTCCAACCAACAGTCGAACCCGAGAGGTCATTCTGGGCTGGGGCAGCCAGCCGGCGTGCTTGGGCCACTGCCCCACCAAGCCCACCATGCAGTGGGCCCCACCCCTACCGACTTTGAAGCCGCGATGCACACACTTGGATTAAATCCCTCGAACCCGAATTGGTACATGGACACCGGAGCCACTACCCACATGACGTCCGATCAAGGTACTCTCTCGTCTTATTTCAATTTGAGTACCAATCGTGGCATAATTGTTGGTAATGAACATTCAATTTCAATTCGTGGTTACGGTCATAAAACTTTTTCTCCCCCCATCCCCCTCTTATCTTGAAAAATACCCTCCATGCCCTTAAATTAATTAAAAAATTGGTGTATGTCCGTAAATTCACCACTAATAATTCTATTTCTGTTGAATTTGATCCTTTTGAATTTTCTGTGAAGGATTTCAAGACGTGGATTTCTCTCATGAGGTGTGATAGTAGGGGAGATCTTTATCATATCACGCCCACATCCGGTCTCTCGAGTCAAGCCTTGTCATCTACTTTTGCAGCTCTCGCTCCTTCCTTATGGCATGCACGTTTGGGTCACCCTAGATCATCTATTGTTTCTGCTTTACATAAAAACAATGTTATTTCTTGTAAGGGTACGCATAGTATTCCAATTTGTCAATCTTGTCCATTAGGGAAACTTGTTAGATTGCCGTTTGTAGACTCTACTTCTCATTCTTTAATGTCATTTGATATTATTCATAGCGATTTATGGATATCTCATGTTCTCAGTTCTGTGGGCCATCGTTATTATGTTCTATTTTTGGATGATTATTCTAATTTTTTGTGGACTTTTCCGTTGGCGAAAAAATCTCAAGTGTTTTCCACTTTTCTAAAACTTAGAGCATTCATCCGTACCCAGTTTGAACGGAAAATAAAAAAATGTTCAATGTGATAATGACAAAGAATATGATAATGAGGTGTTTCGGGATTTTTGTGATACTAATGGCATCAATTTTTGTTTTTTCTTGTCCTCATAGGTCCTCACAAAATGGAAAAGCCGAACGCAAAATTCGTACCATTAATAACATTGTCCGAACTTTATTGCTCCATGCTTCCATACCCCTTTTTTTTTGGCATCACGCTCTACAAATGGCTACTTATCTTCTTAACATACTTCCTACTAAAGGTTTGGCATATTCCTCTCCTCTTCAAATCTTATATAATAAGACTCTTTCGTATTTACATCTTAGGGTCTTTTGCTTATGTTATCCGCTCTTTCCGTCAACTACAATTAACAAACTTCAAGCCCGTTCTACTCCTTGTGTGTTTTTGGGTTATCTCTCTAATCATCGTGGCTACAAGTGTTTTGATTTATCGTCTAATAAAATCATCATTAGTCGTCATGTTATTTTCGATGAAACCCAATTTCCATTTGCAAAGGTAAATAGTCTTGGGCCTAGTTCGTATATTTTTTTAGATGACGAGGTCTCCCCGTATATTGTCCACCATTTATTGGACATGTCTCGCATTCAAAATCCACCAGTGGGCCCACTGCCCGCTGGTCCTCCATTACCGTCGCAGTCTGTCGTCGTGGGTCCAGCAACTGGGCCATCTATCCAGCCCAATTTTGGCCCAATTCCTGTTTTCATTCTCGGGTCCAGTTCTGGCCCAGTTCTTATTTCAGTTATCGGTTCCCGTTCCCGTATTGGGCCCGCAGGCCCAATGTCCGCTGGCCAGTCCGTCACTTGTCCCGATGTTTCCCAAAATCCACCAATTCTCCTTCGAGTCACAGGCGGTCACTCGTAGTTAACGGGGTATTTTTAAACCAAAAAGACATTTTAATTTAATTTCTAATGTTCTTAAATCCCTCTACCCCGTAACCCAATGTCTGCCTTAAATGACCCGAATTGAAAATTGGCTATGACCGACGAATATGATGCTCTTATTGCAAGATGTGGGAGTTGGTACCCCGTCCTTATGGTGTTAATATTATTCGGTCTATGTGGATTTTACTCATAAGGATAATTCTGACGGTTCTTTTGCGAGGCACAAGACTCGTCTTGTAGGTGATGGTAAGACTCAACAGGTTGCCGTAGATTGTGGTGAGACTTTTAGTCCGGTGGTCAAACCGGCTACCATTCGCACTGTTCTATGTCTGGCTCTTTCCAAAGCATGGTCATTCATCAGTTAGATGTGAAGAATGATTTCTTACATGGTGATCTCAAGGAGACCGTGTGTATGCATCAGCCCTTGGGTTTTCGAGACTCCAAATTTCCTTATCATGTCTATTTATTGAAGAAGTCCTTGTATGGCTTAAGAAAATAGGTATTTCGATTAAATTATCCTTATTTAAATACTATTGTCTAATTAATATAGATTTTTTATTGCATAAAAATTACTTATTTGCATATGGGTAAACTCGAAAGAAAATAATTATTTTTTTCTTAATTATATAAGATATCATTTATTTTGAATTAAAATAAAAAAGTTAAGCGAACACTTATGAATTGGAGAGTTAAAAGTAAAAGTTGAGGACAAATGTGAAAGTAAAAGGCCTGTAGTTTATTTGTTGTGTTTTTATTCTTCCATGCAATTATACGTTAAGGTTAGATTCAAGTCGGCGACTCGGCATTACTAACTTCAATTATTATGATCACAATTGATAAAATAAGCATTACACTCCACGTGGTCTAAGAAAACATGACCAATAAGGAGAAACACAACCTTGACTGTTTCTTTTCCTATCTTTTGGGTTGACAAGAGTTTGAAATTCGAGAATGTGA
Source organism: Anisodus acutangulus (assembly GCA_029783415.1). Lineage (NCBI taxonomy): Eukaryota > Viridiplantae > Streptophyta > Magnoliopsida > Solanales > Solanaceae > Anisodus > Anisodus acutangulus. The sequence continues at coordinate 9,031,923 of CM056497.1, forward strand.
ACTCAATTTTCATTTTTAAGTTCAACACAACCAACTGCAATTTTCGGCCCATCTACACTCTCTGCAGCGAGAGTTCACATTTCAGCATTCCACCTTTTGTCTGTTGTGTACTTGTGTTCCCAATAGTAGCCCAGAACACTAGATTTTGGGCCAAAATTTGGCTTCCAATTAGGTAGGCAGGCAGGTCATTTCCACAAATGTCCCTATTTCGGGTAATTTTTGCCCCTCAAATTTGTGGTCTTTAATTTTTGCTCTTCATCACTTTTGGCGCGGCATAACTTAAATTTTGGTCTAGCAAAGTTTGCATTTAGCTTCGGCATATGTATCATAACATCTCACAAGTTGTGTTGGACAAGGCAAAACTTTCAACATCAACATAATATGAGAAATGACATAAGTTTAGATTTCGCTCACCAAAGATTAAATTTAGTTTCGGCATTTGTATTATAACATCCACATAAGTTATGTCGGAAAAAAGGCAAAACTTTTAACACTCAACATAATTTGAAAAATACTACACAATATATGTTGTATAATTTAATTCTTATAAAACTTGTGTCGGACGAGGTAAAAATTCAATTTTCGAAGATAAATATGTTACGAAACTTATGCCGAGCGAAGCAGGTCCGAATATTTTTATTAAATAAACAGTAGGAATAAAAATTAAAGACCACATATATGATGGCAAAAACTAAAGACCAGTGCATTTGAAGGAGAATCCGTCCAAAGACTTCATATTTTGTCTGTTGTGTTCCCAATAGTAGCCAAGAACACTATATTTTAGGCCAAAATTGGGCCAATTAGGTAGGCAGGCCGATATCGTGCAGACATTTACAATGTTTGTTGGTAAGGAGTAAAGATTTCCCCGAAAGAACCACGACGTTATAGTTATGTCGGTGGCTAACC